>OU452199.1:43913003-45113003 GCA_911728435.2 Apoderus coryli | reverse complement strand
TTTGTTATAACTTAACTTTTTTCTGCATATTATTGTATTTCGTTATATTATCTGAATTTACCTGCTATGTTTTTGAAGAAATGTTAAAAAATCGTGTCTGAGTAATATAAAAATGTATATTGAGCGAAAATAACGCAATTTGATCACCCACAACCCTTAACAAAACTCATTCAGAAATAAAATCTGTATATTGTCAAAGCAAATTTTAAATTGTTTACTAATTTTGAACACCCTGTTTAACTTAAAAGAAAATCGTTTGCATCAATAAGCTAATGTGAAAGCTATTTGACCAGCCTAAACAGTTTGCATTCAAATTTACTATACATGGACTCATTAATTTTTTACGAAGTTTCTAAATTTTTATAAATAAATTGTTGATTTTTGTGAAAGCACTTTTTTTGAGCCTCCCAGAATACTTGCCATGTTCTGCAAGGTAAGACATAGTAGCTATAAACGGATAAAAAGACGAAAAAAAAAGCTATATTAAAGTTCAAAAAGAACACATCGATAGAAACTTTAATAACCCTCTTAAATTCGTACGAGCGTAAAGAGTAAAGATAAATTTGTATACACAGCTCTTTATCGGGCACAAATAGCTCACAGTTCTCTGTCTATCTGACACATATTATAGAGCAAGTACATACCAGTAGTAGTCGCAACGACTACTATTTATACATTTCTAGGCAAACCCTCAAGGGAGATAACTTTATTGCGAATATTTTGTTTGTTACGAACTTATCGGTGCACTTGTTCTACTTTACTTCCACTTGCTTTTTCTGTATTTGAATGATTATAAAGTTTCTAAAACAGTCGATAAAATGTTTTTATTTGATTATATAAATATACTGCTACAAAATAGTTGCGATCCTAAAGTAGTCTTTATTCTCGTCTAAACATTATATCAGTGGAATTTATAACAAAGTGATTTCGTATTTTTTTTTTTTTTTGAACAGAAAAGGAATGATACTGGTGTTTGTATGAAGGAAGGTTTTAAAAAAATAAGGGAATATGGGAAACACATTTAATTTTTTAGTGAGTCAATTAGATTAGAGTCAGGGTTGTCGAGAATTTTTTTATGACGAGTCACTTAGCCACAGCGATTCGATTCTTTTTTAGACCATATTCGAGACTGGTCTCTTTAATTCGCACTATCGAAGAGACTCAAACTAATGCTTACGGTGTTGTCGAAAAGATTTATTGGAAAAATTGAGGAACTTAAGTAATAGGAAAAAATATATTTTTGTAAATATTCAAACTGTCGTCCTTGAACATTTGTGCATTTTTCGCATCGAAGCAGCAAATAGTCTTGGGTTGCTTTTCTGATTTAATGTCAATTTAAATTTTCGAATACGTCTCGCACTTGCTGTTTTTAGTCGAATCGAACACTATAAACTCCATTTTTAACTGTGTATTAATGGCAATTTCGACATTTTAGTTATTTAATTTAAGAAGATGTTTTTGGCGACATCTAGTGAGAGCAGGCAATATGCCCGGTGAGACACAGTTCACAAACGATGTCCGGACGAGAAGCAACAACTTCCATCATATCCAATTACCAACACCAGACACGCCCAAATTCCCTGGCTTTATTAATAAATGGCCAGTTGCATAATGCAACAAGACTTGATATTTTGTGCGTAATAATACCGTTTGGCAACTTTAATGAAATTGTCGTTATCATCGATCAATATCTTAATCAATTTAAATGGCATTAGTTGTTTGCCACCTGTTGGTGTTAATAATTTTGCGTGTAATTGAATTTCCTCAGCGAAAGCTGATTGCGGAGTTTTTGTGTACTGTGTTACTGATGATTCTACCGGCGGATGTTGTTCTGTGTTTTGGAAAAGTCCTTCGCAAGAATCATAATATAGCTCTTGGCTTCCCTCATCATTGTCCTGTTGGCCCTTATTACAAGGTGATTATGCAATTATTTCTATATCTTGTAGTTACTATACTGACTCAGAGTAAAATGTTGTTTTAAACACGTAATTATTAATAATTGGGGTTTGTAAAATTGTGAGCTCAAGTTAACTTCTGAGTAACCCAATCATATAAGTAATTCTCATGTTTATGAATTTGACGTAACTTATGAATGACAGGTAAGTATGTTTAATAATTTTTGTTACAAAAGTATGAGATGTGTATCCCGCAAGTAGTATGTCACAAAAGTATTAGAATGTGAAGAATATGGATTTAATAGAAATGGTACCATCACCATGTTGCAATAAGAATTAGAAAGTAAGGATTGAGTTTTATTAAGTTACTCGCTTGGCTTGTTTAGCTACTCGAGGATCGCCCACTTACATCACGCCCACGAAAGAGGATCTTATTGATTCTCCCTTGTAAACGAGTGACGGTCTGTATTTGAGCGGCGTCTCTCAGTTAATAGTTACTTGATTGAATTTAGAAAACTATTTAAAAAATAAAAAGGAAAGTCAAATGAATTTTAATAACTATTATTTATTTAAATATTTAAAGAATGTATAAAAATCAATTTAATAAAAAAATGGACAAGTCTCAAAAATCAATAATTATAATAATTAAAAATTGGTACTTACATTACAATTATAACAATCGCCGACACAGCTGATCTTTCTTTCACGTTATATAAAAAATGTTTAAAATTATAAATACTTGGTACTAATAATATTAATTCGCGTTAAATAAACTATACTGCCCAACGGGGGGGCTAGTGCTTTCTGTCGCTAGTAAGACTCGACGTTCACTTCGCCAAGGTTCGAGAGAAGACCCCGTTTTTTTTCCTGTTGCGTAAAAATTTATAACCTTTTATTTTCTCCACTCTTTCGTAATATCGACCAACGCAATTGTCTATTCTTAGCGTCGGTCGTACCGTTTTTTGTTGAATTTGCAATTTGTCTATTAGGTACAATACCAATGTTAGAGTCATGAACTTGTATAAACTTCGATGAACTTTTATAAATTATTAAATCAACGTAAAATAGCTAGTTCGACCGGATGCAATAGTTTTATTACAATATACCGGGTGTGACAATATGTAGAAATTGCCGAAAGTGTTGACTATTTATAGGTTTAGATTAGGCCTGTGTTATCTACAGATCTACAAATCTTTAGTTTGGGAAAGTTTGTACTTTCATTCTGTTTGATTGTAGTTAGTACCAATATAATTTAGATATCTATAAAAATATTAGTCCTACAACCACTTTTAGCCATAAAATAATATCTTACTTTTAGTTTTATTGTCTTGACGTGAGAAAACTATTAAATCTTTTTGATATCTACTCGTCAAGTGGCGCCCATAAATAAATTATTTATATCCTTGTTAATACCCTTATGGATTACCTATATTAAAACTAACGAGTATAATGATTTACCTTTGCCTGTATATTTCTAAACAAACATACCCCTGCTATCCCCAATAAATATTACGATACAACTTTTGGCATTATACCTACGTAGGGTATTCTATGAAAACTATGCCAACCATCCATGTGCAACCAGAGTAACGCTATAACGTACTATGAGACGTCGAGACGCGACGTATGAAATGCATTTTACGTTTATAGCTCGTGTTGTTTGAGAAAATCGATATATTTTCCATTCCTTTCTCTCTTTATGTTTTTTTTTTCTTTCTCAAGCGTCATTTAAACTTTTTCCAAAGTGAAACTTCTCTAGCGAGATGATACGCGAAATTATCACATATAACTTTAAGTGTGAGCACGAGCATAGCGGAAAAGCAAAATATATAATAATCGTGAAACGTTCGAAGATGTAGGGAAAAGTATGAGGAAAAAAATACTATTGATAAAAATGATTTGAATTCATCTAGACAGAGTAGGTATATACACTGTGTTCCATTTTGGTCACAGGTTGCAGGATATTTCCATTGTTACCAGAGATAGAGTCTTACGGTTTTTGATACTTTCTCGAGTTTCAATCACTTCTGAGTGAGTTATTAACTAATAAGTTGTATTCAAGATAAATTATTTAGGGAAGCCACAGGACGTATATTTCCTTGAACATTTTTTTATTACAAAATTGGCTTTTGTTGACAGAAAAAAGACTAACTTTTACTTGCCTGAACCGATTAGATAGATATAGATAGATATATTTATTCACCATCTTATGTTACAAAACATGTATAGTACGTCAAAAAAGAACAAAAATCAATCAAAGTTACAGCAACAAAGAAACGCTTACAAACAAATTAAAATAGCAACAACATAAAATAAACTAAAATCTAGAAAAATCTTACAATATCGGTTCAGAAATAGTTCTCAAAGGTATAAAAAGCTTGAGATATCAAAAATGATTTAATACTTTTGTTAAAATGGACTTCACCAAGGTTCTTTATGTGAGACGGCAGCTTTTTATAAAATTTAACACAATAATAGTCAGAACCTTTCCTAGTCCTCAATAGGCGGTGAAATTCAGGCAATATGTCATTTCGATTTCGCGTACCATAATTATGCATATCAGTGTGAAGAATGAAATGCGAGGCATTGGTTCGAATATAGCCAAGACAGTTTAAGATGTACAAGGAAGGCAAAGTAAGTAGTCCGTGTTCAACAAAATATTTTTTACAGCAGTCACGCCAACCGAGCCCCAACATTGTACGTAAACATCTCCTCTGTAGCTTAAAGATTTTCATTGCATGGGAACTATGTCCCCAGTTCAAAATACCATATGACATACGGGAAACAAAATAACCGTGATATACCGTCAACAGACTGGCGATTGAAACACTCTGCGCAAGCCTTCTGATG
Organism: Apoderus coryli; assembly: GCA_911728435.2. Lineage (NCBI taxonomy): Eukaryota > Metazoa > Arthropoda > Insecta > Coleoptera > Attelabidae > Apoderus > Apoderus coryli. The sequence goes on along the minus strand of OU452199.1, from coordinate 45,108,258 downwards.
AGATATATGACCCTGGAAAGCGAGCACCCAAGCTCTCGAACATGACTCTCTCTCTTTAATATTTCAATCAGCAATCAGTTATGTGTAAATTTTCTGCAAAATTTCAAATGCAGTGCTATAACTCAACTAAGATAACTAATTAACCTGTCAATACCGCAAACCAATAGCTTTTGTCATTCCTAAGATATAAACTTAGATCCGTGTTGGTTCACCCTAACAACAAATTATTTATTTATTTATTTATTTTGCATTCAATAATTAACTTGCAAATTTATAATCAACAGTTTCTTTATTTTTTATAGACCACCGATTCTGTCTCCCTAAATTTGGCTAAAAGTGCAAATACGTATTTTCGGTTAGCCTACTCCACATTTCGTTCATTAAACAACCTGTAATGTTAGCACACCTCCCGTTTTCATAATAAATTTCAATTATAGCAGCTAAATAAACAATTTTATCAAAATATTTAGCCCAAACAATAGCGGTAAAATTACTGTGATAACCTACCTACATGGAGATAAATTAAATGACTTATCACTTCTACTGTAAGAGGAAGGTAAGAAAACTGTATATGGTGCAATTAATTCTACAGAAAGGTGCAAGTTTTCAACATTTATTACATGACATGACTAACAGAACTTTTCCAACTCTCGGTAGGAATGCCATTGAAACAGTTCCTAATTAATTCTACCACAGTACTACTTAAAGTCGGAGAAGTATTTGTTCCGCTGTAACGCCTTTTTTATATGTAACGCAACTTTAACGTTTAAGCTATCATGTTTCACCGGAACCCATACACCAGTCTGCCGATCGACGAAGTTAGAACCAATAATGGCGAACAATATTTTTCACTCCCACGCCCAACCTCGAAAACTATCAAAAACCGAACCTTCCAGAACAGAATTGTGGCCTATCTCTCTTCAATTCATTGAAGTCCCTTTTGAAAAAACGGTAAAAATTTTGGAATAGAGGGCAGCACCTTACAGGTTTGTAACAAAATAGAACCCGCCACTGGCAAGCTTACAGATTACGCAATTCTAGAATGCATGGGTGGCAGATCGTTTTCTTTCCGAGAATTTTCAATGTCAAACATGCCCTTTTTTTTCTATCATATATATTCATAATAAGACGAAATATTCCCACAGATTGTGGACAGGATGCTATTTTTTGTAAACATATATTACGAACGTACCCTAATATATGGGGGGTCTAAAACTTATCGATGTTTTAAAATATTTTGTTCTTAAGATAAGAATGTTTATTACGTACTCTACAGATATTTATTGGGTAACAGTGTTGCCGATTTGCTCAAGCATTGCTTTCTCTAAACATTGCCGATACGTTTATAAATTGTTTAAATTAAGGAATACGTTATGATCGATGGAATGTTGATATTAATTACTTGTTTTTTTTTTGCTTCCCAATGTCTGACTCTACCCAAGGGGGTAACAATAATAATAATATCAATAGTTATTGGTGAGTCTTGGGCAGTCTTTTTTTGAACTGAGTTAAAGGCTCTTGCTTTATTTATGAGTTATATCTTGTCACTAATATAGTTGCTATATTACGGCAAAATGTACTCGCATTTACAACAAGAGAAATATCTACATCACGTCGAATCATAGTTAGTATAAATTAAGTATCTTGAAGCAATTATACCAATTGAATTGAATCGTGGAAATATTATTCATAATTTCACAGAATTAAACCTCGTATCGCCATCTCTGGAGATACGCTTGAACCACATCGAATAACAGAAAATAAAAGTACGACTAAAGAGTAGAAAATCAATAATTAGTGCTTTATTCTAACGCTGCGCAAGGGTTGCGCTCTGAAACTGGCGTCTTCGAATTCCTATTGGCTATCATCCCTCTTTTGAGGCATAATAGGGGAGGTAATCAGATTAACGTTCTGAAACAAAGTACCTCGTTAGTTCTTTTCAATTAAAAAGTCAGTTCTTGTTCGAGATCCAAGTAAGTCACTTCTAAATATATTTTCTTATAAGCTGTTTTAAGAATTATAATTTTCTAAGTTCATTTTTCTGATTACAAAAATTCTTTTATTTTATTTTACTTATTTTTTGAGATTTTATTCAGAAGTCTATCAAAGCTGAATTATTGGTATAATTACTTTAATTTTTATTTTAGTTTCGTATTATCTTTTTCTTTTGCTAATACAAAGTAACTGAAGACATTTAAGTGGAAATCAATGTAAATTATTCGTAATTACATCGATTTCCATTATGCTAAGTCTTTATTAAGATTAATTAGTTAAATAAGAGTTTTGTTCAATTAATCAATTGTTGACTATTCTATGTTTTAGTTTGTTTCTTTTTTTCTTGATTTTGTCTAGTTTTAATTTAGATTTAGATTTTCTTTTAATAATTATTTCTTTTCTTTTATTCTTAATTTTAAATAAACATAAAGTTACCCCCTACAAAGAAATTGAGTTTTATTACGTGGGGAAACAAAATGAATAAGTCTTGAAACAGTAGTGTTAAACAAGGTTGAAGTGTTGTGAACGACGCCAAAGTTGCTGTGACATCTAAAAAAGGTTTGATTAGCTATTAGTTGTTTGTTTCTTTCATTTAATAATTTGATTCTGTTATTATTCTTTTGACTATCATAATTTGGTTGAGTCTTTGAGAATTACGCAACATCTAGATTACCGCTCGTTAAATATTATGTATTAAATTCGAACCTAGTGGCTATACTAATTATCTTATTAGGGTTTAGACGGGATAATACTCTCTGCATTCATTATCCTATCTATATATAACTCCGGTTAATTAGTACTACTACAGGTTACCGACTGGGAAACTGCTAAAATTTGATTACCTGCAGATGACACTACCAGAAGATTGTAGTCGACTTATACATGACTTTAATATCGATAAGTTAGTAGCAAATTTATTTTTTCCATTTATACAGATTACGTACTCGAAAAGACGTTTGTTTCGTTTTCATTGAACCACCCTGTATTTTTACAAAATGCGAATTGCATTCCGTCACATAACTTATCAGGTTTTAGACAAATAAATATAAATAGTTCCTCCATCGTATCTCTCATTTCAAGTAGCACACAACATCGGTTTAGGAAGAAGAACATACGGTTTAGCATTCTGTTCCTGTGATATACGTTGCCGTTGTTGGGAACGACTAAAAAAAAACACCACGAGGACGTCGACGACGTGAATCCGCAAAATTCACCGCAATCCGTATTCTCATCGCCGCTCTCTAAAGTGTACCATTTGGAATAAAAATGCACTTCTGGAATGGGAATTTGCATTTTTTTTTTTTTGTTACTTACATTACTGTTATTATTTGTTACTTGAGAAACGCATTGGATAATAGTCAAATTGAACTAGAGAATTTGGTAGACTAGACGTATAATTTGCACGATCCATTCGTTGTGTGATTTTCGTTAAATTTATTATTCAAAGCAAAAATATCGGGTGGTGTGGTTGCCTGAGGAGTATAAAAGAGTACGAAATATGCGCATATAGTAGTCACTACTTGATATTTGGCGAACTTGATAGAATTGTAAGTTATCGGCCAATTTCTATCTTATCTAATTTCTCTAAAGTGTTTGAGATTGCACTACATAATAAGCTGTTCAACCAGGTGAAGGCTAAGTTGGTCTGGCAACAACATGGATTTTTTCAGAAGCGCTCCACTGTAAGCATTTTAGTGACTTTCTTACAGGATGTATATCCCGCTGTTGGTCGGGGTTTTCAGGTCGACGCAATCTACACAGATTTTTCTAAAGCCTTCGACAAGATCGATCATTCTTTGATGCAGCAACGCATGAATGACATTGGCTTCAGCAGGAAATTAATTGCATTTTTTGGGTCATAACGACTCGTCAGCAGTTCGTTGAATATAATGGCCATCGGTCTGATTGCTTCTTTGTGCCAAGTGGAGTCCCACAGGGTAGTACCTTGGCTCCTTTACTGTTTGCTATCTTTGTGAACAGTATTGGTGATAATTTCGCATGTCAGCACTTGCTTTTTGCGGATGATTTGAAGTTGTACAGTGTTGTGCGGTGTGCCGATGATTGTGATCGTTTGCAAAGAGACCTACATATGCTGTCTGTATGGTGTGACCTAAGCAAGCTTCCCTTAAATGCTAACAAATGTAAATCCATAACGTTTACAAAACACCTGTGATGCACAACTACATACTTAATGGAATCGCGTTGGAGAGATGTAATGTCATTAAGGACCTCGGGATTTATGTTGACAGTGAATTGACTTTTAATGACCATGTCTCACATGTTTCGGCGGCTGCACTCAGGATGCTGGGATTCATTTTCCGACAAACAAAGAATTTTAATAATATAGACAGCCTTAAAACGCTATATTTTGCTTATGTACGGTCCAAATTGGAATATGCCTCAATTGTTTGGTCACCTATGTATCATGTCCATATACAGAGGCTTGAGAACATCCAACGCAAATTCTTAAAATATCTGTCATTTAAGCTTGATGGATGTTTTCCATCTCGCGGCTGTAGTCACGGTTTGTTGCTGAACAGGTTTCAGTTTCAACTATTGTCCGAGCGGCGCATTTATGTTTCTCAAATATTTATCTTCAAATTAATAAACGGTTTGCTGGACTGTCCTCGGCTGCTTCATCAGATTCCTCGCTTGCACGCAAGAGCTTCTGATATATTTTGGGTGTCCCAGGTTCACGCAAACTATGAAACTAGGGCGCCCCTTTTTCGGGCTTGCAACTACTGCAATCGCCTGACTATCCATGAGAATATTAATTACTTTAATGCATCACTCAATTCATTTATGCGTGACCTGCGCGGGTACTTACAGGCTAATGAAATTGATATTATTTAGGTAGTTATGTGAGTAGCCATTTTATATCTTTGTTACTTTTATTAGTTTTATTTTCAATCACCTATGTCATTGTATATATTATGATAATATATATTTTTGTTTTGTCTTGTAATTGGGTAGTTATACCTGTTAGACAATAAAGAGATTATTATTATTATTATTTTGAAATAACAAACTTCAAGACAAATTAATAAAGTGTATTCTGATTATTGTTTACGTATGTTAACATAAAATAAATCCATTATATCTTTGTTATTGCATTTCAAAGATTTATTTCGTTTTGTGTTGTGTACTTATGCACCCTGTGCAAAGCAAAACGTCCGGGTATACAGAAGAATAACTTGAATTAAGACGAAAAAAGGTTTCAAACAAAAATTGCAGGACTCTTTTTGAGACAGCAAAAGCAAAACTTATTTTTTGTGTGACTCAAACACCACGTCCGTAATGAGGAGGAGCCTCATTATGCTGGAACCAGACGAGTTCACAATCTCCAGAATTAAAAAAAAAATCGCGTGCAGCACAGTACACGTGATAGAAGTGAATACTTCTTTCACGAGAATGTCAAACTACAACATATTTATTTCTCTTGGGTAAAATATGTATTATTAATATTTTTAATTGACTCATAATTTTCAAACGAATCCAAGCATCACGAAGCCCAAGCACAATCTTCTTCCTTATGGCTAATCCTCTCTAATATTTCGTTATTATATATGATTACTGTTTACGTCTACCTCCATAAAAAATTTAATTCAATACCTACACCGGTTGCATCGACAGTATCTCGTATAATACACATTAATCTTTGCCTTGGAAAATAATACCCTAAGTGTAGCTGTGCCTATGCATGCACTCGTTCTCTTTCGCCGCACACGCATACATAATAGTGTATGGTATAGGATATAGTGTGTAGCATACACCACCAATATCTCTGTCTCTCTCTCCCTCATATTTGTTATACGCTTCATCTCTTTTGCGGCACGAAAATATTAAATCGTGACGCAACCTTGAAAAATCACTCTCATGCGGCCAAAGAAGTATTCACTTCAAAAATCAAAATTGACTTCAAAAATACCCTGAAGATCACAGTAATACATAGTGTGAAAAGAGTCTTACAATTTTTGTCTGAAACAGTTTCTGGTAGAGTCTTAGTCTGCAAGTTATTTTTTGCCGAACCGGGACTTTTTGCATACGGCGTATATTCAATTAATTTGACACAAAACATTTAACTAAAATTTTCATTTCAGTATCAATTTGTGCTATGACTGTGAATTTTTCTTTTCGCAGCCAGATATTAAATGCATGAAAAATGAAATTTCTGTTTGAGTTCTAATTCGCAACCAACGAGTCAAACAGTTGGTGATAAAAAGATGCAAACAACAATGAAAAAATCTATATGCAAAAGTAAAACTTCCACTTGCGCCAGACTTTACTTGAACAACAAAGTTTCCATCCAACAATTCCATATAATATGGCAACAAAAGGCAAGAAGTGGCGAAAAACTTCAAAATATGCGCATCGCAGTTTTGCGTTCACGACGTTTTACTGTGAAAACTTTTCTACACAGTTTTCTATATGAGAGAAAATTTACTCACTTTGTGTGATAAATAAAATTGTGGAAAGGAATGTTATTTTGGAAATTAATCATTCGCGGTTTAGGAAATGTTTTTTTTTTTAATACGATTAGATATTTGTCAGGAATTGTCTCGAATTCTTTGCATATACATGCAAGAATTAAGCAGATATTTTATCGGACACTGAAAGTGGAAATTTGAGAGAAAATTGTGATCTTAGTCTTATAGTTTGAATTATCTCCAGATAATCGTTTTATCAAAACAAAAGTATTCAAAAAAGTATCGTTAAACGGTTAAAAAGAATTAGTTTGGAAGTTATTGACGCACATACAAACCATATTATTTTGTTTCTTCTATTTTTGCACATTGCAAGGCTCAGTGTTTTCAAACTATCTGGCAAATGATTATAGCATGTGGGACCATAATAATTCACAGAATTTCTGCTTCTACCCAACCTCATATATTCAGGAAGAATGTCATTTTTGTTTCTGGTATTGTGGTTGTGAACTTCTCCTCTCCTCCTGCCTTATGTACAGATTGTAATTATTTTTCACATACACAATTGAATTGTAGATATAGAGACACGGGAGTGTAATTATTTTACATTCTTTAAACTTAGATCTGACATCCTCTTTAAACTTTAAATCTGTCATTATTCGCACCACTCGTCTTTGGATTGCAAATACCCGACTAGCATGACAAGAGTGTCCCCAAATTGACAAAGCATATGAAGCCACACTGTGAAAAAGGCCATAATATGCTGATTTCAAAACATTAAAAGAGACTTCACCCTTCAAGCTTCGCAACATGAACACAACCTTAGACAACTTGGCAATGGTAACCTCGACATGACCCGCCTAGGTTAGCTTTTGGTCCAAAGTGACACCCAAAAACTTTACCAGACCATCAGAAACAGCAACATCCGTCTCACGTAATGTAATATTTTAGTAGCTGTTTTATTGGCATTCATACAGAGTTTGTTAGCTGCAAACCAGTCCACAGCCCTCGACTGTGAATTAATCATACTTGAGGCCAGAACATCACTCGACAGTTCAACATCGACAATAGTTGAATGGTCTGGAAACAATGTCAGGTCAGAGCATGGCAGATGTAGCGGTAAATCATTAATGAAAATCAAAAACAATTGAGGTCCGAGCACCGAGCCCTGTGGGACTCCACAAGAGCTCAACAAGGGCTGAGAAGACTTTGACTCAAACATCGTTACGACATTCCTACCCGTGAGATAGGAACTCAGCAAACTAATCGAATTCGCACTCATACCGTATCGCTCCTATTTTGTTACAGTTTTTACTTAATTTGACGGTTAACTTACTTACATATTTCGGACACCTTGTATGATTATGTCTATAGATTGTAATGTATAAAAATTAAAAATCAGAATAACGCGATTTTTTCTAGAATTCTCCATATTTTGTTAGCACATTGTAAAAAGACGTCGTTTTTTTTTTACAGTTTTGATGTGCGAGCCAAAAGCTTCCAAGATGCAAAACTATGGTCAGGACTGTTTGGTAATAGAGCGATATTCCGGGCATATTCCACACCAGCAGTATTACGAGTTGATTCAATCGAACTGGAAGATGAAGGAATCTACAGGTGTCGAGTGGATTTCAAAAATTCCCCAACGAGAAATAGCAAAGTTAACTTTACAGTCATCGGTAAGTAGCCAATAATTACCAAAATGTTTAATGGAAACAAGTTTCCCATTGACCGTCACTGTATTCTGTACTGTAAATAATTGGATTCCTTAAACTAACCTCGTGGGTGTCGCTTTATTAGCAAAACATCCTGACTAATCAATAAATTTAATATCCGTTAAATACAGTGAGTAAAAAATGCGGGAACACTACATTGAATAGAAACAACTTGTCATTTTAGCCGCTATTCAGAACGCCTACAACATGCAGGAGCAGGAGGTGATAAATGACTTTGGTGGCTCGTCTTGCGCCAATAATGGACAAGATAGGATATTCAGCCAAATGGAAAAAATTGTACCTACTATGTATAGAATATTTTTTCCCTAGTTGGGAACGTCGTAAATTTCTGTATACACATTTTATCTTTTCCGGTCATATCGTGATGGTTTTTGAATTTTATACTGGGTGACCCAATGAAAACGAAGATAGAGGTCTTTCGACTGTGCATAATGTAGGTTTCCGGGAAAAATCAGTATAGTATTAGTCCATTCAAAAAGGCCGTAGGATGAAACATAGATGGCGTAACTAAAGTTAAATCACAGCATTTTTGAGAGGTATTCAAGTTGCAAATTGTTTTAGGTTTAAAGAAAATTGTCGAAAAGGTACTCACAAAAAAGTTAATGGTGAAATTAATCAAATTGGCACAAGTTTATTCCTTTTCAGAAGAAAACACAACTCTTTCAATGTCAAAAGGGGTTTCAAAAAAGAGTAAATTGATTTGATTAAATCCGTTTTTAGATGAAAGGAGGTTATTAAAGGTTGGTGGTCGTTTGAAACATAGTAACATGTCTTTCGAGTCTAAACATCCCTTAATATTAGATAAATAGATAATTTATTACAATATTCGAAAAATACAGGTTGTCAATATAAATATAATACTTCACAAATGTGAATGGAAACCCCCAAAGTAAGCCGTTCTAAGGACATGAAAATTTAAGTAACACGCAAGCTGTCTAAGCAAAAATAGCACTGGACAACTTGCGACTTAGGTGTTCGATGTGAGAGTACCAGTTAAGATTGTCATCCAAATAGACTCCAAGCACTTTGACAGTATCACCACTGATATGGGAGAAATTAGAAGACAGCTTCAGAATATTATACTTGACCTCGTTAAACCTTAATCCGTTCGCACCAAACCATTTCTTGGCTGCATTCAAGACCGAAAGGGAAATATTGTTCAGATTGTCAAAACTGGAACTACTCGACACAAAACTGGCATCATCTGCAACAAGGGACGGAAATAAGATATCTGACATATAATGGGAGATATCATTAATGTATATAATGAAAAGTAATGGGCCAAGTACAGAGCCCTGAGGCTCACCCTTTTAAGAAAAGATGTTTCACCGTTCAACTCGACCAGCTGCTGTCTCTCAAACATTTGCAAAAGAAAAAAAAAGAAACGGCCACATTTGCAAAAGAAAAAAAAGAAACGGCCACATTTGCAAAAGAAAAAAGAAAGAAACTGCCACATTTGCAAAAAAAGAAAAGGCCACATTTGCAAAACAAAAGAAAAAGAAACGGCCACATTTGCAAAAGAAAAAAAAAAAGAAACGGCCACATTTACAAAAGAAAAAAAAAGAAACGGCCACATTTGCAAAAGAAAAAAGAAAGAAACTGCCACATTTGCAAAAAAAAAAAAAAGAAACGGCCACATTTGCAAAACAAAAGAAAAAGAAACGGCCACATTTGAAAAAAAAAAAAAAGAAACGGCCACATTTGCAAAAGAAAAAAAAGAAACGGCCACATTTGCAAAAGAAAAAAAAAAGAAACTCCCACATTTGCAAAAGAAAAAAAAAATAAACGGCCACATTTGCAAAAGAAAAAAAAAGAAACGGCCACATTTGCAAAAGAAAAAAAAAAGAAACGGCCACATTTGCAAAAGAAGAAAAAAAGAAACTCCCACATTTGCAAAAGAAAAAAAAAAATAAACGGCCACATTTGCAAAACATAAGAAAAAGAAACGGCCACATTTGCAAAAGAAAAAAGAAAGAAACTGCCACATTAGCAAAAGGAAAAGAAACGGCCACATTTGCAAAAGAAAAAAGAAAGAAACTGCCACATTTGCAAAAGAAAAAAGAAAGAAACTGCCACATTAGCAAAAGGAAAAGAAACGGCCACATTTGCAAAAGAAAAAAAAAAGAAACTCCCACATTTGCAAAAGAAAAAAAAAATAAACGGCCACATTTGCAAAAGAAAAAAAAAGAAACGGCCACATTTGCAAAAGAAAAAAAAAAAGAAACGGCCACATTTGCAAAAGAAAAAAGAAAGAAACTGCCACATTTGCAAAAGAAAAAAGAAAGAAACTGCCACATTAGCAAAAGGAAAAGAAACGGCCACATTTGCAAAAGAAAAAAAAAAGAAACTCCCACATTTGCAAAAGAAAAAAAAAATAAACGGCCACATTTGCAAAAGAAAAAAAAAGAAACGGCCACATTTGCAAAAGAAAAAAAAAGAAACGGCCACATTTGAAAAAAAAAAAAAAGAAACGGACACATTTGCAAAAGAAAAAAAAAGAAACGGCCACATTTGCAAAAGAAAAAAAAAAGAAACTCCCACATTTGCAAAAGAAAAAATAAACGGCCACATTTGCAAAAGAAAAAAAAAGAAACGGCCACATTTGCAAAAGAAAAAAAAAAGAAACGGCCACATTTGCAAAAGAAGAAAAAAAGAAACTCCCACATTTGCAAAAGAAAAAAAAATAAACGGCCACATTTGCAAAACATAAGAAAAAGAAACGGCCACATTTGCAAAAGAAAAAAGAAAGAAACTGCCACATTAGCAAAAGGAAAAGAAACGGCCACATTTGCAAAAGAAAAAAGAAAGAAACTGCCACATTTGCAAAAGAAAAAAGAAAGAAACTGCCACATTAGCAAAAGGAAAAGAAACGGCCACATTTGCAAAAGAAAAAAAAAAGAAACTCCCACATTTGCAAAAGAAAAAAAAAATAAACGGCCACATTTGCAAAAGAAAAAAAAAAGAAACGGCCACATTTGCAAAAGAAAAAAAAAAAAGAAACGGCCACATTTGCAAAAGAAAAAAGAAAGAAACTGCCACATTTGCAAAAGAAAAAAGAAAGAAACTGCCACATTAGCAAAAGGAAAAGAAACGGCCACATTTGCAAAAGAAAAAAAAAAGAAACTCCCACATTTGCAAAAGAAAAAAAAAATAAACGGCCACATTTGCAAAAGAAAAAAAAAGAAACGGCCACATTTGCAAAAGAAAAAAAAAGAAACGGCCACATTTGCAAAAAAAAAAAAAAGAAACGGCCACATTTGCAAAAGAAAAAAAAAGAAACGGCCACATTTGCAAAAGAAAAAAAAAAGAAACTCCCACATTTGCAAAAGAAAAAATAAACGGCCACATTTGCAAAAGAAAAAAAAAGAAACGGCCACATTTGCAAAAGAAAAAAGAAAGAAACTGCCACATTTGCAAAAGAAAAAAGAAAGAAACTGCCACATTAGCAAAAGGAAAAGTAACGGCCACATTTGCAAAAGAAAAAAAAAAGAAACTCCCACATTTGCAAAAGAAAAAAAAAATAAACGGCCACATTTGCAAAAGAAAAAAAAAGAAACGGCCACATTTGCAAAAGAAAAAAAAAGAAACGGCCACATTTGCAAAAAAAAAAAAGAAACGGCCACATTTGCAAAAGAAAAAAAAAGAAACGGCCCATTTGCAAAAGAAAAAAAAAAGAAACTCCCACATTTGCAAAAGAAAAAATAAACGGCCACATTTGCAAAAGAAAAAAAAAGAAACGGCCACATTTGCAAAAGAAAAAAAAAAGAAACGGCCACATTTGCAAAAGAAGAAAAAAAGAAACTCCCACATTTGCAAAAGAAAAAATAAACGGCCACATTTGCAAAAGAAAAAAAAAGAAACGGCCACATTTGCAATAGAAAAAAAAAATAAACGGCCACATTTGCAAAACATAAGAAAAAGAAACGGCCACATTTGCAAAAGAAAAAAGAAAGAAACTGCCACATTAGCAAAAGGAAAAGAAACGGCCACATTTGCAAAAGAAAAAAGAAAGAAACTGCCACATTTGCAAAAAAAAAAAAAAGAAACGGCCACATTTGCAAAACAAAAGAAAAAGAAACGGCCACATTTGCAAAAGAAAAAAGGAAGAAACTGCCACATTAGCAAAAGGAAAAGAAACGGCCACATTTGCAAAAGAAAAAAAAAGAAACTCCCACATTTGCAAAAGAAAAAAAAAATAAACGGCCACATTTGCAAAAGAAAAAAAAAGAAACGGCCACATTTGCAAAAGAAAAAAAAAGAAACGGCCACATTTGCAAAAAAAAAAAAAAGAAACGGCCACATTTGCAAAAGAAAAAAAAAGAAACGGCCACATTTGCAAAAGAAAAAAAAAAGAAACTCCCACATTTGCAAAAGAAAAAATAAACGGCCACATTTGCAAAAGAAAAAAAAAGAAACGGCCACATTTGCAAAAGAAAAAAAAAAAGAAACGGCCACATTTGCAAAAGAAAAGAAAAAATAAACGGCCACATTTGCAAAAGAAAAAAAAATAAACGGCCACATTTGCAAAAGAAAAAAAAAGAAACGGCCACATTTGCAAAAGAAAAAAAAAAGAAACGGCCACATTTGCAAAAGAAAAAAGAAAGAAACTGCCACATTTGCAAAAGAAAAAAGAAAGAAACTGCCACATTAGCAAAAGGAAAAGAAACGGCCACATTTGCAAAAGAAAAAAAAAGAAACTCCCACATTTGCAAAAGAAAAAAAAATAAACGGCCACATTTGCAAAAGAAAAAAAAAGAAACGGCCACATTTGCAAAAGAAACGGCCACATTTGCAAAAAAAAAAAGAAACGGCCACATTTGCAAAAGAAAAAAAAAGAAACGGCCACATTTGCAAAAGAAAAAAAAAAGAAACTCCCACATTTGCAAAAGAAAAAATAAACGGCCACATTTGCAAAAGAAAAAAAAAGAAACGGCCACATTTGCAAAAGAAAAAAAAAAGAAACGGCCACATTTGCAAAAGAAGAAAAAAAGAAACTCCCACATTTGCAAAAGAAAAAAAAAATAAACGGCCACATTTGCAAAACATAAGAAAAAGAAACGGCCACATTTGCAAAAGAAAAAAGAAAGAAACTGCCACATTAGCAAAAGGAAAAGAAACGGCCACATTTGCAAAAGAAAAAAGAAAGAAACTGCCACATTTGCAAAAGAAAAAAGAAAGAAACTGCCACATTAGCAAAAGGAAAAGAAACGGCCACATTTGCAAAAGAAAAAAAAAAGAAACTCCCACATTTGCAAAAGAAAAAAAAATAAACGGCCACATTTGCAAAAGAAAAAAAAAGAAACGGCCACATTTGCAAAAGAAAAAAAAAAGAAACGGCCACATTTGCAAAAGAAAAAAGAAAGAAACTGCCACATTTGCAAAAGAAAAAAGAAAGAAACTGCCACATTAGCAAAAGGAAAAGAAACGGCCACATTTGCAAAAGAAAAAAAAAGAAACTCCCACATTTGCAAAAGAAAAAAAAAATAAACGGCCACATTTGCAAAAGAAAAAAAAAGAAACGGCCACATTTGCAAAAGAAAAAAAAAGAAACGGCCACATTTGCAAAAAAAAAAAAAGAAACGGCCACATTTGCAAAAGAAAAAAAAAGAAACGGCCACATTTGCAAAAGAAAAAAAAAATAAACGGCCACATTTGCAAAACATAAGAAAAAGAAACGGCCACATTTGCAAAAGAAAAAAGAAAGAAACTGCCACATTAGCAAAAGGAAAAGAAACGGCCACATTTGCAAAAGAAAAAAGAAATAAACTGCCACATTTGCAAAAGAAAAAAGAAAGAAACTGCCACATTAGCAAAAGGAAAAGAAACGGCCACATTTGCAAAAGAAAAAAAAAGAAACTCCCACATTTGCAAAAGAAAAAAAAAATAAACGGCCACATTTGCAAAAGAAAAAAAAAGAAACGGCCACATTTGCAAAAAAAAAAAAAAAAGAAACGGCCACATTTGCAAAAGAAAAAAGAAAGAAACTGCCACATTAGCAAAAGGAAAAGAAACGGCCACATTTGCAAAAGAAAAAAAAAAGAAACTCCCACATTTGCAAAAAAAAAAAAAGAAACGGCCACATTTGCAAAAGAAAAAAAAAGAAACGGCCGCATTTGCAAAAGAAAAAAAAAAGAAACTCCCACATTTGCAAAAGAAAAAATAAACGGCCACATTTGCAAAAGAAAAAAAAAGAAACGGCCACATTTGCAAAAGAAAAAAAAAAGAAACGGCCACATTTGCAAAAGAAGAAAAAAAGAAACTCCCACATTTGCAAAAGAAAAAAAAAATAAACGGCCACATTTGCAAAACATAAGAAAAGGAAAAGAAACGGCCACATTTGCAAAAGAAAAAAGAAAGAAACTGCCACATTTGCAAAAGAAAAAAGAAAGAAACTGCCACATTAGCAAAAGGAAAAGAAACGGCCACATTTGCAAAAGAAAAAAAAATAAACAGCCACATTTGCAAAACAAAAGAAAAAGAAACGGCCACATTTGCAAAAGAAAAAAGAAAGAAACTGCCACATTAGCAAAAGAAACGGCCACATTTGCAAAAGAAAAAAAAATAAACGGCCACATTTGCAAAAGAAGAAAGTGTTGTTTCACCAAGACAATACACCGTGTCACAAATCGATGACGAACTATGGTAAAATTGAATGAATTGTGCTTCGAATTGCTTACCCAGCCGCACCCCGTATTCTCTAACTACGTTGAATAAGAAAATCGGGTTTTGTCAAAGTTTTGTTTTTTCTTTCTGATCCTACGGACGTATTGTTAATAATGTTCCTATCTAATATAAAATAACTAATCCTGGTTTTATAAATCAAACTTATATTAATAAATTTTGTACAAAATAAACTTTGTAAACTACTTCAGTTAATTTCGAAATTTCTCTACTATAAGATGCTCATAATTCAACATCTTTCTCTCTCCTGCGTAATATTATTATTATTAAGTAGAATTATAATTGAAGGAGACTGTGTCCATTAAAATTATAAAACTTTTAATGTAATTTTAAAGAGAAAGTAAATATAACCGGAACTTTGAAAATATTATAAGAAATATTTGTTTTTTATAATAGGAAAAAGACTAGTTTCGTTGGGTTTTCTCTTATGTTACAAAAAGATGTTCTGAATATAATAATAATAATAGTCTTCATTCAAATTGCGTATATTTTTAAATCAATAAATCAAACAATCAATAATACACAATTGAAAAGGCATGAGTGCAGCTTAAAGCGGCCTATACACATGCAGGCAAGTGTTAAGACTTGCCTGTACAGGTCGAGACACGCGTGTAAGTGCGAATGTGTATGTCTCAAAACTCACGGCGCGTTCAGTTCCAAGCGCGGCTCGAAGCGAATCAGATTGCGTCTGATTTTTAGAGCAAGTGCTAAGGCCAACTTGTCAGTGTATGTTCAGTTTTTTGTTAGGTTTCGCGCCAAGACTGTTTCTACGTGATTTTCGTGGCAGAATAGGCGCTGAAAAAAAATGGCAAATTCTAGACTATCAAAGAAACACGAAGACATTATGAGGGAATTCATAGAGTTATATAAAGACAATCAATTCAATACTTAATTGATTGATGTAGATATTTCCCTCGCTGTAGATCCGAGCAAATTCTGCCGTAATATAGCAAAACTATATTAGTGGTAAAATATAAGCTCGTAAATACACGAAAGCTTTTAACTCAGTTTGAAAAAAAGACTGCCCCATTGGATGAGTCAGACATTGGGAAGCAAAAAAAATATGTAACTTTTGTGTTGCACAAAGGAAAGAAAATAGCAAAAAAAAAATTATCTTAAGATCATGAATAATTTTTAAACGCTTTTAATTTTTATGACGCAGATAACTTTTCTGCCCTTTTAGACCCCATATGTTTGTCGTAAAACATAATATAAGGGTACGTATTTGTTTTGCATAAATAGAAAAATAAGAGCCTTTACATATGGACAAATATATGGGAATATTTCGTGTTATCGTAAATATATATTAGAAAAAAGAACTTGTTAGAAATTGGAAATTCTCAGAAAGAAGGGACCTGCCACCCATGTATTCTAGAATTAAGTAATCTGTAAGCTTGCCAGTGGCGGGTTCTATTTTGTTACAACGCAGTCACTTGCGTTGCACATTTCCAACAGTACATTGTGAAGAATTCTACATTCTGATTTGCATTTTCACCTATAAAAAATCCAAGTTTATAAGTTAAAAGAAGCACACAAACCACTTCGTATTACCTTCTGTAGATTTTTGTTAATTTTAGAAAATGAAGGAAACCAATTAAATATCTTGGACCAGTAAAAGTGTATGAAATATAAATTAAATTGAATTGAAAAAAACAACTTTTTCAAATTTAAAAGCATCCAGTAGAGTTTTAAAGATTAGGGATGGTAGCAGATAATATTATGTAGCTGTGAAGCTGAAATAATAGACAATTCATAATTTTAGTTAATTTCTTTCTAGTT
The DNA here is from genome assembly GCA_911728435.2 of Apoderus coryli. Lineage (NCBI taxonomy): Eukaryota > Metazoa > Arthropoda > Insecta > Coleoptera > Attelabidae > Apoderus > Apoderus coryli. The sequence continues at coordinate 45,091,643 of OU452199.1, read as the reverse complement.
TGGACAAATGCCATGCGTAGCGAAACAAATAACAGTTGATTTCCCTGAATTTCATTTTAGCAAATTGAAATACAGTAAACCGAAATGACATTTTTCCAATTTCACTAAAATAAAAAAGCTCATTTTACATTACAGCAGCATTTAATACTGCATTGATGGATATGTATGTACCTATGTTGGAGCTAAAGAATCCGAATATATGCCCATACAAAGCGGGGAAAACTCATACACAAGCCATGTTTTAACATCAACTTTACTCTCTTTAGTTCTCTTTTCGAATGGTCATACTGACTGGTCTGCATTCCAATTTGAAAGATTAAATGGATCCTCTTTTTCTCTCGGTCGTTTTTTCCATTTTTTGTTAAAATAGAAGAGATTACTGGTGAAAAGGAAAATAGAAAACATGCACTTTGAACAAATTGTGAGAATATGGCTTTTCGTTAACTTAAAAATAAAAGTTTTTCCAACATTCTCCATAGACCAACACTTAAACATAGTACTCAAATTCAATAAGTTAGAGGAAGTGAGAATTTGAAAATAACCTGTGATGTAATTAGACCAAAATCAATCCATTAAGATTTATCTCGAACGTGGATCTACCATTACACTCCAGAATCTGAAGAGGAGTCCAAACAATTCATAGGACTCTAGTGAAACAACAATGAGATTGTAACGACTTTTTTTTTGCAATGGGCGACTTTAAAAGATGCTACTCTTAGGAAACCTTATTATCATGGTAGTGCAGAGCATATTGTGGAACAGTCTAGGTTTTCAGAAGCGTAGATTCGCAATTTTCTGCGTAATTTGCCGTGTCTGTAAAGTCTTGTGAAAATGTGCTTCAAGCGACGCTCGAAATATTGATTATTGCAAGGTATTCGACTATACAACAGTCTGCCTATAGAAATAAGAAATACTGAAAATATAGACTATTTAAAACTAAATTGAGAAATTACGTTGTTGTAGATTGTAGATTGTTTTATCGGAGTGGTTTAGGCGGTTTGGCCTCCCCTCACTTCGACCTGCAGAAGATCTTTTGTGAATGACTCTAATCTATGATTTGCCCAACTGTCCCACACTTCATAAAGTTGATGATTTCTCTGGGGGCTAAATTCCTTACCTCGTCGGGTGTTAGGGTCACCCCTCCAAGCCTTTTGCAGAAAATTGCCATGCATTCACAGGGCACGTGTTCTGTTGTCTCCGTTGCGTCTTCGCAAAACCGACAAGTGTCGTCCTACGGTTAGGCCCATCTTTTTGAGATGGTACTTCACTGGGTGGTGTCCCGTAAAAAGGCCTGTAATTCGCCTTAGGTCGCTTCTCTCCAGTTGGATAAGCTTCCCTGCGTTGGCCTCTGAAGGGTTGATAAACCTTTTTGATTGTCTTAGGCCTGGAGTGTTTCTCCAGTAGGACTTAAGTTGTTCCTTTTTCCATCTCCGAAGTTCTTCCTTCATATGGCTTTTTGGAAGGCCAAAGATGGGTTCCGTGCCGCAGAACGGAGCGTTTGCGCCCTCTTTTGCAAGTTGGTCCGCCGCTTCGTTCCCCTCTATGCCTTCATATCCTGGCACCCATGTCAGAGTAATCTTTTTCCCCTGAGCTGCCAGTTGCTTTAGGGACTGTTTACATTCCCATGCTAGCTTTGACGTGAAGGTGTAAGACCTCAGTGCTTTTAACGCAGCTTGACTGTCTGACATAATATTGATCTACCGTTCCGGGATGCCTCTCTGCAGGCATTCTTGAGCACAACGATTAATAGCGTTGATCTCTGCTTGGAATATAGTGGGACTTTTCCCGAGAGATTCAGAGAGCCTGCAATTTGGCCCATATACTCCCATACCTGTGTTCCCTTCTAGTCCTTTTGAACCGTCCGTATACCAGACGGATGTGTTTTCTGGGAATCGTGGTTCCCCAGTTAGCCATTTTTGACGGTCTGCAATGACCACTTCAAATGGGATTTCAAAATCATGTTTGCGTGGCAAAGCGTCCGACGGTTTTCTTCCTGAATCCAAAGGTATTAGATTCAGGATTCACATGTGTTCCTCTAGATCACCAGATTTGTATTCCATTACCTGTGCCAGTTTCAGAGCGCTAATTGCTGCCTCTTTTTTGACTAGGACAGGCAAAGGTATTAGATGCAGCAACGTTTCCATCGCTGCTGTGGGGCAAGTTCGCATTGCCCCTGTTAGTTCTAAACATGCAAGCCGTTGCAACTTTTGAAGACGGCATTGTGTATGCTTAATATTAACTTTTGGCCACCATACTAATTAGGCATATGTAACCATGGGTTTAATGACTGTTTGGTACACCCAGTATGTGAGCTTTGGCTTTAGCCCCCAAGTCCTTCCGAGAAGCCAGCGACACATCCTGTGGCTTTCGATATGGTTTTCTCTATATGGTGATTCCAGATTAGTCGTTTATCCAGGATTACTCCCAGGTATTTGACTTTATCCGAAAGGCAAATTTGCTCACCGCTGAGAGTGGAGTTAATAATGTCCACCTTTCTCTTTCTCGTGAAAGGTACCAACACTGTTTTTGTCGGATTTATATTCAATCGTACGACGCACCAGTTTTGAATTTTGTTTAATGTCGTCGGCGTAGCTTTGCAGAGTAAAGCCTGCCCTATCCATTTTTGAAATGAGATGATCCAGCACTAGTGATCATAGAAGAGGGGACAATACACCGCCTTGTGGGCATCCCCTAGCCGCTGTCACTGTTACAGCCGTAATGACACGGTCTTTCAAAATTGCCTAAATCCATTTCACCAGTGGGGAGTCGACACTCCTCTCTTCTAGTGCTCTACTGATGGATTCATGTGAGGTATTGTCAGAAGCACCCTCTATATCGATAAAGGCACATAAGGATACTTCTTTTGCCTTAAATGACTTCTCGATGTCTTTTACTAAGCAGTGCAGGGCATTAATCGTAGATTTTCCGCTTGGTAGGCGAATTGCCTTTTGTGAAGCGGTTTCCTATTTAAAGTTTCGCTTCTTAGGTATTCGTCTATTATCTTTTCCATAGTTTTCAGTAGGAAGGAGGTTAGACTAATAGGCCTGTAGGACTTAGGGTCATCCTCTGGACGGCGTCTTGTTTTCGGTATAAAGGCTACTCTAGTTCCCTCCAAGCTTTGGGAATATGGCCGAGGATAAGGCTTGCTTTGAAAAGCCTTTGCAACGATGGTTGCAGTATGTCCAGACCTTTCTGGAGGAGGGCCGGAAAAATTCGGTCCATACCTGGTGATTTGAAAGACTGGAAACTGTTTATCGCCCATTCTATGCGATTTTTTGCGAATATTTTCCCCGCAAGTTTTTTACCAGAGCGCCAGATTCGCGACCCTGAAAAGTGAGTTTGTAATAAGACTCTAAGACTTTCCGACCGATCATTAGTAAATTGGCCATTTGGATCTTTGAGTAATCCTATGCCATTGGAGTGATCCTACGATAGGACTTTCTGCAGTCGCTGTGCGGGGGCAAGTTCGTTGACCCCTTCACAAAACTGTTTCCAAGATTTCCTCTTCGCTTTCCGTAGTTCTTTATTGTATTCCGTAAGGATTCTCTTATACTCCTCTCGGTTTTCAGATTGCCTTGCTCAATTTTCAGCTTAGCTAACTCCCTGTGCCACCAAGGTACGCTGTTGGTAAAGTGTTGTACAATACTAATGATTTTTTCACAAGTTGATTTGGTATTATGTATATTGTTATTGTTATTTTAATTTTAATTTATATTGACGAAGCTAATGTAATTTTGATGTATTACGTAATGGTGCAATAAAGATTTATTATTATATATGCCGATGCCTTTGCAAGGTGTCTCGAGAACCAGATGAGATGGAAAAAAGTAGTCAGGATGTCATAACCTATTTTTGGGGAATATCTCCTAGACCTATTGGGGAAGGATTCCATTTGCGCAGTGGTTCTTACAAAAGTGTAATGTAAATTTTTATTCCTCCGCTTTTATAGAGCAGCTTAAATAACATTGAAAATATCAACTAATTGTAGTTTTTTTAACAAAATGCAAACATAAATTTAGCTGTGTTAACTTTGTATTAGGCATTTTCCGTCAAGGCCAAATATCAACAATTTTCACGAAGTTCATCTGCGTATTTAGAGTTTCTTCTTACTTATTAATACATTTCTGGTACATTTTATATTTTTATCTATTCCCCATCAATATTTTTTCCTTGTAAATTCGATACCACACTTTCATCGCACACATATCGTATTTGTACGACGTATCTGTAGTTGTTATACATATCTTCCGCACTTGCTCTAAGCAAACCTAATAATGCAAATTAGATATGCAAATATACATGCTGACAGAGAAATGTATATGTGTACTTACACTTGCATATTATGGATAGAGCTATATGGAGAATATAGAGCATTGTATTTATACGCGTGAGTAGATGCATATGCGTCATCGTATCTTACGCCTGATGGATGAGTTAAGTTAGATCAGGATTGAATTGACATTTTGGCATTTATGCAGGAACTTCCAATTAACTAAATTCGAACGAAATATTACCCGATTTTGATCAGAGGTTTTATTAATCATTTACGAGCCGTGAGTTTGTTTTTCATGCCAGCAGCTTTAAAACAACTTCAGTAGCAAGATCTTCTTCATTATGGAATTTGCCTGAGGATGTACAAACCAATACAACAAATATTGACAATTATATAAATCGAAATTGCTGTTATTTTAACTTGTTTTTACAGAATATTTTACATATATATTTGTACATAGCTCGCTCTATCAAAAATTTCACCAGAAAACTGTTTCAACCGTGAATTTGGAATACTACAATCGACATTTTTATGTCCACGAATATTTCGTGAACGTATGACTTTTATTTGAAATCTATATCTGAATTATATAACAGTTTTGTCGGATATAGTTTTTTTTGTAAATCAATTTGAATGTTTATTGCATTTCTATTATAAAAGAAAGTTTTGTTACCCAGTTGGAAATTCTTCACCCTGTCGTCGTACAGTGCAAACAATGAATAACACACGTGTCAAACTTACTAACACTAAAAGCACATACTGCAACTAAATCAACAGCAAACTCTTCAAACTCTTACCTCGTATAAATGCGTCAGTCCTTTTTATTTATTTCCCGAGCACAATATTATATTATATCAGCTAATTATTATCACATCCAACTTTTTTAAGCCAACCAAAGTTTAGCTTTTTGGAAGATCCTCTAAGTTGGCATCTCCTCGTTCCAAGTCAATCATGACGATGTTTTCTTTATTTTATGGTTTGCTTTGTCAAAAATATTCGTTCATATCTTGAATTTTAAAGTTAAACAAAATTTCGAGGAGATGTCGCAATGAAGAACGATGATATTGTTACATTATAATTTATTTCAATCAATTAAACAATTATCGCCAGCAAAACAAATTAAATTCAACAACTTCTATTACAATCTTTCACCACAAAAGCTAAACATAATCTGCCCTATTTTATTCACAATGCCCAAATATAATCAATCAATCAACTAGACTATTGTAACCATTTTGAATTACTTTAACTTCGATTATTATTAAGAAACTTTATACAAATTCACTACTTCAGAATAAAATGAAATGGACTTAGTCTTTATACTGGTATACTTTAAAACAAAAACTAGAAAATGATTCTTAACTGTGAAAAATCTACTAAGTCCAAAAACAAATTAAAATATTTAATTTAACTTTACTTATACAATTGGAGATCACTAGACCCTACCAAGGCTAAAACGAATCTAAACTCGAAAATCCGATTGTATTTCCAAAACACTTAACATACATGAGAAGTAGGTACTAGATTGAAAATAGCCAATCAGAAAAAAGGCACATTTTTACAATATACCCCTATAAAGATACAGCTACAGGTTGAGAGATTTAGAAATAAAATACATTTTTATCAGTTTACTTTTTCTTGGGGTGTTCGGTTCTTATAAAAATTCCTCTTTACTCTACATAAAAAGATTCATATTTATTTTCGTCACTATCAAACAAAAATCATAACAAACGACGTTTCGTTACTAATTAGTAACTTTCTCAGGTTGAAACAACATTTTTTTTCCCCCGTTTCTTTCTGAAATTACAAACAACATTATTTTCTATAAAACTATTTTTACATGTCATACATAATATATCTATCTACTATTATTTTTCCCTTTCTTATAATTATTATTACCTAACACAAATTCCAATACGTCAATATCAATAAAAGAACAAACAATTTTCATTATATTTACAAACACATTTAAAACATTCAAATATAATAAAATACATATTTATTTAAAAAGATGGAACTATTGCCTGATATGTTGTATTGAAAGTATTAGTAGTAGTAGTTTGTATATCATTTGGTTTTTAGTTCAGAATTGGTGTTTATTAATGTAAGATCTAAAAAGTTTATTGTTTTTTGATTCTCTATTTCAGTAGTGAATTGCAACTTTGGATGGTATGAATTTAAAGTGTTGTGCATTGATGTTATTTGTGTGTTTGGTATAATAGTGATGCAATCATCTACATATCTATAAAAAATAGGGGTTTGAAAGGTAAAGATGGAATGATAGTAGTTTCTAAATCCTGAAGCACCAACTGAGCAATTGCACTTGAAATTGATGAGCCCATAGCAACTCCCTCAATTTGTTGGTAGTAATTATCTTCATACTGAAAATATGTTGATGTTAAAGTCAGTTCGAGTGCTTCAAGGAAATCCTCCAATGGGACATCCGTGTGTTTCCCAATTTCAGACCACCGTTTTTCAACTATTTCCCTGGCAAGTTGAATTGGAATGTTGGTATACAAAGAAACGACATCAAAGGATACCATTTGGTAATTCGACGGAATAGAAATATATAAAAAAATAAATAATACATTTTTATGTCGACTGTAGTAATGGTTGTTGGTTGCTAAGATGTCCTATGTTGGAGATTTTTCAGAAGATCAACAAGACACTACCGTTTGTAAAGTTAAGAACAATACGATTATATAATGACTCCTTAATCTCCAGAAACGCTAACTGGATGAAAACCCATGTTATAATGGCCCTTTAATATTTGTTCTTCGATATGGGAAACCTTGTTAACTCCCCAAGTACTAGCTTCTGTATATAATAATAATATATATATATATATATATAATATATAAAATAATTTACATGAATTTGAATGTTTTGACCATCCTATAAGTGAAACATCTGGTTATCTTTTCTAATATATTCATTTATCTTTGGATTAACAAACACAATATTTTCGACTTGAAAAAGTTTGTTTTCTAGGTATCAGTTCGTTTAGGAACATTTGGTAAGGCACCAAAGATAATAAATTTATTACTTACAGATGTTGTATAATATTTACGAAAAGATTAGACTTTCAGACACGATAGGTATAAAACTAAGAGAAAATATCTATAAAACCACCCAACCATGATACCAGTGGCGTGGTGTTTTGTTATACGATTTAATCATACTGTAACGTTTTTCGTAGTGAGAAATAATAACGCAGTTTAATAAAAAATAATTTATTTACACTTAATAACTAAACACTTAAACAATCTAATAACATTAATGCACTAATATGAACATGTATTTATTTGTATTATTTATATGTCACAACACTGTTCTCAAGTATTGACTGTTCACTTATAATAAATAATAATAATAATGATTTATTGTGAAAATGTAGAATATATACAATTGCACAAAAAGGATAGAGATTTGGCCAATGCCACTCTTCCTTAAAAAAAAAAGCATATACAAATAAAGAAAGAATGTACAAAACAAAAACTCTTAAAACTAGAATAAACAAATTTTCATTATAAATTAATGTAAAAAGTTAATCACACTATGAATAAATTCTGAGCTTCAATTGTCGCTGAAATAATTCCAATGGCAAATCAATTATATCAATACATTTATTTAGCAGTAGTGAGGCCATATACGAGAAACTGCCCTCAAATTTTGCTGTGATATGCTTAGGGATAGTAAAGGAATCAATACATACATTAACATCATGAACATTAGAACGTCTACACAACAACTTATACAAATATTGAGGGTCACGAGCATGGTATATCTTATGTAGAAATGAAGTATATAAATACTCATATCTCACATCCAACTTCGGCTCACCCAATCTCTCAAAAAAAGGAGTGACATGTGCAGCAAAAGGAACCGTGCAAACAAACCTTATACAAGAATTCTGCACTCTCTGCAACTTCATTTTATTATAATGAAACAAAAAATAAAAATATACCGGAAAACAATAATCCAAATGCGGATAAATAAGAGCTTTAACCAATTTAAGTTTAGTAGGCTCATCAACCAGGTGTTTAAGATGGTATATCGAACGCAATTTAAAAAGTGAATTCCTGCATACATTGCCACAATGCTCGTTAAATTTAGCTCAGAATCCACGATTACTCCTAGATCTCGAGCTTTATGCATCCAGGGGATAACATCATTGTTAATCTTAACATTAAACTCTTGAGTAACAAAACTACCGTGGCGCTTGTTGCCAATGCACATTGCCACCGTCTTCCTAGAGTTCAGGAGTAAACCATTGTTAACACACCAACAAGAAAACTGAGACAGCTCTCCATTTATTACATCAATTGCAGTCTCAGCACTGGCTAGGGGAAAAGACAAATATACCTGGATATCGTCCGCATAGAGGTGTCTGGTAGAGAGCTGGAATGATCCCACAATGTCAAATACATAATCAGAAAACAACAATGGTCCAAGAATACTCCCTTGTGGAACACCACTATGGGTCACCAAAAACTCTGAACATTTGCCATGCAATTTCACCCGCTGTCTTCGACCACACAGATAACTTCTGAACCATGTCAGCGACACACCATCAAATCCAAGGTATTTAAGCTTGGCAAGCAATAATTCAAAATTAACACGATCGAAAGCTTTACTTTGATCCAGCAGAACAAGTATCGTTAACATGGATCTGTCCATGGCGGTAGCAAGGTTACTCATGACGCTCAGAAGCGCGGTGGTTGTGCTGTGCTTCTCCCGAAAGCCTGATTGAATAGACGGCAAAATGCTATTCTCACGTATATAGTTTAAAACTTGACCACCAATTATTCACTCAAATATCTTCGACATTGCGGGAAGTATGCTAATTGGTCGCAAATCATTACAAGTTACAGGAGACCCAACTTTAGGTAGTGGAATCACATCCGCCATCCTCCAAACATTAGGAAATGTCCCTGAACTGACAGAGTCATTGAAAATATTGCAAATTATATCCGCACAATGTGGTATAACTAAGCGTATCATTTTTATGTTAATACCATCAACACCATAACACTCAGATTTAATTCTGCTAACTCATCTCATAATATCCTGACAGTCGATCTCTATTATATCATAACTGTCTTCGGTCCCTGTTATGTTGGCTATATATATGGTTGGCCTTCTTTCTCGAACACCTTCAGTGAGTTAGTTGAATTTTCTACAATATTCTGGCGCATTTACGTCCATTCTAGGTTCATACGGTAAGCGAGGCACATTCTACCAAATTATCAGCGCTGCTCCGGACGAGGTACAGCCTACTAAATTTGTGCAGAGTCGCGAGAATGATTCATCTGATTACTATAGTACAGCAAACGCGGTTTTGCCGGATGTATTTATTTCTCTCTAAGTGTTAGGATATTCTATATTCGTCACAATATCTTATCTATTTTATATTTTGGGTTTACGTAATACAAAAAAATATACAAAGTAGTGCTATTGGAGAAAGTACAAATCCTAACTGATGAATCATGCCATTTGAATTTTTTATTGTTACTTATTAAAATAAAAGAAAATAATAGTGAACGATAATTTTACTAAAACTAAATAAAATTCCATAATCCAATAACAATATACTTTTGTAAAACAAATAAAAATTTATTATAAAAACAAATTGAAGCCAATTGTTATCAAAACTATAATGAATGCCTTTGTTACTGTGATATTTCAATTCATTTTTGTCTAGACTCTCCACTAGACGAATTTAACCTTTTCACCATCCCCTTTGAATCGAACATCAGCAGGATGTACGGTATTTCAGCCACAACATTTCATATTGTGTGACTGTCTATATAAGTAAGACGTCCTAGCTAAAGGCTATATACCGGAGCTTACAACAGACTAAACTTCCTGTTCCGGTATCGTCCTTTTGTGTATTTTGAGTTTATAGTTCACTTACCTGCCATGGGGCAATTATGGCACTTTAGCATCGATCTGAACTGATGCAGGAATATTTGAGTTTTCAATTAATCCAATAGCTAAATACTAAATTAAGTAAGTATAGGATTTACATATTTTATATCCAATTTAAATTGTACCTTTTACCCGAAAAAAGGAGCTTCAAAATTATTAAGAAATTAACTAACAAACCAAAGATAATAATAATAATAATATTTATTGACTACGTTTTGTACAAAACAATTGCAGTATGTCAAAATAAAAAAACTATATCTACAACAAAAAACATGAAAGTGTAATTAACATGGGTACAAACAAATTAAAAGCGACTAATTGCTAAAATGTACAACTTCCTTGGAATATTCTTTCACAGAATAAAAAGCATGCTTGAGCAAGTATGATTTTATATTTCTTTTGAATATTTCTGAACTGTACTCCCGGACCCTACGAGGAAGTGCATTATACAACCGAATCTGTAGGGAATTCTTTGCAGACTTAGTCAATCTCCATCGCCGAGCCCGTACCAAGTCCGCAGATCTCGTACCATACTCATGACAACTTGAGTTAATACACAAATCGGGCTTACATCTGTGAATCTCAAGCAGATGATAATATATATATAAAGACGGGAGAGGCATTATATTGAGAGATTTGAAAATGGGCCTGCAATGCTCCAGATATCCAGCATTTGCCAGAATGCGAACCACCTTTTTTTGCACTCTAAATATTTGCATAGCCGATGACGAGTTACCCCAGAGACTCACTCCATAAGAAATATGAGAATGGAACAGTGAGAAATAAACAGTTCTCAGAGCTTGCTGACGCAGACAATGTTTGAGCCTCCTAATGACGTAAATACTAGAAGACAACTTACCCCCGAGAAAATCAACGTGCGACGCCCAGCAAAGCGCATCATCAACAATAATCCCCAATAAGTTGGCTGTTCGTCCCCGAGCATGACCACTAGCACTAGAAAATGTAAGTCTCGGGGCTTATCAATATTTAGTTTCAGCAGATTACTAGTGAACCAGCCATTCGCAATTCCCTCAAGGTGCCCCGCACGACCTTCGAGCTGTGAAACACTGCTCCCATAACACACCAAAGAGGTATCATCAGCATAAAGAGTGACCCGTCCAGGATTCAAATAACTATATAGGTAGTTAATATAAACGACAAAGAGCAACGGATCCAACACAGAGCCCTGGGGCACTCCACTCGTTAATACGCTCACCTCAGACAGCTCCGACCGAAGAGCCACTGTCTGTCCTCTGCCAGTCAGGTACGACCGCAGCAGCTGCAACACCATATCGAGAAAACTTGGTCAGAAGAACTTCATGAGACACACAGTCAAAGGCCTTGCTCAGATCACATAAGGTGAGATTAATAAATTCACATCTCTCCAGGCCCTCGACTATGTCAGACACCACACGAGCCACCGCCTGAACTGTCGACCGACCACCACTGAAACCAAACTGTCCAGGACACAAAAGGTTATTCGCTTCCAAAAAAGAAGTTAGATTTTGTTTTAATATAATCTCAAAAATTTTTCCAAATATAGGAACTATAGAAATCGGTCGGTAATCAGAAGCATTATCAATGTTACCCTTTTTAAATACAGGGATAACTCTAGTCAACTTGAATGGCTCAGGGAAAATGCCGCCGCACAAACACAAATTGAAGATGTGCACTAAAGGCTTAACTAAGATCTGTGCATATTCCTTCACAAAGAAACCTGCAGTCAAACATATCAACACTGCCCGAGTTCTTTAAGTGGCGAATGGTCTCCAGGACCTCAAACTTCGAGATGGACAACATAAAATAGGAGCTAGGCTGCATCGGTATCCGACTTAACATATGCACCCGCTCATCAAGATCCACAGACATGGCCTCAGTAATTTTATTAGCAACAGATACAAAAAAACTGTTAAACTCGGAAGGTGTAAGGTGTAGATCTGATAGTGTGTAAACATCTGACAAACAAAACTTGGGGCAATCATTTGATATTCTTACTTTGTTAGAAAGGTTCATACCATCCATCACCTGCTCAAATAGACCACTAAAGTTAATCACGACGGACCTCATGCCTCTGCTCTTTATGACAGAAAGGCGCTCTGGGAGAAAAGCTGGAGATAGGAGCATCAAACGTTTGAGATCCCTTAGAGATTTTCACCAAATATTCATCAGATGAAGCAGTATTTAAAAAGTTTTGTTCGGAATGCTGTTTGCACCAGAAACTTGCCTATATTTTTTCAGTTGTCCATAATATAGTTAAGTTAAATGAATCCTTCATTAAACTTCAAATTATACCTACTAACATTTACTGTTTCACCGCATCTTAAATGGTTTGGCTTACTAGCCCTTCTATGACCGTTTATAATACACATATATACATGCTAATACCATTTATAAGATGGGATTATAGAGAAAGGAGAAAATAGGGCTTCCGGCTCCCACTTGGGGGAGTTTTGCACAATTAATTTATAAATTGATACTGTAAGTCTGTAAATACACGTGATAGTTGGTCGCTCTATTATATGTATATAAGTGCCTCACAAATATTCATTAAGCTGTTTCGAGAGGGTTGGGTTAAATACTTTATAGTAGGTAATTAAGATTAAAATTAGGACTATCTATTTTATTGAGGTTATTCAAGTTACAGCTCCTCATCCAGTTTCAGAGCACTGATGAACTTAGTTGGCCTCAGAAATGATCTGTCTCCACCTTGTCAGGGTTGGCTGTATTCGGGAGTTTCGTCCTCAGAGATCACCAAAAAATTATGCTTCATCTTCCCGAAGATCTGATTGAGAGAGCACTTAATAGGTCAAATAATGCAGTGCGTTATTGTTTTATTTAAAGCTCCTCTTATTTTCTCATGTACGTCTCTTTGAAGACGGGGGTGCCTTCAGGATAAATTGGGGAGAGGTTGAATAGTGAAAGTTCAATGTTCACCTACAGGATAAAAACGTCAAGAACAAAAACTTAAGTAAAACTTTGCTCTTCCGTTTTCACATTGGGAGAACGACTGTAGCTGGCGATAGTCGCTCCGCTCCGCTCCGCGACTATCGCTCAGCGGTCGTCGCTATGGGTATGTTTTCCTCCCAGCGTTTGCGACGATTAAATTTCCCGCGTCTATCGGTAATTTTACTTCTGTTAATTTGTTCTGTGTCTGTGTAGTGGTTTTCACAAATTTTTGGGATGAGTTTAACGAGCTATTTACTTGTGGCCTATATGTTGTACGAAAAGACAGAAGATGATGGCATACTTCAAATGTGTATCGCACAACGAAATGGAGTCCATCCGATGTACGTCACAAGACGGGAGGACTGATTTTCACAAAATTAATAGAATCCCATCCCGTCTATCGCCGGCGGCTGTCGCATGGAGGACAGTGCTTCCATAAAACAACAATGGTAGCAGTATCATAGCGACCGACGCCAGCGACGATCGCTGAGCGATCGTCGCAATAGTCGCCCGGAGGGAAGTCCACCTTAAGATCAAAGCTAGATCTTGTTCCTTGGAGGATTGTAATAAAACGGACGGGCAATGGAATTTACTGTTGTCCGGCCCTGTGGTTATGTCTGAGTTTTATGGTTTATATTAGTTTGGGAATATTATTTGGGTAGATTGTGTACAAATATTCTAAACTCGGTCATAAAATGTAAGGGAATGTTTTCTATTTATCTTATCGTCTATTGATATGGGTTTTACAACATCTGCAGGTAATGCAAGTATTATCTTTGCCTGAAGGAATGGTGACGTATCTGGGAGAACAACCTTTTTATTTCCTAATCGAGAATATACAGTTGATGTTTATGGGTGAGCCCAAAGATAAAAGCATGTATTGAGAAGAGAACCAGATGTTGTGGTTACAGTGTGATCTAAACACTCAAAACCATCGATAGATCTTCATGCAAATTGGCGCAGTTGCAGTAGGATTAGTTTTTTTATGGACAGGATAGGTTTTTTATGAACAAGATTAGTTTTTTATGTATAGGATTAATTAGTTTTCTATGATTAGGATCAGTTTTTTATGAATTAGATTAGTTTTTTATGAACAAGATTGTTTTTTTATGAACAGGGTTAGTTTTTTATGATCAGGATTAGTTTTTATGGATAAGATTAGTATTTTTTTGGACAGAATCAATTTTCTATGGACAGAATGCATTTATTTTCGTATGATGCATTATTTTTCGTATAAAATTGTTTTTTTTTTCAGTTTTTTCTAGGATATGATTCAGTTCATAAAGAATTTTGATGTTTCTTTTGTTGTTTTTTGTTTTCAGTTCATGTTGGGTTATTATTTTTTTTATGTTTCTTTAAAAGTTATCTTTTTGCGGGACAGTTTAATTAGAAGAAGTTTTCTTTCATTAAAGAGTACCGTATAGCCAATAAAAAAATAACACAAGATTTGTTTATTCATAATAGGTTTCGATTAATTAATTATTCAGTGATAATTAATTAACTAAGTAGTTTTGTGATTTTTTTTGTTGTGTTTAGTATCTATAGCTATTTTCTTTTACACCTCGTTAATTAAAAGAAGATTACAGTTTTTGTTTGGTTTAGTTTCTTATTCGTAAAGTCAGATTCAAAGTAAATGTTTTGTAGTTCTTGTTATAAAAGTTTTGGTCGCGGATTGATAGTATTTTTAGAGAAATTTCGCTACAGATAGATAGCAAGATTAATTTTTGTATTGTTTTGTTTAAGAATTTATTTATTCTAAAGTTTAATTGAGTTTTCTTAGTAATGTTTGTTGTTTTTAAGTTCATGTGGTTTTAAACCTTAAAACCAACATGTTTATATATGGTTTTCTTTCAGATTTTTTTCAGTAGAGTTCTTATTTTACTGTGTATTTTATTACGGGTTTTTCTTTACTTTTGTGTATTGTTCTTCGACTTTTCATTTCCTTCTTGAAAATTGAACTTTTAGGTACTTTTCGATAGTCTATAAAGGACGATTTTCTTGAAAGTTATGTTTAGTTTTTAAGATTTTCTTTATTTTATCGGTCCTTATTTTTTTTCCAATGTTTAAAAGGTAGTTCTTTTTCACCAGTGTTTTCAGAACGGTGTTAGGATAAATTAAGGAAACAAAGACTCTTGTTTTGGTCAGATATAACGTTTAAAGTTTTTTTTTGTGGTAGGAAGAACTTCCATTCTCTTTCTAGTTAGTTTTTTGTTTAAAGTGGTCAAAACTTTTACTAAAAAGTTTTACGTAAAGTCTTCATTTTTTCTTTAAAGTTTTTTTTCCGTTAAAGTTGTCTTCTCTTTTAACGTTTTTTTTTTTTGTTAGCCGTATGTTTTCTATTGTAAAGGATTTTTGTTTGTTACAGATTAATAAAGCTTATTTTAGTTGTTTCTTTGTTCATATAATAATTTGATTCTCTTATTATTCAAGTTGATATTTTTTGTTTGTTCTTCTTTATTTGAAATGTGAAATAAAAAAAGGAACATCACAGTTTACAAAAAGGCCATGAAGAGGTTGAGGTGTTCCCTGACACCCTGTAACTGTAGCAGCTATCCTAACAACAAAATTCCATTGTTTTGCCAAAACAAAGATTGATTGATTCGAAAATTACTTTAACTTGATAGTATTAACATCGTTTTAAGCCTGTTTCAAATTTGATGCTCGAATATTCCCCCCGAATGACCCTTTAGGGGCGCATTTCAACCGCTCTACCAACAATTTCAGAGAGACGAGTTGATAATAGGGAATGTCTAAAATGAGAAAGAGGGCGAATAAGCATAGACAAGAAACTTTATTCGTCTTTTCTTTCTTGATATTCCCGTTTCCCGGTGTGACGGTATGAGTAATGCGAAAAGTTTTCCCTGTAGACACCTTTTTGTGTTACCGCACAATGCCAGAAAATAATTTTATCATAATTCATTTTGTGTTTTTTTTTTCTTCGCTTTGAAGTTTACTTTTATTTTTTATACAACTATTTAAATAGATAAGAGTGGAGGAGCAAAGAAAAATATAAAATGTTAGCTCTAAAAAGATTCTCAAGTTCCATCGTCTTGACTTAATAAAAAAAAACTCAGTGATTTGTAAAATGTAACTAAAAAATTGTAAGATTCCTAATCAAATTCCCCGAGGATCATTGTATATCATGGTAAGGATGGACCCACTGATCTGAAAGGCATACAGGTCGAAGACTCGGCAATGAGAGAGCGGATCGTCTAGCTAGACAGGCATCTAAAGCCCCATATATACTGGCCTAGAGCCTGAACTGGGCTTTCTGAAATGTTAGGCCAAAAATGAGCACCAGAGTTATTGGGACATATTTCATCACTAGCAGAAAGCGCACTTAATTATTTCGCCGGCCACTCAACAGAACTGCATTGTACAGGCTTGTGGAGTGTACAGGGTCAACTCACCTCAAGTGACCTACCGGCATGACACCATAATTAATAGAAACTTCGTTCAACTGCTTGCAACGTAAATACGAGATCGACAAAAAAAGAAACATAATAAAGTTTAAAAATAAATTTAATCCCAATAATAAACACCGATTTATCTATTCGAAAAGGAAGTTCATCTACAACCCAATTTATCCATTGTGTAGGATTGATTGGATTTTTGGTTTTCCAATAATAACCTACAAGTTGTGTGCGCGATATTCGTTTTAGATTGCAGTTTACCAAATCCAATATAGAACTCTACCACTAACTCTCTCTCTAACTCCTGGCGGTTAATAAACCATGAATTTATCGTGAATTGCATCAAGACATTGACGATAAATCAAATTGTAAATAATACACCACAAAAATATGAATAAAAAAATTGAGTAGGTACGTTAGTAGTTGGAAACAGATCAGTTTTTTGTTAAGTTTAATAGGGAATATACCGGGTGGCCTAATAAAAACGAAACAGAAGTCTACTAATAACACCCAGATTAAATAACAACTAAGTATGATAGATGTTCCATAACGTTGAAATTAGTTGAGATAAATGGACTATCTCTTTTATAATACTTGAGATGTCGATTGAAATATGGCTGCGGCGAAAACGATAATAATATAAACGAAAATAAGAGTTGAGTTAATAAGCGATTTAGCCGATTTTTTTGTTGACAATGTGTCCAATTTTCCACTGTTCGCGTGGCCCAGGCCTGGAAATGCGTTTCCCGGAGTTTCTTGAGGAAAACGTTATTAGAACAATAATATACTTTCGTTCGTTGCGATAGTAGCGGTGGCTATATTGTTGGTAGCTCGAAAATTATTAGATATGTGAAACCAAATGATTATTAAACCAAAAAAATGCATTATTTCTTGAAAATAAAAATAAAACTATTCGAAAATCCAACAAAGTAATTATCGTTATTTATGTCAGAGATTTTCATCAACGTTTCGGTTACGTAAAACTGTAACCTTTTTCAGGTTTTACAAGTTTGTTAGTCGACTTAATAATACGAATCATGTCTGATACAAATATTTAAATCTCTTAAGCTATTTGGACTGAGACAGTTTTGTATTGTAAAACCTAAAAAGTGCAACAGTTTTACGTTGCCATCATGAACTAGTATAAGTTCCGAAACATGTTTGGATACAGTTAAAATTTCTATTAAATTTATTTTGTGGAGATTAGACTTTTATTTCATCGTATAAATACGCAACTCCACTTAAGAATGGCCTATTTTTTCAAATTATAGTTTAGTTAATTGCTGGGTATAATATTATGTATAGGTATAATTTATATTTCTATGACTAAGTTTCCATTACATATTCTCGTAATAATAATTAGCCAGACATAGTGTCTCCTTCTCAATCACAAATTCAATTATAGGCTAATGGTATCACTAATGAGGCTCTTAGATATTCAAATTCAAACACTTATCTTAGTTGTCGATATTACATGCAATGTAGGAACGGAAATAGATATATAGGATAGAATATTCCAAAGTAAAGCAAAAGTAAATTTTTTGAATTGCTTAGAGTAGTCACATGAGTTGAAGCAGCTTCAGATGATAACGTTTTTTTTATGCTCTGTTTGAGATTTATTTAATGAGTTGATAGATCAGTTTGATGAGTCACACTGAAGGTGTTTCTGAAGGTCATTCATTTACAGAATTTCCACAAAATGTGAAAACGCTGTTGGATGCTCTCAATTCGGATTTAGAAGAGCTCTCGGTACGAGAGAGGAACTGGTCGCAACCGAAGTGTTGTAGATTGGTTTAACGGAGTCGTTTAGGCGGTTTGGCCTCCCCTCACCTCGACCTGCAGAAGATCTTTCGTGAATGACTCTAATCTATGAATTGCCCAGCTGTCCCAAACTTTTCATAAAGTTGATGATTTCTCTGGGGGCTAAATTCCTTGCCTCGTCGGGTGTTAGAGTCACCCCTCCAAGGTGTTTTAGCCTTTTGCAGAAAAGTGCCATGCATTCACAGAGCACGTTTTCTGTTGTCTCTATTGCGTCTTCGCCAAACCGACAAGTGTCGTCCTCGGTTAGGCCCATCTTTTTGAGCTGGTACTTCACTGGGTGGTGTCCCGTAAAAAGGCCTGTAATTCGCCTTAGGTCGCTTCTCTCCAGTTGGATAAGCTTCCCTGCGTTGGCCTCTGAATGTTTGATAAACCTTTTTGATTGTCTTAGGCCTGGAGTGTTCCTCCAGTAGGACTTAAGTTGTTCCTTTTCCCATCTCCGAAGTTCTTCCTTCATATGGCTTTTTGGAAGGCCAAAGATGGGTTCCAGGCCGGAGAACGAAGCGTTTGCGCCCTCTTTTGCATGTTGGTCCGCCGCTTCGTTTTATGCCTTCATGTCCTGGCTACCATGTCAGAGTAATCTTTTTCCCCTGAGCTGCCAGTTGCTTTAGGGTATGTTTGCATTCCCATGCTAGCTTTGACGTGAAGGTGTAAGACCTCAGTGCTTTTAACGCAGCTTGACTGTCTGACATAATATTGATCTGCCGCACAGTGGTACAAAATCCAGAAAAGCTGGCCAAAATATTAATTTCACCTTGATTTAAACAAGATTTTGTATAATAGGCTTTTATAATTACAGATTACAAAAAAAAGTGGTGAATTTAAAAAAAACAAAATGGCGGATTTAAAATGGCTGGAGACTTTTAGAAAACTTGCTTAAACAACTTAAATTTAATTACCAACAAAAATCATTTCAAAACTGAAAAATAATAATAGAGAGGCAAAAATATACAGGGTGATTGATGGTTGATGTTAGCTTCGACGATCATTAAGAAACATATTTACGATCCTCCTAAAAATTTGGTTACTTATATACAGTCAATATAATATATTACCCAAAGATTTTTATATTTTTACCTAGTTACAGGGTAATCGCAATTGACCTTAGTGTGAACTATATTTGCACAAATAAAAGTCTCTTTATTATCACATATTCTAAACAGCAATTAAAGTCTTTTTCAAATGATATATCATGCTCCTATAGGTAAAAATAATGAGGAAAAAGTTTACAATTCTTTCCACGGCTGGTTTGTCGAAGCAATTGATATTGATTTTTGGAAAGTCTTGTTTCAATTAGCAATGACAAAGCTCCGTCCTCAGAAAGTGTTCTCCCTTGAACCGAATTAATTGAGTTTCTGTACTTGGACGGTTTAGTAGGTGTCCCAAACGTAATTTCATGTAAAACATATGCAGAATCCAATTTTCCAAGGACGACCACTTCTAGGAGTACTCGAAATTGGTTTCGGCTTATCGTCATTGATCACAATAGTCATTTCGTTTAGCCAGTTTTGAAATTTGCCTAAAAACTTATCCTCGGTTCGGTGCACTTCCTGCAACTTCATTTTTATTTTTTGTACGGTATTACGTAAATTAGTTTTATCACTCCCAGTTAATTCAAAATCTCACTTATATTTTCTATTAATTTCGTTTTGCACAATGTCACATATGTTCTTGATATTTTGATTCAAGTGGGCCTTTATTAAAAAAAAGAGCGGAAATGCTCCGATATTTCGTGCATTTAGGTTTAAAAAAAAATTCCAAAGGCAGAGTGGCAGCTAGTGGCAGACAAATGTCACTTTTCTTGAATAAGTAGACAACAATAATCAATATCTAACAAGATTTGTTGCGGAATTCCGTGGACTTTTTTTTGTATCTCTACCAAAATAAATAATATGTTCTTGAAAGGTTTAACTTTTTCTTGTATTTTGTACTTAAATTATTAATTAGTAATAAATAATTAATTATTATTACTAGCATATTCGAATACTGCGTACCTTTCCCTACTTCAGCCATTTTGTTTTATTAAAAATGAATTAAATCTACACTTTTTTTCGTACTCACAAACTAAAGCCTATTTTTAAGCGCGTGCGTGTTTAACGATTCCACTTGTTCGAGAGTCACTTTCGTACTGCGTATCGCGGCAGGTCGTTGACCTTGAGACGTATGTTTAACGCTACGCGATACTCTAATATGTTGCCGAACTTATTTAATTCTAAAAATCCGCATTTTTAGAAAAACTTTATTAATGGTTTTGGCCAGCTATTTAGACTTTTGTACCACTGTGTGCCGTTCCGGGATGCCTCTCTGCAGGCATTCTTGAGCACAACGATTAATAGCGTTGATCTCTGCTTGGAATATAGTGGGACTTTTTCCGAGAGATTTAGGGAGCCTGCAATTTGGCCCGTATACTCCCATGCCGGTGTTCCCTTCTATTCCTTTTGAACCGTCCGTATACCACACGGATGTGTTTTCTGGGAATCGTGGTTCCCCATTTAGCCAATTTTGACGGTGTGCAATGACCACTTCAAATGGGATTTCAAAATCATGTTTGCGTGGCAAAGCGTCCGACGGTTTTCTTCCTGAATCCAAAGGTATTAGATTCAGGATTCCCATGTGTCCCTCTAGATCGCCAGATTTGTATTCCATTACCTGTGCCAGTTTCAGAGCGCTAATTGCTGCCTCTTTTTTGACTAGGACAGGCAAAGGTATTAGATGCAGCAACGTTTCCATCGCTGCTGCGATGCAAGTTCGCATTGCCCTTGTTATTCCTAAACATGCAAGCCGTTGCAACTTTTGAAGACGGCATTGTGTATGCTTAATATTAACTTTTGGCCACCATAGTAATGAGGCGTATGTAACCATGGGTTTAATGACTGTTTGGTACACCCAGTATGTGAGCTTTGGCTTTAGCCCCCAAGTCCTACCGAGTAGCCTGTGACACGTCCATATGGCCGCCGTGGCTTTCGATAGGGTTTTCTCTATATGCTGCTTTCAGATTAGTCGTTTATCCAGGATTACTCCCAGGTATTTGACTTTATCCGAAAGACAAATTTCCTCACCGCTGAGAGTGGGGTTAATAATGTCCACCTTTCTCTTTCTCGTAAATGGTACCAACACTGTTTTAACCGAAGTGTTGGTTCAGAGCTATTACGATCAGAGAAAAGATGTAGTGATGTGTTTCATAAACTCGTTCAAATATTGAGGCAACTTGACATAGATCAAAATCAAAAATGCAGAGATAGAGGTGTAAGACAGGGATGTGTCCTCTCCCCACTTCTGTTTAACAGTTACTCTGAAAACATCTTCCAAGAATCTCTCGAAGGACAACAATTAGGCATCAAAGTAAATTGCACATGGATCAACAGATGCAGATGACACAGTCCTGATAGCAGAGAATATGAATGACCTCCAACTCCGACTTAGGGGAATTAACATCAACATAAAAAAGACAAAATTCCTAGTAGTCACCCGCCAATATGATGACTTCCAGAATGCGAAACTCTCATACGATGGTGAAAACATAGAACGAGTAAAAAAGTTTAACCATCTGAGAACTTGGTTATGTGAAGACTCCTCTTCAGACGTAAAATTCAAATACCGGATAAAAAAAGCGAGGAGCTCATTCATGAGATTCAAAAACGTCTTTACGAACTCTGACTTTGACCTCAATCTCAGAATAAGATTCACAAAATGTTACGTATGGTCCGTTCTGTTGTATGGTATGGAAGGCTGGACATTGAAGGTTGGCACAATGAATAGGCTGGAAGAATCTTCAAAGTCAAAGTCCCCTGGACAGCAAGAAAAACCGAGGAGGAAATTCTGAGCACAATAGGAAAATAACGCGAATTGCTGGACACGATAAAACGCAGGAAAGCAGCGTAACAGGGACATGTGTTACGCAACGAAAGGTACTATTAGCTCCAACTATAAATAGAAGGAAAAATAGAGAAAAGAGGGTGTGTGGTCAGAAAGAGGATGTCCCAAAATATCAAACATTTGACAGGAATAGGAACTACAGGGGAATTGATTCACACCACCAGAGATCCACTAAGGCATAGTAGCGGAAGAAGATGCAGTTGTGAACCAGAGTTGGTTTGTGTTTATTGGATGATTAAGTTTAAATTGTTGATATTCGTAATGCAATTCAGAATCCACTTTGCAAACCAGATTTTTTGTAAGTGTGCGCAGGAATTCTGAATTTGCTAGAGGCTGTATCTTCTTATCTAAAAATATTACAAAATTATTTAACCCGCTTTGCTTTGTTATAAAACTTGCCTCTTAGCATCAGGCTAGCTATCTGGCTTCTGCCCATTTTAGACAACACTGGATATTCCTTTTAATTATTTTCTCTATTTATGCTGAGCTCTATATCCTAGCCAGCTCTTCAGTAGAGTCTATATAGAAACCTATTGACCGGAAATGATTCAATTAAGGCTAATTAATATCCTGTAGTGGGTATATAAGTATGTATGTATGGAATATTGTTATAGTGTTAGCTTGCGGGCACACTTTCATAACAGCGAGACTAAACTTAACCCGCACACAACACATTAAAGTAATCGAATATTATATTGT
Source organism: Apoderus coryli (assembly GCA_911728435.2). Classification (NCBI taxonomy): domain Eukaryota; kingdom Metazoa; phylum Arthropoda; class Insecta; order Coleoptera; family Attelabidae; genus Apoderus; species Apoderus coryli. The sequence goes on along the minus strand of OU452199.1, from coordinate 45,068,687 downwards.
GCATTGTGTGTCCTTTGACCAAGGCCGGTAATAATACTGAGTTTGTAATTTTGTTATGTGCGATTATACCATGGATAATATTTAATAGTTTATTAGGTATTGACCGAGTAAACCCAATACAAGTGTTGTTAAATTCTTTTACTACCCTTGTCATTAATTACTTTAACTGTTACCTATTAGGCGTTATCCTTCTACAAATCAGGCCAGCTCTACCGATATGACATGGGCACTTGTAATTTTGTTGTGGAAGGGATGAAGAACTGTCATTTTGAGGCTACATTTTTCACTTATCTCTTAGTCACATTTGGAAAAAGAACTTGGGTTTAATACATGGGTGTGCTGACATTTGGCGTTGAGGGAATCGCCCATTATGAATTTTTAATTGACAGTAGACGTAGACAAATTTGCACAATATCTTCCACGATTATATTGAACACAATAAACCGAAAATTTCAACTTACTATAGACGACCGAATTTACTCCCAAAAACTATGGACAATTATAATACAATATAATTTTTTTCTCGATCGTCGAAGTTAGAACCAATAATGGCGAACAAGATTTTTCGCTCCCACGCCCAACTTCGAAAACTATCAAAAACGGAACATTCCAGAACAGAATTGTGGTGCTATCTCTCTTCAATTCATTGAAGTCTCTTTTGAAAAAACGGTGAAAATTTTGGAATAGAGGGCAGCACCTTACAGGTTACCGACTGGGAAACTGCTAAAATTTGATTACTTGCAGATGACACTACCAGAAGATTGTAGTCGACTTATACATGACTTTAATATCGAGAAGTTAGTAGCAAATTTATTTTTGATTAATCAAATAGAATTGCAGTGCCTTTGGGCTATTCTCCTCCAACAAGAACAAGGAAATCTCTCACTCAGTTCAGTTCTGCTGAACTGTTGGGCCTAGTCATGCTTTACATATTTGCTCGACGTTAATTGACCGAACAGCGCGCAGTGCGGAAAAGACCTTTCTGCATGTGTTAGGTACGAATTTTTGTCCTACTCCGACTCCTAAGTGCAACTTTGCGCACTAAAAAAATGCGGAAAAGTGTAATTTACCGCTCACTCGTAAGAAAAAAATTTTACCACTGCAGAAAAACTGTCATAATTAATTAATAATAATAATAATAATTAATAATTTTTCGAAGTATATTCGTTGGGTTGTTGGTTCTTTTTAAACAATTTAAACACTTTTTTTGTTTACTGAAAATATTTTATTTCAGTTTGTCATCACAGTTACGTTACGTTTCGGCGATTGATTTTCACCTTCTTCAGACATCTGAAAATTTTTTACGAAATCACATGATGTACTTACTACGTATCAATTTTTTTCCTTTATCTTAAATTTTTAACTTTTTCACGAATGAAAGTGCTGTGGTATGTACGAAGTTTTTAAAACTAAGCAGCCAGTGTGTAGGCAGTCATAAAGTACGTATTTTCAAATTATTGATATTTGTACAGAGAGGCTCATCTCATCAGGGTGAACCAAACTTACGTCTTTTTAAATGGAAAGCGCTATTTATTAATTCACAGTTTCATTGGTGTCGACTTGACATTAATCATACTAAAATTTTAGAAAATTATACAGAGTGGTTCAAAAGTTACCACTAGTATTATATTCAAAACATGGCGAATTCTAAGGCTTCTGTACTGGAACTGAATTTATTTAAACTCGGCTTCTTACGGGCATAGCTTTTTTATCAACTTTTAGAAAAAGATAATTGTTAGTATATAGTGCAAAACCTGTATACAGGGCGAGTCCAAACTCAAATTTGCGGTTTAATCGAATTTTCCAAATGAGACACCCTGTATATAATATCAGTAACTGAAAAGAAAATTAATAAACTTTTATTCTTATATAGCCTCTCTTATACCTAAAGCTATTAGTTTTTAAGATATTTTCATTTAAACAAAATAACGTATAACAACAGTGCACGTAAAGCTTCCTTATATCATAACACATCCTATCCTACCGGCATTAACCCAGTGTTCCCAATTCGGGTGTAATTACACCGTTTTGGGATATTTTGCGGTCACTGTGTGTAATTTTCTAACAACAAATTATTTTGGATAATTTGGTATAATTTGGCCGACTATGTTTTTAGTGATTTCAATTATTGTCAAATTGTTTTTTCCTTCTTTTTTTTTTGGGATATAACATGACATGACCGCCAGTCTGCGTGCCGCCTTGACAACTCTTCTTCTATTATGGCTTCCTGCTACTGGCTATACTATAGAGGCAAAATGCACACAAAATGCCACAATTTCGGCGTTTTTTTTTTTTGTTATTTTTAGCCTTTGTCATAAATCTTTTTAATTAGCCATTGGCAACAATGTTGTGTGTAAAGTGGTATAATTTGATGCTCATTCAGGGATATTTTTGGTCTCAAGTAGTGGTGGGCGAATAGTATCTACTCGATACTTTTTATCTGATACTTGTGAATATCCGAAGTAATCGAATCCTTTGACGTGATTACTGATTACTCGTTATTCGTAGCGCGCCAGGAAAGTTGTAGATTCGACACAGCAGCTGTTTACTTGTATCAGTTCATCGATGAACCAATCGGAACCGGATCTTACTGTACTGGTTGCGCGGCGTTGTACAGGGGGCGATGAACTGCACGGCTATTGTTTATTTAATATTTTGAATAAGTGATATTTGGCGCCTTGTCGGTTCCCTTTAATGTGCTCGAACTCGTCATAAATCTTATGTTCAGCAATTTATTGGGCCTTTTATTATTGTTGTGTTTGTAATAAGAAATATCTATAGTTATATTTTAGGATTAAACTACTGGAGTTTAATCAGTGTTATATTTATATTTTCAGTATAGTATACTTTACAAGGCATATATCTACACCATAGATAAGTAATATATTATATATTTTTTCTATGATCTACACTGCCGCTTCCCGCACATTCCGTTCTTTTCCAAGCCTCTAACCACTTAACTTAATGTTGTTAATATAAACATAAGCTAGACTAAATAAACGAGGTATACTTTTATAACAGAAGAGTTCATATAGGTACTTTTTAAAATATTTCATAACATGTTAGTATGTATATATTACTTACTAAAATGCAATGTTTTTCCCGGTCTCTCGCCAGTCTCACCTAATAATAATAAGCCGTCGCGTCCCGTCGCGTCCCGTCGCATCGTAGTTCTAAACCACAGATCTAGAAACAGCAAATAAATACGAATACAAAGGATAGTTGGCAACAGAGCTCAAACTACCGGCTGATTACAAAAATGAATGAAATAGTAAATTCTTCGCGTACTATTCAAGTTGCTCTGCTTTACAGAGTTGCCACGTGTACTTCATAAATAAATTATAATTTAGTGAAATATGTTTTGAATATGTTAAAATTCATAAAAAAGTAACTAAAAAATATCTTGGGTATATCGTTTTATAATACACAAAAATTAGTACCATCACCTAAGTTATATTTTGCTTTAAAACGGTAAAAAATGCCGTATGAAAATAGTGTATTTTAAAACAATGCGGGAATGACCTCGGAAGTTTGGCATTATCGCTATCTGCAAATAATGATGTTTGATCGCTTGGAAATGTAAACAGTTTTATCTCCCCCTTTTCTAGATCTGTGTTCTAAACCTTTTATCTTTTATTTCAATTTAAATATTGATAGCGATGTCTGATAGGAAAAAAAGTAAAGTTTGGTTACATTTTACTGTAATTAGTAGTGAAAAAGCTAAGTGTGATATTTGTAAAAGTGTGTTTTCTTACAAAGGTGGCGCTACTTCAAATTTACAAAAACATTTAAAAGCAAAACATATCACTACACTCCATGAAGATATAGATTCTAAACATCCACAGTCTCAATCGACCAGGATGACTATGGATGTACCTGTAGCAGGTCCTTCACGTGATCCAGCAGAAGATGATAGTAATACAAACATTACGTTAATGCAATCTCGAAATGCCGAAAAAGTACCGTCACGCAAATTTACCCAAACCAAAGTTACCGCTTTTCCTGTTCGCCCAGCATCTGTATCTCGAACAAAAATGCTAAATGGAATGGTCCTAAATATGATTTTACAAGATCTACAACCATTTTCTGTAGTAGAGGATAGTGGATTTAAAGCCCTAATAGCTGCCCTAGATCCCTCGTATCAACTACCATCAAGAACCACTTTTAGCCGAGATTTACTAAATAAAAAATATGATGACGTTGTATTGAATGTGAAATCTTTATTGAATGAAGCCGAGTTTATAACTCTCACATCTGACACTTGGACATCTCGTTCCGTTGAAAACTACATGGCGGTAACTGCGCATTATGTGAATAGTGAGTGGATACAAAAATCGTTGCTATTGGGTTGCTTCCATTTCCAAGAAAGCCATACAGCTGAAAATATTAGAAATATGTTATTGCAAATTTTAAAAGACTGGGATATTGCCAATAAAATAGAAGCTGTAATAACTGACAATGCAAGAAACATTTCAGCTGCAATAAAGCTAACTGGCTGGCCAAATCTACCATGTTTGGCCCATACTTTAAATCTCGTGGTTCAAGATTCCCTAATTTTATTACAACCACTGCAGAAAAAAGTAAAGAAAATTGTAGAGCATTTTCATCGCAGTACTACGGCAGCAGAAAAACTTAAAGAAATGCAAACGCAGATGATTGGCAAAACCTTAAAATTAATTAACGACGTTATAACCCGTTGGAATTCAACCTATTTTATGTTCAGCCGAATTTTGGAAGTTCAGTTACCACTTGAAGCAGCTATTGGTATTTTGCATAACCCTGTTGAGGCACTTACTGCAGTTGAATGGTCAGTGTTAAAACAATATTGTGTCCTTTTAAAACCTTTCGAGGAAGTAACTAGAGAACTAAGTGCTGACAAAAATGTATGTGTTTCAAAAATAATACCCTTGATTGAAAGCTTAAAACAATTCTTAAGTAGCCTTCAGGTTGACGATGAAACTGCTTCGAGCTTGAAAGACAATTTGATACAGGGCTTAAAAACGAGATTTCATCGTATTGAGTATAATGTTATACTTGCGAAAGCAACCTACTTGGATCCCCGGTTTAAAAAGAAAGGTTTTAGTGATGAGAATGCAATAATTCAAGTGAGAGAACTTCTAATAGCTGAAATGTCAAAGCTCATTAAGAAAAACAATGAAGCTCTCGAAGTTGACAGAACCTCAGTGTCAGAAACTAAAAACAAAGTTGCGGAGGATTCAATATGGAAAAGTTTTGATGCAAAAATTACAAAAAACGCATCGACAGTAGCCGCTTCAATTATTGAAAGCAAACAGTATGCCGAAGAACAAAACATTCAAAGGCAAGATGACCCTCTCAAATGGTGGAAAACCAGGGAAGCAGTGTATCCAAATTTAGCTAAGTTGGCACAAAAATACTTAGGTGTAACAGCAACTTCTGTTCCAAGTGAACGAGTGTTTTCAAAAGCAGGTCAAGTGGTTTCGGAACGTAGAAGTAGACTTACACCAAAAAATGTAGAAAAGGTGGTTTTTTTAAATGGTAATTCGCATTTATTTTAATTTCTAGTTTTAGACGAGTATACTATTTAAAAAATCCTATATTTTATCAACCAATTTCATTTCCATTTTCATACTTTATAGTAAACCATTTATTTGGTCACGTATTTATCTCTGTTAAGAAACCGATTTCCAATATGACATATAGGTATTTATATTAATGATTACTAAGTAACGAATACAAAGTATCTGATACTCCGATATAAAGTATCAGTATCTACTCGATACTTGAAAAAGTAATCGTTGCACATCACTGGTCTCAAGTGTTGGGAACACTGCATTAACCTAACCTAACATTTTATGCACTGGTGTAGGCATACAGTGGGTTTGTTTACTTCTTACAATTCAAATTTTTAGTCATTTTCTAAGTTGGATACTGAAAAAAAGACTAAAAGATGATATTAGATCAAATAAGAATCAAGTGAATGTTAGAAGAAATAAGCCTGAACCACAAAAACGGACAATTAAAGCCACTATATTTAACACGAAATAAAGGTATTTGAAAGGTAACTTCTTTCATCCAAAATAATAAACCAAAGTAAGAAAATATATTATTAACATTATCGACAACATAGTTAAGGTTCCAATGAATATTTTAGGAGTCAAGGCAAGCATCGTACCATCAGATTTAACATCAAGAAACACAAAGGACACAGCTGACAGAATATGAATTTACCCCAGGCACTAAATTGGTTTTGGAAAACCTCCTGCAAGCATATTTATAGTGGTACAAGCTTCAGTGAATTATAAGAGACTATTTTACGATATTAATACAGTTAAGTGCCAATTCTATCAATAACCGCTTAGTTATCAACATGAATAAATGCTGCAGTAAGTAGAAATGCCAGTTCTATTAAAACACAATTTACATCATACCAATTCTACAGAATATTTACAATAAAGATACAAATGTTTTACAAAATTTATACGTAACAAGCTTGTCAAGAGTTAGTGGCAAATAGTTAAATATAAACATAATTCTTTGTTCCAAAGGTCACAACTATTTAGATTCTTCGGAAAACCACATGAATAAAACATGGGTTTGTCTTAAGCGTAAAAGGGCAACTATTAGATTTTGAGCCTTGACATCATTAGCACCGAACCTTGCATAAAGATTCTAAACTCCAACCTTGCAACGTCCAATCGGTGCAATTAAAACCTCAAGAAATGAAGTAACTGAGTGCTCTGGAACATTTAACAACATCTTGTTGGACCATTTAGAGTCTTTTGCAATTTACCCTGTATATTAAGTTAAGAACTTCATTATTATTCAAAACCTCATTTTATTGCATCCATATTCCCTTGGCTATTTGCGGAAACACTCAAAAAGTTCCACAGTTAATAAATACGATATAAATGCTAAAATGTATATTACGAATCCATACCATTTTTTTTATGATAATTATAATTATTAGTTGGTTTATGCTCTGCTCAAACGATATTACTGCTGCTCTAATATAGAGTGGTGAAAAGTTCCCCAACATACACTTTGCTCTATTAACAAGGATTTATGGTTTGGAGCAGTGTTATTTTTGTAGAGGAGGGCCATAATTAAAAATTAATTGGACCTAATTCTCTTTGCTGCGATTCTGAGTGTGCGGGAATTAAAAACTATTGGAAAGTTTTACAACGCACGTATTATAGAGGGGATTTTTGTTTTTTTTTTCGCTCGTTTTGTTAATTGTAATTCTAATTTAAGTTCTTGATTAATTTTTTTCTTCTTTTTATTAATTATTTCGTACGTTTTAATCTGCAAAGTTTGGTGAAATTGTAGTTTAATGGTAGTTGGTAATTTTCAGCTGGGGTTATAAATATAGGGTAATCTATTGTTCGTCATCATTTATTAAAATGTAACATTTATTTCTTAAGTCATTTTGTTTCGGATGAAAATAATATGTACAGAGTGTTTGAAAATTTACTCTTATGCGTGTTGCCGTACCTACTTCAACCTGTACTAAATTTGCCGATTAGCAGAAAAAATTGACGAAAGGTATTTTGCTCCTGCATGAGAATGCTTCAGTTCACAATAATCGCACTATAGATTGGGTGTTTTGTAATAACGACACCTTGTGCAGGGCATCACAAGGTGTCGTTATTACAAATCACCCAATTTATAGTGCGATTATTATTTGTTCTCAAAACTGAAGAAAGAAATTTACGAGCGATGAGGGCCTCAGTTAGAGACTTAATTATTAATAATAGTATCACCTTTTAGTAATTAGTGAGTATGTTTGAGTGTCTTGGTAAATCAATTTGATCTTTTCATTGTATTTTCATTTTCATATTTTGTTTTGCTTTTATTGGGTATATCTTATATTTTAATTTTTATTCAGGGTGAACTATCACTCAGTACAAAAATTTTAACTAGAGGTAGAGAAAAATAAGATTTAACAGAATCGCCTTCCAAAACATTGCCAACATTTTTATTAAAGCTGAAAATAATTTTTTTGTAAATCATGTTAAACTCCCTTTTTACGACGCCTATGAACGCCTGCCCAACTGAAGTTTAAATTAGACATTAGCTTAAAGGTTATGATACAGCGCTATGTTGCCAAGTGTATCGATTTACCGAGCATTTAATGTAAAACATTTATTTAGAAAATGTAGATGATTATGTGACTTCAATCATGCGAAATATTAAATATTACGTAAGCTCCTACCTTTCGGATAGGTCTAACATGCCATGCCGCCATGATTTTTGAACTTCCTGGGGACCGCTTGATTTACCTCGTCCACTCTTCTTGTTTAATGTCAGGTACTCAACCCGACGATCACAAGGTGGATCCCATCCGTTAGGAAAACCCCAAAGGGCAACAAAAAACACTTAAATGCAAATAACACTTCAAAGCACTACAATGTTCAAAGAGACCACCGTTAACTTCACCACACTTGTTGATGCGCTTAACCACTGAACTACTTCTAGTGCCTGTACCTTTTGTATGTGATACGGTTGAAACCAGTTCTCCTTCAGAATCCTCCTTGTTCTGAGATATTCCCAATCTTTTTGCAATCTCCGTAGTACTTATGGACGATTCCTCCTCTATTAAATTTAGTACAGCCACTACATGTTCTAAATTATTCTGTCCTCCTTGTCCACCCGTTTGAGCTTGCAATGTACCAGTATCTCACAAACGTTGTACTTACAACATTTACAAATGTGCGAGGACTAGATTAGGCATGTCTTTCCTATTTGGAAAACGTCTCCGGTATTCCACTGCCGCCCGATTTGCTCTTTCTTTGCATTTCCCATAGGTAGGTATAATATTATTACCATGTCTGTTAATTCCGTGTTTTTCAATAATTCAATTCAATTTTCAAACATTCACAAATCAATAAAGTAATATAATAATTCGACGTCAGAAACGCGATGACAAATGACAAAGGAAAACATCGCCATATCGATATTATCAAAATATCGATATATCGGAATAAAAAATATCCATAGTCACATCGACAATTTACGCTTCATTATAACGGTATAAAATTTAGCAGATATATCAATACATTTTATTGGATATACCGCTGGGCTTTGCCAACGATAGTGCCAATGTATCGGATCAAACATCGGTATTTATTAATATTAGTGTAGTTTCTAGTTATTGTTGTATTTATACAAAAACGAAGAAATAGTGTACAATTCTGCAGTCGTATAATTATTTCAAAAATGTTCATTTTCACCTCTCTACAATTGGCAACGCCGCGTACTGCGGTTTGTAGGTTGGAAGCCATCGTGAAAAATAATTGTCATAGGCGCCGATTTACCAGGGAAAAACGTGGATTTGCCCCATTTTGTAAACATCGAATAAAAATTCCGAAACAAATTTTTTATGGTTTTTCATGCTTTCCTGTGCATGTGGTTAAAATTTTTGTACTGAGTGATAGTTCACCCTGTATACTGAGAAAGAAAAATTATATTGCATTTTTAATTTCTACCCGCGGCATTTAAAATTCCGTCTGGTACAATTGTCTAATCTTGGAATTTTGTTACAGTACCTCCACAAAAAATCCACATATACGATGACAAAAGAGTGGACAAAACAATCCTGTTAGGACCTTACAACGAAGGCTCAGATGTTAACCTCTTATGCGAGGTGAAAGGCGGTAAGTTAACCTTTAATTTCAGTTTTAACACATTCGGAAAATTTAGGTATAGCCGCCAGACTTTTTTCGTAAAGGTTCGTTATATGAATTTGATGGATACATTTTACTTACTGATTGCTGTCGTCTAATATTAATGAAATCTCGAATGAAATAAAGATTTTATGCTGCATATTTTTATTAAGTATAGTTACAAAATTTTTGTACTGCTTTATTTCCAACAAACTTTTACTGTTTCTTTTTTATTATGTTCTATGAATAAACAAGCAAGAAAAAACATCCACACTCTATTATTTGAACATAAAAACTTTTGTCTGAAACTAAATTAAAACTGTTGGAGAAAATATTAAATTAACTGTCGCATAGTCTAGCTCTAACATAGAGCTATATAATATGAGCTCCACAACTACCAGATAGAGAAAGAAAGAGATATGCAGTATTTTCTACCCAGTAGTATATCAAACTAGAAGTGAAAATTAGTGACCTACTTTTTGCACAGATAGAATAACATACACACATGTATTGTAAAGCAGCTAGAAATGGTTTTAACGGAATTAATTAATTTCTTTTTGTTATAATTAATTACCTATTTCAATATTCTTCCGAAGGTTACCTTTTATGTTTTTACAAAACCTGTGAAGAAACCCAAATTTTTGGGTACAAATTGTTATTTTGCATTTCATAATATTTGCCTTTATGGTTTATACACTTTTGGGGTGATGAAAATCATTTGGAAACAAAAAGACGTCGTACTAGGACAATGAGACATTATTTCAAAATTTGACGAGCTACCTTGATGATACCTACCATGATGACCAATAATGCGACGTTTTTGGTGACTGAGAGTCTCTTACTAATTGCGTGTTTTCAGTTAATGGTAAATTACATGACACTAATTCAGTCAGAGATTTAGATACAAAACCGTAGTTGCATTTTATAAACGAAAGCTGCTAGTTAATTTGCTTATTTTCACAGATTTCTTTTGCATCTGAAAGTGATTAACAAGAATCATTTTGCAGGAAAGTTTAAAGTATAAATAATTGTCAGGATGCATTAATTGTTTTCGTATATTATTTTGTATTCTTTTTAAGTAAAACAGAAAATTCAGAGAGAGAAAAAAAATATATATATACATATAATGAAGAAATAAAGAAAAATAAAATAAAAACTTAAAATAAAGAAATATATATAAATTTTAAAATTACTTTGCCAATATCTGGGCCGAAGCGTTAATCGGTTGATGAGGTGACGTATATCTGTAAATAAACAGAAGGAAAGTCTGAGCAATTTTGTTCTACTCATGTGTGTATGTAAAATCTTGTATTGTAATGTGCATTATTATTAATTAATTCCTTATTGTTATTTCATGTTGTCTTTCACGACTTTAAGGAAGAGTTTAAGGCTCGTTTGGAAAATGGTGAAAAGAACATCACTCTCAGGTACCTAGGTGGAGTTCCTAAAATACTACCACGAAAAAACTAGCTTCGAAGTTCCGAGATTTATCCATATACTACCAAAATGTTCGTGGTATGAGAACGAAACTCACGCAATTTTTATGTAATGTTTCTGTCTGCACGTTTGATATTCTTGTTCTCACGGAAACGTGGTTGAATGACGAGATTCTTGACGTTGAGCTGGGACTGACCGATTTTGATGTTTATAGAAAGGACAGATCCTTACAGACTAGTCAATGCAAGCGTGGTGGAGGTGTGTTGATAGCAGTTCGTAAATCTATAAAGAGCATGTCCTTGAATTGTGCAGCTTACGTTGAACAACTGTTCGTGCGCATTGGTAGCGGAAGCGACGCCGTTGTTGTGGGTGCTGTGTACATCCCTCCGCGGTCATCAGAGTTAGCGTATGCGGCTGTGAGTGGGTCCTTGGAGGCCATTTGCGATGGACAGTGTTGTGAATTGTGTGTCTTTGGTGATTTTAATTTGCCGAGCGCTTTGTGGGGGACTGACGAGCTCAGTTCAACTGCAGTGCCATCAAACCCGTGTACCGCCCAGGAAATGGACTGTATTGAAACATTATCAAATGTGTGTTCGTATTTAAATTTATTTCAAAGAAATTATGTTTTTAATCCCAGAGATGTTTTACTCGACCTCATTCTGAGCACGAGGGCGAATCTTTTAGTTCATCGCTCTTATACTTCTTTATTACCAGAGGATGATCATCACCCCACTCTTTGTGTCAATTTGGGGTATTTTGATGAGCGCGGCGCTAATCTTGCCGGAGATGGATACTATTACGACTTTAAATCTGCAAACTACAGCCAAATAAATGAATACATAGGTGCGGTCGACTTTGATGCATTATTTTATGGCAAGTCCCTGGATTCGATGCTAAATGATTTTTACTCCGTGGTCCACAGCGTGATTGAATTATGTGTGCCACTCAAGAGGGTGTCTAGCGGAAGATTTCCTAAATGGTATAGTCCATATCTGAAAAGTTGTATTATACAAAACAAGTACGAACACAAACTGTTTAAGAGTACAGGTTCAAACCATCATTACATGGAATTTGTGCGGCTTCGCGCACTCTGTAAGAGCCTCTCTCGAGAATGCTATGATCAGTTTGTCACGACGACTGAGAATGGAATTGGTGACGATATTAGATCCTTTTGGAGCTTTGTTAATTCCACTCGTAGAAATGTGAAGCTGCCTTCTGAGATGTTTCTCAACGCAGATAGAGCGAACTCTGGACAGTCCGTGGTTAACCTCTTTTCTAGACACTTTTCATCTGTCTATACTACCAATAATACGTGTATTCCCGAACGTCTCAGTGTCAACGACATCAATTTTACAAACTTAAATATTTCTATACCTGAAATTTTTGAAAAACTTTCAGGACTTGATCCAAATAAGGGGCCAGGGCCGGACGGACTTCCTCCTAGTTTTTTAAAACAGTGTAGTTTTGTGCTAGCAAGGCCACTGCATGCTATTTATAATAAGTCTTTGCAGACTGGTTGCTTTCCTGACTTTTGGAAGTCCAGTTTTATCACACCTATTCATAAGTCTGGAGATAAGCATGACATCAGTAATTATAGACCAATCAGCATTCTTAGTGTGATTCCCAAGGTGTATGTGAAGATTATAATTCAGTACATCCAACCTCTTCTGAATAATTCAATTATAGACCAGCAGTACGGATTTCTGCCCGGAAAATCAGCGGAACTTAACCTTGTCAAATACGTGAATTTTATTCTCGAGTCTTTGGAGGGTGGATCGGAGGTGCATTCCATATATACGGACTTTTCTAAGGCGTTCGATCGGGTTAACCACAATATTCTATTGGTAAAATTGGCCGAGGTTGGCATCAGTGGGAATTTTCTCAAATGGGTCGGTAGCTATCTCACTGATAGAGTCCAGTACGTGAAAGTTAACGGCTTTGTGTCCAACGAAGTTCATGTCTCATCGGGAGTTCCCCAGGGATCCCACTTGGGACCGCTATTTTTTAATATTTTTGTTAATGACATCGCCGACTGCTTCACCTCTAGCGATTTCCTCTTATTTGCTGATGACCTCAAGCTATTTAAAAAAGTGAACAATAGTGAAAACTGTGATCAATTACAATCCGATCTCAACGCATTTCATGCATGGTGTGTTCGAAATGATATGCACCTCAATATTGACAAGTGCTGTGTGATTTCCTTCACAAGATCAAGACATACCATTCCTTTCAACTACACCTTAAATCAGTCATCACTGAAATCGGTTGATATGGTTGAGGATCTTGGGGTCTTGCTTGACAGCAGATTGACCTTCGCTCCTCACATCTCCTCTATGGTTTCTAGATCACTGAAGGTTCTCGGATTTATAAAGCGATGTTCACGAGAGTTCACGAGCGTTGTTTCACTCAAGCTGCTGTATACAAGTTTGGTGAGGCCTTGTCTTGAGTACGCCTCTGCTGTATGGTCACCGAATTATTCCATTCATAGGCAGAAGATCGAACAGGTACAGCATAAATTTCTAAGGTACATGGCCTACAAATTGCATATTCATTTTACTCTGGAGGACCGTGCGGAACTGTATGCCGATTTGCAGAAATATCTTAACATTGATTCGCTTACCGATCGACGTCTGAAACATGATTTAGTCTTGCTGTATGATATTATCAACAGCAACGTGAGATGTCCTGATCTGTTGAGTGCCATAGGAATTCACATTCCGTTTCAGTCCACCCGCACAAGACGTTTATTTTATCAACCGTTCACCAGAACAAATTACGGCTGTAACTCGTTTTTGGCCCGTTCGGTGAGAATGGCGAATGATAATCAGGATTCCCTCGATTTTTTCACCATCAGAAGTGCTTTCTTGAGGTCGGTAAAACAGCTCTTTTAGTTCTTTAAATCTTAAATTGTAAACTTATCATTTGTAAACATTTATATATATTTTATTCTGTGTTTTTTTTCTCAAGATTTTTAAGGCGATACGTTTGTGTGCTTTTATGTATTGTTATTTTTAAAATTTAATGGGTGTATGCCCGTAAATAAATAAATAAATTAATTCAGAATTAAGATAAAATCAATCAAAAATTGCCAGTAACACATCGTTCATTGATATACTGAGCGTCAATGATACCAGAGTCACGCAAGGTATCGCTCCAGTTATCACACAATTCAAATAACACTACTCCGGAGTGGCCATATTAGGGGCAGAGGCACGCAAGATACTAATTAACCAAACGTTAGTACTGAGTGTGCAATGATATCAGGGGCAGAGTCACACAAGATATCGCTCCAGATACTAACCAAAAATAAATCATAATTCAACGGTCCGGAGCTTATAATGTATCAGGGGCAAAGTCACGCAAGATACTGCTCCATAATTGACCAAAATATACTGATGTTTCATACGGCATTAATGAGTCAATGATAATAAAACATGAAAAATCTGATAATTATTCGATATCAATGTAAATATGATCAAGAATAGAAAATGCACTTGTTTTGAATTTAACTTCCTTCAGATAAATATGTATTATCAATTTAAAATATCAATAATAGCCAAATGTTAAATAAATCATAAATAATGAATAATATATGTATCGAAAAGAAAATCATGCGAAACAAATTTACTCAGTAAGAAACTCACCCTTATGGATGTAGAATAGAACCTCGTCGGCAATAGGTAGGTTGAGCACACAAGATTTACAAACACACAAATTAATAATTTAAAATATTCGAATAGTTGTAAACTCTTTGGAAATAAAATTCAAAATGAATCCCAGACGTCTAGAACCATTTATTTGTTTACTTTACAAACCTCTTGAGGCTGCATTATTTTTATATTTAATATAAACATAACGCGCTATCAAATCTTTGTATGTTCTCACGAAGTTGATGAAGGAAAAAAAAATATTTCGGTTATATTAGGAAAAATATATAGGGTCTTACAATTTGACAAATCTGAAATCACCTCTTTAATCTGACAAAAAATCTCTGCATAATAAATTGCAGCTTCTAGCCAAGTACCCCATCTTATCAAAACGGGTTGAGGTTGAAGCGAAGTGTGTGGAAGGGATTCTTTAAAATACTGCACTCGAGTACGTGCTTTAAGAAATACTTTTTTTTTTCTCTTTTCTTTAGTACTCGCATCACCGACCTTCGATATCAAATCTGGAATACCCCAGAGCAGTACTATCGGGCCATTATTACACGTATTGTACACAGGAGATCTCCCGGGAAATAATAATAATAATAATAATAATATTTATTTCATTCAAATAATAAACTACATCATCCTCTACATTTGCAATTGACATTAATTAACAATAAAATAAATATTAGAGTTCTTCTTTCCAATATTTATCCATAAATATAGTATGTGTGCATTACTCATATTTGCAAAAGTTTCTGAGGAAACTTGTCCGCAAAATTTGAACACACATCAATCACATCAATATAATATATCCTATGATCTTAGTTTCTTATCATCATAAGTAACTTCCGAGAAAAGGAAATAAAAATGAGCAAAAAAGAGAAAAAAAAAACAACAAAATAAAACAAACAGTGCAACAAAATCAACACCATAATATAAAAATAAAAAAGTTTATCTCAAACTTAAAAGTAACAAAAAAAAACAAAGATATTTCCCGTTATCTTAAAAATATAAAATGAGTAGTCATGAACGCACATCTAACAGTTATTCTTATCTTAATAGTTGCGGGTTATACTCGGCTAACCAGCCATTTATTATATATTTAAAATTTTTCTGCATTATTTTTGATCTGACTTCAGCTGGTATACGATTATATAACTTACAGCCGACATAATAATATGATCGTTGACCAATACTTTGTTGCATTCGTGGCTGTTGTATATTGTTTCGTGCTCTTGATCTCGTATTGTGTGTGTGATCAATATTATTTAGAAACAATTTTTGCTTATGCATTTGTAAAAGAGAGCACTTGTAGTATAATTGTCTGATAGTTAAAACTCCACAAAGATGGAAAAGCATTGCAGTTGGAAAACGATTGTCCAAATTATAAATAAGTTTCAAAATTCGTTTCTGAATCATAATTAAGGGTTTAATATTACGGTCGTAAGCCCCTCCCCAGCCTATAATTCCGTAAGTTAAGAGAGATTGAACTAACGAAAAATACAAAGTTCGATTTTGTTTTATGGTTAAAATTTTTTTAGTTTGTTTAAATATATATATTAATGATCTAATCTTTTTTACTAGCTTGTTGACATGGTCGTTCCATCTCATGTGACTATCTAGAATTACTCCAAGGTATTTTGTGTTTGATTTTCGTTCAATCATCCAATCATGATTTCTCTGCGGTAAATTAATATGTATGCTATTGTAATTTGGTTGCGTAGTTTTATTGTTAGAGAAGGTCATGTAAATAGTTTTGTCGAG
Source organism: Apoderus coryli (assembly GCA_911728435.2). NCBI lineage: Eukaryota > Metazoa > Arthropoda > Insecta > Coleoptera > Attelabidae > Apoderus > Apoderus coryli. The sequence continues at coordinate 45,052,192 of OU452199.1, read as the reverse complement.
ATTAATGGTAAGTAGGTGACTGTCAAACCAATTTGTGATCAATTGCAAATCTTTCTTAATGTTATTTTCGACTTCATCCCAGCTGTCTCCTTCTTCGTAAAGAACCGTATCGTCGGCAAAGGAAATACCCATTCCATGGAAGTTCAAGGTAAGTAGCTCATTTAAATAAATGTTGAATAGTAAAGGACCCAAAACCGTCCCTTGGGGTATGCCGTATAAGACATTTGCAGGAGGACTTAATGTATCATTAACCCTAACTCTCTGGCTTCGATGTTGTAAATAGCTTTTGAAAAGATCCAATGCAAGCCCTCTGACGCCAATTAATTCTAATTTTTCTATTAATAATTTGTGACTCACTGTGTCAAAGGCTTTAGCAAGATCTATGAAGACACCCGCACATGGACGACCCTGGTCTAGTGATTGGTATATTTTTCTTGTTATTGTTGCAATTGCATCACTAGTTGATCTGTTTTCTCTGAAACCGAACTGATGTTCCGATATAATACTATGCTTATCTAGAAAACTAGTAAGCCTAATTTTTATAATTTTTTCAAAAATTTTTGCTAAGTTAGATATTAAACTAATAGGCCTATAGTTTTCTATCAACTCTTTGTTCCCAGCTTTATGGATTGGTATTATAACTGCTTCTTTGAACAGTTGGGGACAGTGTCCGGTATCAATAATTAAGTTAATAATATAAGCTAAGGGAGTCTTGATTTCATTCGCCACTTCCTTCAATGTCTCAACAGTTATACCGTCAAGTCCAGGAGATGCCTTTGGTTTTAAAGAATTTATAACTTGCAATACTTCAAAACTGTCAGTATGCCGGACAAACATTGTTTGCATAATAGATCTCTTATTTTTCTGTATTAATTTGTTGTTCTTTGTATTTTTTATTATTGATAGTGCCATTTTTTCCCCAATCGTAGTATAATGTGAGTTAAATTCTTCTGCTATTTTTGAGTTTAAAGTGATATATTCCCCGGAGCTATTTTTAATTTTATTTATACTTTTATTTTCACATTTGCTCTTAGATACATACTCATTAACGGTCTCCCATAGTCTTTTGGCATTACTATTATTATCTTGTATTTTAATTTTATAATATTGGTTTTTTAGATGTTGCGTAAGCTTAACAATTCGGTTTCTATATTGTTTGAATTTATTTAAGACTTCTGGGTTCTTATTTTTGCTGTAGTCTCTAAATAATTTGTCTCTAATTTCTATGGATTTCAGAAGCCCATTCGTCACCCATTCCTTTCTCTTCTTTTTAGGTAAATACTTTATTTGAGTCGAGGCTTTTGTAATTGATTTATTTAAAATGCTTAAAAAAAATTTTGTAGCCTGTTCCACATCAACATTAGTTAAAACTTCGCTAAAATTTTCGCTTATTAAGATTTGTTTTAGTTTTATATAATTTATTTTCTTGTACTCTATAATTTTTCTATTGGAAATACACTTATTATCTTTCATTGGAATTGAGAGCAATATAGGAAAATGATCGGTGATAGCTGAGTGCAACACAATTGACAAAAGTGATTCTGTTTTAAAATTATCAGACTTAATAAAAATATGGTCAATACAGGATGAGCTGTTATTTTGAATTCTGGTATGTGCATTTATGGCGGACAAAAAACCATGTTCATATAACGTATTTAGATATTCGTGGCTGACAACATTATCATCTAAAATATCTATATTTGTATCACCTACAAACAATTCTAGCGGCCCTTTAGTTATAGAATGAAGGTAATTGTTTAATTCTTGCGTAAAAGTTTTGGGACTTATAGGTGGGGGCTTATAGACTGCAGTGATACTAATACCATTGTGCAGGGAAACTCTAATGGCTTTTACATTAGCTATTTCATGAAATTCGATTGTATGTTGTAAGGTATTTTTTATATATACGATTATACCGTCATTTTTATTAATATCGCCATTATTATAGTATTTGCTATAACCTCTGATTTCAAAAATATCTACATTTAACACTTTCCACGTTTCCGTAAGTATTAAAACATCAAGATTTACGTTGATTGTTTCCAACGCTACTTCAAGATTTGCAAAATTTTTTCCAATACTGCGAATATTCGTGTGTAATATACAGAAATTCTTATTTTTTTCAAATGACAACAATTTATTTGCATGCGAAAGGTTATGTGCTACCGTTGTATTAATTTTCCGTTCATTGAAATCTCTTATGTATGCGTTCATAACTCAGAACTAAACAGAAAAAGCAAAATCAAATTTTTCTCCTTATAAATAAAAACAATCCCTTTACAATACCCGTGCTATATTGTAATTACTTAATATTAGGCTAATATGTTTTTCTATGGAAACCCCAAGATGAATTAATAGTAATGAACTAAAAAAAAAATAATTAATAGAAAAGAAAATAAAAAAAAATTACTAAAATAATACTTAAAACAAGAATGAGGTACCTATTTATTTAGTACTAATACGCATTTACTTTGAACTAGAAGCACTATTTTTCGCACTTCGGAGATGTCGGTTTCCACCAGCGTTCAGTGATTTTGGACTGTAACTAATTTTGGTTCGTTTCTCAACATTCTTATCACCATTACTAGCTTTCCTTTTCTGATAACTGCTACCAAGTTGCTTGCTGGTATGACCCTTCTTACTACTTTCTTTGTCTACCGCTGCCTCGAATACATCATGTTCGTTCTCTGGATCACTTTCACAATTCCCCGCACTTTCCTCCAATAATTTCAATTCGCTCACCGTATAAATATCTTCTCCTACCACAAGTTTGAATCCTTTAATTTTTGCCTCAGAGTTCTGTACACGTGCTGCTTTCAGATGAGCTCTTAATAACTTTTGATCCGCTCGTTCTTCTTTCGTCAAATCATTTGAGATGCTAACACCAGAGCCTTTAAGATGTTTAGCATTTTTAAAGATCGATATCTTCTTAAGGAATGAGATAAACTCTAACACAATGGGAGGTTTTTCCGATCTGCCGATAGTATACACATTGTTTATATCAGATTCAAGTATATTAGTCTTTAATAACTGGTTTAGAGTTTGTAGTGAATTCGTGAGTAAGTTATGCTTGTTTGCTTCCAAACCAAATATGACGATGTTGTTTTTGCGTACTTTTCGTTCAAGCTGTGCAACTTGATTTTTTAAGACCTGGACTTGTTCATTAGTCTTACTAAGCTGATCTGTAAACTCCTCCACACACGCACGTACTTCAGCACAAACTTCCTCTTTGACTTCTCTTTTGATGTCTAATGTTTGTTTTTCGTTCGCCTTACTTACTATTTGGAATAATTGGTCCGTTATTTCGTTTGTGATTGCACTGGTCATATTTCGATATTAATTACCTATGGCGGAATATCACTTCGTATTTGTTTATCTTATCTTGCCCACACGAATAGTACTGATAAATTTTTAAGTGCAATGTTTTATTTAAACAAAAACATTTAACTGCTTCCTCGCCCTTTTTCTTGATTAGTTAACGCACGATAAGAAAATATGCACAATTTTCTCAGCTACACAATGATATTAGTTTTGATATTATTGAACCATTTAAACTAATATAAAACGGTTAAAAACTCGGAGAGCACATTTTTGTGTGTATCATTCATAGAATAGTAATTTTTTTTTCATGATACATGATGATACAATAATGGGTACATTTGAAGACGACACTGTAATAATTGCCAGCTATGAAAACCCAGCTACGGCATCACATATCTTACAGAACCATTTAAATCAAGTACAAATATGGCTTCGGAAGTGGAGAATCAAAATCAATGAAAGCAAATCTGTCCAGGTTAAATTTACACTACGGAAAGAACAATGTCCACCTGTATATATAAACGACATTCAAATTCCAACTTCCGGTAGTACAAAATATCTAGGAATGCATCTGGATGCAAGATTAACTTGGAAGGAACATGTAACAAAAAAACGCAAACAAATTGATTTAACAGTAAAAGGACTAAGCTGGTTAATAGGAAGAAAATCAAAGTTATGTCTTGAAAATAGACTCCTGATATATAAAACTGTGATAAAACCAATATGGACATATGGAATAGAACTCTGAGGATGCACGATTAAGTCCAACATGGCAATAATCCAAAGAAGCCAATCAAAAATTCTTCGAATGATAACAAACGCCGCATGGTATGTAAGCAATTTCACTATACACGAAGACCTAAAGATACCATTTGTAAAAGACGTAATCAAAGCCAAAAGCGTCAAAAATCACGAAAAACTGGAACATCATGTCAACGAAATAATACATCCACTACTACAGCCCACCTTGAATAGAAGACTTAAAAGAAATTGGCCGGCAGATTTAAAAGACGAATAGAGAAGATTTGTCATTGGAGAAGTCTTCGCAACGCCATTTGAGAGCCTCCATAGCTCCGTGTCATCATATTAGCCTATAGAATATATTGTATTCTGATTGCTGAAATTATGTATAATAAAAAAAAATATATGCACTATATGCAGATTTTTACAAAAATATGCAGAAAAACACTAAAATGCATAAACAATGCAAAATATGCACTTTGCATAAATTCTTTACAGTACTGTTTCGCAAATGGCTGAAACACCTTGCAAGAGCAACTGGGCGTTCTCTAAATTGACGTCAACACAAAAAATCTCTTTAGGCCAAAGTAAAGCAACGCGTGGGAATACCTCGATATTAAAATAATTCACTGTGAACGTAGTTTGCAGATGAAACTCCATTAACAAACAACTGTTGATACGACTTCAACCACATGGACAATAGAAAATTTTCAATTAGCTGATTAATCTCAAAATACACCTGTTTGAATACAAAATTAATGCTAAAACAAACTGCAGTTAAACAGGCAAGGGTATTATACAATACGTAGTTGAGATGAGTGACGAGTTGATTGCAATGGATTATCTGCAAAGAGCCAAATCTGTACCGTTGTTGTTGTACTAAACAACCGTATAATCCCAATAATAATAATGTTGACTGTAATATACAACATGCATTAGATAGCATTAGATTATGAGGGATGGAAAGTTAGGTATTACTCCACTATATTATCTCATGTAAAGGTAACAAGGGTATTATTATCAAATGTATTACATATTACAATCATATATCAAAGGACATAACAATAACCATAAATGTACACGGAGCATTGCTGTTTGTGCCATGGATGCTCTTTCTATAGCCTCAGCCATTGATAGTTTCCTAGCCAACGCAGGCCTTGACCCTGAAAAGTGCGTCACACAAGGGTAAGATGGGTGTTCCACCATGGCTGGAAAGGACGGCGGGGTACAAAAAATTATTCGGGAAAAGTACACGCAGGGGCTGTATTTTCTTTGTGCTACCCAAACTTAATTTAGTTGAACTAATAATAATAATAATAATCTCTTTATTGTCTAACAGGTATAACTACCCAATTACAAGACAAAACAAAAATATATATTATGATACAATGACATAGGTGATTGAAAATAAAAGTAACAAAGGTATTAAATAAAATGGCCACTCAAATAACAAATAATAGGTGTGACATTTTTACAACTACAGTCAATCACTTCAAAATGGTAGCTGAATTAATTAGGATTTATAAATTAGTATTCATAAGTTTATTTAAGCATTTAATTTTTGAGTTTGTAATATTGTCCTTTAAATGGGAAACTGTTGGGCAATAAACGCTTTATTTATTTAATTAATTATTGGGCAGAACAGGTAAACTCTAACAGCTTGGATATTTAATTGCTTATTTGTAAATTGAGTATTATTCAATAAAAATTGTAATACCTACTTTCATTTACAAACCATCTTAAGAGTAATGAACTCTACGTGGTGCAAAGAGCATATTCCAGTTGAATTGCTATGATAAATAGAGCAAATGTGACTCTACATTGCACGTTTGTGTTTTGTTGCAGGCCGGCCAAAACCGCACGTCATCTGGTTCCTGGAAAACACCATCATTGATGATTCGTACGAGACACGGTCGGATGGTGTTGTCGTCAATCATTTGACCTTTCCCAATGTTGGTAGACAACATTTGCATGCAAGACTGATTTGCCAGGCCAGCAACAATAATATTGTACCGCCGGAAACCAAAGTAGCCGTATTGGACATCAATTGTAAGTTGTTGTTTGAATGAATTTTGAGCATTTTATGAGGTTATTTGATTTTATGAAGAAATAAAACTAGAGACATCTGAAAAATAGTAGTAATAGTACAGGGTGGTTCAAATTAGACGCGTTTGATAGAAAACTGTAATTTATAAAGAAAATAGCCAAAAACTGGTGATGTGATAAATTTAAAATTATTTAGATTTTTTCAAATATATTTGAGTACTATTGCTGACGGTTTCTATTTTCCTGGATATCGGTTGCGAATGTCTCACACTTTCTTGATATAATTTTATTACACTCTCCATATACAGGGTTATTCACGATTTATGGCGCGGAATATTGTGGACAAACTACGTGACTTTCAAAAAGTTTCATTTGTTGGACGTGTGGGCATCTACTATGGCTACTTTTTTAAATTGGTTTAGTATTATACAGGGTGTCCCAAATAGCCTAAAACTATCAAAGTTATGTTTTTTTAAATGGAATGCCCTATATATTATTGCACTTTTAGATCCTCTGATCAAATTAAGTGTCTGTTTCATTAAGGTTTATAATACCTAAACCTTAAGGTTTTTTTAAATAAATTGAATTTTCTCAAAATCTAGCCTCATTTTCATCTTGCAAATACTTAGGAACAATTAAAGTCATGTTGACGAAATGAACACTAAAGTGTAAAAATAGATCATATTTGATATTCCATTTGCAATAAACTTGCAATATTATACAGGGTGTCCAAAAATTCAAACTACTCAAAAAAGAACTTTAAGTTGCTATAACTTCATTAATGTAAATGGAACGTCATATTTCTGAGCTTACCTATCAATGTACTTACTAATTACCTATCGAATGGTATTAGGGTGTATTATAGCTAAGTCTGCGTGTTTTGGAAGAAAACGCCAAATAATTGTTTTGTACACCATTTGGTGTTTTTTAACTAAACGTTTTAATATATCTTAGTAGGCTATGGAATCAGAAATGTCAAATGATCTACAATTATAAAAGTCATTATGAATTATTCTTAATTATGCATAAACAGCATTAATGGAAATAAAATAGCACTGATAAATATCTACCAAAATATTCATAACATGTGTTCCAAATGTTGCCCGTCCATTTCCAGACACTTCGATATTCGTTTTTGAAAACTACGGCTAACTCTGGTCAACATTTGTGGGGTAACAGTTTGAAATGCATCTCCTATGCGTATTTTCATATCGCGTGGTGTTGTTGGAGGCGTCTTGTAGACAATTCCTTTCACGTATCCCCATAAAAAGAAATCCGGAGGAGTTAAATCGGGAGATCTGGGAGGCCAATTTTTAAATCCATTTCTTCCAATCTACCTCGTGATGATAATGAGGCGGAGCCCCATCTAATTGAAACCACATGGTTTTTCTCCTGTTTAAAGGAATTTCTTCTAATAATACAGGAAGTTGGTGTAGAAGAAAATCGAGAAACATCATACCATTTAAAGATCCCTCAAAAAAATAGGGTCCTATTAAATATGGGCCGAATGTTCCACCCCACTTATTTTGATTGCTGATGATTCTGTATTCATGGGGATTCGAGTCAGAATAATAATGGTAGTTGTGTCTGTTCACGAGGCCATTGTTGTGAAATGTACATTCGTCACTAAATAACACATTATCAAAAGATGTTTCATTTGCTGCCACTTTATCTAACACCCACATGCAAAATTCAATTCTATTGTCAAAATCATTTCCATAAAGCTCTTGACAAAGCTGAATTTTATAAACATGAAATCTATGTTTTTTAAGCACTCGTGAAATACTTGCCTGACTAATATTGGTGTTTTCAGATATGTGTTTTTGACTAATATTAGGATTTTCGATAACTGAACCAACTATAGCAAAAATAGTTTCTTCATTTTCGGTGACAGGTATTCTTTTCACGTATTTCTTGTAGCTAACACTTCCAGTTTCCTTAAACTGATTTAATAGTCTCTCAAAAGCAGCTGGTCTTGGATGATTTCGTATGGGAAACCTTTCAGCATAAACTCGAGCAGCCAATAAAGAATTTTGAGGACATTCTCCAAGGATCAATATCATATCAATACGTTCTTCTTTTGAATAATCTTCATTTTAACAAAACAACACCAAAACTAACAATTGTACATCAATAATAACACTAGTAAAGCATGAACAGTAAATTAGATTGACAGATAAAATAATTTATTTGACATTTCTGATTCCATAGGCGACTAGATACATTAAAACATTTATTTGAAAACACCAACTGGTGTACAAATCAATTATTTGGCGTTTTCTTACTTAGCTATAGTACACCCTAATACCATTCGACAGGTAATTAGTAAGACATTGATAGGTAAGCTCAGAAATATGACGTTCCTTTTACATTAATGAAGTTATAGCAACTTAAAGTTCTTATTTGAGTAGTTTTAATTTTTGGACACCCTGTATAAGATTGCAAGTTTATTGCAAATGGCATATCAAATATGATCTATTTTTACACTTTAGTGTTCATTTCGTCAACATGACTTTAATAGTTCCTAAGTATTTGAAAGATGAAAATGAGGCTAGATTTTGAGAAAATTCAATTTATTTAAAAAACCTTAAGGTTTAGGTATTATAAACCTTAATGAAACAGACACTTAATTTGATCAGAGGATCTAAAAGTGCAATAATATATAGGGCATTCCATTTAAAAAAACATAACTTTGATACTTTTAGGTTATTTGGGACACCCTGTATAATACTAAACCAATTTTAAAGAATAGCCATAGTAGATGCCCACATGTCCAACAAATGAAACTTTTTAAAAGTCACATAGTTTGTCCACAATATTCCGCGCCATAAATCGTGAATAACCCTGTATATGTATGTAATTGTATTATCATATTAATCGAACTTAGTGTCAATGGCCTTCGATGCCGAGACACTTAATTTTTTTCTTTCTTTTCAAAAAAAAATATTTTAAGTTCTTTCCATAAATATCTTGCCCTTGAAAGACTTAAAGATAATGGATTGAAAACACTAAATGTATCGCCTAACAAATAAAATCGATTACAACAAAAAATGTCTCTAAACATAAAATGTATACATTAATTTTGTTATTCTAAAATGCATCATTGTTCTTTTACTCAGCATTACACGTAAAACGAGAATAAATAAATTTGAATTGAACATTTTACTTGGATAGGATCCAACCAAGCGGAACCAGCAGCGAACATGCATAATAAAAATAATAATAGAGACGTCCTAGTGTATTTGAACAGGGTTTAAAAATAGAATATCGCACCACCTACACAAAGTGGAAATAGTGAGTATAGATTCGTGTCTGGTGTAAAGTTTATTCTACCTATTTGGCACAACTGTTTTTTTTTTCTTATATGTAGGTATATAATGTACATGATTTCGTCCTGCTAAAAAAAGGATTATCGCCAGCCTTTTGTATTTTTCTAAGAACTCAAATTTGTCAATTGAAAACGACTACTTCTTTGATTTCTTCTATCTATCTCGTGTAGATTTTCATCACACCATAAATTGATATTGTGAAAATTCCTTATGGCATTTCCAGAAAAACTTGCATAATCGGTAAAAAAAAACAGCATTTGTTGTTGAGGGATTTCAACAACCAATTTGTCTAAAAGCCATTGACAGAATGCCACACGCAATGGAAAATCAGCAGAAAATCTTGAACCCATTGTGTGAGTTGCAGAGACAACGTTTACTTTGGAATATTCTTCTATCAAAGGCATACTTTAACAGTGTTTATGTGCCCTCCAGCCCCTATGTGCGTGGTGACTCCAGGGACGCTACGTCTCAGATATCGGTGGGTCAGTTGGATGACAGTGACGTGCTCGCTTCGCTGAAGCGGTTGAAGCCAAAAATGACGTCGGGCCCGGACAATGTCCCAGCCTTTATTATACCAGACTGTACTTATATTTTTCCTCATCCTTTGCAAATTCTGTTTAACAAATCACTTAATTGTAAAACATTTCCTAAAGCATGGAAATTCGCTCGCATCTGTCCTATTCATAAGTCGGCTGAAATCGATCAAATCAGAAACTATCGTCCATTTTACCCAATTTCGCTAAAGTGTTTGAAACTACACTTCACCGAAAAATATTTAACCAAGTAAAGCATGACATCGACTCTAAGCAGCATGGTTTCTTCCAGGGACGATCCACAGTCACTAACCTAACGTGTTTTCCGCTGTCGGTGGAAGCATGCAACTGATACTGATACTGCAGAAGATGTGCAATATTGGCTTTGATGAGGATCTCCTGGTGTTTTTTTATACTTACCTAACTAATCGTAAACAGTTCGTTGAATACAATGGACATAGGTCTGATTATTTCATACCCACCAGTGGTGCCCCACAGGGCAGTTGTCTTGCTCCCCTTATTTTCTCCGGAAGGCTTTTTGAGCAGTTACTTGATTTTTGCAGATGACTTCAAGATTTACAGAGTTGTTCGATCTCTTGCTGATTGCGAGTTGTTGCAGGCTGATCTGTTGAGGCTCGAGCTGTGGTGCCATACTAACAAGCTGCCTTTGAATGTGGGAAAATGCGAACTTGCTGTATTCTCCAGGTCGCAGAGCACACATATGTTTCCCTACCGGTTATGTAATACCATTCTTGACTCGTGTGAGGTCGTCAGGGATTTGGGAGTCTATGTGGACACCAACTTACAATTTACAACACATACACAGCACCTACTATGTGACTCTTTTCGTATGCTTGGTTTTTTGTTTCGAATAACTAAAGAATTTAACAACGTTGAGTGTCTGACCAATTTGTTCAATGCGTTAATCAGATCTAAGCTTGAGTATGCTTCCAATATCTATATCAAGTACATATAAGACAGGTTGAGAGTGTTCAGCGTAGATTTCTCAAGTACTTAGCGTTCAAAATTGATGGGCATTTTCCGTCGCGCGGATGATCATCGCGTGCTCCTTGACAGATTTAACATGAACTCTTTGGCTACATGTAGATTATATGCTGGACAGGTGTTCCTCTTTAAAATAATTAATGGTATGATTGACTGTCCTCAGCTGCTGGAGCGGATTGGTTTCAACATTCCACGGTTTTTTTCCAGAAACGCTAGGTTATTCCATATCCATACACTTCGTACCAACTATGAGTATAGGGCACCTCTATTTAGAGCATTACAAGAGTGCAATGCACGAGGGATCAGCAGTGAGGTCGATTACTTTGACGAAACACTACTTGGGTTTAGGGCCCAGTTGTCTCGCCTCCTATATCGTTCCGAAGATTAGCTTACTGTGAGATCTTATTTATTATATACGCATATTCTATTCCTAAATTAATTTCGATGTCATTAGTTTTAACTCAATAATGTTTATGTTTGCCTTGTAATTGGGTGTTAAACTTGTTAGGCAAAAAATGAATAAATAAATAAATATCGTCAGGAAACCTTTCAATGTAAAGCTGCCTGGCTTCTAATGCATTGCCATCAGAAAATCTAATAAATGAAGCAGTGTATTTCAGTTAAATGTTCATGTTCAACAAACTCGAACGAATCGACCGATACAAAATTACTAACTTCTGAAGTATTTTTAATTGATGTTAAAAAATAATAATATAGGTTTGATTACATCAAAGCTGTTTGATATTATTTTATATCAGAGGATTTGTAGAGTGACAAAGTCTAATTTATCAATAAATCACCACGGTTTTATCGGTGGCAGGTCCACGCTTACTGATCTGTCTGTGTTTACACAATTTACTTCAGAAACTGTTGATGAAGGAGGGCAGGTCGACGTGATTTACACGGACTTTGCCAAAGCATTTGACAGAATAAATCACGTGGTTCTGTTGAACAAGCTTACTGTGTTTGGGCTTGAAGCTGGATCTGTTTCGCTAATCCATTCCTATATCACTAATAGATCCCAATATATGTTCTCCATAATGGATATAAATCGTCAAGATACCATATGTCATCTGGTGTTCCGCAAGGGTCGAATCTGGGCCCATTATTGTTTTTAATTTTTATAAATGACTTAGCCGGACTACTGAATTTGTGGACGGTATGAAAATATTTAATTCCGTTAATAATCTTGACGATTGTAATCGTTTGCAGTGTGATATGGATTTGGTTCAATGCTGGTGTGAGGAAAACAAACTGAACTTGAACTCTTCCAAGTGTAAAGTTTTGTCATATACTAGGAAAAAATTAGCCATTCATTTCGAGTATACGATTGGTGAGACGATTTTAAATCGTCCTGAGTCCATTAAGGATCTTGGTGTGACCTTTGATAAGTTTCTTTCATGGATATACATATAAATAACATAATAGGGTGTTTTAATTTCAAGGAATAGGGGAGAACAAAAATGCAAATATATCCGCACCTGCAACCCTGATCTATCACTTAATTTGCTTATACCATAAAAAAGGTTGATTCTTTCGCAGAAAAATACGCCAAAACTCCGTCCGTCACTTATTCATAGCTCGTGAATTTCTTCTCACGGAGTTCTTTTTTCATTTTTGGAACACATAATCGTTCGGGGCCAGGGCTGCACTGTAGGGTGGGTGATTTATAATTTCGAAGGCCACTTTGTGTAGGACAGCCAGCGCAACATAACTACTGGAGCATTATTGTGCAGGAGATTACAGCATGTATTCTCTTTCATCAGCAATTAAAAACATTAAGATCTACCGTAGAAAATGAAACTAAGATTGCTTGTGCGAATTACATCAACAGGATTCAAAATAATGTGTCGCCTGATCCCTATGAATTTTGGAGATACTTCCACTCTAAAAAACCTGGTATTAGGTTACCGGGCGTGATGTTTTATGGATCCACAGGATATTGTGGATACATTTGCGACGTTCTTTATGGGTGTTTTTTTATCGCCTTCTCGGCCGGCTGATACCGTTCGGGCCGTGGCTGAATGGTGAGTTGATAGCATTGGCATTGATGGTTTGTGTGAGGAGGACATCTTGAATGCTGCTAAAAAATTGCAAAGTAGGATGACCTCTGGTCCTGATGGACTTCCTTCTTTCTGCAGTGGTGATGAATATTCAATCTGGCATTGAAGATATGTAGATTTCCCGAGAAATGGAAGATTGCCAAGGTAATAACAGTTTTCAAGTCGGGCGAGAGGGCTAGGATTGCAAACTATCGGCATATCCCCATTCTGACAAATTTTGCTAAGTTGTTTAAATATGTGCTATTGTATGGCATCTAGGTCTTATGGCTATATTGTGAGAAATTCCAGATCTTCTGAGAATATGGATACAATAAAAACCTTATACTATGCTTATATCAGGTCAAAGCTGGAATACTGCTCTTTAATATGGTTTCCATATTATAACTGTTACAATGTTTCTGTTGAGAGAGTTCAGCGTAAGTTCTTAAAATACTTATGTTTCAAAACTGATGGATCACATCCATAAAGAGGAATAGAGTATGACTTGTTAACAAGATGTCAAATACAAAGTTTAGAATTAAGACGAAAAATTCATGCAGTAAAATTCCTTTTTGCATAGTAAGATTGATTGCGCTGAACTCTTGCAAAAGTTGTATTTTTGGTACCAAGGCAAAATTCGAGATCTTCTAATTTATTTTATAACGACCGATCTAGGACCAATTTGTTGATGAAGTCGCCTGTCTACACAATGTGTCGGACATATAACTTTATAAGCGATGAGAGTGATATTTTTTTTGATCACTTAAGTACTGTTTTGGGTGTTTTGAATGAACATTTAAGTTGAATGTATGATGTTTCTTTCTTTCTGTTTCGGTTTATTTGTATTGTTATTATTAATATTAAGTACTGTTGTAAGATTGCTCTTTAAATGGATTTTCTGTTGAGCAATAAAGCTATTATTATTATTATTGTGAGTTCTCAACTTTATCTACTGGTTTTTTTCCTTATCCACCCGGGAAACTATCCGGTTTCCAAAGGGTGGTTGGTTTTACGATAATATTTTGCGCACTATATGAGAGGTTCCTAGAATTGCTGTTTTTTGAAGTTCTAAAATGGAGTGTTTACCTGGTATTTCGTCTAAGAATTTTTGGAATGCGCAGGATACAGTGCCAGTATTATTATTATTATATACTTTTTACACACTCTGTATTATAGAGTGATATAAAAATCATTTGTATAGCCGTGCTTGGCACATGTGCAATTTTCCATGTCCTATCAATTATTATGTTCAATCGCACAAAAGCATATATAGGTACGTAATATTCTCATATCTAGTGATAGTAGAGAGCAAACATCAAAAGATGAGCTGAAAATGATTATTTTTTGCTCGCACTGCTTTTCCATATCACACATTTTCCTATTTACTGAAATTGGAAGGTGCGGTGCAATACTCTGGGTGTCTGCAAAGGGAGAAGAATACATATACACATATATGCTTTGCTCCATGTGAAATGTGGGCAAGGGAACTTCCATTCTATGCATCTACAATCTTTGAAGAGACGAGTAAAGTGTAAGACGATGTAGTCAAAAGTACCTATTTATGACGATCCGTGTAGGATAAATCAAATTTTGAGTGGTATTCGGTTACAGGGTGACTCATAACCTTATTCGCCATATAGGGCAGTAGAAGAGATGATTTTTTATTTATTTATTTATTTCTGTGTTAATAATTAGTGCCATTTGCTCGTTTGTTGCTGAAATTGGAACATTACGACATGCGGGGGGCACTCCTGAGGTGGATTGAGATGTTTCTTACAAAAAGAATTTTCCAATGTATAAATCAAACGGCGTCTGCTCCACAAAATAAATATATTTATATTATAAGTCAAGGCACATTGCCTATGTCAGTCAGACATGTTTCGAGAAATCAAATATTCTCATCATCAGTGACTTTCAGTACAAGATTAACAAGTCACTGATGATGAGAATATTTGATTTCTCGAAACATGTCTGACTGACATAGGCAATGTGCCTTGACTTATAATATAAATATATTTATTTTGTGGAGCAGACGCCGTTTGATTTATACATTAATCATCGCTCCTCTCTGAATGGATTACTTCATAAAATAAAAAATAAAGAATTTTCCAAGTTAGAGCGAATGGTGCATTATCCGCTAAATTGCCGCCATTTGAGGCTTCAGTAGACCATGACGCTTAAGAAATGCATGTATTGAGGTAGATAATGAACACTTTCTACACATGTTGGACTAACGTTTAAAAATATGTTATTCGTTTGGAATGAGTTTGGTCTGAATTAGAAAACCACTTGGATACTTCTATATAGTCATCCACGATTTCCAGTATTTAATTATTCATACAGGAAAAATGCTTAGGTAGCACCAAACGAAAAATGTTAAATCCAGAAACATATCTAATAATAATGTTTTCAGAATTTAATAGAACAAGTAAAACAAACTGGGATAAAACGAGAAAATAATAGAATGAGTTTGAAAAATACGGACAACCGTCTAAAGGAGTAGGATAAGTGGTATAAGGCCTTTTAGATACTTCTTAAACACACATACACATATATACTGAAGTTAACTTTGCTAAATCCACCACCATCAAGGGAGAGATACAGACGTTTCACATTGAGAACCAGCCAGAAAGCAGTTAAAAACTTATACATTAAATATTTATCAAACCTGAAATTACAAAAGTTTTTAATTCGTACTAATGCCGACATGGTTGTACTTTGGGGAAAGGGAACAAGAACTTACAGCGTTTTCCAAAAAGTAGATGAATTTTATACTCCCAACTCCTAACTGAGACTTAATTGAAGCCGTTCGTGAACAAGGTACCTACATCGTCTGAAACTTTACATTCCTATGTGAGATATTATTGCACAGCTTTAAGCTTGAGGTGTTTGGTTGAAGAAGAGGGGGACAATCACACCGAGAGCAACTAAAAAACTCCTTTTTTCCTACGCATAATACTCCATTGTAATATATTCAGAAAGTTATAATTGACTTGAAACAAAGCCCTAGAGATCATTAGGGATCTCACACCTCTGCACTTGGTTAAAAAAGAGCAACGAATGAATTTCAATTAAGATATTTCCTCCTATAAACGTTAAAAGATACATTTGTGCGATTTTTAAAATTATTAAAAAAAAAACATCCCAAAAGCTTAGCGGACCTAACGTAGTGGACTAAATAGAGCTACAAGCATAATGCAACAAAGAAAAAACGCAAAAATACTAAATATAAATATTTTAGTTAGAAACAGCACGAATGAATTGAGAGGACTCAATAAAATTTGAACTTCTTTTTATGATTTCTTAATGAGAATAATAAATTCTCTTATAACACTATTCTGAGAATTTCTGCATTACATAACGTTGCAGCTGTAATGCTATTAACTACTTATACAAACTCATTTCTGCTGCAAACAGTTTCACAGCAGAAGAAATAACTATTACTACTACCAGCAGTAATATAACGAAAGAAAGATATCAAGTAAGTAAGGTGGAAGTGAAATGGGCCACAAAAAACAACTCTTAACTCTTTATTTGTATTTTACTTTGCGTACATACGTTCGAGCTAAAAGAAATTAGCTTAGAGAGTACTATTTCTGCAATGCGAAAGAGATAGAAAAGTTAAACTTCAATAATGTAAATGTTTTTCACTATTGCAAGGCAGCTGTTCTTGCTTCCATTGTATTATTGTTTGAAATATTAGGTTTTTGTTCCATTTGAATAATTGCTGATGTTATTTTTAACATTAGTCGAACCTACTATTGCACAAACATAAACTCCTCCCATACGCATTTTCCATGGTCCCAACATCCTATCAAGACTAAGTAGCATTTTGTGAATTTACTTCGAGCCGCAAGAAAACAATTTTTTGAACAAGATCATTTAGACAGACAAATCAAAATTTACAACAACAAAAAATGTCTCTCAATGATACAATTTCTTTTAGTGCTTAAATGAAAGTCGAATCTCCACAAGATAAATTTAATAGAAACTATCGGCCATACATTTTTGGAGACTAGACCAGTCCCATCATCAGTGGCATGTCAACAATCGTACAAACACAACGCTAAGACGTACAATATTTCATTAAATTTCTACCGAAGTCACCTTATGGAAAAAATATTTGAATTATTAAAATTTAATTACATATTTTTGATCTAATTTTCTTTTTGTATATCATATTTCGCTTGTTTTTCAATAAAGTTTTAAGATTATTAAACTTTATTTATAATTTTACAATTCATGCTCTACGTGTCCACAAATGACGAAAGCACACTAACAATTAAGTGGGGAATCCCCACCGGGGATCACTAGGAGCATAATGTTGTTGTAGACGACCAATCGCTTTAAATCACCACAGTGGTAAACATTGAAATAGCGTTAGTCGGGATTTGACTAATTCAGTGCTTTGTTATCGAATTTACCAAAATCTCATACACAGATAAGCCAACTATTTTATCTTTTTGGATAGCTAGAAACATGTAGATGTTTTTTAAATAATCTGCACAAAAAATGTTACTGAAATATTTTTGACAAACCGTCGATTTAAATAAAAGTGTTGTTAATATTTTACATTTAAAGTAGATTTAAAGGGCTACCGCTTCAGTAATTACCAGATTTCTGGTACTTTAAATTTTACTTTTAATTATGTGCCTTATTTTTAACAAAAAACCACCAAAAATCTTCAAAACGAGACTAAATTAAAAAAATATTATGAATATTCGACTTCAAGGTGACACTTTCCCAAAAAATCTTAAAAATTCGAATATCTTGAAAAGAGTCAACTTTGTACCAGGGTCCTATATAGTCAAATTGGCTTCTTATGACTCCTGCTATCACGTCCTAAAATATTCAGGTCTACTACAAGTAAGCCTGTATATTTTTCGATAATAGATTTTGTTTATTTGGAGTACCATTAAAAACCGAGAGAGAGAAAATCTATTCTAAACTTGGACCTTAATCCATAGGAAAAGTAACACTTAAACATCCACTGCTCATGCCAAACAAGGTTCGAAGTTCAAAGAAGTTCAATTATGTAACTCTCTAATTTAAGTGATTGGTTTTCTTTCTATATTATTATTTGGAGGCGAACAGTTCAGGAACTATTTACTGTGGATATAAAATTTTTATAATTGCTTTACAACCTTGGAAATTAAATGCCCTACCAACTTTTGATATCAATAGTTACAGTTTCTTTTAAATTAAGGTTAAACTAACAAAAATGATATGGGAATTATTTATTGATGAATAGTTCGTTTTGTCAATCCGCACATAAATTGTTTAACTTCATTCAAGCTAATGGTTTTATAGATATTTATTTTGTAATAAAGTTAAAGCTGTATAACATAATGATCAAAAGACAAATTAAAAAATAAACTACGTAGGTAACTACAACAATAACTGTAAATGCTACCCCTAATGATCGTAAAGGCTAATGGCATTATTAAAGTTACAAGGTGAAACTAAGCTGTAAAAGCTGGTACTACATTTGTAAAATGGTGGGTTAAAGTAACTTTGAACCAGTGCAAATTGGGCAAATAGCAACAGAAATTATTTTCCAATGTAATCACTGTGTGTGAGAATTATTATTTTTTTTTTGCTTGATTTATAATATCGAAGCAGGGCAGCCAAAGCAACACGACTCTTGTGGACCCTGGAGCATTGTTGTGCAGAAGCAAGACACCTTCCGTCAATTGTCCTCTTCATTTTTTTCTGATTGCTTGTTTTAACGGTTTTAAGATTGAAGCATAGTATTCTCCTTCTGAATCGCAATGAGTGTTCTGGCTGATTGTGTGACCTTAAACTTATTCTTTTCTTGGACGCGGATTCATAATGATGAACCCAAGTTCCGCCTCTAGTAACAACTGGGCCAGCACACCATCTTTCTGTTTAGTACAGACACTCAAAATTGCACCAAAACATTCGTGGTGTCAATATAATCATGTGGAATTGGAAACGCTTTCGCGTATGTACATGTTTCGAAATCATACAGATTTCATATTTAGCCAAGGGAAACAAGAACCTAAGAGAGCAATTGCTAATTAATATATTTGAATTTTTGTTTTAAATTGATATCCTACCTCTGGAAGACGGCACGTGAATGTCCTGTGCATAAATCCGGGGACTTTAATAGGATATAAAACTATCGACCCATTTCAATTTTATCAAATTTCTCAAAGGTGTTTGAATCGATTATTTATGACAAGATCTTTAACCAAATAAAGAATCGTATAATACCTCAAGAGATCAACTGTCACAAATCTTGTCGCTTTCCTACAACAAGTGTATCCTATAATGGGCAAGGGTTTTCAGGTCGATACAATCTATACAGACTTCTCTAAAGCATTTGATAAAATAGACCATAATATACTACTACGAAAGATGCTTTGGCTTTGGCTTCCAGGAGTCTCTAATTTCATTTTTTGAATCATATTTAAATCGACGTATGCACTTCGTGCAATACAGTGGTTTTAAGTCTCACTCTTACTTGGCCACAAGTGGCGCTCCCCAAGGTAGTAACCTAGCCCCCCTGTTATTTGCAATATTCGTTAATGACATAGGAACGCACCTTTCTAGCAATTATTTACTTTTCGCAGATGATCTTAAACTATTCAGAGCTGTTCACTCCGAAGATGACTGTGATGTACTACAGAGAGATCTGAATATGCTTGAGGATTGGTGTACTGTGAATAAGCTTTATTTAAACGTTGATAAATGCAAATATATAACATACACAAGAAGACGCCGCACTGTTTCTTACAATTACAGACTCTCTGGCGCTGCTCTTGATAAATGCACTATTATTAAAGATCTTGGTGTGTTCATTGATAGCGAATTAACTTTTAATTATCATGTTTCCGAAACAAAGAAAGGGTCGCTCAAATGTCTGGGATTTATTTTTAGTACCACGAACTCATTTAACAATACTGATTGTCTTATAGTGTTGTACAACGCAATGGTAAGATCAAGGCTTGAATATGCTGCCATTGCTTGGTCTCCAATATATGGAGTTTATGTTAACTCTCTCGAAAATTCCTCAAACGACTAGTCTTCAAGATTGATGGTCGGTTTCCTGCCCGGGGATACGACAATCGTTTGCTATTGGAGAGATTTGATTTTCAATCGCTGGAGATGCGTAGGCATTTTTCCTCTCAGTGTTTTATATTTGGTCTGATTAATGGTCTTATAGACTGTTCGCAATTGTTGGAGATGTTGCGGTTTAATATTCCGCATTTGAATTCGAGAAGTGCCTATCTCTTCAAAGTACCTCCGGTGCACGCAAATTATGAAACAAGAGCTCCCATCTTCAAAGCATGTAATTTCTGTAATACTTATTCCATCTATACTAGCATTAATTACTTCAATGAGAATCCCAACAGATTTAAGCGTGATTTGAGGAATGTTCTGGGGGAAATGATTCAATAGATTCCATGTACTTGCTCAGTGAAATATATCCATACGATCCTATATGTTTGTATTGTATTTTTGCTACTGTCACCTTCAGTTTATTACTTTTGTAAATTTATTATTATTATTTGTATTTACTATATAATTTTGGATATTTAATTTTGCAATAATTGTGAATTGTGTCAATAAAATTAATAATTCACCTTAGTATTGTCACAAATAAAAAAGAGATTGGTATAGAGTATGGGTTTTAATAGGAACGGTGCTTTCACCTAGTCCCAATTTGAGAGTTAGAAATTAAGGGTAGAGCCTCCCTTACGTCTTTTAGTATTTGAAGACTCAGGTAAGCATGCTCTACTGCGTTAAATCTTTATAAAATAGTTTATAGAAGGGTTTGAGTTTTATTATTTATGTTAATTAATTTAGTTACTCGCTTGGCTTGTTTAGCTACTCGAGAATCGCCCACTTACATCACGCTCACGAAAGAGGATCTAATTGATTCTCCCTCGTAAACGAGTGACGGTCTGTATTAGAGCGGCGTCTCTCAGTTAATAGTTACTTAATTTGATATAGAAAACTATATTAAAATAAAAAGGAAAGTCAGATGAATATTACTAACTATTATTTATTTAATTATTTAGAAAATGTACAAAAATCAATTTAATAAAAAATGGACAAGTTTAAAAATCAACAATCATAATAATTAAAAATTCGTACTTACATTACAATCATTCTGGCGACACAGCTGATACTTCGTTCGCGTTAAAAGAATTGTTAAAGTTTATAAATATTTAATAATAGTTACTCTTGAAATTAATTCGCGTTAAAATAAACTATAAATCTTAAGTCGCTATACCCAACGGGGGGAATTAGCGCTTCTAGGACCCGAAGTTTACTTCGCCGAAGTTTGGAGAGAAGACCCCGTTTTTCCTGTTGCGTTAAAATTTATAACCTTTGATTATCTCCACTCTTCCGAATATCTACCAATGCAATTTTCTATTCTTAGCCTCGATCGTACCGTTTTTTGCTGACTTTGCAATTTGTCTATTAGGTACAATACCCATGCTAAAGTCATGACTTGTATAAATTTTTATAATTTATTAAATCAGCGTAAAATAGCTAGTTTGACCGGATGCAATATTTTTATTACAATATACCGGGTGTGACATCCCCGGACTCACGAAAAAATGGCCCCCATTTTTGCCTTTGCTGGGACGCTAATGTTTAAAGTTTAAAAAATAAAAAAAAAAAAATGTATTCGTAAATATCAACTGTGCCGCATACAATAGTATATCCTATATATATATATGAATTAAAATATTTTTCAAAAGTGTATAAAGTTGTAAAAAGAAAAAAAATTATATTAGTTAAAAGAAATTATTACTGTTTTTGCATGTCTTTACAAAAATTGTTAAATATAAAATACAATGTTTGCCCTGGAGTTGGTTGTCCTTGAACCATCTTATGCTTTTGTTCGTTGTAGCTGGAAATTCTGCCATCATATCACTGGTACTTGCGGGGAGGGAGTTTGCCATCATTTGGTTGGAAGTTGCTGACATCTCCAATTGTTGTTGTAAGGCGCCAAATTGGATGGTTCTGCTTACTCGTCTTGCTTGACCATAGGCGTCCTCTTTATTGCATCTCATTGGTTGATAAATTTGTATCGAATCGTTTAGATGTGTAGTGTGTACACCTAATCGTTCGATTTTCACTTCCATCTATTCAGCTCGACTGAAGGAGGAACATCATTATACGAGATTTTCGTTCCCCGTGGTTGTTGTCTGGTTGAAATTTGGGTGTTATGGAGATGTGGAATTGTCTCATCGTTGCTTGAGCAAACTTTTTCGTATCAATTGTCATCGTCTTTGTTCTCATTTCGTAACTCCCGTCTCCGCTTTCCTCAGTGATTTAGTGATGGTTGCTGGTTGTCTTGCGGCTCATGTCGTAATGGGCGTTTGATACAGTAGATCATGCAAAAAAGAAAAAGAAAAGTATCAATATATGCTCTTATTTAAATATCTGATTATAAATAAAAAATTAAAAACTGTTAAAATTAAATGATTTTCATATTAAATTAATTATTTTTAGAAATTCCGCATGTCCATTTTTGGCACGTATATGGAAATTTTTGCATTCATTTGCATAATATGTGTACAAATATGTTATTTTGAGTATAACATATTAAGGAAAATAAGACACATTTGTTATCTTATCGGTATAAAGCATTAAATTTCACTTTTAGAGAAGTTATGTTGAAATGGCTTGTTTCCCACATTATTTGCTACAATTTTCTTGGAAAATTATCGGGATTCCTCAGCATTCTTAGTTTGTCTTCTAGAATTAACGATTTTTCTTGTTTTGTTGCATTTGCAGTTTTATGAATTTAACGGTTTTTGGAACTGAAAACCTCAGTTTTTGTCGGTCTGTCGGATAATGAATATCTTAAGTAATAAGACTTTAGTATCAATTGACATTTTTGAATTTTCAATTTAACTTTGGTTCTGATAATTCGGTATTCCCTCTCAACATTATGTTGACGAGGGTTTTGTGAAAAATAAAAGTTATTAGTTGTTTAAAAAAAATGGTGTGGAATTATTAAGTCTTGAAGTTGTAGTTTAGCGTGGAAATTGTGAAGTGTGAAAGCCATTTTAGGATATACTGAGATCAGGATTCCCTTTTTTAAAGATAAGTTTTGAAATATTATATTTTTTAAATTGTTTTGGAAATGCTGTCCGAAAAGTCGTTTTCTTGGTCGACAGCATATTATTTGAAGTTAATATTCTTGCGTGTATTATCAATGGTAGTATGTTACTCAACTCCAGAGTTGCAAAATTAAAGTTTGTTAAATTAAAATTTGTTTTAAGTTAAAAGTAAGTAAATAAATATATATTATATATGTTTCATTATAATAATCTATTATTCTGGAACTGAGCAACTCTTTCATTGATAATACATTATTGTTTTTAAAATTTGTATTTTCCCATAATTCCTAGTAAAAAGAAAAAAATATTAATGTCATTCTACTCTGCTAAAATTATCAAAGTACTTTTTCTGATATTAACCTGTTTTATTCTTCCATAGTTAAATCTGTAACTATCCCTCGTATTAAAGTATTCTTATAAGAATGTCTTAAATATTAACTTAGTTCATACTGTACACCTCAAATTATTTCCCAATTTAAACTATTAGGTATATAACCTACCCTTTTACTTTAAAAATTAGAAGTCGAAGCTTAGTTTATATTATATACAATATGGTATGTTGTGTAGGAAAATGTGTGACCAGCTTTCTTGTAAGAGTTACAATAATTACCTTTGGCCGAAAGCATTATGTACCTCCCAATACTGGTGTATCGTTGCTTGTCATTACTCATCCCATTCAAAATAAAATATGATGAAATAATAAAATAATGGTTCTTTATAATTAAACATGTACTTGGAATAAACCGTATTCCTCAACTAATAGTTTTAAAACTGTAGCAAAAAAATTATAGTTATTACAATAATCCTTTCAGTATTCATGATTTTATACAATTTATATACAAAACGTCTTAACTAGACCGTATGTCGTTTTAATAAATATTAATTAATATTATCGAAGTGGACGTATAATACAAAATAATATTAACAATATAATATACTGTGTTGTCGTTGTAAATAATTAAAAATGCTTGCATTTTGTTGCAAGAATTCAAATTAAGTTACAGTTTTTTATGATGTCACCTTCCATGACTGACTCATCAGGGAAACTATTTATCCCATCCTCCTAAATAATAGATATTTATACTACATTTTAATAACTATAATAAAATATTATCGAGGTAGTACCTAGTATAATACAAAATATTACTAATATTATATATACAGTTTTGTCGTCGATCCTTAAATAATTAAAATGTTTGCAAGTTGCCGTAAAAATAGAAAAAAAAATTACGTTTCCCCCAATGTAGTTCTTCTCTATATCTAATCATCATTATATATACACACGCTATACTTCACTTTAAATATCTCTATATACAGGGTAATTCAATATTTATACTTAAAAATCATTAGAAAGTCTAACATTTTGTAGCTGACGATCAGATTAAAAGACGAAATTATTCAAGTTTATTTTCTATTATCTCCTTAGATAAAATTTCTCTATTCTGACATTCCATGCTTGACTAACATGTCGCCATATTGGTATTCTTCATGAAAATCTCACTTTTATTTTCATTTTAAACCTACACATTCACTGCCTTTTTATACTTTCGTACTACCCACGTACGTTTTCTATCAGGGAAACTATCCGTCCCATACTTCTAATATTTTTAACCTACATAATCACTGCCTTTTTATACTTTCGTACTACCTACGTACGTATTCTATCAGGGAAACTATCCGTCCCATCCTTCTAATAAAAAAAAAAAAATCTATACCATATTTAACGGTCATTAGCTGCAATAAAACGTCTACAATTATTGTCCTTGACCTTATAGTTACTTGACTTATAGATCCTGACCTACATTTTGTAAACAATTTTACAGCTAACTAAGCTTATTTAACGCGACATCACGCGTTCCTACAATTCCACTGTCTATATTTTTAAATATTTTAAACTACATCTCATCGCAATTTGTAAATACTATTATAGTCCTTCATTTCTCATGTCATAATAATTAAATATTTTATTGTCGTTTATTGGTTAATTTGAGCCTATGCTCAGGTCGTCAACTTCATTAAAAATATCCATGTAAAAAAAATTATATATTTTCTTTTAAAATCTTAAAATATTAAATTACCTCGTATGAAAGATAAAAAAAAAATCAATACTAGCAAAATAAAAAAAAAATAATAATAATAATACCTTAGTACAAATTAAATTTTTAATCCGCACAGGTAAATATCAGAAAATACTTTTTAAAAATCACACTGAATAACTAAATAATTTAAAAAAAATATATCGCAAATCTTATTATTACACTTCTTGTCCTTTTTTCAGAAAATTAATAAATAATAACTAACAAACTGAGAAACGTAACGTTCCACAAGCCATCATAAAATGTAGTGGTTTAGCGCCTCCACCATGTCACACAAAAATAATAATTAAAAATGAATATAAGAGAATAACTTTAATAGAAATAGAATTAGAAATGTTGAAATGAAATGGACAGTCAAATATATTTTACTATTATTTATTAAATCAACTATTTAAAATATAAGAAAATCAATTCAATGGAAAAAGAACAAATAAATTCAGCAATTACAATATATAAAAATTGGTACTTACATTTCAAACATCATCCTCGACACAGCTGATCTTTTTTTTAGTTTAAAAAGAAACGTTCAGAATTATTAATATTAAATTATAACTTCGCGTTGATAAACCGTAAAACTTAAATGACACTACCCAAGAACCCCAAAAAAGAGAGTTTTGTGGTTAGAGAACCTGGCGGAGCATTCGGACACATATATGCTCCAACGCGGGGAGACTTCATGGTCCGAGCCGCCAAGTCTCCAACCACTCTCTTCAATCTTTACTACACCGAAGTGGAAATCAAAATCCCCCGTAACTTCCTGTTACAACAATATTTATAACTTTACTTTGTTGACTTTGCAATTTGTCTATTAGGTACAATACCCATGCTAAAGTCATGACTTGTATAAATTTTTATAATTTATTAAATCAGCGTAAAATAGCTAGTTTGACCGGATGCAATATTTTTATTACAATATACCGGGTGTGACAGTATTTATAATATCAATGACGGTGGATTTGGATATTTTTCACTTGTTGATTCTCATGATACTTGTCTCCACGGTACACTATGAGAAACAGACATAAACTTATCCTATAAAATAATCTATTGCCTAATTAGGTATAGATAAACTATCACATAATAGTGATTAATTAAATGCTCTATAAATCATGTTATAGCTCATATACATGTAGATATATTAGTTACCTGTATAATTGCCCAAATATCGATATATATATTATATCGTATTTAATATAAATCAATTTATGTCATTTAGGATAATTAATTACTCTGCTACTAATTAGTATTTTGTTCTAATTAGGTCGAATTTTATTGAATTTATTCTCTGGTACATTAATTAGATCAATAGTTTTCGGTTATTTGTGATTACCGCAATTTATAAAACAGTTCAGGACATTGTGAAATCAACACTAATATTATTTTATATACGCAAACAACAAAGGTTTTGTTTTCATATTTCCTTATCGATTATTTTGAATTGAATTACAATTTTCTCTACAAGGTCTTCGAATTGTTACATAATACAACTGATTGCTGTGTTTTAATTTTATTCATCTC
The DNA here is from genome assembly GCA_911728435.2 of Apoderus coryli. Classification (NCBI taxonomy): domain Eukaryota; kingdom Metazoa; phylum Arthropoda; class Insecta; order Coleoptera; family Attelabidae; genus Apoderus; species Apoderus coryli. The sequence continues at coordinate 45,025,452 of OU452199.1, read as the reverse complement.
ATGTTTTCTCATCTATTTCTTGACAAAATGTTCCAGAAAACCCATTAAAGAAATTTCCGGGCGTTGCCTATTTGATGTTCAACTCATATTTTCGAAAACTTTTTATAGTATTGGATCGGTCGGTGGCTACTACGACATCTTCAGCAACATACAGGGTGTCCGGAAAAAGGAGGGCAATCCGTTAATCACAGATTCTTTGAGCAAAAATAATATGAGTTTTAAGATGTTGTTTTTCATTTTAGCCCTCCATGTTCGATATACAGGGCGTCAAAGTTGAAAAGTTAAAACCAATATTTTTAAATAATTCTAGTATTTATTGAGATATTGAATTCAAATTTAGTGTGTTGCTTCAGCATAAAGAGCTACTTCTTTCCAAAAAACAACACAAAAAACCATTTCTTAATAGCCAAAATACGGGATGTTCAGCACCCATTGACCCCCCAATTTTTTATTACGTACGCCAATGACTTTCCAACTAAGTGTTTATAGGTTACTATGTATTTTTGAAGATTTTTTAACTCTTATAAAATTTTGATAAAATCATTTGTTTTTGAGATATTTCGAAAAGTATTGGGTCTTGTTTGATGCCTCGGCGGCTCTGACTAAACTTATAATGTTGAAATATCAAGCCACTCTGGTGTTCCTTGGATACCTACTTATGCAATGTTTTATTGTTGTCAAATTAGTATTTTAACAAGCATCGAGGAGACACCAAATATCAGTACCAGAGTTCCTGCCCGACAGGTTGAAAATCTGAAGTACACCAGATTTTAAAAAGACAGCAGCTTTACCTCTACCACATTCAAGAAGTACAATCTCTGCTGCCTCAAGACCTTGAGCTGAGATCTAGACCATGTAGGTGGATATGCGAAATGCATGACAGAATCGGGGTCTCAAATAATCATAATACACATATCTGGACAGAAGAAAATCCTCTTGGCCTAGTAGAGACACATCATCAAGTAAACTTCAAAGTCAACGTGTGGGTTGGTGTCGTGGATAATTTATTTTTGGGTCCTGTAATTTTACCAGGGAATTTGACTGGTGATTCATTTTTAGCATTTCTTCAAAACATACTGCCCGATTTACTTGACGATTTGTCTCTCTTAATTAGATAAATAATTTGGTTTCAACTTGATGGTGCACAAGCACATTTTGCTAGGAATGTAAGGAGATACTTACCTGAAAACTTTCCCCAACGCTGGATTGGGCGAGGCCAAGATGTTAAATGTCCACCACGATCCCCAGATCTTACTCTCTTGGACTATTCAGTCTGAGGTTGTATGAAAGATTTTGTTTCTAAGGTTCCGATTTTGAGTGAAAATCATTTAATAGAGAGAATCTTACAAGCTGGGTAAGACTTTAGGTTGAAGCCTCATATTTTTCAAAGACTAAGATTTTCTTTACGAAAAAGAGCTCGCATATGCATTGAAAAAAATGGGGGTCATATCGAGCAATTTCTTTAGACTGGTAGTTTTTCTAATGTTTATGTAGTTACTTTTTTAAAATAATATGTTTAAATAAATAATATTTAACTATTAACAAAAGAAACTTGTCTTGTGGTTCCTCCACAACTGATGAGCCGAACTTAAGGCGAAATCTTCCCCAGCGAAACTGGGTATTTAAGTTTAATTTGAAAACGTATTGGATAAAACCAAAATAGTTTTCATTGAAACGGAAGGTATCATAGCTTTCGACCTTATTGGTCTCTTCAGTAGGACAAAATCAGTCCCAAAGCTGTGTAAATCATGTTTTTTCAAAGCAAAAGCAGAGCCCGACTCAAAGCAAAAGTCTAATTTGTCAAAAGCAGAATCTTTCTCAAAGCAAAAGCTGAGATTTCGTTCTTTGCAAAAAGCATTGGAAAATCGAGAATTTTCGCACATCAAACGATCGGACCTTGACTGTCTTACGACTTTGTCATTTGACCGAAGATGTTTTGCGATTTTGAGATGATCTTGCGATCTTTTCTCTTCCTCGAAAATCCTTTTGAACATTTAACAAAAGAAACTTGTCTTGTGGTTCCTCCACAACTGATGAGCCGAACTTAAGGCGAAACAAGCTAGAGCATATCTTCCCCTGCGAAACTTGGTATTTTAAGTTTAATTTGAAAACGTATTTTTGCTCAAGGAATCTGTGGTTAACGGATTGACCTCCTTTTTCCGGACACCCTGTATACTAAAAAAACAACTGTTGTACCGAGATTTTTTAAAATTGTAATTTTTAAAATTGTAATTAATTAGTGTAACAATAAAATATATTTCTAATCAACTGCTAAATTTAAATTTTTCAAACACAAAACAAATATTGACCAGATAACTTTCTATGAAATATGTGTTAGTGCTATAGAGGTAGAATGTATAGCAATCCATCCCTTGGAGGCGGAGGTCAAACGTACACCGTTTTTCCATTTTCCCAGTATCATGTTTGGATCCTAGAGGCCTTTACATATAGGTACATACCTCTCGTATGCATACCTAGTAAACTCTATTCCCGCACATACATACTCATTCTACTTACCAGACATATATTTCATTTCGTAAAAATGGGCCTATAATGTCTACTTATACTGAGTGGAAGCTTTACGAACAGATATTCGAGTCCAGTCACGTAGACTGAGAGAGAGCTTAAGGGGATTCTGTCCCTTTCGAAACCGGTTGGGTAAGTGAAAAAGGTAAAGTCATCAACACATACCTTTGCTCAATATTAAAGTTGCTATAAACACGAGAATCAGCTGTGGGGAAAAAAATTAAGACGGCTGTAAAAAATTCAAAAATAATTTTCCGGTAATTCGTCAACCTACAAAAATTTCTAAATTGCCATTTATCTTAGTTCTATTCTATTGATAAAATCTTACATTAGCGGCTGAGTTTCTTATAACGGTTATAAATCAAGAAGCTACCATGCAACATCAGTAGTACGTCAAGGTTCGAATCTGGGACCACTACTGTTCAATCTTTTTATTAACGACCTGGGAAAGAATTTAAAATCTGAAAGATTGATTTTTTCTGAAGATCTACTCCACTGTGGACTCTGTTGACGACTGTCATGTTTTGCAAAACAGTCTGAACTTGGTCGGGGATTGGTGTGATGCTAATAATCTTCTGCTGAACCCGGTAAAGTTTATAGTTGTGTCATCATATACTAGGAGAACGTTCTCTATTGATTTTGAATACGCGATTCATGATGCTGCATTGTCACGTGTGGAAACTACCAGGGATCTTGGTGTTGTGTTCGATTCGCGCTGTATGGCTATCTAACGGGCAGATTTGGTGTGCAATCATTGCAATTGAGGCGGGATCTTGCATGCATAAGCAATGTTTGTAAAGTCTTTAATGGCGTTATTGACTGTCCTGAGCTGCTTGAAGGATTCCGTCTTACTGTTCCGCGAATAAACTCAAGAAACTACCAATTTTTAGCATAGGCTTTAGATTTATATACGGGGTGAGTCAAAAATGTATTTCATTATTTTGGACAAAAAAGTAATATTTTGAAGAATTTTTTGATTTCTTTAGATTTCAATTCAAGTTTTCTGTGAAAGTTAAACTATAAGCTCAAATTTATATACAGGGTGAATCAAAAATGTATTTCTTTATTTTGTTAAGGTCAAATAGTAATATTTTGAATAATTTTTTGATTTCTTTAGATTTCAAATCAAGATTTTTTTGAAAGTTAAAATATAAGCTCAAATGTATATACAAGGTGAATCAAAAATGTATTTCATTATTTTGGACAAAAAAGTAATATTTTGAAGAATTTTTTGATTTCTTTAGATTTCAATTCAAGTTTTCTTTGAAAGTTAAACTATAAGCACAAATTTATATACAGGGTGAATCAAAAATGTATTTCTTTATTTTGTTAAGGTCAAATAGTAATATTTTGAATAATTTTTTGATTTCTTTAGATTTCAAATCAAGATTTTTTTGAAAGTTAAAATATAAGCTCAAATGTATATACAAGGTGAATCAAAAATGTATTTCATTATTTTGGACAAAAAAGTAATATTTTGAAGAATTTTTTGATTTCTTTAGATTTCAATTCAAGTTTTCTGTGAAAGTTAAACTATAAGCACAAATTTATATACAGGGTGAATCAAAAATGTATTTCTTTATTTTGTTAAGGTCAAATAGTAATATTTTGAATAATTTTTTGATTTCTTTAGATTTCAAATCAAGATTTTTTTGAAAGTTAAAATATAAGCTCAAATTTATATACAGGGTGAATCAAAAATGTATTTCTTTATTTTGTTAAGGTCAAATAGTAATATTTTGAAGAATTTTTTGAATTCTTTAGATTTCAATTCAAGTTTTCTTTGAAAGTTAAACTATATGTTCCTAGAGGTTATCTACGGGGTAATTCAAATGTTTCTATTTATTTTCAATAATAGATAGAAACATTTTCAGATTTTCAGCTCTGGCAATACTTTTTTTTAATTAATTTTTGAATTATTTTTTTTGAAAATTTTTTTTTTTTTAATTTTTTTTTTTAATTTTTTTTTTAAATTTTTTTTTTAAATTTTTTTTTTTTAATTTTTTTTTTTAAATTTTTTTTTAATTTTTTTTTTTTTTAATTTTTTTTTTTTAATAATAAAAACATTTTTTTATTTAAAATTTTTTTTCTTGATTTTTTTTTTCCTTTTTTTATAATCCTCAATGACTTTTTTTATAGATAAATATTATGTTGAGGTCCCCATTGTCCACTATGTCTCGCACGTTTAATGTGGTGTGCCGGAATTGTGATTTGTTTCATGATACATTGAAACATATTTTGGCGGCCGCAGAACATGTACTTGGTTGTGATGATTGAATTTGATTGTTTATATATTTTTTATGTTTATTTCTTTATTTGTATCTCTATTAATTTAATTTACTTCTGTTATGTAAAGTTATCAAGTTATTGATTGTCTTCTATATATTTATATTCTTTGTATTGATACTTTTGTGTGGTTGCTCTGTAACTGGAAATTTTCTGTTGAGCAATAAAGCATTTATTTATTTATTTAGTGTCTCGGCACCATTATTTCTTATTGTGCAACGAACATTGAATTGCGAGTAGAAATTGTATCGTTTAAACACACAATTTTTTGTGTCCAAATGATAATGACGAGAAGATTGTTTCCTTGCCTCCAATGTAGGATAAATTCACAGAAATTTACTTTTGAGAATTAATTTCTTTAAAATGTTGAAACATGGAAAATGCGTATGGAAGTAATTTACATTTGTATAATAGTAGATTGTTTCTTATTTTTTCTTTCTTTAAAATGGTTTAGTAATTATTTGTATAAAATAAAATCAGATTAAAAAAGTGCACGCGGTGTCCTTTTGAGAAGTATCATTACAGCGATTCCTATTGTACACCCTGTGTTTCTAGTATGAGACGACTCAGCTTTTTTTTACAAATTAACAACACTAGCGTATATGTTTATCCTGTCTGGCATTATCCAATTCGTGTGCACCCATCCGAGGATACTCTACTTACTTTATTTGCTTCTTCCTGCTGAATCCTGATGAATGTTGTTGTGTGTATAGCCAGAGGAATGATGAGTGAATGAATAAATGAATGAATGAGATGCTCGTTAGATTTGAAGAGTTTAATTATAATGAGAGAACGAGACGTCTCATCTAGGTTGAGCGTAACATGTATAATTTAGTAAGCCACATATTCTCGGATAGAATGGAATAAATATAATTTATTGTAGCTGGGGATTTACTTACTTTAATGCTATAAATCCTGTTTTGTAAACGTAAGAAGATGAGGTCTCCCGATATGGATTTGATCGTTTCGTAAAGGCTTCAAGTGCTATAAATGAGCATTAAACTGCCTGTTTTGAATGGGCTACGCAGGAATCTTTAATGACAAAATTATTGATATTTGTCTTTAAGTTGACTAAAATAAAATTTAAAATGGCCATATTTCAACAGTAGTGAAGAAAACTAATACGTTGTGGTATTTAATACTGGAAGTTTTCAAATCAATATCCGATGGCTGAGCTTTTTTAAGCACTTTGCACTCCAAAGTTAAATGTCTATATAGCCTTAGCATTTGAAGCAGCACAATGAGGGAGGAGGAGATAGAAGTGTTAACATTTCCATAGATTAGAATAGCAATCCTGTATAGCGAATTTTGATCCGCTCACTTGAGATGTGAGATAATTGATTCGTTTAAAAAAGGTTTCTAACTTAGTTGAATATAGAATTCTATTTGTTCATCAAACATCTGGTGATTACAACAACTATTTTTGGAATCAATTCCAAGTGCAGTTTTCACCTCATTTTGATTACAATTTTTTTGTTACTTATTTTGTTTCAGTAAAACCTCAAACAGTTAATATTCTGACAAAAGAAAAACAGGTTTCAGCAGATAAACGGTACGAGGTCGAGTGCAGGACAATAGGATCGCGACCAGATGCTGTAATAACGTGGTGGAAGGGTAGTCGACCTGTTAAGCGATTGGCTAAAAACGTAAGTATTCGTGCTATGAATATGATTTAAAGGCACTTTTTCATTTAGAATCAAAAAACACCTTAAGTTTGTTTTCCTGAAGGAAATATTCTGTGGATATTATCCGAAATGCAATATATAAATGGAATGAGCTGTACCTTTTGTAATTAATGGCATGAAATGAAGATAAAGCTACGGTTTCCTAGAGGTGTGCGCGGCGCACAACAAGCGCACAGCGCACAGTGCGCCGCACTGCGCGTGTATTTCTAGGAATCCAGTAAAATTACTATTATTCAAGAAGTTGTTGTGTGTTGCGTCGATGCTGTTTTGTTTAAAGTGTACCGGGGTTTTTCGTTGTTAAATAATAGTACTATGCAACGATCATTGACTAAATGATGGTTAATAACAATTACATAAGAGTTGCATACGCTACACCCGATAAATAATGAAGAATGATAAATATATTTATGTTGGCATTAACAAACGTCAAATGCACAACATGTTTGATTGAAAAATTATGGGTTTCTATTGGTTAAAAATCTGTAGCGTTATGAAAAATCTGTATCCTAATGGATCTCATTATTATGGATTTTGGACGTATTATTATAGTACGGGTGTCGAAAAATAATCTAAAGTTTGAGTCATTCTTTACTAAACACCTTTTATACTATATAAAGTGCAACACTTTCCTTAATAGACTAATTTGAGGGAACTCAAGAAAACACCCTGTACAAGGCATTACCATAAAATGGATTTGTATAAAAAGAAACTAGTCCAAGTGGCTTATTGGCTACTGCTTGAGGAAGCATATGTTTAACAACATATATGATGAAGCCATACCTCCAGGCTCAGGCACAAGGTGACAATACAAAGGCTGTATATAATTACAGACATTCAAGAGCTCGGAGAACTTCAGAAAATGCATTTGGTTTATTATTTCAAACTTTTAGAGTATTTTATACTCCAATAGCAGTTTCACCTCATACGGCTGACAATGTCATTATTGCAGCATGCATAATACACAACTTCTTCCAAAAACAATATGTTATCCTTAAAATCTTCCATTCAGAGGAGAGCATCATTTGAAGCTTCTGCAATACGAGATAAATTTAGAATCTATTTCAACACTGCTCTGCTGCCCAGTGCACCGGGAAAATAATATAATCTCCAAAACTACTTAATTTGTAATTAAATGTAAAAGTGTTTCTAAGTTCTTATTAAACATTTTATTTTATTTTTTGATTGTTTTTTTTATCTAAAAATTCGACAAGGTTAACATAATGTTAGAAGATTGATGTTGATTATAATGCTGATATTCTTTCGCAACGAAGTTAAATGTAGCATTTTAGAAAAACTCTTGTCTAGAACTTTTAGATCAAAACTGGAGAGCCTGATAAGAACATACCAGAGCCTACCGACTCTCCAAAAATAAATCGATTCGGTGGAACACGTAAAAAGTATATTAGCGATGAAAAAGTGTGCAACTTTAATTTGGCCCACAGTGTATATATGAATAATATAATTCATTCAATTTGAGAATCGTATTATCCCCTCAGAACTTTTTCCTAGCGACGCCACTGAATACGAACATCTATAAATGTAGATAATGTTAATTATTGATTATTTCCAACCATATTTTTTAAAAGAAACTGTGATTATGTAAAACAAAATTTAAAAAGTGTTTTCGAGATTTGCTGCTGTGTGCGCTTGTGCGCCGAAATCTATTTCAAATAGATTTGGGCGCACAGCGCACAGCGAGCGACTCTCGTGTGTATGAAGATATTATGAATAAAGAAACATGAAATAAACTAATATTGTATACGAAGTGAAAAAAAATTCCGTATCACAAGTTGGATTCGATCGAACCAACAGCCCCCAATTTCCTTTCAGGTGTTCCAACCAATTGCACTACCGTGGCACATCCAAGAAATATCTCTCAGTCCGTATACATAACACTGCATTGTTATATCTCATTGCAAGCTGCAAACACCAGATAAATGAAAGGAATCTACTCAACATAAGTAGTTAACACTGTATAATATAAATATAGAAACATGAAATAATCTAATATTGTATACGGACTGAAAAAAAATCTATATTATTATATAGCAAACGTACAGGGTGGTCAATTATAATTCAGTAAAATTGAATAATAATAAAAAAAAATATTAAATTTCAAATGGGTACGTCAAGCTGAAGTAACCCAAAAATGGCCACCACAAAGAAGTGAGAGAGCTGGGGCGGATTTTCATTGCGGATGTGCGAAGTTATTGTGGATATTGGTCAAGTCAGCGCCATGTTTAAACGTGTGAGAACCAATCTTACACAGGATCCCAGACTAGTTATGGACACTTAATTATGAAAATATTCTTTAAATATATCTGATGTCCAAATTAATTAAATTTGCACCACTTAAGTCAGACATTTGTGTCAAACTTTACTAATTTATCTAGGTCTTATCATGATGATAAATGGTACATATTTATTAAGCTCTGTACAGACCTGGATACCCATTTCTAGCAATGCTTTTGGGAATTGTATCCTGTCTGTATGAGACATAGTATCTACAGTGAGTCCAAATTTCATTGTAATTGCGGGGTAGCTCCGTTATTTTGAAAGTTAACGGGATGCGGTTTTCGCGACACTTTTTTGTATAATTTCAAATTTGAATAAGGCTAGAAGTATCTGCACAAGGAAATGCCCAAGGAAACCGCGAATATTCATCAACAACTGTAAAGAGGAAGGAATTTTTAGAAGAACTCGGTATCGGACCCTTAAAATCAATATTTAATCTTTCAAACGGGGCTGTTGCTTTGATTAAATGACTGTTTTCATCTTTTTTGTAGAATCTAGGTTTAATTTCTGCACATATCGAGCATGCGGCAATCATTCGTTTAATTTCTTCTAAAGAATGCGGCAAATTTCGAATTTTAATAAAATGATGCATTCGGGTGAACCCAGGATGGCACAAGGACGAGTGTAACTCAAAGAGTTTGTTTGTAATATTATTGCATATTCTTGAAAAAGCATCAGCTGCCCTATTTGATTTTCCAGGACGATAAACTATTTCAAATTTGAAACACGAAAGTTCTATGCGCCAACGCATGATTTTGTCATTTTTGATTTTATTTGTGTGGTTTGTATTGAACATAAAAGATACTGATTTCTGGTCTGTCACTAATTTAAAATGTCTTCCAATTAAAAAATGTCTCCACTTCTTTAATGCTTCAACACAAGCATATGCCTCTTTTTCTATAGCAGGGTGTCGTCTCTCTGATTCGGATAGTGTACGTGAAAAGAATGCCACAGGCCTTCCAGCTTGACTCAACGTAGCGGCTATAGCAAAATCAGATGCAACTGTCTCTACAATTAAAATTTCTTTATCATCGATGCTCCACAGAAGCGAGTTAGCTATGTCAGTCCTTATTTCTTCGAAAGCGGAAACTAGTTGTGTACTGAGTGGAAATGTCTTGCAGTCTATTAAACATCTTATCTTTTCAGAAAATTTGTTAATCCATTTTGAATAATGTGAGAACATTCCCAATGCTCTTTGAAGACTTTTGGTATTGTTTGGAATTGGCATTTCTAAAAGAGGTTTCAGCCTGTCAGAATTATATTTTATTTTATACCTTTGTTACTTTTATTAGTTTTATTTTCAATCACCTATGTCATTGTATCATAATATATATTTTTGTTTTGTCTTGTAATTGGGTAGTTATACCTGTTAGACAATAAAGAGATTATTATTATTATTATAATTCACGATACCCTACCCAAATTTTGGGTAACACATGTAATTTTTGAGTTATAGGGAAGACTTCAAAAAACTTATTTTTCGGAGCCCCCTCATATCTCGGACAGTATGACAGATATGGAAATATATAAACGTTTTTATGTAGAATCCTCAAAAAACGCCCTATAATTATATTGAATGGAATTAGGAAAATATAAAAAGTTATTGGATTGTGCTTCGAAGTAAACGGAGCTAATTTTGAACAGATGAGTTTTTATGAAATTAATATTAAGTAGGTATAATTATGTAGAATATGTAAGTATTTCTGTTTGCAATTAGTAGTTTAGGTTCATGTAAATACCCTTAAGTTTACACGTAGTTTTTCATAAAATAAATTTCTTTTAAAACATATTTCATTTTTTGCGTTTTGTTTTTGTTGATTTTATTTATTATTTTATTCAACCTTTAATTCTATTAAAATATATTATGTGAAAATAAAAGCCTAAATCGAAATCATCAAAATTACAATTTTTATTGAACCTATATAGATTTTGGTAGGTATTTTAACGACTAAATTAAATATCGCATAATCGCGAAAGAATTTAACAATATGTTAAAATTACAGCGCGTCCAGAAAACTAATAATAGTGAATACATTTTTCTATACTCTCGATTTTTGATATTTATAAAAATCAAACTATTAAGTGTTATATATCATTTGAAAGGAAAAATAATCATTAAATATGTACAATAATCAGAGTGGTTTTGTTAATATTTTGAAACTGAGAACAAATAACAAAATTAAGAGTCAATAAGGGGACTCTGCATAAAAAATATCTATCAAACACCGTTTATACATTACCAATACCTGTCATAGTTTCCCAGATATGAGAGGGGTCCGAAAAGATACTTTTTTGAATTCGGCCCTATATCACGAAAACTACATAGTACATAATATGTTACCCAGAATTTGATTAGGGCATCGTGAGTTTCATAAAAAAGTAGCAACGTGTCGCGAAAACCGTAAAATATTTTTAATGTAGCAATTGATTCATAGGGGCCATTATGTAGTGTGCCGTCTTATGTTTGTTTTGCTTATTTCCTTTCATATATTATTATTATTATTATTATTAATTATATCAAGTCAAAGATCGTCGTACCGGGTTTTCTTTAATTAAATCAATTAATTGTTGTTCTTCTTTAGGCGAAAATTTGGAACACATGTCTGTATTTAACTTAATTACACACCCTCGTAACCTTGCTTATTAACCAACAGTTTGCTCTCAACTGCGAAGTGCGTCTTGTGCCTACAAGCGTATATGGCTGTGTAGATTTTAGATTTCAGCGTAATTGCCGGCGCACTCCGACGGAGGAATCCAGACCAACTTATTTCCACAGGTTAGATTTCGGCGCAGTACGGCGCACTGTGCGCTTGTTGTGCGCTGTGCGCTTGTTGTGCGCCGCGCACAGTTCTAGGAAACCGTAGCTTAAGATAAACATTACAAGCCTAAAAATAAGAATGTTTCACAATTGAAAGGTTCTGATTTTCACCTCATTAGGTACCACTCGATTTTTAAATTAGTTTCAAAAAATTAAACAGAAGTGCCTCAATCTTATTAAATCCAGGTGACATCCCGGCTTTCATCTTACGAGATTGTGCGTCTGTTTTCGCCGTGCCACTGCAGACTCTGTTTAATAGGTCTCTGAGATCCAATATATTCCCAAAAGCTTGGAAAATTTCCCGCATTTGCCCAGTCGGACTTCCACTGGATCGGGCGAAACAATTTGAAATCATCCGCGAATAATAGAAAATGACTAGACAAAGTCTCCCCAATATCGTTAACATATATCGAGAAAATCAAAGGTGCCAGATTACTGCCTTGGGGCGCGCCGCTAGTCGCCACAAATTCTTGAGATCTGAATCCATTGTATTCCACGAAAAGTCGACGATCAGTTAGATAATGGTTTAAATTATCAAAGGCCTTAGAGAAATCTGTATATATTGTGTCGACTTGCAGACCTCCCCCAACAGCGGGATATATTGTTTGTAAAAACTGAGCTAAATTTGTAACTGTTGACCGCTTTCGGAAAAAGCCATGCTGTTCTGTAACAATAGAGTTTTTGACTTGATTATAAATAATTTGATGAAGCACGCTCTCGAAGACCTTCGAAGAATTTGACAATATTGAAATGGGTCTGTAATTATTGACCATGTTATTTTCTCCCGATTTATGCACCGGGCAAATGCGCGTCAGTTTCCACAATCGCGGAAATGTTGCAGTACGCAGCGACTTGTTAAACAATTTGAATTTTAACTAATAACATCCAGACAAAAAAATATATAGCAACTCCGCCTATGCATAGCACAACTTTATTCGAAAGGTCATTTAGTTATACAATAGCTAAACTATACAATGCGTTGCCTGATCGGGTGGCATGCTTGTCTGGACCAAGTTTCAAAACTGCTGCTGGAATTTTTATCGTTAATAATAACTACTGTATATAGCAAGTATATAGGTATAAGATTTTGGGTTTCTGTTGAGTGAATTAGAATGCACTTTTTTTCTTTTTTTTTCTTTGGTTTATTCTGTTTTATTAAAATTAGTATTTAAGTTAGTTTCAATACTATGGTCGAAAATTAAAGATTATTAATTGCTAAATACTGTGTATAGGGTTAGGATTTGCGATTATTTATTTTAGTTCTTTTTTGTGCGTGTATGTTTGTTGTTTTTGCTGTAATTATTATTGTTTTATATAAGAAATATTATAATAACTTATATGTTAATATGTAGGTTTAAAATTCGAAACAGGTTAAGCTAGGAGACCACGTCTCAACTTCGCCTTTTGTGTTACATTTACAATTCACAATAAAGTCATTTATTATTATTATTATTATTATTATTATTAAATCTTAGATGTCATTCGAAACAACCTCAAATTTCGAACACTTCCAATAAACTCAATATTCTCTTATTCAATGAATTAGATTTCCAAGGATTTAACGAAATGTCTTTTTATTTGCGTTATTTCATTTTCGCTGAAGTACTCTGTATATTATTGCTGAAAATCTGATATAATCCTTGCAGGAAAATCTTTTAAAACCCTACCATATCACAAAAATAGGACTGAGAAAGATAATACCCCGAAAAGAGATATAAGACAAGAACATCAGCAAAATCTTGTATTGGCTGATGTACGAGTAAATCAAATTATTTTTACGCCATACATGAAAAATATTAAATTACGTAGGTACCGTATTTGCCATTTTCATCTTTTATATAGATCCTTTCTGTGCGAATAGTAGAATAAGGACCAACCTGTGATGTGTAGGACACGGCAAAGTGATTCTGCTTTCTGGGTTTTATCCAATTTAAAATTGAAAAAAAATAGAAAGGAACACGTTATTTATTTAGGCTATCCTTTATACAAGTTGAGCTTGTGGACACTAGAGTAACACATGTTTACCAGTCAGTGAGACCTGTTCAGCGCAAGTTGCGACGGATATTCGATTTTGGTCATACAATCTTACTTTCCGTTCATAATCTTCCAGGAGGCTCAATAATGAAGGAAAAATTACTTGGCCCTTAGATTATATTCCGAATAAGTGGGTTCATATGGACTCTCTACTTCGACCACACAAAGGTCTATTCAGGCTCATACCTAATCAATATTTCACCTAGCAGCTCAATCTTCTTAATGAAGTCGATTATTTTGCTGGTTGAGCTTTCATTTAGAATCGCTCGCTGGGCATAGGGGCTACCGCTTTGCATCTTACACTGATCTTTGTCATGCCAAGATGATCATGCAGAATTTTAAAAATGGTTGTATCGGATACTCTTCCAGTATCATTTTCCGAGTCTTTTCAACAAGTGCTAGAATGGACAGTTCAATATGCCGCCCCGCCCGAGGGTTCTGTTCAAGTAATTCATAACCATGCCCATTCCACTTGTAAACCATTGTTATTCAGGGTGTACTTGCGTGATGCTGAGCGTAGATTGAGTAGTGATCCAAACAAGTTTTGCATGGTCTTTTGTCAATTCCAGAAGCAAATCTGGGCGATTGCCTGGTAGTATGACTTACAGTGGTAATGATCCGCAGGAACTTGTGAATAAATTTGCGGAATTTTTCAACACATCATACGTTGCATCTCAGGCATTTGATATTGATCAGGGATTGTTTGATGTTGTGAATGTGTTTCATTTACCGGATCGCGTGATTACTGAGGTGATTAGTGAGGTTAAAAGCTAAATTTACATCGGGTCCTGATGGTATACCATCTTTTGTAATTAGGGATTCTGCCACTGTGTTTGCTAAACCATTGTGTACAATATTCAATGTTTCTTTGCGATCGTGTAGTTTCCCCTGTGATTGGAAATCTTCTAGAGTAACGCCGGTTCATAAGAAGGGAGATAAACAGGATATTTCAAATTATAGACCAATTTCCATACAGTCGTGTTTTTCTAAAGTTTTTGAATTTGTGCTCCATGATATTATTATGAGTCATGTTAGGCGTCAGATTTCATCGGTACAACATGGCTTTTTTCCCGGTCGTTCTTCGTCAACTAATTTATTGGTTTTAACACAATTTTTAACTGAGCGACTTGAGAACGGGGGCCAGGTAGATGTAAGCTACAGTGATTTTTCTAAAGCCTTTGATAGACTTGATCATGGTATTCTACTGCGTAAACTGTGTCGTTATGGATTATCTTATAATTTACTGCTGCCTTTGAAGTCGTATCTGAAGGATGTGGAAAGTCGAGGATTTCGTTGCGCAAATTTTAAAGTGTCATCTGGTGTTCCCCATGGCTCTGTCCTTGGACCATTGTTGTTCCTATGTTTTATCGATAATATTTCTAGTAGCTTGACAAATAGTTCGTTATTATATGCTGGCGACTTCAAAGTATATTATGTCATTAATAGTAGATACTGAAGATTGTTCTCATCTTCAGGACGACTTAAATGTTGTATATGAGTGGTGTGTCCGTAATAATCTTTACCTGAATATTGATAAATGTTTTAGTGTTTCCTATACACGGAAAATAAACCCTGTCAAATTTTCATATTGTATAAATAATAGTCCATTAACAACTTGTGATGAGTTTAAAGATTTAGGTCTTTGGTTTGATGGTAAACTGAGCTTTACTAATCATTACAATAATATAGTTTCAGCATCCTATAGATCTCTAGGTTTTATTGTGCGCAATTCGAAAGAGTTTGTGACACCTCAAACACTCATTGTTCTTTTCAACGCATTTGTCAGATCTAAACTGGAATATGCATCTGTAGTATGGAATCCTATGTATGCCATACATATAACTAATATTGAACGAATCCAGCGTCGTTTTGCCAAGTTGCTGTGGTTTCGGGTTAATGGGGTTTATCCATCCATTGGGTTTCCTCATGATATTCTATTAAACCGTTTTAATCTAGTATCATTAAATACTCGGAGAGAATATTCCGCTCTAGTATTGCTTTTTAAAATTATTAATGGACTTCTTGACTGTCCAGAGTTTTTAAGCCAGATTCCTTTTTGTGTCCCAAATCTACGTAGACGTAATAACGGAACCGTATTTTACTTTCCGGCCCCGCGTACTAATTTGTTGTTGCGTTCCCCTTTATATTTCATGTGCCATACTTGTAACTCTGTGTCCGAGCAAATTGATATTTTTAATTCAACTTTGTCTTGTATAAAAAATATATTTCTCAGAATATAAATTTAGTGTTAGATATTAAGAATTTACTGTAATTTTTCCTGCCCTTTAATTGGATTATTTATCTGTCTGGAGATCTTAAATAAATAAATATACCGATGAAATCTCTTTCACAATAGTTCGGACAGAGTTTCCTTGTTTATTCAGGAACGTTATAACGGCGCAGTGTTGAGTTTTGCCGATGGCTTTACTCTTACTAACTTAATATTTATAGTAATAATGAGCAATAAAACATACACGACTAAAAATATCCTTACCACTAACTTCATTTGGCGAAATTAACAACGCCGCCTCGTATACATTTAAGTATCCGAAAATAGCAAAAAATAACAACTATCCAATTGAAAATCTATTCAGATTGCATTTGACAATATTTTTCTTCAACATTTTACCAACAAAAATATATTATGAAAGTGGTAAAACTTCGGATAGCTCTTCAAGTGTAGTTCTAAGTTAACAATACATTTGAGAGAATTGTATTTCTCTCACTATAGCCCATCAGAACTGATATATATGTACTTATTCGTACATACGTAAAAGTTATGAAAAACTTCCGTTTTTCCTACTCATTTTAAAAGTTATAAACTTTTGTTGGCCGCTCAACGACATTATTTCTCTCTGGATTCAGAGAGAGAAATTGTGTTTGGGAAGTGGAATACTAAGGGGGATGTACAATACTGTTGTTGTTGTTGTTTGCAGTTTTCTGAGCAAAACAATCAAAGCCTCAGCATTCTGACCTTTGTGCCTGTCATCGAAGACGATGGCAAATACTTGACATGTCGAGCTGAGAATCCGTCCATACCCGATAGCGCGCTGGAAGATAAATGGAGACTTAACGTACATTGTAAGAAGCAAATTATCACCACTAAAATGTTTTTAAATATTTAATTGTAACTATTCTTCACAGATATGCCTGTTGTGACGTTGAAAATGGGCTCAACGCTAAACCCTGGTGATATCAAGGAAGGTGATGATGTTTATTTTGAATGTAACATTAGAGCGAATCCCAAGGCCTACAAACTAGCGTGGTTTCACAATGTAAGTTTCCAGATTATACAGGGTTATTCACGATTTATGGCGCGGAATATTGTGGACAAACTACGTGACTTTTAAAAAGTTTCATTTGTTGGACATGTGAGAATCTACTATGGCTAGTTTTTAAAATTGGTTTAGTATTATACAGGGTGTTCCAAATAACCTAAAAGTATCAAAGTTATGTTTTTTTAAATGAAATGCCCTGTATATTATTGCACTTTTAGATCCTCTGATCAAATTAAGTGTATGTTTCATTAAGGTTTATAATACCTAAACCTTAAGGTTTTTTAAATAAATTGAATTTTCTCAAAATCTAGCCTCATTTTCATCTTTCAAATACTTAGGAACTATTCATGTTGACGAAATGAACACTAAAGTGTAAAAATAGATCATATTTGATATTCCATTTGCAATAAACCTGCAATCTTATACAGGGTGTCCAAAAATTAAAACTACTCAAATAAGAACTTTAAGTTGTTATAACTTCATTAATGTAAATGGAACGTCATATTTCTGAACTTACCTAGCAATGTACTTACTAATTACCTGTCGAATGGTATTAGGGTGTACTATAGCTAAGTCTGTGGGTTTTGGCAGAAAACGCCAAATAATTGATTTGTACACCATTTGGTGTTTTTAAATAAATGTTTTAATGTATCTAGTCGCCTATGGAATCAGAAATGTCAAATAAATTATTTTATCTGTCAATTTAATTTACTGTTCATGCTTTACTAGTGTTATTATTGATGTACAATTAGTTTTGGTGTTGTTTTGTTAAAATGAAGATTATTTATTCAAAAGAAGAACGTATTGATATGATATTGATCCTTGGAGAATGTCATCAAAATTCTTTATTGGCTTCTCGAGTTTATGCTGAAAGGTTTCCCATACAAAATCATCCAGGACCAGCTGCTTTTGAGAGATTATTAAATCAGTTCAAGGAAACTGGAAGTTTAGCTACAAGAAATACGTGAAAAGAAAACCTGTCACCGAAACTATTTTTGCTATAGTTGGTTCAGTTATCGAAAATCCTAATATTAGTCAAAATCACATATCCGAAAACACCAGTATTAGTTAGGCAAGTATTTCACGAGTGCTTAAAAAACATAGATTTCATGCTTATAAAATTCAGCTTTGTCAAGAGCTTTATGGAAATGATTTTGACAATAGAATTGAATTTTGCATGTGGGTGTTAGATAAAATGGCAGCAAATGAAACATTTTTTGATAATGTGTTATTTAATGATGAATGTACATTTCACAACAATGGCCTCGTGAAAAGACACAACTACCATTATTATTCTGACTCGAATCCCCATGAATACAGAATCATCAGCAATCAAAATAGGTGGTCCATTAATGTGTGGGGTGGAACATTCGGCCCATATTTACTAGGACCCTATTTTTTTGAGGAATCTTTAACTCTTTCCGGCACATGGGTATAAAAATTGTACCACATGAAAATACTAAGTTGCGGCACACGGGTGCATAAAGTGTACCACCTAAACAAACTTCTGTACTGTAAAGCACAGCGACACCGTTATTATACCACATCTCTCCCCACCTGCGTAGGGTGTAAGGTAACTATTTGATTAGTTTTTTTGGAACAATATCTGTTTGAACTTGTCCGGTGCAACATTATATCTGAAAAAGCGAGTGTTTGCATACTTGACATTTCTTGAACGTTTATTTTTCAAATGGTAAGTATTGTAATGTTGTTTTTTGAATATTTTAGTTCGTTGTTGTTTGTGTTCTTATTAGAAAAAATGTTTTTCGTAGTCTTAATTCTTTTTTGGTATATTTTGACACTAATATCCGATCCGGAAATCGTACCACTATGCAGTAATATTCAACAAAGTTGAAATTTTCAGGTGTTGCGGTTTCAAAAGAGAAAATGAGTTCACCACGTTATTATGATAAATTGGTGAGTATGACAACAGAACAGCTATTTGATGAGTTGGAAACAATTGGAATCCCAAGTGATGCTGAATCCATCGACTTGAATGAGTCGGATGACGACGAAATCGACGTAGATTTTCAACCTCAAAATATAAATTTACAGTTATTACCTGATGATGACTTTAGTGATGATGATATTCCCTTATCAAGGTATGTAAATCACAACACACAGATGAATGAAAATAAAAAAGGTCCCGTATGTCATGGTCAGAAGGAAATGTGGTAAATATTGCGACAGTTTTGCCGTTTACTGAGAAATCTGGTTTATGCCAAGAAGTGCTTGAAAAAGATGAAGCTTTGTTGAATCCTTACTTTTTTTTCAATTTGTTTATTTCCAATGAAATGTTGGAAGATATGACATTCCAGACGAACTTATATGCGCAACAGGAATATCAACGAATAAATAAAAAATATAATCCTACTACTGTAAAAGAAATAAAATGCTTTCTTGGACTTAATCTGCTAATGGGAATTAAGCCATTACCAATTTATAGAGATTATTGGTCCAATGAGGAAGCCCTGCATGACGAATACATTTCTCAATTCATGCCCGTAAATAGATTTGGGTGGCTTCTTGGTCATATTCATTTAAATAACAATCAACAAATGCCTAAAAAAGGAGAACCAGATTTTGATAAAATTTACAAAATCAAACCCTTTCTCGAAAAACTGAAAGTCAATTTAAAAAAATATTACTTCGTTTCCAAATCCATCGCTATTGATGAATCCATGATAAAATATAAAGGACGCAGTACCATGAAACAATATTTACCGAAAAAACCTAAGAAACGAGGTTATAAAGTTTGGACACTCGCAGACGAACACGCTTACATGTATGATTTTGATTTGTATACCGGAAAAAGCGAGGATTACGTTGAGAAATCCCTGGGAGGAAAAGTCGTCCTTAGACTTACCGAAGGCCTTGAAAACAAAAACCATTTGCTATTCTTTGACAATTTCTTCAATTCTTATGACTTGCTAATCGCCTTAAAAGAGAGACAAATTTTCTCTTGCGGTACAGTGATTGCGAACCGAAAATATCTTCCCAGAATCCCAGAAAAGAGTCTCAAGCAAGGAGATTATTTATATTCAACAAGTAATGACGGAATCAGCTTTTTTAAGTGGAAGGATAAAAGGATCGTTAATTTTTTGATCAATTATCACAATCCAAGAGAGACCAGTACCGTACAAAGAAAGCAAAAGGATGGGTCATAAAAGGATGTGACTTGTCCGACCATTCTGATAGATTATAATAAGAACATGAATTTTGTAGACAGGTTTGATCAATTGAAAACTACGTATGAAATTGATAGAAAAAGTAAAAAGTGGTGGATGAGGATTTTCTTCCATTTCATCGATTGTTGCGTTGTTAATGCTTACATTCTGTACAAATTGAGAGGTCTTCCTAAAATAACCCTAAAGGACTTTCGCCGTAAAGTTGTGCATGGGCTAGTTGCAGAGAGATACGTTGAGGTTAATTCTATATTACGATGCTCCACTAACAGCGAACCTGAAAAGAAGAAAACACGATGCATTCCCAATGAAATAAGGTTCACATCAGCTGATCATCAACCAGCCCGCTCCACTAGAAGACGATGTGCTAGGTGCAGTACAAGAGCACACCAAGTTCGTACTGAATGGTCCTGTACCATATGCAAGGTACCCTTAAGTCTCGGCAAAGAAAAAAGTTGTTTTCAGGAGTACCACAAAAACTAAATATTGCTTTTTTTGTAACTTATTCTTTTTTTTGTAATAAATCTGGTTTAATAAGAAACATGATTCGTTTTATATTTTGTTCTTACCGGCATACTGGTACATACGTTGTACCACACTGTAGCTGTCAAATTGACATAATGAGGTTTGGAAAATCATCATTTCTGACTTATTCTAATACGTATCTCATATTTTGGCTAAAAAATTTTTAATTATTAAATACTTTTTTTTACTGTGCTGCATAGGTACGAATGAGTAGCAAAATTCTGTGCCGAAAAGAGTTAAATGGTATAATGTTTCTCGATTTTCTTCTACACCAACTTCCTGTGTTATTAGAAGAAATTCCTTTTAACAGGAGAAAAACCATGTGGTTTCAATTAGATGGAGCTCCGCCTCATTATCATCACGAGGTTCGGCAATTTTTGGATACCAATTTTCAAAACAGGTTGATTGGAAGAAATGGATTTAAAAATTGGCCTCCCAGATCTCCCGATTTAACTCCTCCGAATTTCTTTTTATGGGGATACGTGAAAGGAATTGTCTACAAGACGCCTCCAACAACACCACACGATATGAAAATACGCATAAGAGATGCATTTCAAATTGTTACCCCACAAATGTTGACCAGAGTTAGCCGTAGTTTTCAAAAAAGAATATCGAAGTGTCTGGAAATGGATGGTAACATTTCGAACACATGTTATGAATCTTTTGGTAGAGATTTATCAGTGCTATTTTATCTCCATTAATGCTGTTTATGCATAATGAAGAATAATTCATAATGACTTTTATAATAATTGTAGATCATTTGACATTTCTGATTCCATAGCCTACTAAGATATATTAAAACGTTTATTTAAAAAACACCAAATGGTGTACAAAACAATTATTTGGAGTTTTCTTCCAAAACGCGCAGACTTAGCTATAGTACACCCTAATACCATTCGACAGGTAATTAATAAGTACATTGATAGGTAAGCTCAGAAATATGACGTTCCATTTACATTAATGAAGTTATAACAACTTAAAGTTCTTATTTGAGTAGTTTTAATTTTTGGACACCCTGTATAAGTTTGCAAGTTTAATGCAAATGGAATATCAACTATGATCTATTTTTACACTTTAGTGTTCATTTCGTCAACATGACTTTAATAGTTCCTAAGTATTTGAAAGATGAAAATGAGGCTAGATTTTGAGAAAATTCAATTTATTTAAAAAACCTTAAGGTTTAGGTATTATAAACCTTAATGAAACACACACTTAATTTGATCAGAGGATCTAAAAGTGCAATAATATACAGGGCATTCCATTTAAAAAAACATAACTTTGATAGTTTTAGGCTATTTGGGACACCCTGTATAATACTAAACCAATTTAAAAAAGTAGCCATAGTAGATGCCTACACGTCCAACAAATAAAATTTTTTGAAAGTCACGTAGTTTGTCCACAATATTCCGCGCCATAAATCGTGAATAACCCTGTACAATTTACTAAATATTAGAACTTAACCTAAAAATAACTTATATTTTATATTCTTTCTGTAAATACTCGTTTACACCTGAATATCGAAAATCACGTCTTTATATTCCATTCAAAAAACGTCTACCAAGGGTCGTATGGCATCAGGGAAAAATAATAAAGGAGACAAATAGAACGATTTCTATATATACATATACCAGTTTCCTATCCCTCCAAGCAACAAAGGGGAAACAAAATATGTGTGGATACACAAACAACACTTCACATCATAAAAACAAACTTATTGGCAAAAACTTGAGTTCAACAAGTTGAATCGCTGGTTTTTTAAGCGTGTTTGTGTTGTTTTACGCATTTTATAATAAAACGGAGCAAAGAGAATAAATACCTACCCAAAGTGTGAGGAAAAGAAAATCGGTCTTTAAGTTGTTTTTAATTTCACCGGAAATACTTGTTTTTGGTCATTTTATACATAAATAAGTAGTTTTAAAAAAATGTCTGTCTGTCTGTTTGTCTATCTGTATGCACGATAACGCAAAAACCGCTTAACAGATTTTAACCAAATTTGGTACAAAAATACTATTGGACATGGCAAGGAGCTGATTAGATTTTGGGAAACATTGAGCGTAGGCAAAGGGTTTAAAAGAGGGTTCAAAAATTAAAAAAATTCATAGTTCTTAAACTTATCCGAAATACTGCATAATTTTTTACGCATTTAATTGAATATAACCTAAAATATTGAACATAAAATATTAGACCACATTGGCGTTCGAAAATAGTGTAAAATGGGGTAAAAAAGATTATAAAAAAAACGTATTTCTTAAAAATAGCAGAAATATTAACTAGTTATTGATAGTTTTGATAGAATATAACCTATAAAATGTGTCATGAATAACTTACTTTCATAGGCGTTCGTAAATAGTGGAAAAGGGGTCAAAACATAAAAAATATATATTTCCTAAACTTATTCGAAATATGGAATAATTTTTCATAGTTGTGATACAATATAAGCTAAAAAATATTCCATAAAAGAATTGGTTCACACAGGCGTTCGAAAATAGTTTAAAAAAAGGGTCAAAAACGAAAAAAAAAAAACGTTTCCCAAATATACCAGAAAAATTGGCTAATTATATATAGCTTTGATATAAGATAACCTAAAAAATGCAGCATAAAATTTTTATTCACATAGGCGTTCGTAAATAGTAGAAAAAGGGGTAAAATAAAAAAAAATTAAAATGTAAAAAATTTTATATTTAACTAGATGAATTGGTGTTAAAAATACACGACAAAAATTAATGTACCATAGGCGTCCGTAAAAATTCTATAAAAGGGTCAGAAAAAAATTGTATCCGTGATAACTCAAAAACCACTTAACGGATTTTAACCACATTTGGTACGAAAATACTACAGGCTATTTATAGGTGGTGATTAACATTGAGCGTAGGCAACGGGTTTAAAAGAGGTTTCAAAAATTTAAAAAATCATAGTTCTTAAACTTATCCGAAATATTGAATAATTTTTTATAGTTGTGATAGAATATAACCTAAAAAATGTTACAGAAAAGAATTAGTTCACACAGGCGTTCGAAAATAGTGTTAAAAAAGGGTCAAAAACGAAAAAAAAATGTTTCCCAAATATACCAGAAAAATTGGCTAATTATATATAGCATTGATATAAGATAACCTAAAAAATGCAGCATAAAATTTTTATTTACATAGGCGTTCGTAAATAGTAGAAAAAGGGGTAAAATAAAAAAAATTAAAATGTAAAAATTTTTATATTTAACTAGTTGAGTTGGTGTTAAAAATACACGACAAAAATTAATGTTCCATAGGCGTCCGTGAAAATTCTATAAAAGGGTCAGAAAAAATTTGTATCCGTGATAACTCAAAAACCACTTAACGGATTTTAACCACATTTGGTACGAAAATACTACAGGCTATTTATAGGTGGTGATTAACATTGAGCGTAGGCAAGGGGTTTAAAAGAGGGTTCAAAAATTTAAAAAAATTATAGTTCTTAAACTTATCCGAAATATTGAGTAATTTTTTATAGGTGTGATAGAATATAACCTAAAAAATGTTACATAAAAGAATTAGTTCACACAGGCGTTCGAAAATAGTCTTAAAAAAAGAGTCAAAAACGAAAAAAAAAATGTTTCCCAAATATACCAGAAAAATTGGCTAATTATATATAGCTTTCATATAAGATAACCTATAAAATGCAGCATAAAATTTTTATTTACATAGGCGTTCGTAAATAGTAAAAAAAAGGGGTAAAATGAAAAAAAAATTAAAATGTAAAAAATTTTATATTTAACTAGTTGAATTGGTGTTAAAAATACACGACAAAAATTAATGTTCCATAGGCGTCCGTGAAAATTCTATAAAAGGGTCAGGAAAAAATTGTATCCGTGATAACTCAAAAACCACTTAACGGATAACCTACAACATGCAGCATAACAATTTTGTTTACATAGGCGTTCGTAAATAGTAGAAAAGGGGGCAAAATAAATTTTATAATAAAACTAAAAAAAATCAATTATTTTGCGTACAAGAATTTGGCCTAGATCTGAAATATAAAATATCTGCGTATAAATAGTGCCTCCAAAGAGAAGAAAAAGGCACAAAACCCGATACAAAAAAAAAAAAATAGCTGATGTCTAAAACAAAACAAAAATTTATTAAATGTAGATAAATGACAAAAAGGTCATAAAATTATTACTTTTACACTTAAATATGGAGAGCTATTCGTGCCTCGAGGGCAACAGCTAGTTTTTGTTCTCTTTGTGCTCAGAAAGAAAAGAAGCTGTTTGTTCAGTTATCTATATATATGTTACGGGACAAGCGAGTAAACCTAGGTTTACCCGGGTAAACTTCGAAATACCCAAGACTCTTGGGTAAAGTCCAAAATATATTTGGAATTGTACACGTTTCGAGCGTTACCGGGGTAAACCGCTTTCGATCCGTTTTGCTTTGGTTAAAGTTGGGTGTAGGAATTTATTATTGCGTCATCTATTACCACCGCCGCGTGCATTTTCAAAATGGCAACCGGCTCGTTTAAAACAGTGTTTCTATGAAGTTTTCGATGAGTTGGTGTCTTCTAAAAGTGCAAACAGTTTTTATTTTAATAACGAACAATACCAAGAAATGTTGGAATCAGTTCAGTTAGCAAACCAACCAAGTCCACTCTCAATATCGACGTTTGAAGAGGTTCGACATATTATGTTCTGTTCGAGGCATCGAAAAGCTTATTGCTCGGGTACCATCAGGTGACTCCAGCATAAAATATTACGGTACAAACGACGAAATGTTTGATATTTTGCATGATGCACATTTCGCCATTGGAAATGGTGGTAAACATCGTATGGAAAGTAAATGTAAGACAAAGTCACAAGGCAGCGTGGAAAGAACAAATCAAGATATACAAAATATGCTCTTGACGTGGATGGACGATGAAAACTACTGCAGGCGATGGTCACAAGGTCTGCGATTTGCCCAATTAATGAAAAACAGGGCATACCACGATGGAATAAAACGAGCTTCTTACGCCGCCATGTTTGGGCATGATATTAAAGTCGGCCTATCCACATCAGCTTTTCCAAAAGAAACTATTGAGAATCTATGAACCGAAGAAGAGCTTGAGAAAGTCGTCAGGGAATTTGGTGTAGAAAAACAGGGTGAACAAGAACAATACGAAGACCAGTCTATGTATAGTGGCCCACAAATAGACAATCCGCAAGATGATATTACTGAAGGTGACAATATGGAAGACGTCGACAATAATTATAAAGAAAACGCCAAGACTTCAGAAAATCATACCAATAGTGCAGAATGTGATGAGCCAAACAAATATTCAGTCAAACAGAAGAGACGCAAAAATAAATTTAGAAAGTCAAGCAAAGAAGATGAAAGCTTTATCTAAATTGAAGTTTCCTCCATGTTCTGTTGGAGATACAGTGAGAGTGAAAATTATTACTTTACTCAATCAAGGCTAACACAATTCTAACTCGAAAAAGACCGATTGTCTTTCCTAAACACTTTACATACATGAGAAGTAGGTACCTAGATGGAAAATAGCCGACCAGAAAAAAAGGGCCATTTACGATATAGGTACCCTTATACATCTACAGAGTGAAACATTCACAAAATAAGATACATTTTTATTTGTATGTCGACTTTAATAAAGATGCTTGATTTAGGAGTTCGCGACTGGACAAAAACCCATAATTTTTTATGCGCCCATTATATATATTATTTTGATATGGGAAACCGTGACGCTTTCCAATGAGCTTGAGTATATAATAATAAATGTTCGACATTTAATTTACATGAAGTCATATCGAAAGTGTTGAGTGATCACACTGTAACCACAACATCTGGTTATCTTCTCAATACATGCTTTTATCTTTGGGCTCACCCATAAACATAAACTGTATATTCTCGATTAGAAAAAAAAGGTTGTTCTTTTAGATACGTCACAATTCCTTTAGGCGAAGACGATATTTGTATTACTTGCAGATGTTGTAAAATATTACGAAAGATTGTATTTGTAGGTAGAAAACTATAAAATTATGAGACACAAATACAGGATAGGACAAAAGTAAATTCCATTGCCCGTCCGTCTTATTACATTAGTGTTTAGGAAATAATTGTGTCATGTTGCAGACTGTCGAGATTTTCCATAATGTGACAGCGGGCATTATCCTGAGCGATCAAAGTTTGGTACTGCAAAATGTAGTCAGATCAACAGCAGGTGATTACACATGCGTGGCAGTTAACACTGAAGGCAAGGGAACCAGCAATTCAGTGAAGTTGATTGTCAGATGTAAGTACAATAAAATAATTGTTTGATTTACAAATAATTTAATTAAATTTCCCCTTGTGTTTCAATTATAATTTTAGCACAAATTAATGATATCGCAAGGTAAATTCTCAAAATTCATTGAATTTTCCATCAGTTTATTCGCTGCGAGAGTTGATTTTAGCTTTTTAATTCGTCCCCCAGTGTTTTTACAAATCAGTAGTTATAGCCAGATATCAATTCCCTTTATTATTATTTTGAATTGCACCCAAACACAGTGCACCAATTCACAGAAATTAATGGTCATATGAGCACAACGATTCGAGTTATCATGAAAGTATACACGGTGGTGGAAATATGAAACAGAGCAATTGCTTTTTTTTTAATTCGGAAGGGGTCACTTTTGAAAGGACAGGAAAATACCTACAAAAATATAGGATTTCTATACATTTTTAATTTCTGCTGTAATATAATAATAATAATAATCCGTTTATTTGCAAAACAAAAAAAAAAAAAAACTATAAAGCATTGCAAAAAGGACATGGAGGCAGACAAACTGAATGCGGAGGCTGTGACATTAAGGATAGTTTCTTAGGGCTTGAATGATAGCGTTCTATAGTCCAATACCGAGCAAAAGCATCAAAAAATTGAAATTTGTTCCATGCCTGAAGGGTGGTGAAATTTAGACGCAGGACAATTATATTATGAAGGGCTATTTGCATGCCAAACGACATGCGGAAGCAGGGTCATTAAGGATAGTTTCTTAGGGCTTGAATGATAGCGTTCTATAGTCCTATACCGAGCAAAATCATCAAAAAATTGAAATTTTTTCCTTGCCTGAAGGGCTGTGAAATTTAGACAGGACAATGATATTATTAAGGGCTATGTTCATGCCAAACGACATCCGCCTAAACGGTCATTAAGGATAATTTCTTAGGTCTTGATTAGGTACTGTATGATAGCGTCCTATACCTACCACTCCAAGGCCCCAAAAACACTGTACATTCAAAAAAAAACAAAAAGTAGCTCACTGTACATTCTAGAATTGCCGAAGGTGCTCAATACATTCAGAAGGTTGGCGGCCACTGGGTTAGAGTCTTGCAGGCCAGCTTAGGCTTAGCGATGCTTCACGATTATGCGTCTATTTCACGAATGGTACGGATATCAAAAATGATCAAAATGAGAACAAATAGTTCTTTTAAGCAGCCGTCTTTTGTGTGGACCTGAATGGAAACTAAGACAGTGAATTTAGAATGTTTCGATGTGAGACTGATAGAATTTAGAGAAAAAAGCAAAAGAGCGACTCCACTGGCAAATACCTCATCATTGAATGATTTGTTTTGCATTTTTTTTAATCACTTAATAACTAAATTTCCTTTTTTTCTTCACCGGAATAAAAACATTTATCAATAATAATTTTTCCCTGTAATTACTCTGAAAGAAAAATTGAATAAAAAACTGAGGAGTTGTAGCAATTACTTAATTTTTTTTTTTTTGACGTTAGTTAATGAAATAAAAAAGGGTGGTTTTGGAACTGGGAAAATACCACCATCTACTACCACTTTAAAGGAAATTGTAAATTAATGGGAGAAAACGCCGTCAGCCCATTAAAACGCCAAGAAAGTGGGAATATTATTAATAATTTTTTCTTGATATTAAAATATACTGTGAGAGAAAGATTATTTTACTGTAGTGACGGCAGATTACGAAAAATTCACTTGGCTTGACCAAAAACTATATGATGGCATTTTTGAAAACATCTCAAAAATATTGTTTGTACTTTTATTCTTTTTCTTTCTTGGGTTTTAAGGTTCTTCTAAGCAAAATATTTTTTTTCCTTTTGAAATATATAAATAAAAAATATTTTGCTTAGAAGAACCTTAAAACCCAAGAAAGAAAAAGAATAAAAAACTGTAACAAGGTTCAAGAAAAAGTCATACTAAAATTGTTTGTACTTCATCCACTTCGTGCGTCTTTTAGGCACAAAATTAAAATGTGTTCATACCATGGGTGGATCACAGGAAGCCTGCCATATCACAGACTGATATTACTGAATGTTACGTATCACAGTCAAAGCGAAGAAAAAGCGCAAGCATGCCTGAGATACCGTAATGCTAGGGCATCGAAGGGTCTATAATTGTATATCAATAACTGTGCATCACCGACCTTCGATATCAAATCTGGAGTACCCCAGGGCAGTACTATCGGACCATTATTATACGTATTGTACACAGCAGATCTCCCTGGAAATGATGATACAATAATGGGTACATTTGCAGACGACGCTGTAATAATTGCCAGCCATGAAAACCCAGCTACGGCAGCACATATCTTACAGAACCATTTAAATCAAGTACAAATATGGCTTCGGAAGTGGAGAATCAAAATCAATGAAAGCAAAGCTGTCCAGGTTAACTTTACACTACGGAAAGAACAATGTCCACCTGTATATATAAACGACATTCAAATTCCAACTTCCGGTAGTACAAAATATCTAGGAATGCATCTGGATGCAAGATTAACTTGGAAGGAACATGTAACAAAAAAACGCAAACAAATTGATTTAACAGTAAAAGGACTAAGCTGGTTAATAGGAAGAAAATCAAAGTTATCTCTTGGAAATAGACTCCTGATATATAAAACTGTGATAAAACCAATATGGACATAGGGAATAGAACTCTGGGGATGCACGAGTAAGTCCAACATGGCAATAATCCAAAGAAGCTAATCAAAAATTCTTCGAATGATAACAAACGCCCCATGGTATGTAAGCAATCTCACTATACACGAAGACCTAAAGATACCATTTGTAAAAGACGTAATCAACGCCAAAAGTGTCAAACATCACGAAAAACTGGAACATCATGTCAACGAAATAATACATCCACTACTACAGCCCACTTTGAATAGAAGACTTAAAAGAAATTGGCCCGCAGATTTAAAAGAAGATTAGAGAAGATTTGTCATTGGGAAAGTCTTCGCAACGCCATTTGAGAACCTCCATAGCTCGGTGTCATCATATTAGCCTATAGAATATATTGTATTCTGATTGCTAATAAAAAAAAAATACCATAATTTTGGATAATTTAACTTTGAAACGATTTTTAAAAAATTATAAAATCTTTATTAACAGTAAAAACTTCAAATCTTTTATTTACAGCTACTAGTTTGAGAATGAATTTATATTTAATTTGCAAAACAGTTTTATATGAATTAAAATACAAACATAAGTGAAATATAATACTAAAGATAACAATAATTCTTAAATACTAAGTAATTTATGGGCTCGTAACTCCATGGGTGGATGGTAAACTATTATTTGTTCGGCTCAAAAATCAATTACACCTACTGGAATGTCAATGTCACCCACTGCCGACAAACAATTCGATAAAAGTAAAAATGCGTCGCTTTGCAGTAAACCAAATCCATAAAACCCGGAGTAAAAACCAGTCAATTTGTCTTCCAATTATTCATAATCTAAACTAATAAATAATAAATAAATAATTTAAACTGTCAATTTGGTTTAATTGTATTGTCGGCGTCGGCTACTTTTGTCATTACCAGGAAATTTACCCATGCATTTTTTAAAAAGAAAAACAGCATTACAATGTACAACATTTTCAATTTATAATTGAACATAAAAGGCATTTAAAGACAGTCGTAGAAAAACATATTTTCAAAACACTGTGTGTACATTTTTAATCTAAAATTATCGTGCTCCACTTGTAATCGAGTTAATTTTTTAACTTCCCAGTTAACTTATTGTTATTAGTTGAGTTTGGGGAGTAACTGGTATAACCAGTATAATATATATTATATACGACTCAACTGTTCATATTTTTTAATTATGTAAGCTATTCGTTAAATGGATTATGAAATTTGAGGCCAAAAAAAAAAAAGACGACAGTGTTGAGATGAAAATGAGGGGGAAGAAATTATTGTGATGGGAGTTTCCCTTTGTGAATTAGTTCAATTTATTTTG
Source organism: Apoderus coryli (assembly GCA_911728435.2). Taxonomy (NCBI): domain Eukaryota; kingdom Metazoa; phylum Arthropoda; class Insecta; order Coleoptera; family Attelabidae; genus Apoderus; species Apoderus coryli. The sequence goes on along the minus strand of OU452199.1, from coordinate 44,994,607 downwards.
AGCCATTCGTCCTGTCCGATCTGATATAAATTTTAATCATTCGGTTTGTGGCATTCTTCGCGGTAATCCCCATTTGATTCAATATCAATCGTATTTGCTTATCTCTATATCGTCGACAGCTGAATTTTTAATCTTATAGGAATATTTAAAGCTGGGAGAGAGACCATATAATGGCTGTAATTTTGGGTTTTGCGGAAAACAGTTGTTATACAATATTCGTTGAATGAATTTACTGAAGTCAGTAAAGGAATTGCCTAGTACTTAACACTTAACACCAAAGCACGTATGCATTTGTTATAAGCACTTAAATCGTTTAAAGCTAGACATACTTCGGGTCCGAATGGTGTGCCTGCCTTTGTCGTCAAAGACTGTGCCTCAGTCTTCGCTAAACCGATTTCAACTATATTTAATCTGTCATTGAAATATAATGAGTTTCCGAATTTCTGGAAACTGTCTAGGATGAGCCCCATCTTCAAAAAAGGAGATAGGCAGGATATTAGAAACTACCGGCCTATTGCCATACAATCGAATTTTGCCAAGTGTTTTGAGATCGTGTTGCATGAAGTTTTGTTTAATCATGTCAAGCGGCTCATAACGCCTATTCAGCACGGATTTTTTCCTGGCCGATCCACTGCTACTAATCTCGTAATTTTGAGCCAGTTTTTGGCAGAAAGCTTGGATAGTGGGGGTCAGGTCGACGTTATTTATACGGATTTTACCAAAGCCTTTGACAGGAATTCTGCTGCAAAAGCTTTCGGAATTTGGTTTATCTGTGGATCTTTTAAAATTTCTGTCTACTTATCTCCATGAACGTAAATTGTATGTGGAGTACCGTGGTTTCAAGTCCGGTATTATCCGTGCAACATTTGGAGTGCCGCAGGTTTCTGTGTTGGGTCCCTTCCTATTTATGTGTTTTATTAATGACATTGTTAATGGCGTGAAATGTCGCTCCCTACTCTTTGCTGATGATTTTAAGGTTTATTCACTGATTACCACAACTTCTGACTGTCTTTAATTGCAGAATGATCTGAATGTCCTGCTTGACTGGTGCATTCAAAACAGGCTTGCCCTTTTACTCGCAAGATAAATCCAATAAAATTTGTGTATAACATTGACTCTGTTCCGCTTAAAATATGCGATGAGGTTAAGGATCTGGGGGTGCTCTTTGACGCTAAACTTAGTTTTGTGGGGCATGTGATTGATGTGGTTTCGTCTTCCTATAAGAGTCTGGGTTTTGTTATGAGAAATACAAGGCATTTTGTGTCACCTAAAACTCTTATTTTACAGTATAATTCCTTCGTTAGATCGAAATTGGAATATGCGTCTGTTGTGTGGAGTCCTGGTTATGCGTTGCAGTCGAATAGCTTAGAGATGATTCAGCGAAGATTTGTGAAATATTTGTGGTTTAAGTGTGACGGAGTGTATCAAACCTGGGGATTTCCCCATGATGAACTTCTGGGTCGTTTTAATTTTGTACCTCTTGATAAGCGTAGAGAATATGCCTCACTCCTGTTCCTATTCAAGATCGTGAATGGCATCATCCGGACCTACTTTCGATGATACCTTTTCATGCTCCACATACAAGAAGGCGTAATTATGGTTCTAGCTTTTACTTGCCTACCGCACGTACCAACTTGTTGCTCTTTTCGCCATTGTTTGAGATGAGTTCTGTTTGTGACTCGATGAGTAACGATATTGATTTGTTTTTTAATACCATATCTTATATTAAAAAAGTGTTTTTAGATAAATATTTGTTGTTAAACCATTCTTATTTTGCGATTGTAATATTTTTATTATTTATAATTTTGAAACGTGTATAGTTATGTTAATTTTATCTTTTTGTAATGTACGTGCCCTGTAATTGGATGTGTTTTTGTCTGGGTAGATGTAATCTAAATAAATAAATAAATAAGCTTGTCCGACATATGCAGCCTCTGGTTATATTCATTGGCAGGATGCCGCATCATGGGTGTTGTACTTCCATCTACGGCACTCGTAGGGACTCGTTTGTACGCCTCAGACACATACTGGTTTTTAGAGCTGAGGACAATTGACCTAGAGGGATATTTGGCGACAGGCCGTTCTAGAAATATTCAGAAATCCAAATAAACTACATCTTCGAACCTCTTGTCTCTAAGAGCTCTTGGAAAACCAGCGATTACAAGACTTTTATCAAAGAATAGATTTTAAGTTCTACAAGAGAAGCTAATACTTGAACTTTTGTTAGTAATTAGACGCAAAGTTTTGCACATTCAATTTTATAGTTTTTGAAAAATATTCTCCATGAAGAACAACATTTTTGTATCCACAACTCCAAACTCCGTGTTGTGTTAGAACCATTGAGATATAAGGAGACGTTATAAGCATTATTTTACATTATACAGAAACGGGTGCATTGAGTGGGGCGTAAGCGCATACCAATATGGCGGATTCTCCAGAGCCGCATTAACTATTTTTGTTGACGTTTTTGCTTTTAATTTGCAGCTTGTGTTTATACTTTATTTTATTTATGCAGTGTACAAAATACTTAAATATAGGTAATTATTGATATTTGATACCTAAATCCAAGAATAAAAAACGTTAGTACTTTATAAATTATATATTAATACCTCTTAAACAAAACAATTTTATTTAAATGTTGCGCTATGCTTATCCACTTTATTTTTACTTAAATAATACATCCTGGTATTAACATATTTAGTCGCAATAGATTTGATCAGTAAATGTACCTATATGGTTATCAAACACTGATTTGAGCAAAACCGTGCACAACTAAATTAGGAAAAATATTACTATTTACAAATTCCTTTAAAACAAGGTTTATTATGAATCCTGCGGACAACTTTTCATTAGTAGCTACTACAAGATTTTTTATGATCTTTTCGGATTGGAAGCAAACGTCTAAAACATCTTTTGAAGGAATTTGTAAATCCTTTTTTGCCTTCATTTTAATAAAAGAATAACACTTTTTAATGCATCTCGACATTCTCTGCAAATAATTTGCTTCTTTAAACTAAAAACAACAAATCCAGCAATATAAACAATAATGAATTTCGAAAATTCAGAAAATGGTCCAGGAAGATAATCATGATCTGGATAAATTATATTTGTGTACATTTCTTTAGTATCCAATTAATTCGAGACACATATTCTGTCCAGATATGGCTACGAGCAGGATCTTTAGGAAATCTAAAAACCAGAATATGTTTTTAACACACATTTAGGGGTCTTTTTTGCTAGAAAGTGATGAAAAAGTAGAGAGTTTGAGAGTAGAAATCAAGTAAAGGAATTTGTAAAAAAAAAAAACTACAATGCACGTATCAATTATTCAGTGCAGAAAGAGAATGCTACCAGACTCCTATAATAATGTGTTTTAATAAGTTCGCCTAAAAAACCCTAAATATGTCCATGTACAATGTTTACAATATTTGGTACATACCTATGAAACGTTATTTCTGATATTTTCTGGTCGATTTCACTTCTACTACTGCAACTACGCACAGCACAGGACACCATTATAGTATATTGTCAAATAACCGTCCAAAAAAACACGAAAAACTTAAGTAACTTGTAAAATAAAACTATAAACTTGAAAGCACGACAAATGATAGATATCGTATACCAAAATGGCGTACCTGCACCCGCTTTTGACCACGTTAGAGCGTCTCCCCTCACCTCAATGGTTAGAACGCAATTAAGGACCGTGTTTAGAAAGTAGCAAATCATTTTTTCATCCAACTAAATCTAGAGCTTATACAAAAACAAGAAATTCGATGTGACGACAAATAATTCAAATAAAAACTCGACTCTAAAATTGACAAATTACTTTAGCATGACATCATATTATTATTATTTGTGTTTCGTGTGTTGCCTTAATGAAACAATTGGCAAAGTTAAAAGAGCCTTGTGCGTCCCGCTGAATAGATTGTGAAATTTAATTTTACGGACAAGTTGCTGCGTACGCAAAACCGCCGCATACCGCTTCTGCTGTGTTATAATACCGTCTATCCATGTGTGCTGGAGTATATCCGTGAATGTGTATGTGTGCGCTCAAAAGGCGGACATAGAGCACCAGAGTAATGTCATTTTAAAAGCGTACATATACAAGGGTGAAAGAGCGGTTTTTAATTTGAAACAGTGATGGTATGTCTGCTTCTATCCCATCATCTATTATACATACTACGTAGATGTAACTTTTATTAAAAGCGACAGATTTTGGTCTTGGTGGTTATTTTTATTTAAAACTTTATTGTACTCAAACTGAATGCTAGTTGTTTGCAAATATCGTTTAATTTGTTTTGTGGTGGTTGTAACGGTCAGATTTTTGGATTTAAAATTAATGATTACTTTACTAACGACCCTCGTATTTGCATTTCAATTTAAGTAATTTTTTGTAAATATTTCAACCTGTATGTAAAGTTTCAATATGTCCACGTACATTGGTTCCTTTTCCTTTTTTGTCATTTCGCACCACTGAAAGTGAAACAAAATATGCGTGAACAGCAAATGCCATCTACTCAAGAAGTGATCGAAGCTGTAAATTTATGTTGAATCCCACCCTGTCATTTGGCATTTTATTTGTTTTGTATAAAACTTAACAATATTCGGTACATTCATCTACTCTATCTAGTCTGGGCGACCCTTTGTTGGGCTCCATATAGTGATAATAATAGCAGATTCGAGTCCATTAAAATGATGGACGTCGGACATTGTTCATCTCTATTAACAAAAACTCTATTAACAAAAACTACATCTCTTTAACAAAAACTGCAATTAAATTCTGTAATTGAAGTCATATATTAGTTTTGGGAAATGGCTATTTAGAGTAATTTGTTGGTACATCGTACTTATTTGTTTGAAGTACAGTTTGTGATTTAGGTTATATAGTAAACTATACATATAATCTAAGGTTTGTGAGACGTGAGAAGAAAAAGAAATTTTGTATGAAATTCCAAAGTCATAGTGATTTAATTTGTGTAAAGATAAGATAATTAATATTGTCACGTTCAGGTTTAACGTGAACTACGAGGGCATTGAAAATAAGGACCTTATCTAAAAGATGAAACACCGAATACCAAGTTTAAATAGATAAAGTTTATTAACAGTTAAAGTTGAGAAAGTTGATAAGAGTTTACAAAATGATGAAACTTAAATTAGAGACTATAGAGTTATAATAATAGAATACAAATAATATTACTTACATTAAAATATAAGACCACATACGGTCAAGATACACTATGGTTCACATTGTTACTGCCTTCAGGTTTTCTTACTATGAGTTTAAAATCTAGATAAACTAGAATAAACAGGAAAATAATATGTTTGTATTTTTCCATCGAATATCTGGGGTTTGTTATTGATTTATAATTTATATTTATTTATTAATAATTTTGGAATCTGTACTCGTGACAATATTGTAATGATAAGATTAATATTGTATCCTGTCTCATTCTCAAATCAATTCTTATAATTGAATAACAGACACCGCAGTTGTCTACATTCTTCGTTACTACACCAACATCATAATGTGGCAATTTTTTTTTTTTTATTATTTAAGAAGAACTGCATCAACCCTGTGGGTTATTAGCAGGTGGTACAATTATTTTATACAATAGAAGTTGTTTACGCTACTTGACATTATGATATTCACTAGTATAAAGATAGCTTAAATTTATTTTAAGTGGTGTTTTGATTCTTCCAAATGAGTTTCTTGTAAGTAGATTAGAGTTGTAGCATTTCCAATGGTGTATAGTATCCATTCATGTTCCATTGACGGATTGATTCGAATTGAGTGGACATGAATTGGATTTGGTTAACTTAGGTTATTATTTTTAGTGCCCTTGTCAGGAGGCATCACTTTCGAGTTCTGTAGTTTCGATGTCCAGTGCTATTAAAATATTTTTTCTGAGTTTCGTTAGACGAGATTTAATGGATCTTTCTGTTAGATAAGGGTACACCGCGTGCAACATTTCGGTGACAGCTTCCAAATGGTTTGTACATTTTTTTTACAATACTCACAGGATCCGTGGATCCATACGTATTTTCAAAAAGGTCAACTAATTGATCATAGGTTAAATCAAACGATTTTGATTGGATATGATCTTTTGCAGGGGATAAGAGGACTTGTATATCGGAGTTAGTACTATTTCTAGGTTTTTTTGTGCTGCTTATAGAAGGTAAAAGAAAAGGATCAGGATTAGGGTTGCCAGACCGCCTATTTTTAATATGAGACTCATATATTTTCACTCTTTCTCATAACTCCTATTAACATGCTCAATATGAGACTATTTCTCGTATTTTTCATTAATAGATACGCCCTTACCAGGCCACGTGGTGACCCTAGTTGCAGCACCTTAAGCCGGGGCAACCTTACTTGCACGTTTACGGAACGGAGCGTAACACTAAATTTTGATATTTCCTGCTGTAATGATTTTTATGATTAAGCTTTATCAGACCTTAAATTATTATCAGAATACCGCAGTTCTTTGAAATACGAAAACACAAATTAATTGTTAAATCGATTTTAACTGTCTTCTTATGTCATCATTTCTTTCTATTACAGAATTTAATATTTCAGTTTTAGTCATATTATTTTGTGTAGATACATATTTCTAGGATTAGGTACATGATTCATGTAAAATGTTCAATGAAATTAATGTTTAATTTAATTATACCAAAAAATAGAATAAAGAGTTTATTTTTCAATTTGTATTCATTCAAAAATGTAGGTATTTTGCAGTACATAAAATTCTCATATATTTTTATTCAATCTCATATAATTGTATATGGGCTAACCTATTTTTGAAATACATATATCTGGCAACCCTAGTCAGGATTCTGGTTGTCAGTTTGTTCCATAGGGGGAGTAACTGTTTGGGATAGGTTGCGTTTGTAGCTTGAATTGAGAGGTAAAATTGTAGCAGTTGAAGTAGGTTTTGATAAGGGATCTACTACTTAGCACTGCTGGTGTAGGACGCTGTGGATCATTGGTCGTTGAGTTATCTGTAGGATTGTTGTCTTGCGGTTTCGCTGTTGGACGCTTTGATGCTATATGACCTTGTCTTTTGCAGTTATAGTATACCGTGGGGTCTTGAGATAGGAATATACGGTACTGTGTTTCTTCATATGAAATAAGTATGGATTCTGGTATGGCATTTTCTGGTGGGTTTATATATACTTGTCTACGAAAACTCATTACGTGGCTGAATTCTCGTTTGGATACTCCTATCTTCAAAAAAGTGAATGGTGACATTAATTTTAGACCAATTTTGCATAATTCGGATTGAAGAACTGTATGTGGAATTGATGGACATACGTTTGATAGTATGAGTCTCTCCGATTGTATAATAAATCGTCGTGCTTATGCATAAATTCGTCCACACTCTTTTTGTTTTGTAGATATACACAAATAGGGTTGTTTGAGATACGAGAAGAAAATAAGATATTTTTTGGACTAATAAGTGTGCTCTAAAGCAAATAAGTATTCTTCCAGTTTAATTCCTTCAACCGAAGCAAATATTATGGCTTGGTCTTTTTTTGGGAAATTTAAATTGTTTACTGCAGCTGAATATGACTGTGTTTGCTCATTTGATACACTAGTTGAATTGGTTTGGACATTTCTGTAGTCTGAAATATCCATATCTGTAGGATTCATACTAATTGCGGTCCTGTCGTCTAGGGCGCAGGAGATTTTAATTGTTAGTTTCGCGCACTACGAATACTTTTTTGTATGTATCACAAGTTAATGGCTTAAGTCTATTTTATGAATGAAAACTCTGTTATTCATAAAACTGGTTACTCCCATATAGTCTCTTGATGTCTTATTATATAATAATAATAATAAAGGACTTTATTAAAGGGCGAGTTTCAGTACAGTGGCAGATGTCACTGTTCTGTTCAGCTAACCCTATGGTTTATAACTTTTATATTATTTATTTTCCATATTTCATAAACACTAAGTAATTTTAGGATCTGATATCAGATACGACTATATCGTTGGTGGTCAGGACCGGACTCGCAAATTTATTTACCTTATATATATTCAAAACAGTCCCAAAAATACAGCCCTATATACCTAGAAACTTGCAAAAATCAAGGCACTGTTGTAACGTCCAGATTTTTTATAGGATGACCAAGAAAATTCTAAAAATTGTGGTATTTCCAGAAATGAACATGTATCATAATATCAAGGATTTAGAAAGAAATGTCCCAAATTGTCCTACAATTACTAAATTGATTGATCCTTGAAAAAAATATGGATTTGTGTATTCATGAAATAGCTATAATATTGTAAATTAAAGAAAAACTCAAATTAAGGAAATATTTGTCAGAAAGGGATTAAAGTAAATCATAAAAATATCTTAAACTCATATAAAATATCAGGGAAATTAGAAATTGTTTTAATATTGCTGAAATAATTAAGCAAATAGGAACAAAAATCATAACAGTAAAAAATTAAGCTATGGCATTCCAGGGATTTTGAAAGAAATAACATAACAGTTTTGTTGATAAATGCGGAATTTTTAAATCATCCACAAACTGTTAAAAACTCACAACAGAAACAAGCTGGAATAAACTTTTGATTAAAATTGCACAAATTGCTGCTTCAAAATGAAGTTTAAAAATTCAGTAACTTTTCCTTTTGATATTTGTAACAAGGTCATTCGGAAAAATAAGCTTAAACCAATAATTGATAACAGCTACGATTAATTACATACCTCAGCAATATAGCTGATAGTTCGCACAGTTCTTGTGAACAGTCCTGTCCTATTTTCAAGTAGGTATGTGATTTTTTGGATACCCATAATTTGAACAAATCATTAATAATATGGCCATAATAAACCTGTCTCATCCCTATAAATTATTATTGTTCATTACAATTTTTTTATCGCATCGTTCCATAGATTTTGTGGGGATATTTAACAACAGTACAAAATTCCGCCTGTCTCATGTTTCCACACACCAACAATAACAGTACCCCACCTCCCATTTTACAAAACAGAGTGAAAATATATTATGGCATTTAATCCATTTTGTTTTGTATTTTCGTATATATGCCCACCCGTTGTTCTTCCTCTATTATGTCATACATTGACCATGCTACCCTATTACGGCATAAAATACTAGTTAATATGGTGGAGTGTGTTTTATTTATTGTTGGGAAATTTTAGGACGGCCAGTGCTGAATGCTTTTAATATGCAATATTAATACTAGTGATGAATTCCTGATATTTTTTTAGTGCTTCGCCAAAAGCTATTAAACAGTTTTTGAACGACTAAACATGGTAATTTACATGAACTGTGCTCCATTCCATTTTAGAGAAACTTCGCAGAAACCTTTAGATAAATATAAACATAATTAATTCAAAGTTTAATAATTTATAAAAATTCTTTGTCGTCTCCTTCTCAAACCAAATTTTATTTAACAAAATATAAGTATAAGCATAGAATAAGTAAGCTTCGCTAACCAGAAGTTTATCTTCGTGTAAATAGCATTGATTTGTATGGGATTTCTTGAAACTCGCGCAGATTTTGTGCGCAACATAGTATTGTTCACAATATCAAACAAGCGGGCAATAAATTCTGTACTAACAATTAAAATAGTACACAATTTCACATAAGCGGAATATTTTTGAGCAACTTTCGCAATAAAAAAAAATATGTTTTATTTAAAAAAACTTTATTATAATAATATTTATTTCTGTCTCATTCGTACTCATGTACATAGACCCGTCGGTAATCAAAAGTACAACAATAAAAGTATAAAATACGTATGACTACTAATAAAAACATAATAATAGCTACATAAATATCTACAAATCGACAATAAACAATTTAAATAAAACAGAATGACATCATTGTACAACATTATTTAGAAATTTTCGCAAATGTGTTGTCAATTAGAATATTTTTTACTCACCATATCATATTATATTTATATAATATATGTATATGGGGTCTGTTTCGTGAATTTTTTTTAATTCCCCCGGAAAAACGTGTTTTCAGTCATTTATATGTAAATAAGTAGTTTTAAAAAAAATGTCTCTCGGTCTGTATCCCCGATAACTAAAAAACCACTTAACAAATTTGGCACAAAAATACTACAAAATATTATGCAGGTGCTGATTAACTTGGGCGTATTTAAGGGGTTTAAAAAGTTAAAAAATTCATACTTCAACTTATTTTTTTTGGTTTAATAGAGTATAACCTAACACATTACCCATAAAATTAGATTAGATGGCATAGTGTAAAAAGGGATAAAAACCTTAAAAAAAAAATATATTTCCAAACATAGAAGAAATATTTCCTAGATATTTATAGCTGTGATAGAATATAATCTATGAAATGTATCATAAAAACGTGCTTACCAATTCGTTCCTTATTAGTGGAAAAGGGTTCAAAATTAAAAAAATTCCTAGGCTGGAATAAATAATATGGAATAATTTAAATAGAAATAAAAAATAGCTGTCTACAATAAAAAAAAATATAGCTTGTCATCAAGAGTCTTAGGAAAAAGATAAATGACAAAAAGGTCACAGAAATATTACTTTTACACTTAAATTTGGAGACTCATGCCTCGACGACAACAGTTTATTTTTCCTTAACATTTCTCTCAGTCTGACAAACCCTGATTATGTCCTCTGGAATACTTTGGCGATTTTTTAAGGAATTTGGGCGCGGTAAATATAATACGGTCTTTCTGGTTGCACCCCATTTTGCTGTGAGAAAGCTAAAAAGTTGGATCCTTGATCGCTCACTATACCCCGCACATTAAGGCTAATTAAATTAATTTTTTTATTGTTTGAAATATAATATCTTTCAAATATTCAACTTTATATGAATTGTGGTTTTGTGGTTAAAAAAATGCTAAAAAAAGTTTCTTCTAAGTGTTGATATAGTTTAGATCCAAGAAAATATACAGTTACGGCAAATTTCTTGAACTCACTTGTATATCTCCGACCTTTCAATGATTTCTTGGATAAATTATACTGCATAATAACAAAATTAGCCAAGCCTTCCTTAAAATTAGTTTTAACAAACTCAATATAATCTTCTTTATCGAATGGTCTGTTCGAAAGCTCTGGTAATTCTATCGAACTTTCTTTTAAGGTTCTGCACCTCCATTTTCAAGGCTTTTTTCTTGGATATTGCTCAGATATTCCTGGAGATATTTGCAGTTGTTCTGTAATTTAGAATTTCATCTAATACCTACATGAAGATAGAATTTGTAGTTAAAAGTAGCTTACTACCTAAAGGGTTTTTTTTTCCAAATTCAAGTCATCAAAAACCAGAGAAGATCCATCCGATATCGTTGATGGTTGTAGAGAATCGGCGCGCACTTAAAACAAATTAATTAAATATGTACATACGACCGACACAACACTCATCAAACATTTACCTTGCTCGCTAACCACCTTTTAAAAAATAGTTGGTATGGCTTCCCTTTTGTGCTTGCTGTTGCCAAAACCAGCAAACATTTTCTCCTCAAAATGTTCATTACAAACTTTGCGGTTAAACACTTTTTCCGGTTCGTTCGATATCAAGTCTAACCTGCCAATGTTTTCCACCTATTGAAGTTGCCTTGAAAATTATTTAAAAAATATAGCTAAAACATTCAACATTTTGTGTAGGTACATTACATTATTGGATCACTCGGAATTCTGAAATATCTTATTAACTTTCCAGTTTTGTGGCTGTTACTACAATAATTTGGCATTGTCTTTCACCACACCAAAGATTTGTGTAGGTACCTATACAATTATTAATCTATGCTTTCACTAACAGTTAATTAAATAAACACTATTGCACTATTGTTCTTAAAACTAGAATTAAATAAATCTTATTACCAAATAACTAATAAAAATGGAAAAACGTTGAAAACTTTTTAGAAAATGGAATAAACGAATGTAAACAATCATTAATATTCGTCCATATTGGAATTTTACCCAATTCGACAGCTTGCGCACAAAAGCGCGCCAACGAACACTAAATCCCACCGAAATCGTCAAGTCAAACTTCTGGTTAGCGTAGCTTTCTTATTCTAAACTTTAACCTACACCAGCATAATTAATCATCGGCAATTTTATGTAAAATAAATAAGAAAAAAAGCTTTTATGTACCAATGGTTTGAATTTAGAAATTACCTACGTAATTTAAATATCAACGAATATACAATTACAATTTACCGCCCTCGTAAGAATAATTCTTAAACACGCGTGCATAGATGCCCCCGTATTTCGCTTTCTCGGCTATGTTGTATTGTTGCCTGAACCGACACAAGAATTCTGCTTCCAGATTTAGTCTATTAAATCTGTGACAGTGTCAACTAATTTCCTCGCTTGGAAAATATCATAGAATCAGTTATAAAAGTTTGATAGTTTCAATGTCAGCATTTCATTGATAATTTTGTAAAATTTTAACACTTCTTCTTTAATCTTACTTTGAATATTTAACGAAATTCTGAAATTCCAGATGCACCAGTCTGCATCCAGGATCGTGAAGAAATCTACGGAGCTCTAAAACAAGAAACAGTAACATTGCGATGTCAGGTAGACGCCAATCCATCCGTTGTAGCATTTCAATGGACGTTCAATAATTCAGGTGATCAGTCTGATGTGCCACCAGGCCGATTCACAAACGAAGTGACCTCATCCAGATTGAATTACACACCGCATACGGATCTGGATTATGGCACGTTGTTGTGCTACGGAGTTAACGAGATTGGAAGACAGAAAGAGCCGTGTGTGTTTCAGGTCGTCATTGCTGGTAATTGCAAATTTTATTTTTTTTGTTTTAACATTAAATTAAACACAGGAAAGTGTAGTCTTTTACGTTTTCTAAATGAAACTTGTACAGCCAACAAAAGACAAAAGATTTTCTGCAATTATTTCCAATACAGTTCCGACGTCCTACGGAAATTAACTTGCAAATTTCAAAGTCTTGCCGCATCAAACCCCCTAGCCCTCTCTACCACCTCGTGCTTTCATTTCACGATGCTACCCCACATTGTCGTGCCAACACCGTTAAATTGAGGGGGTGTAGAAGACGCTCTTTCTTCTTCTTGCCGACTATGTATGTGTGTGTGTGTGTGTGTAAGCTCAAGCCCGTTTAATCGTGAATGTGTATGTATATAAGTTGCTTTGTAATCATGTCGACAATGCTTTAATGAGCTGCTTAACAAGGTGTAATGAATTAGGATGAGGCTGTAATGGATTAGCGACGGCCGACAAAATTTTTACAAAAAGTACTATGTATAATAATAATAATAACTTTATTAGCCTTGCGTTAGTACAAAAATCTAATAGTACATAGGCATGTCAAGTAAATAAACAATAAAACAATATGAAATATAAACACAAATTCAATGGTATCAAGATATAGCTAAAACTTATACACAAAAATACCTGTATACGAGGTCTGTTCAAAAAGTACCCGGAATTCTCATTTTTCTAAAAAAATATTTATTTATTCGCCTACATCTATATGGTCCCCTTCAAAGTAATCCCCCCTAGATATAATACACTTATGCTAGCGTTTTTTCCAGTCTTCGAAACACCCTTGATAGTCACTTTTTGTAATGCTCTGTAGCACTCTCAGCGATTCTGCCTTTATCTCTTCAATCGATGAAAAACGCTGTCCTTTCATGGGTCTCTTCAACTTTGGGAACAGGAAAAAATCACACGGAGCGATATCTGGTGAATAAGGAGGTTAGGGCATGATTAAAGTCTTGTTTTTAGCCAAAAAATCACGAATAAGCAACGATGAATGAGCAGGTGCGTTATCGTGGTGCAAAACCCATGAATTGTTTTTCCATAAATCGGGGCGTTTTTTTCGAATTGCCTGACGCAAACGTCGCATTTCTTCAAGGTAATACTCCTTATTGACGGTTTGACCTTTTGGCAAGAATTCTTTATGCACTATGCCATTATAATCGAAGAAAACAGTAAGCAAAACCTTGACATTTGATCGAACTTGACGTGCTTTTTTCACTCTTGGTGACGTTGAGTGCTTCCACGTGGACGATTGTGCTTTTGTTTCGACATCATAACCGTACACCCATGTTTCATCACCAGTTATGACCCTTTCAAGTAAATTTGGATCGTCGTTGACGTCGTTTAACAGCTCCTGAGCGATGGTAATGCGTTTGTTTTTTTGATCAAAATTCAGCAGTTTTGGAACGAATTTTGCTGCCACTCGTTTCATGCCCAAAACCTTTGAAAAAATATGATGGCATGAGCCAACTGATATGCCAACTTCATCAGCAACTTCTCTAATTGTGATTCGGCGATCATCCATAATCATTTTTTCCACTTTTCCCACATTTTCATCGATTATTGACGTGCTGGGTCGACCGGAGCGTTCGTCGTCTTCAACGTCTTCGCGGCCATCTTGGAAACGCTTATACCACTCGTAAACACTTGTTTTTTTCATAGCAGACTCACCGTAGGCTCTCTGTAACATTTCGCACACTTGGTTACACTTTCTTTCATTTTTCACGCAAAATTTAATACAAATTCTTTGACTCTTCAATTCTTCCATTGTTTAAACTAACAAAAATCGCCGAGCTCAAAAAAACACGTCTACACCAGCCGCTACAAGACAGAATGTAAACAATGAATACAGCTGAAAATTTCACCATACATTAGGGACATGTGTACCAACACAATAAAAAAAAATTTTTGACCACCGGACCTCCAGACGCGCGCAATTCAAAAATTCCGGGAACTTTTTGAACAGACCTCGTATGTACATTATACCATAAACATACAACGTCAGAATAAGACAGTCCAGAGTAATCTGGTGACTTTTTAAAAAATTCATGTCGAGGCCTAGATAAAAGCATCCTCTCTCTGCCCCTAGTCGCATAGTCGTGCAAGGAGCCATTACGCCGAAACCTGCAGATGTTTTTAAAAATATACGTCAGGATTTTAAGCAACCGTGAGTAAAGGCAATTGGCTAAATGTCTCCCTACACGAGAAATTGTAGGGCAGGCGAAACATAGTGCGTAAAATTCTTTTTTGGATGATGAACACCCTGGATTTGTCACTCGATCGTCCCCAGACGATAAGGTTGTAGGCAATAGTAGCATACACGAAAGCGTAATAAATATTAAGTAGAGCGCCAGTATTCATGTGAATTCTGAGAGTGTAAATCACGTTTTGCCTGGCTGTTCAGTTTACGACTGACGAACTCCAAATGATCAGCCCACTGCAGCCGCCGATCGAAAGTCACTCCCAAAATCCTCAAAGACGTAGCCCACTCCAGCCGATGGCCCTCAAACACCAAGTCGTCAGCACTGCACGACACCTACTGAACTGCAGAACGACAGTCTTATCATGATTGATCATCAGTTTGTTTTGAGTGCACCAGGAATTAAATATATGCATAACGGATAAAATTTTTATCCGCAGTACTTCTGGATCCTTGTCGTGGACTACCAGAGATGTATCATCGGCATACATAAAAGCCCTTGCAGATGGAATGTGCAGGAGCAGATCGTTTATGTAAAGTAAAAATAGAAGCGGACCCAAAACGCTCCCTTGTGGTGGCCCCACATTAATACTTTTAGATTCCGAGACCGACGAATCAACCCTGACATTAATCTTCCGATCAGACAAGTATGACGCAATCCAGCCATTGACCGCACCACGAATTCCCATATCGGACAATTTGCTCCTCAGAAAATCTCCATCGACAGTATCAAAGGCCCTAGACAGGTCAAAACACAACGAAACAACGTAATTGCCTCCATCAGCGAGATCATGCACGTGCTGGACATATTCAGTCACCCAAGTCTCGGTAGAAAATCCCGACCTAAAACCATGCTGAGAAGTAGTAAATATGTTACACTGACTCAGGAAATTCATAATTCTGATAGAAACAATCTTCTTAAACACCTTTGAAATAACGCTTAACAACGCTATAGGTCTATAATTTTCAATGTCACTCTCACTTCCCTTTTTATAAATTGGCACGATAATAGACTCTTTTAATTTTGACGGGAAGGTATGTGAGCATATCGAGTCATTAAAAATATGACATGAGTAAGGAGCAAACTCTGCCGCGCTGCAACAAGTGCACCGGAAATCCGTCCGGAGCCATCGATTTTTTATTGGGTAATCCGCGTATTGTGTTCATGACCTCGTACTCATTGATAGGGGCGAAAAACATAGACCCATCATTCACAAGCCCTCTGGAGCAGGCACCCGACAGACCACAGCCAAAGTGATCACGCAACCTCCTCTCAATAATGTTAGAGTAGTGGTCAACAAACACTGATGCAATCTCCAAAGGTCGAGTCGCATAAACGCCATCCGACGATTGAATGGCTTCTATTTTTTTAGCTTTTTCTGACTTTCTCATCAAGCTGTTATAGGTATTCCAGATAGTTTTAGATTTATTGGATGAGACCGATAGTATGTTGTTGAAATTATTTATTTTTTCGAATCTAACACTTTGACTAACAGTCCTCTTCAATGCAGCATATGATTCGCATACATGAGCTTCACTCACGTGCCCTCTCAACCAGCCCAAATGCTTTAGCTCCTCGTAAAGAGATTGAAGCTCAGGTGAAAGAACTATTCTATCATAGAGCGCACGCGACCCAGGCCTCGACCTACACCTAACAGCGGGAAAAATTACATTAAAACACCACAGCACATGATTCCAGAACTGGCTGAAATCGGTGTCCACATAGCTGTAAGGACCAGTTCCATGAGAATCACGGGAATCAATCAGTCGCTATCTAAACGCGAGAATAGAAGTATCACAGTACTCTCGACGGTAATAATACCCACAGGGAGCGACACCCCGGCTGCTGTCCTCAATGGCATAGCTACACAACTGAGCCATATGGTCCGAAAATCCCAAGTGAAAATTATCAGCTTGCACCAATTCAGGATCACTAACAAGGACATAGTCAATCGCAGACTCAGTAGTCACCCCACTCCGCAAGGTAACAACTCTCGTTGCGTTCTCCACAACCGAGGAGAGACCGTAAGACTCCGCCATATCCATCAAGATCCTACTGCGATTCCGAGCTATATTGAAATCACCACATATCACGATGTAGCGATACCTATGCGCAATCCTCATTAAAACTTGCTCACGCTGTTCGCTGAAAACGTCGACATTGCCCGATGGTGGTCTGTAAATGGTAATCACACAGAATCCTTTGCCATAGACCACAGAGCAGCACTCGAACTGCAATTCTACAGAAAGATGATTTATTGGGTCAATGGGTTGACAATTATTCAATATTTCATCCCTTACATAAATCGCCACGCCCCCATGACGGGACGTAGTCCTACAGAAAGAAGAAACCAGTGAATAAGACTTTATATATATGAGTTGATTGTCGATTTATTCAATGATAGTCAGTTTTCAGAATAGTCTTCAAGGCTGTCCACGCATTTGTAATTGCTTTATTGCTCTAAAACTTCCAAAATAAACATCAGTTGTACCTACCACTATTCTACGTTATTTTCCTATTTCAAAAAACTCTAACACCGCAAGAATTAATTAAATCTCTTCGGTCAACGTTTCGTAATGCATCACTATCAGAGAAAACAGTGTACTTACAATTTGATTTGCAGAATTTCGTCATGATCGTGCGTCGGTAAGTGATAAATCAAGTGAAGGTAGAACAAGATCGACATGTAACCTATAGTGAAATAGAGGCATCTCTTGGCATATCACAGACTACATACATTCAAACATTTGTGAAAAAAATATGTTCCCGATGAAAGTTGTTATAAAATTTGTTTTCCCAAGAAGAACTTCCCATCTCACAGAACACCTCACACCAGTATTGATTTAGACGATCAAAGAACAATTGACGCTGAATCAGGAAGAATAACCGAAAACGTCGCATTATTCTTCATCAGCCAGTGCCAGCTCGCACACAATATGTCAAACAGCTGACTATTTGAAGGAGAAAAATGTTGGAATAATGTGTCCATATTCGCTTGATTTATAATACCCAATAAACTGATAATTCGTACATTAGGAGCTTTGCAAGAAACAAAACTTTTTGAAACTCGGCAATACTAAAATCGATTCTTTGCAAATTCTCTGCCATCAAGAAATATTATTTTTTATGAAATAATCCATTCAAAGAGTAGCGATGATTAATATATAAATCAAACGGCGTCTGCTCCACAAAACAAATATATTTTTATTTCAAAAATCAAGGCACATTGCCTATGTCAGTCAGACATGTTTCGAGAAAATTATTCTCATCATCAGTGACAATCAAGTAAGTACAAGATGAACAATTTCAGTTTTCTAATGTAACATATTCATTTTGTGAAAAAGGTTATGTGAAGATTTTATGTAAATTAAAATTAAAATACTGTTTTATATGAATTCAAAATTAAAATAAAAATTTTTAAACTAAATTAGAAATTAACATCTTTTGATGGCATAATGCCTTTTTTTAATACTTCTTTTTATATATCATTACTGATGTTTTTAATATTTTAAGAGAAATTTTGGATTTTACGTAAAATGCCATCAAAAGATGTTAATTTCTAATTTAGTTTAAAAATTTTTATTTTAATTTTGAATTCATATAAAACAGTATTTTAATTTACATAAAATCTTCACATAACCTTTTTCACAAAATGAATATGTTACATTAGAAAACTGAAATTGTTCATCTTGTACTTGATTGTCACTGATGATGAGAATAATTTTCTCGAAACATGTCTGACTGACATAGGCAATGTGCCTTGATTTTTGAAATAAAAATATATTTGTTTTGTGGAGCAGACGCCGTTTGATTTATATATAAATATTATTTTATAGTATTCCAACTTCATAAATTTAAAGTATCATACTCTTCTAATAAATGAACTACTTCCAATTAAAAAAAAAAAAACATTGTTATTGAAACATGCAAACTAATACCATCTAAACCAATTAAAATTCATAAAATCCATAATCCCTGCTAAATTCCTATTTAATCCTCCAATTCCATCCAAACAAAACACACAAAATATTGGCTGTTTCTATTTATTCCATTAGAATAAAAAACAAAAAGAAACGACCAAAGTAATTTGCATAAATTTTAATTGGCCAATTTGGGGCAACAACAAAAAAAAAACTGTTCTATACACATAGATGGTCTCAATAAACTCTTAAGCTTGTATATTTACAAATGGTATTTGAATCAATAAATAATTAAAATAGCACGGAAACTGTTTTAATGGAAAAACAAGTGACCTTACAGTAGAAAGCTTTTATCCATTAGACACTATTTCGATAGACATTTGGTTCTATTTACTGGCGAAACAATATTTATTTATAATCAGATTTATACGAGTGGTTTCTCGACTTTTCCGAGATCAGAGTTAGAATTAAAAATACCGAGAATAATAATAATAATAACTCTTTATTGTCTAACAGGTGACAACCCAATTACAAGACAAACTGCTATGAATATAATATTATATAGTAAATACAAATAATAATAATAAATTTACAAAAGTAATAAACTGAAGGTGACAGTAGCAAGAATACAATACAAACATATAGGATCGTATGGATATATTTCACTGAGCAAGTACATAGAATCTATTGAATCATTTCCCTCAGAACATTCCTCAAATCACGCTTAAATCTGTTGGGATTCTCATTGAAGTAATTAATGCTAGTATAGATAGAATAAGTATTACAGAAATTACACGCTTTGAAGATGAGAGCTCTTGTTTCATAATTTGCGTGCACCGGAGGTACTCTGAAGAGATCGGCACTTCTCGAATTGAACTGTGGAATATTAAACCGCAACATCTCCAACAATTGCGAACAGTCTATAAGACCATTAATCAGACCAAATATAAAACACTGAGAGGAAAAATGCCTACGCATCTCCAGCGATTGAAAATCAAATCTCTCCAATAGCAAACCATGGTCGTATCCCCGGGCAGGAAACCGACCATCAATCTTGAAGGCTAGTCGTTTGAGGAATTTTCGTTGAACATTTTCGAGAGAGTTAATATAAACTCCATATATTGGAGACCAAGCAATGGCAGCATATTCAAGCCTTGATCTTACCATTGCGTTGCACAACACTATAAGACAATCAGTATTGTTAAATGAGTTCGTGGTTCTAAAAATGAATCCCAGACATTTGAGCGCCCTTTTCTATGTTTCGGTAACATGATAATTAAAAGTTAATTCGCTATCAATGAACACACCAAAATCTTTAATAACAGTGCATTTATCAAGAGCAGCGCCAAAGAGTCTGTAATTGTAAGAAACAGTGCGGCGTCTTCTTGTGTATGTTATATATTTGCATTTATCGACGTTTAAATAAAGCTTATTCACAGTACACCAATCCTCAAGCATATTCAGATCTCTCTGTAGTACATCACAGTCATCTTCGGAGTGAACAGCTCTGAATAGTTTAGATCATCTGCGAAAAGTAAATAATTGCTAGAAAGGTGCGTTCCTATGTCATTAACGAATATTGCAAATAACAGAGGGGCTAGGTTACTACCTTGGGGAGCGCCACTTGTGGCCAAGTAAGAGTGAGACTTAAAACCACTGTATTGCACGAAGTGCATACGTCGATTCAAATATGATTCAAAAAATGAAATTAAAGACTCCTGGAAGCCAAAGTGAAGCATCTTTCGTAATAGTATATTATGGTCTATTTTATCGAATGCTTTAGATAGAAGGTATGGTGTTTCTGAAATCACTGTTACGGTGCCGCAGTGTACAGCGACTGTTTTCAGTGCTTACTTATTACGGGATGACAATCCAGAAGCCGTGGTCTGTAGCATGTTGTGTATTTCTTTGATAGAAAACGTCGTTTAGGTCCTTAAGTCTCTCATCATTTCCGACAGAGATTTTCTTGGAATGACTCTAATCTCGAGATCGCTCAGTTGTCTCAAACTTTTGATGGTAAATTGATGGTTTTTCTGGTGGCGAATTCGCTAAGAAAATCACAGATCATTGATCGAGCAAATAAAATAAGATAAACTCCTCGTTAGGATAGACTATTTATTATTTCACAGCATAATATAGGTGCCGGGTATTCCATTAAGGGTGGACAGGTAGCATATCTCAGGAAATAATAGTCGTAGGACAATGGGAAAAAAAAATATTTTAGGGAAATTCACCATGGGAAATTGCTGGAAATAGTTTTTTAGTTCCTAACTATACCGCTAGGGGGCGTAATAGATACAGTATTGCGAAAAATGCATTTTTATTGAAAATTTCGCAATATAAGTTAGAAAAACAATACTACCACGGTAATGCTACTGAGATTCGGCATCTTTTTGGTGTATCACTTTTTATTGTAAGGCTTGAAATAAAGGCAGCAGGGAAGGACGAAATTTTACCTATGATAATGCCTATAACTTTGGTTTGGCTTAACCGAATTTATCAATCTAATTTTGGTTTAAGAACTCAAGCCTTGCTGATGAAGAAAATAAATTAAACCAACGTCGATTTCACTTCTAGAGCTTTCCGATGAAGTTGAATTTTCATAATCCGGGTCTCGTTACAGTTTAAAAACTTTCGACTCATTTTTCCATTCAACATACGACTCATACAAGGAACGAAACACAAATAATGGCAGAAAATAATAAAAATAAATATGTAAACAAAATGACAATCAACAAGTCTGAATAGTGCTTCAATCTTTGAATTGGTAGCGAAACTATTTAGCCAAACTTTAGTCATAAACTAGAGCACACGAAATGTACATATATTTTAATAGATAGTGTGAGCGCCTAGTGTACACATCGGATTCAATGTAACCAGTGCTTGTGGTCATATATGGTCACACAGTTAATTCATAAAAGATAGTTGTGTACCATATTGGGTACACATGGTAGTTAAAGTGTTAAACTGATAGTTTAACAAATAAAAATAATAAAAGATCGATTAAAATTACCAAAATGCAGAGCTTTCATAAAATTTGTTAAAAGAGGTTGATTTAGATACCCATGAAACAAAATTGGGAAGTTTCCATGCATGAAGACAAATAAATAAACGCGAATATGCTGCTAAATACCCTGACCGAAGACACTATAGCAGAAAAGTGTTCCGTCGGTTAGCAGTCCGTTTACGAGAAACGGGAAGTGTAAGAGTTGATCCAGTCCCGCTCAGAAGACGTCCAGTTAGCAGTGAAGATAATATTATAAGCGTTCTTGCGTATGTGGAAGCGAATCCTCATGTAAGCGTCAGTAACATTTCTTCAGACTTAGGAATAAATCGTACTTCAGCATATTGCGATTTTTTCAATAAAAATGCATTTTTCGCATTAAGGTATCTATTACGCCCCCTAGCGGTATAGTTAGGAACTAAAAAACTATTTCCAGCGATTTCCCATTGTCGATTTCCCTAAAAGAATTTTATTCCCATTGTCCTACGACTATTATTTCCTGAGACATGCTACCTGTCCACCCTTAATGGAATACCCAGTATATTATAAAAATGCCGAAACTGAAAAAGCACCTCAAAAACGAGTTCCAAAAAGCCCTAAATCCCAAAAAATAACCAAATTCTTGCCAAATATTTTTAGGTCGTTTAACATTGTACTGAAACTTGCCGAAGAGTAGTCGACGGCAACACAGAGTACCGTTTAAAGTGACTGTCGCTTCAAAACACGTGTTCAGTAGTCTCTGTTACTTTTTCGCTAAAACGGCATTTTTCGTTCCCACTTTTTCTTTGAGTAGTTTCATCTAGAATCCTGAGGTCCTGACCTTCGCAGACTGGATTATACTGATAAGATCGCCACTGGGAAAGCTTCTGCGGCGTCATTTTCTTTTCCCACTCTAGTTGTTGTTGTTGTTCTTGCGACTTACACCATCTTGAGTTTTGCTTAATGTTGGAGCAGCTAAAACACACAAACATATATTCGTGTGGAGTATCAAAACTTTATCGTTGTATAGCGACGTCCGACGAGTAATATGTATTGCAGCAACTAGGTACACCTACATCACTGCATACTTACCAGTTAGTTGTACTACAAATGACATGTGCTATAGCTTAGACTCCAGAATATATTCACCCCAAAACAACTCAAATGCGTGTAGAGTGGCAATGCGAATCGTGTTAAATTCCAACTTTGAGAGTTTAATGGAAATAATTAATTATTGCATTATTACAAGGTAGTGGAATCGAGACATAGGGGATTGGGTTTCCGAAATTGCTATATTGTGTTTATTCTGTTCTCAAAAGGAATATCCTCGAGAGTCCTTAGAAGGAAAGATAACAATTTAGCGGAAAATAAAACTGTAGCCGACGTGACAGGAGGTAAAACTTCATTAGGCCAAAAATTTTAAAATAATAATATTGTACAACTGAACCTCTTTTTGTGTTGTTTTTAGTTTTATTTGCATATACTTGTAGTGAATTAATTTATTGTCATGTTTGTATGTCTGGTGAAGAGGATTGCACGTACATCACGAAAAACCGTAGCTATTACCTTGTTGGCCATTCCAATGTCTGCGTCTTGAAAAGCCCACTGTGTTTTTGAAATGGAAAATACTTCGGCCTTAACCATTTCGCGCACTTTGAGCGATCACTCAATACCATATCAGGAATTTCGTCAATCATTTTCAGGGTGCTCATTTCCACGATCATTATTTAGACCAAATTTCGCAACAGAGACCTGCACACACGAATTCGTGCAGCATGTGCATGATTTAACTGATCAGGGCCAATATGTGGTTGCACTGCTCTTTGATTTATCCAGCGCCTTCGATGTGGTGGATTTATGTGTCAAAAAATTGAGAATATGGGTTTACGGGGTCCAGTCAATAAGTGGATCCATTCATATATGGCAAATAGAAGGATAGCTGTCAAGGTGGGTTCATGTGTTTCGAATTTTGAGGATATGGATATAGGGATACCACAGGGTAGTGTCCTCGGCCCCTTGCTATTCTTATTGTATACAAACGACCTTCCTCTGTATGTCACACGGGGTTATCTGTACATATATGCTGACGACACTACAATTTTAATCAGCGACCACGATCCAGATAAATTACTAGAGAAAATTAACACTACCTTTAAGGAATTTCAGTCGTGGTGCAAAAGCAACAGGCTCATGGTGAATCTCAGTAAAACGGTGGCATTGCAGTTTAGCAGATACAAGCGTGAGTTGGGTTTCAATCTCACATTCAATAATATAACTTTGCCTTGGTCGGATTCTGCCGGTTTGCTGGGTCTGCAGGTGGATCCCAAGTTCTCTTGGACACTGCATGTGGACAAACTTTGCAGTAAACTGAATCAAAATACATACGTCTTACATTCCTTAAAAAGCTTTATGAACCAAACATCATTACGCTCAGTGTCTTATGGCTTAATGTATTCTGCGATTTGCTGCAATGTCGCTGTGTGGGGCAGACGCGCGGAGGCTGATCGAGTTTTTATCACACAAAAAAGAGCACTAAGACTAATTTTTAACATACCATATGGTGGTACCTGTAAAGATACGTTTATTCAAAATCAGATACTCACTGTTCCATGTGTTTATTTGTACAGGGTGTTGTCTTTTGCGTTTAACTGTAGGAAGAAGGGAAGAGCTGGGAGGAGAGGTAATGTACATACGCACTTAACCCGGGGAAGAGAGCAATTCTGTCTACCACGTCCGAGGCATGAATTTTACAAAAAGTCACCCTTATACTCAGGACTGTATTTCTTTAATCTGCTTCCTAATGAGATAAGGGGGTGCCAATCCGAGACATTATTTAAGAAAAAAATAAAGACCTTGTTAGCAGCTAATGCGTTTTATAGCATTCGTGATTTTACCGAATTTATTGTAACAAGACATTGATGCTGTGATCGCTGTGACTGTTCCAACCAATTCTGGAATGCGCTCCCCTAGTGTTGTACTTGTTCTGTTGTGTATTGAATTATTTTTATTTATTTTATCTGTTATATATATATATATATATATATATATACATATTTTTTTTATTGCATTTTGCTTATGAATTTCTTATTTTTGTCGTATTAATTCTTTAATAAGTATTGACGTGTCAATGTACCTCATGATGTACAACATATGACAAAATAAATGATTTGATTTGATTTGATTTGACAGTCGAATAAACGTCGAAAAATAACGTATAAATTACGTCGAAGATATGATTAATGAAACGTTAAAAATGCGTCACATATATGTTATTAACACGTTATATTAGGTTACGATGTTGGAAATATAATCAAACGATAATTATTACATCCTCTAATATAAACTATAATCAATTTAAAGCTTCATACTGACACTTTTTCTTATTACAAAAAGTACTACAAATTTACATTGACTTTTCTATACAGGAGGCTGGATTTCGAAGTTAAATATCTATTATCTAATTTTCATTTAAGAATTATGTAGAATTCTTTACACCAATACTCAACTCAAAAAACAACTATTGGGTCTGCCAGATAACTTTTTTTTTTTTGAAAATGCTATAAAAGAAAAACTGCTGAATATTTTCTGAAAATTCTTTTTTTATTTGAAAGTACAATCCTTCCGGTTAATAATGACAAATAATTTCATTCAAATGGCTGCCTCGGCTGGCCATGCAGTAGCCTACACGATCGGTCCAATTTTTAAGCACATTATCGATTGTGTGCAGCTGTATTTCAGCAATGGCTGAACGAATATTGTCCTTTAAAGCGTCAATTGTCTCTGGCTTGTCGGCGTAACACTTATCTTTGACGGCACCCCAGAAATAATAGTCCAACGGTGTCAAATCGCAGCTCCGAGGTGGCCAAACGACATCAGCTCTGCGGCTGATAATGCGATTTTCAAAAACCGGGCGCAAAACATCGAGTGTAGCTTCGGCTGTGTGGCACGTAGCGCCGTCCTGTTGAAACCAAATGTTGCCAATATCCTCCTCTTCAATTTTTGTGAACAAAAATTCGTTCAACATGGCCCGATAACGATCGCCATTAACTGTAACGGCCACTCCTTGCTCATTTTCGAAGAAAAATGGCCCAATTATGCCTCCGGACCAAAATCCGCACCAAACAGTGACTCGTTTTGGGTACATCGGCTTTTCAATGTATGCGTGCGGGTTTTCTGTGCCCCAAATGCGACAATTTTGCTTGTTTACATACCCGCCAAGATCAAAATGAGCTTCATCTGAAAAGATGATTTTTTGGCAAAATCGGCATCTTCTGTAAGTCGATCGCAGGCCCACTGAGCGAAGCGCAAACGCATTGGATGGTCAGTTGGCTTCAACTCCTGAACCAATTGGACTTTGTATGGCGTCATACCAAGGTCTTTATGCAAAATTCGTCCCAATGATGTCTTTGAAATGTTCAATTGTTGAGACCGACGGTGAATTGATGTTGATGGCGCTTCACGCACACTTTCTGCCACAGCAGCAATATTCTCGGGTGTACGCACTGTTTTTGGCTTTTCACGCTTTGGTTTATCGATGAGGATGCCAGTTTCTTTCACTTTTTTCACGAGATAACGAACATACGGAGCTGACGGTGCTTCTCTTCTTCCAAAATCCGTACGCAATTTTCGCACACATTCTGCAACATTACCATGATTTTCAAAGTAATGTCGCAATATTTCCCAGCGTTGTTCAAGCGTATACACAACCATATTCGTTCAGCGAAAGGATAAAACTAATCATCTGTCAAATCAGACATGAGCTAAGTGTTACCCTTCACGAAATAAGCTCTAGTTGAAAAAAAAACGTTAGATGGCGGACCCGATAGGTATAATCGAATAAAGTTTTATTGGTGAAAACAGTTGTATTCAAACAATTACAAAAATTGTTAGGTAATTATTATTTTACTATAACAAATAGTGTAAAAAAGTAAACAAACCGATTAAGTCTAACAAAAAAACTAAAAACCCTATTCTAGAGACATTCTTTTAGGTGCATTTTTTAGCCAAACCTTCATACCACTTTCGATTGACACATCAGTGACTTCTTTACAAGATTGTTTAAGGGCTTCTAAAACAATAAATTAATATTAGAATTTCTGCAGAATTAAGACTCTTTATATCCCAATAAACGTCTTTACCTTTTTCTAAAATATCAATAATTAAACTTTCAGAAACCTAGTCAAAATTGTAGCAGTATTTTAATTGTAACTTTTTTTTTTTCAAAAATGTAAAGATCAGTCTTTGAAAGCAATTAATGTGAAGTAAGTCTTAAAACAAAATAACCCACCTGCTGCAATTTTTGTATTATTTTTGGCAATGGTAACATTTTACTGATGACCCTTTTTCATTTGCTATAAATTTGTATAATTATCATTAATCATTACAGAATTTAAAAAATACAGACTTAAAAAATGACCTTAGAAAAACGTCAATATTACGTTTCCTATGCACGTCTTTAATACGTATTTATG
This sequence comes from Apoderus coryli, assembly GCA_911728435.2. NCBI lineage: Eukaryota > Metazoa > Arthropoda > Insecta > Coleoptera > Attelabidae > Apoderus > Apoderus coryli. Next base: position 44,967,262 of record OU452199.1, on the reverse strand, counting down.
AAGACGTTTCTAAAACGCTTCTCTGGGGGGTAGTAAACGTCCTCGACCTAATATCCCCGTAAAACGACGTCACAAAAACGTACCCTTGCTACTTGGGTGCATAGGAAAAAATTATAAAATTAAAATACTTATTGTACAACTGAACCTCTTTTTGTGTTGTTTTTAGTTTTATTTGCATATACTTGTAGTGAATTAATTTATTGTAAAGTTTGTATGTCTGGTAAAGAGGATTGCAGAAAACCGTAGCTGTTACCTTGTTCGTCATTTCAATGTCTGCGTCTTCAAAAGCCCACTGTGTTGACTGTTCCTTTATTTCCGCTGTGTAATAGAGATAGATGACGTTTATTCCGCAGTGAGCGCAAATGCTTCCGAATTTTATTGTAACACATTTTTGAAATGGAAAATACTTTGGCCTCAACCATTTCGCGCACTTTGAGCGATCACTCAATACCATATCAGGAATTTCGTCAATCATTTTCAGAGTGCTCACTTCCACGATCATTCCGAACGACCGTTTGTGGATATTTATACTGGTGCATGACTGTTATTTTCTTGATGTTGTGGTTCAATTCAAATTTAAGATTGAAATGTATTTATAGACCGATCTTGTAGTGTAGGGACAGTAAAACTCTTTATTAACTCACTGGAAAGCTGATGAGACGCTTGTCATCAACGTATTTATAATAATAATAATCTCTTTATTGTCTAACAGGTATTGCTACCCAATAACAAGACAAAATCTTACATTAACAAAAACAATTGCCTAGCATTAGCATACAAAAACACCCAACTTATAAGTAACTTAAAACTAACTGAAAAATAGAAAAATACAAAAAAGGAAATACACGCATCAAAACGAAAGAAAATTGGGACAACAGTAAATTCCATTATCCAATTAATAATAACAATAAATAATTAACACATGAACATAATTCATCAAAACAAATCCAAATCAGTAGCCAGCAAACATGTCTCTAAACTTTTCTTAAAAGAACCAAGCGATACATTAAAAAAATCAAAGTTTTCATTAATAACTAATCGGTTGTTGTTTTTACAAGCCCGAAATAGCGGTGCTTTAGATTCATAATTAGAACGAATCTGTGGCACCCAAAATAAACTAGCGCTTCTAGAGTGAACCCTAGGGACACGAAACCATAGCTGCTGAAGCAACCGAGGACAATCCAACATATTGTTGATCAACTTAAAAAGAAAGATCTGAGACTCGAAGATGCGTCTCTCGGCTAACGGCCGAAATCCGAACCTTGCCAGTAACAGGCCGTGATCACACCCACGAGTAGGAAACTATCCATCAATTTTAAATGACAAATATTTTAAAAACTTACGTTGGATACTCTCCAATCTCTGTATATGAACACGGTAGATGGGCGGCCAAATGATTGTAGCGAATTCTAAAATAGACACAACAAAGGCGAAATAGAGACTTTTCAGGCAGCCCATGTTGTTGACTTCTCGGGTCTGTCTAAAAATAAATCCTAACATTCGCAAAGCATTAGCAGAAACTTGCTCAATGTGGTAGTTGAAAGATAAATCACCATCCAAGTATACACCAAGATATTTGATTAAAGCGCAGCGTTCCAAATTTGAATTATCGATGGTGTAGTTTCGCAAAAACGGATCTTGACGTCTTGTAAATGTCGCCGACTTACATTTGTTCAGATTTAGAGGAAGTCTATTCAGATCACACCATTCTGAAAGCCGACACAGATCTGTTTGAAACTGTGCGCAATCGTTCTCACAAACAACAATGCGATACAATTTTAAATCATCCGCAAACAACAAATAATTGCTATTGAAACCAGAGCCAATATCGTTTACGAATATTGCAAAGAGAAGAGGAGCCAACGTACTGCCCTGCGGAGTTCCACTTGAGGCTGTGAATGAACTTGAACTGAATCCATTATATTCAACAAATTGTTGCCTTGCTCCCAGATAGGACTGAAAAAAAGATATCAGATTCCTGCCGAAGCCAATGTCGCACATCTTCTGTTGAATCAGGGAATGATCAATCTTATCGAACGCCTTGGAAAAGTCAGTATAGATTGCGTCGACAGTAGATTCACCACTGACAAGACACTAAAGTATAATATTCAGTCTTTGTTTTGAAATTGTACCCACTACGCATCTGTTTATCTAGAAGCAATGATAATATAATCAAAATTGACTGATATTTATTTTGAGTCGCCTTTATTGCATTTCCCAACATATCCTAAACCCTTATCCCCCTTTGCATTACCTCTATAAATTTCCCAAAAAAAAAAAAAAATGTATTGTCGTGTCTATCCATACATTTTCATAAATTTGCCATGATTTCAGTAACGAAAAAAGCGTATAAAATTCCAATAGTATAAAAAAAGGAGTGAAGTGGAAGTAAAGAATGTGTGTGTGTGTGTGGGATAGTAGTTTGGTTTTTTGTTCCCGTCATAATATTACTGGAAAAGCAGAATTCATCGTTGGGCACACGCCGGTTGTCGTCGCCACCGAAAATTTCCGCATAATAACGTCTTTCATACATAAAACATTTATTTGATTCCCCACTGCTGTGATGTATGTTTTCGCTGCCTGGTTGGTTTTGTTTTTGTGCTTACACATGAGCTTTTCTTTAGTTTGAAAGTCTGGTTAAGTAAGAAGAAAATAGAACAAATTAGCAATTTTTATACAGCGACAGTAAAAGAATCTAAAATCAAATCAAAAGAATTAACAAACGTTGCTAAGTTAGACAGTGTGGTGAAAAATTAGATGACAAAATGTGCTGCAAAATACTCATGCATGTTGGTTATCATTTCCTCAGTTGATATGAAACGCTTAGCCGGAGCCAAGTTTTCATGTTCTGGAACAAAAGATCACGCATTTCGCCAAGAAAATTCCATTGCTTCGAGTGCTGCTTGGTTTGTAGTGGTGGACCCAACAAGGCCAAGCACTCCGCGGTATGAGAAAGACGATTTCTCTTTTGAGGAATCCGACTTCAAGAGGTTATCGGCGTTGACCAGAGCGTAGTAAAGATACCAATCGACATCGCAAATACTTTCAATGACTTCTTTGTCAGTTTTTCTAGGAATAATACTTCATGCAGTCTGGACACACCGAATCTCGTGAAATCCACAGTTAGATCTTTTTTCCTTCACCCCACTACCCCAGATGAGATCTCCAGAGTTGCCAGGAAAACTTGCAGGAAAAAATATAGCGGTTTGGATGGTATTCCGGGTAATGTAGTTCTGGCCGTTGTTGATAAAATTGCAGGGCCGTTGTCCCTGATAGTTAACAGAAGCTTTGAGGAGGGTGTTTTTCCGGAACGTTTAAAAAAATCAAAAATTTTTCCCATATATAAAAATAAAGGAGATCCTAGGGATATAAATAATTACAGACCTTTGGCATTACAAAACCAGTTCAGTAAAATCTTTGAATCTTTATTTAACAATAGACTTAATGATTATCTGGAAAAATAAACTGCTTACTCACAGCCAAAATGGATTTAGAAGCAATCGGTCAACAGAGACAGCTCTGAGTCAGGCTTTTGGTCACTTGGTTCATGCCCTTAATAACAGGCAAATGGTGGCTGATATTTTCTTTGATCTGAGCAAGGCTTTTGATACAATAGATCACAAGCTTCTGCTCTCAAAATTGGAGGATGTTGGAGTGCGTGGAACAACGTCTAAATGGATAGGAAGTTATCTCATGCATCGTACCCAGCAAGTAGAGATTGCGGGCGTTCGTTCAGGGGTGGGAATTGTGAGCAATGGGATACCACAGGGCTCATGTTTATCGCCAACTTTATTTAATATATTTATTAATACCCTGCCGGACATTTTGGGGGTTTTTGGCCTGCCCGTTCTTTATGCGGATGACACAAGTGTCCTTGTTTCAGCCGGGGATGAGAGTGGGTTGGTACGGTCTGCTAATGCCCTAGCTGGCGCGAACACAATGGACTGGCACTCAATGCATCAAAAACTGTCTTTCTCCCAATTTCCATATCAAATAGGAACATGGACCGAAGTTATTTAATAAGAGCCAAAGATAAATCTATTGAGCAGGTCAGTAGCACCAAATTCTTGGGAATATATACAGACAATAAATTGACCTGGAGCACGCATATAGACGCTGTAGTAAAGAAATTGTCCAGCTACATATTCCTAATAAACAACATCAAAAATACTGTATCGAATGATATTCTTAAATTGATATATTTTGGTCTGATACAGTCTACTTTAATGTATAGTGTTATATTTTGGGGGGGAGCGAGTGGGACTGCGAGGGTGTTCAGAACTCAAAAAAGGATCATCAGAGCGATGCAGGGAATCTCTCAAACTACTTCCTGTAAGGACCATTTCAAAAAATTGAAGTTAATGACATTCCCTTCACTATACATGTACTTTACTTATAATACATATAAAAAAACAAAATGAAATATTGCCTAAATCAGAAGATATACATAGTCACAATACTAGAAATAAAAATAACTTGGTATTACCATTCTCCAGATCAACTACTGGCCAAAAGAACTCTAACTACATAGGTGTTAAATGTTTCAATAAAATTTTAAAAATACAAAAGTTTCAAAACATTTCTATCAAAAAATTGAAACTGGAGCTGAGAACCTTTTTTATAGAGAAATGTTTTTATTCTGTAGACGAGTTTTTAAATTGTACTAATGAATAGTTTTAAGTCCCGAATTATAGCGGGTTATGTATGAATATTATTGTTTTTGTGACTATCCCATAATGTGACATGTCATATTGTATATTGTTATCATTCTGAGGAGCAAAGAATAAATAAATTCTCTACTTACTTATATAATATCTTGTGCGAAAAATGATCCATAATTGCAGCTCTTGAGGAAGGGTGGGATGCCCCCCTTTGGAACCCTCATGACTGGAATACACAATACATGTAGGTATGCAAAAATTTATAGGTTTCCCTGAACAGATATAAAAAATAAATTCCACTAACACTAAAGTAAGAATTAAAACCGAGACTGGGGTAGGGAAAGTAGTCTGTTGGAAACAAATACGGCATACATTCTAATTGTGATAAATTTTATTCAATTTAGGTAGCGGTGACTTGTTACACATACTGAAATCTTCTTGGGTGAACATGGAAAATTTTGAGTTCAGTCTACTATAGAAGTATATATTTGAGACCTTGAAATGTTTCGCTATGAGTCTGTCCATTTATTTATGACGTTCATTTTTATTTAATTTCTAGGTCGACCCTCTCAATTACAAAACTGTACGCTCATGAATCAAACTGTGAATTCATTACAAGTGGAATGCACTGAAGGCTACGATGGTGGATTGTCACAAACTTTCCTTATGGAAGTGCTCGAGTTGCCCAGCCTCAAACCAAGACTGAATCTGACAGCATACAAGGTGAGTAAATTCTATTAAATAATGGAGATTAGATTTAAACTTTGTACAAGATAATCAGTTACTTTTGATAATCAATTTTAATGTAAGGTGACTTTCATAAATTATTTTATTAACAAGAAATCCCTGCGGGATTTCCCAGTCGTTGTGTGGTAGTTTTATCTATGAAAAAAGTCATTGAGGGTTATAAAAAAAAATTTAAAAAAAAAATCAAGAAAAAAATTTCAAGGAAAAAAATGTTTCTATTAAAAAAAAAGTCAAAAAAAAAATTAAAAAAAAAAAAAATTAAAAAAAAAAAATTTTAAAAAAAAAAATTAAAAAAAAAAAATTAAAAAAAAAAAATTTCAAAAAAAAAAATTTAAGAAAAAAAATTTTCAAAAAAAAATTTTCAAAAAAAAATAAAAAAAAAAAAAATTTCAAAAAAAAATTTTCAAAAACAAAATTCAAAAATTAATTAAAAAAAAGTATTGGCAGAGCTGAAAATCTGAAAATGTTTCTATTATTGAAAATAAAAAGAAACATTTTTGAGTTACCCCGTAGATAACCTCTAGGAGATTATAGTTTAACTTTCAAAGAAATCTTGAATTGAAACCCAAAGAAATCAAAAAATTATTCAAAATATTATTTTTTTGTCCAAAATAATGAAATACATTTTTGACTCACCCCGTATATAAATTCCAAAAAGTAAATACAGGATGTCCCAAAAACATACCGAACAATGAAAGAAGTGATAGGAGACGTCAAAGCAGACAAACAACCACATCATCAATTATTACAATGTTGCATATTATGTTTCAGTTACCAATTTTTGTGGCTGACGGTCTCGATCCCGGCACCAGTTACAGAATTATGTTGTACGCTGTAAACAAAAAGGGTAGAAGTGAAGCAACTATAATTGATCCTGTGACGTTTAAAGGAGTTGCTAAGCTACAAGGTACGTAGTATGGTTAACAAATTTAAACTCTATTCAAGTAATTGTTTGTGAAGAATTTTGTAGTCCTAAATCCGAAAATGCTAATGTAATTACCGTAACGCGTAAAGTTTTTTTGTTACAACTTGTAACTTTAAACATTGCAGATTGTTTTATCGGAGTCGTTTAGGCGGTTTTTTGGCCTCCCCTGTCTCTGTTGCGTCTTCGCAAAACCTTTTTTTTTTTTTTGTTCGGCAGAGAAAAAATCTTTCAAAGCAACCGGTACTGTAGGATTTCCACCCACTAAAAAAACTCTTCTTCTTCGCCACTGCAATGGTACCGCTGTTCGCATAAACTTCATTGCAGTTTGTGTCTATCTCTCAGTGTAAAACATTTTGTTGTCTTTCGTCCCTTTCTTTCTGTTCCATAAGTTTTACTCTGTCTGTGTTCCATCGTGGGCAGTAGAACCATGTGTGTTCCACAGAGTCTTGAAAGCACCATGTCCACTTAGTAGTTGCGTCATGGCATAATGTATAGGTCTATATTTGCATTGGTGAAAACTACTTATATTTGGAATTAATTTCCTTGTCCAGGATCCCACCTCAGCTTGCTCCCATCTTGTCTGCCACTCTTCAAGTGTTCTCTCTCGTTCTTCCTTTTTTATATCATTTAAGGCACCTTCGTTCCGTTCATGTATCCTTGTTCTTTCCTCGGCCATCAATTCTATTGGAATCACCCTCGTAATGACATAGAGAGCTTCCGTTGACACCGTCCTATACGAGCTAGCTATTCTCAGTAGCATTTTGCGTTGCAGCTTTTCCAACATTTTTCTATATTTTGCAAATTTTAATGCAAATTGACAACTGAGTTTAGCACCACCCTTTTGTGGCTCCCTGGACCTCTTATGTTTGGCAAGAGTTTTATAAGAGCTGCTACCCTTTTTTCGGCTTTATTGACTGTGTATTTAATGTGTTCCGTAAAATACTGTTTCTCATCTATGACAATTCCCAGGTATTTCAGTGTCCTTCCCGGTGTGATTAGTTTTCCTTTGCAGTAAAAATTTATAGCTGATCTATCTCGCTTGCCTTTTAGAATGATGGCCTCCGTTTTTTGTGGGGCGAGTTCAAGTTGTTTCTTTTCCGTCCATTTGTCAACCATTTCGATCGCTTCATCGGCTTTCAACATGAGTTCCGTTTTGTCCGCAGCCCTAACAACAATCGCAATATCGTCGGCATAAGCGACTACATTTACGCCGTCTGGATACCTCAATCCCAGCAAGTCATCGTAAACAATATTCCACAGCAAAGGTCCCAATATTGAGCCCTGAGGGACTCCCGCATACACTTTAATCTGATTTTCCTTGTCAATGCTCAAAGTTCTCTCACTCAGATAACTATCGATAATAGCTTGGCAACCTTCTATCCTTTAGCTCTTCTAATATGGTCTTCCACGACACCAGTGCTGCCCATGTCTTATCGTGATCTTCCCGAACAATTTTGAGAACCTCCTCGTCGGCTCCCACCGTTGACCTTCCTTTACGGAAACCATATTGGTAATCGGAGAAACCCCTCGTCTTTTGAATCTCTATTTCGAGCCGGGATTTTATTAGTGATTCGTAGCACTTGCTGATTGTTTGAAGGAGGCAGATTGGTCGAAAATCTTCGACACCTTTCGGTATTAGAATCAATCTTGCGTTTTTCCAGGCTTGTGGGAACACTTGCTCTCGTAGGACGTTATTCACTCTTTCGAATTGCACACAATAAAACCCAGAGATCTATAGGATGCTGAAACTATATTATTGTAATGATTAGTAAAGCTCAGTTTACCATCAAACCAAACACCTAAATCGTTAAACTCATCACAACTTGTTAATGGAATATAATTTATACAATATGAAAATTTGACAGGGTTTATTTTCCGTGTATAGGAAACACTAAAACATTTGTCAATATTCAGATAAAGATTATTACGGACACACCACTCATATACAACATTTAAATCGTCCTGAAGTTGAGAACAATCTTCAGTACTATTAATGACAGAATATACTTTGAAGTCGACAGCATATAATAACGAACTATTTGTCAAGCCACTAGAAATATCATCGATAAAACAGAGGAACAACAATGGTCCAAGGACAGAGCCCTGGGGAACACCAGATGACACTTTAATATTTGCGGAACGAAATTCTCGACCTTCCACATACTATCCTTCAGATACGACTTCAAAAGCAGCAGTAAATTATAAGATAATCCATAACGACACAGTTTACGCAGTAGAATACCATGATCAAGTCTATCAAAGGCTTTAGAAAAATCAAAAATCGTGGAAAACAGTAAGCCTGATGTAGATATCAGAAAAGCATCAAACTCTCCTCACCCTCCTTTTTTTATGCACAATGTGTTCGTGAGGCTGTAGTAAAACCGGAGACTCGTATCAAACAGAAGAGACCCTTTCAAAAATATTGTGTATACGTCCCTGGAAGGACTTGTAATCTATCTATCTATGTAGCTTAAAGTTTTAATTAATTAACGGTCTTCGCTATGTCTATGTACGTGTATGTACCTACTACAGCTATAGCATGTATGCGACCCAAGCATCCAATAATGTTTTAATTGGTTTTGTGTCTCTCACAGATATGTCCAATAGCGTAGTAATAATATGCTGTCTCAAAGCATTTAACGAATTTTCGTTGTTTTCTCTTATTCTAGTACCTAATGTTGTTACAATTAGGCTGATCATGGTTTCAACCGGAACTAGTTCTTAAGTCTTCCAGTTTTAATTCTCTCCTGATAATTGTCGTCAATATAGAGGAAAAAAAATATAATTTTCAACATGATTTTTGAAAAATTGATGAAAAGTTGCTTTAGGTCGTTATTAAACCATCTCTTCAAAAAAGTGCCTGTCATGTTTCATTTTTAAGTACGTCTACGTCTCTCCTCTATGTCATGAGGACGAAATGGAGAATCTGGGACGAAAATAACATTTTTTATACAGTTTTCCATACCTTCGAAGCAGTTCTCAAAACTTTTATCCACGCTGTAGGTTGTGTCTCAGTAACATGATTTTGAAAGGCTTCGAACGATTCTTGAAGTGATGAAGATCACTGTCCAAGCATTTTTTTGACATTTGGGTGATAAATCAGGCGATCATGGACAATCAGACATGATTTCAACATTTTTCTTCTTTACATTGTCGACTGTGTGCGAGTTTTATATATACCTCTATAATAATAATGAAGAGGCAGAGGTGAGCAAGCTATTCAGCCATTACAAGCATCTTCTATAACACTATTGAAGACATGGGTTTGTTGAAGCCGATCACCTTCTTTTTAAGATCTATCAGGAGAAAATCAAAGCCAACGGATTTCATTATTTCCTGTCAGGATGGGGAACTAAACATTAGTTTAGCAGTTACATTGCGGGTCTTGAGATCCCTACGATTCAATGTAGCATTTTTATTATCGGCTTGTCCAGCATATGCCGACATAATGCAACGTAATAGTGCAGCGATGCCTAGATGTTTATCAGGACATATATGCCTGCTTCATCGACTATAATAAGGCGTTTGACAGGGTCCGCCACGACCAGTTGATGGAAATATTACAAGGTAAAAACCTAGACCACCAAGACCTGGAAATCATCTCAAATCTCTATTACAACCAAAATTCCAAAGTAGATCAACAAAATTCTGGCACCATCTCAATAAAGAGAGGTGTACGTCAAGGTTGTGTTCTGTCACATATTTTGTTTAATGCCTACTCGGAAGAGATTATAAAAAGGGCAATGGAAAATGATAGTGCAGGAATAAAAGTAAATGGAATGCCTATAGTTGTTCTAAGATACGCTGATGATACCGTAATTTTAACGGAAAACCTGGAAGATCTACAAAGAATCCTGGACAAACTTGTTCGATATAGCGAAGAATACGGCCTTACACTCAACGTAAACAAAACAAAGTTCATGAAAATAACAAAGAAGGCCCAGACTAACAACGAACAGATAATCGTCAAAGGTGAACCCATCGAACAGGTAGAGAAGTACACTTATCTTGGAACAACAGTTACTTGTAATAACGACTACACGAAAGGAATAAAAGCACGCATAGAAATAGGAAGATCCAATTTCAATAGCATGAAAAGAGTTTTGTGCAATAGAGGTCTAAGCCTAAAACTGAGACTGAGACTAGTTAGATGTTATGTTTTTGCCACTCTGCTTTACGGCGTCGAGGCATGGACTTTGAACGCAGAAATAACCAAAAGACTAGAAGCTTTTGAAATGTGGGTGTACAGAAGAGTACTGAAGGTGTCATGGGTCGATCGGATAACTAACTTAGAAATACTTGAACGACTAAACATAGAAAGAGAGTTATTAATAACAATTAAAAGCAGAAAACTTCAGTATCTGGTCCATGTGTCTCGTGGACCAAGATATGCCTTACTTCAATTGATAATGCAGGGAAGGATCCAAGGTACAAGAAGCGTGGGTAGAAGAAGGATATCCTGATTGAGAAACTTGAGAGAGTGGTTTGGATGTTCCTCGATAGAGCTTTTTAGAGCAGCTGCATCCAAAACACGGAGATGGCACCTAGAGAGAGAGATATTTGCATCCACGGCATTCCTATGGCATTCATGAAACCCAGGAGCTCGACGAACCCACATATATTGCGTTTGTAATAGGAATTGAGGCATGTACCATTTATTGAAACTGCCAATTACCTCCTCTCAGGCTTGGAACACCTAATAAGCTTGACATCGTCCTTCTTGACAAGACAATTAAAAGGATCTTTGTGCCGAGACAAACATTATTGACAAGGCTAACGAGAAACTGACGAAGTATCAAGATCTCTTGTATGACTTTCATAGGATATGCATACACTGCAACATAACAAAGTGAAAAAGGAAAAAAGTTGTGAAAAGTCGGAAAACTTGGCAACTCTACTGACTGTATAACGTAATCACGAAATTATTGTCATTCAAACAAGGAACAGCGTTGGAACAAACTATCCCAAACAACTCTACAAAGTTGTTTTCAGAAATACACGACAACTTTTTTTTTTCTCTTTATCTTTTCCTTCCATAATGTATCGTGTATCCATTTTTTCTATTATCCTCTCCCATACACCAGCATGCCACACGTCTCTCATTCTTTCTTTCTTAATGTATTTCGCATAAACTTTATCTATTTATATGTAAATGTGTTTCTTAAGACGTTTCTGTCGTTTCTTTCCTGCATTCATACACAAGTGAATGCTAAACATAACTAGCTATACTTCTATTATTGTTACACCCGTATCGGTATATTTAAATTTGTAAGGTAAATTGTACGATCGGGTATTATTTCTAGATAAATTTCCAACGAACATATTTCAGGTGGTAGTAAAACTACTGACATTCATGATCCCTCGTATCAAAAATCATAATAAAATCATGATTTTCAATAAAATAGTAGCAATAACGCTTTTTCCCAAGAATTAATTATTGTTGATATGATTGGGTGATGATGATTTCCTCCAAATCCTCCTCAACGATGTCTGTTTGCACCTCCTGCTTTCCTTCCAAATTCTCTCCTCAGTATACTTTCTAAATTCCAATGTACCGGGTATTCCATTAAGGGTGGACAGGTAGCATATCTCAGGAAATCATAGTCGTAGGACAATGGGAATAAAATTCTTCTAGGGAAATCGACAATGGGAAATCGCTGGAAATAGTTTTTTATAATAGGAAATAAAAGGTCTGACTCCACAAAATCATTTTTGTAATCTATTTTCTTTAACGGTACCTTTTTGATGTACAATATCACGGATTTTCATTTGTAGTGTGTCCCATTCAAGTCGATGTAGTTCTTTAACTAGTGCCATTGTTACGTAATGATGTTTCATATCGATCATACTCTGTTTTCTGTGTAGTTGTTTTATTTCTTCTCTCAACCATGTTCGTTTGGCTGTCTCAACTGCTTTTTGAGCGGATGGAGAGCTGTTCTTGGTTCTAATTTGTATATATCTAGGTGTTAGCCCGTTATTTTTACATTTGCAGTTGAAGTAGATGTCCAGTTTCACATATTTTCTTTGGATTGACAATTTCTCGTATTCTCGGACTAAAGTAGCTTGACTAGCATTATTTATTTTAAAGAAGTAGTCCATTCTGAAGTTTGATTTTGTGGAGTCAGACCTTTTATTTCCTATTACAATACATTCACTCCACTTCAGAATGGACTACTTCTCTAAAATAAATAGTTTTTTAGTTCCTAACTATACAGCTAGGGGGCGTAATAGATACAGTAATGCGAAAAATGCATTTTTATTGAAAATTTCGCAATATAAGTTAGAAAAACAATACTACCACGGTAATGCTACTGAGATTCGGCATCTTTTTGCTGTATCACTTTTTATTGTAAGGCTTGAAATAAAGGCAGCAGGGAAGAACGAAATTTTACGTATGATAATGTGTATAACTTTGGTTTGGCTTAACCGAATTTATCAATCTAATTTTTGTTTAAGAACTCAAGCCTTGCTGATGAAGAAAAAAAATATTTTAAATCATAAATGTTTTCTGGGGCTTCGCTAAATGGCGATATTTGCATCGCCTAAGGTTTTTTTGATTTTTCTTTAAAAACTTAAATGCAACGATACAAATATTTTATCAAAAAATGAAAAGTAAATTGAATTTGCAACAAAAAAGTCCAAAACCACACAGGAAAATCTTTATTCGTTTGAGAGTTATGGCCAAAAGAATGTTGTTCACCAAAATTCGTTGAAAAATCATGTATCTTTAATTTTCCGTGATCAAGAAGGGAAATAAAGAAATAGGTTTAAAATGTATTAATCTGATAGTTTAACAAATAAAAATAATGAAAGATCCATTAAAATTACCAAAATGCAGAGCTTTCATAAAATTTGTTAAAACAGGTAGATCTAGATACCCATGAATCAAAATTGGGAAGTTTCCATGCATGGAGACAAATAAATAAACGCGAATGTGCTGCTAAATACCCTGACTACGATTCCACACCACACGTTTACACTCCATCTACATTGATGGTCAACTTCCGGCATCCAATGAGGATTTGTTTGTGACCAATAATGCGTATTGTGTAAATTAACACTGCCACAACTAGAAAAAATGGCTCAGTCCATAAAATCTGTGAGAGAAATTGCAGGTTTTCCGTGCACATATCTCTCAGCCAATAAAAAAAGTCTATAGGCGCTTTTTGTCAATATCGGCATCTGAAAGTGCCTGATGTAAAACCATACTGTAAGGATGCAGTTTAAAATATTTTAAAATCCAATATGCTGAAGTGCGATTTATTCCTAAGTCTGAAGAAATGTCACTGACGCTTACATGAGGATTCGCTTCGACATACGCAAAAACGCTTATAATATTATCTTCACTGCTAACTGGACGTCTTCTGAGCGGGACTAGATCAACTCTTACACTTCCCGTTTCTCGTAAACGGACTGCTAACCGACGGAACACTTTTCTGCTATGGTGTCTTCGGTCAGAGTATTTAGCAGCATATTCGCGTTTATTTATTTGTCTCCATGCATGGAAACTTCTCAATTTCGTTTCATGGGTATCTAGATGTACCTCTTTTAACAAATTTTATGAAAGTTCTGCATTTTGGTAATTTTAATGGATCTTTCATTATTTTTATTTGTTAAACTATTAGTTTAATAAAGTTTAAACCTATTTCTTTATTTCCCATGCCATTCTTGATCACGGAAAATTAAAGATACATGATTTTTCAACGAATTTTGGTGAACAACATTCTTTTGGCCATAACTCTCAAACGAATAAAGATTTTCCTGTGCGGTTTTGGACTTTTTTGTTGCAAATTCCATTTACTTTTCATGTTTGATAAAATATTTGTATCATTCCATTTAAGTTTTTAAAGAAAAATCAAAAAAACCTTAGGCGATGCAAATATCGCCATCTAGTGGAGCCCCAAAAAACAATTATGATTTGAAATCTTTTTTTTCTGCATCAGCAAGTCTTGAGTTCTTAAACAAAAATTAGATTTATAAATTCGGTTAAGCCAAACCAAAGTTATACACATTATCATAGGTAAAATTTCGTCCTTCCCTGCTGCCTTTATTTCAAGCCGCGCAATAAAAAGTGATACACCAAAAAGATGCCGAATCTCAGTAGCATTACTGTGGTAGTATTGTTTTTCTAACTTATATTGCGAAATTTTCAATAAAAATGCATTTTTCGCATAACTTTATCTATTACGCCCCTAGCGGTATAGTTAGGAACTAAAAAACTATTTCCAGCGATTTCCCATTGTCGATTTCCCTAAAAGAATTTTTTTCCCATTATCCTACGACTATTATTTCCTGAGATATGCTACCTGTCCACCCGGTATATTCATCCCTTCTATGACTAGGTTGACGCCACCAAGATACACAAGTACAAAATAGCCCTTTCGCTATGAGCTTCGACAGCGGTACGCCCAAATTTTTCATTTACCTACCTTGTTCTTGAATTTTAAATCACAAGAAAATGGCAATATAAATTTGTATATACTATACCTACAAAAAAAAAACACGAACACGTAATATAAAATATATAATATCCCATTTTAGTGTTTCCACTTTCATCCCTTATTCTTTAAATCCCCTGGGAGGGTGTCCGGTTGGACGAACACTTTCTCTCCTCAGATGGAAACGTATTGCCATATTCTCGTGCCGATTGGAATACACTACAATTTCATTCGATTGAATTTTTTTTTTATTTTTATTTGTTGGTTTGTGAAAAAGAAACCTATGGATTGAATTCTACAAATAAAGGGTAGAAAATTGATAAAGCTGGTTATTGAAGCCTCTAACATTTGTGTGTGATTGTTTTGTAGTTAGGATTGTAGAAGTGGTTTTCTCAAACAAAGCGCTTGAGTGATTTTTAACTCAATTGGAGATTTTTTCGAGTTTTGCAATAAGCAAAAACATAACATTTTTTAGAAACTTTGTTTGTCAGTTTTTTTTTTTTGATTATGCCAAGGCAGAAAAATCATCATGACACCTAGGGAGTTCCTTACCACTTCCCTAGGTAGTGTTGGACTCTAACTCAAACTAAAACTCTGCCTTATCTTTGTAGTATGGCTCGGGAACCCTCCCTTTTCCATGTCCTCGCTTGATTGTCCTCTCTTGCTGTTGTCCTCTGTTGGTGGTGCCTACAAAACACTCTGAAACATACATTTAGATGGGTATACCTGACCTGAAAGAAACAATAATAATTGGTGTCCTAGTCCTGTGGATTCCTTCGTCAGAGTTGCCTCCTCGGTCTCCGTTACCGCCTGGCACCGTCTTCTACGTTGTAGTTGACTGCTTCGCGAATCAGTGGGTTTGCATGGGTCTCTGCCTATGCAAAGACCTTCTCTGGGCTCTCAACCTCATGACGTCCCTTAGGGCGTCGAGTTTGAGGTCCCTTCGGATCTGTGCGTTTGACACAAACCAGGGCACCCACTGCCATCCTTCTTGCCTTGATCTCCGTGGCCTCCAATCGTTTCAGGTACGATGGTGCCGCGTATCCCCATGCTGAACTGGCATAGATCAAGGCAAATCGCACGACTGCCTTAACCATTCGGAGCTTGACCTGCAAGGGCATCTTGCTCCTTCTGCAGATCATCGGGTAGAGCTTCGAAATGATGCTTTTGGCATTCGCGATGCTCTTCTCGATGTGCGGTCTCCATGACAGGGATCTGTCCAAAGTTACCCCCAGGTACTTTGCAGTGTCCTGCCATTGTATGTCAGTACCCTCGATGTTGACGAAGTCGTCGGGGCGCACTTGCTTTCTTCTGATGAGGAGCGCGGTGCCCTTCTCGGCATTAATAATGACGCATTTTTTTTTTTTTTTATAGAGGAAATGCATTTAGGCACGACCACCTGTTATCCGCAGGTGAGTGTGGCGACTCAAGCTTGGGAAGTTGTCCCAGCTAATACCCACTAAAACCTCTCCGGTGAAAGGAGCTATCTGATCGCAGATTTCTGGAGGGAAGACTTCTCTTCCTCCAGGAGCTCTCCTTTCGTTTCAGAAGGCTTGGGACTATGTCCTGTAGGTCTATCTATCGTCTCTCTTTCTCGTCTGGTCTGCTACTTTATGTGTCTGCTAGTAGTTTAGAACTTCTGACGTTTCTTCCGCGAGGATTGTGTCTTTTTGTGCGCCGTTGGGTCGACGTTGTCTTCACCCTGTAGAGCCTAGGGTCATAGTTGGCATCTTGGCCTCTTGAACCTCCTTGCTTGTTCCTCGGGGTCGTAGTCCACCGCTGCTCGCAGAAGTGAATTCTGATGTCGCTCAGCCCTTTTGAAGACCGTTGTTGCTCGCTGTGCGAGATGTTCCGTCAAGGAGTCGAGATCTAAATCCCTCCGGATTCGGTCGTTCCTCACGAACCATGGTGCGTCTAGTGCTATTCTGATAGCCTTGTTCTCCTTTGCTTCCAGTTTCCTCCGGTATGACTTCGCTGTTTGTCCCCATGCTGCTGATGCGTACGACATGACCGGTTGTACAACAGCCTTGACGAGGAGCAACTTGCTTTTCAGTGGAAGTCTGCTTTTCCTGTTGATCAGCGGGAGCAGCGCGTTGATAGCCGCCTGCCCCTTTCCGGCTGCAATGCTGGTGTGCTTCTGGAATGTAAGGCCCCTGTCCAAAGTAACACCAAGGTACTTTGCCGAGTCCCGCCATTCGACGTCTTCTCCATCGATTTGAACATGTCCACATGGTTCCTTTCGTCTTTTTCCACGGATAAGCAAAGCAGTACTCTTCTCAGCGTTTATTTTAATACGCCAAGTCAAGCACCACTCAGTCATTCTGTCTGCTGCCCGCTGGAGGTATCTGGTGACCATCCCTGGTTGAGTGCTTCTTGCAAGAAGTGCTGTATCGTCGGCATACTGCGCTATGATCGTCTGATCCGTGCGTGGTACATCACTGGTGTAGACTGTGAAGAGGTGAGGTGACAGAGTGGAGCCCTGTGGTACCCCAGCCTCTATGTCGCGACTACCTGAAATGCACTTACCAAACCGAACTCGGAAAGTTCGATCCTGCAGGTAGCTGTCAATCAGTTGGATAATGCCCAGTGGATATCCAATTTGAACCATCTTGTAGATAAGACCATCATGCCAGACTCTGTCGAAGGCTCTTGCAACGTCCAGAAACAGCGCACCCGTGACCTGTCTCCTATTCAGCCCTTCGGCTGAATATTCAACAATCCTTAGTACCTGTTGTTCCGTATTATGCGCCTCCCTGAAGCCGAACTGTTCGTCTGGAACGACCTTTAGCTCTTCTGTGCTTTCCCTCAATCTCCAGAGTATCAGTCGTTCTGTTACCTTCCCCAAGCAATTCAGCAAGCTGATGGGTCTGTAGTTTTGTGGAAACTGCAGATCCTTGCCTGGTTTCGGTATCATTACAACCTCAGCCTCTTTCCATCGATCTGGGAAATTCTTGAATCTGAAGATGGAGTTAACTATAGCCGTAACTATCGCTAAGCCCTTCCTCGGAAGCTGTTTGACCGCCATGTTGGAGATCCTGTCGGGTCCTGGTGCCTTCTTGTTCTTCAGTCGCCTGATGATTGAGGCAACTTCCTTCGGAGAAGTTGGCCTGATCACAGTTGTCTCCTCATTTCTTCTGAATCTGCGTGCTGACCGTTCGATGCCGTCAATGTGATCCTCGTCTTGATCAGGATGGATGTTGTCTCTACACTCCAGTTCCAAGCAGTCAGCGAATGCCTCAGCTTTTTCCTGTTCCGTGTAGACCAAGCCACCCTCCCCATGGATCACCGGTCTTGGAGCACCGATTGCTTTCTTCACTCTCCACAGAGTCCTGTCCTGCGTGGACAAATCCTCCGTGAAAAGACTCCATTGTAGTCCTCTGTGTTCTTTTGACGCAAATAAGATGAAACTTGGTATTTCTACTAACGAAGAGTCATAAAACATGTGAAAATAATATCCCCACTAACTTCCATCCCTACCATTCCATGGAAGTAAAACGCCCACTCGTAAATATGACTAAAAGACAGATCTCGCTGCACGAGGTCAAAGCTGCTTAGTTTTAGAGCACAATAATTATAAAAATTAATTGTAATATGTGTATAATAATTTTTCTTGCACGTAGAAATTTCCTAAATATTTCTCATAACGAAGTATTAAAAATTTGGTTTGCAGGATCAACGGCTAGTATGCAGGTGAGTCCATTAATAATGGGCTTGTTGGGCACCGCAGGAATTCTAGCGACCGGTGTATGCCTTGTGTTGGTAGCGTTGTGCAGGAAACATTACGGCGCTCGCCCCTGTCACAGGTAAGGACCGCAAGGACGAAAATCTATGTTATTAGAACATTCTTCATCGAATTTTTCATTTTTATTGTCTTTAAAAAAAAATTATGGGACGCGATACTTTGTCTGGTTTGCCCGTACATGAACAAAATATATTCAGCATAGAACTTGGTTAGGAATATTTATTATTTAAAATTTAACACAGTAAATGATTTGATATTTTAATTTACCACGCAATTTAGGCCGGAGACTAATTCGACAAGTAAACACGTCCCCATGGAGGCCGTGATTGGCGTCGATGATCTTCTGGTGGTCGATGGTTCAGTAACTGGTGTTCGGACGCCCGTCGTCACACCTGACAGAATGATTGTAACCGCGGAAGCGATACGCAATGGGAATTCGATAGAAGCGACTGATCCAGACATTATACGCAATCAATATGGTAAATTATATTGTACCATATACAGTTGAAATATTGTACAAGTGGTGATTGTTGTATTTGGAATTTTCAGAACGGAGGCCCACTATTGGTTTTATGAAAGTATACGAGTACGAACCGCCGGGGTTTAAAGAAGAGGATCATGACGATGATAATGGTGAGGGATACACGTTTAAACATGTTGCCAAAGATGCACATCATCATAATAAACCTAATCAACCAGTAAGTCATCACATAGTGTCGTTAAAATTTATTAAAATTTCTTTATCACTTTTTAACGCCAAATCAATGACAGATGAAGCCCTGTGGAAGTCCCTTGGTGTTGTCGTTTCTCACAGGATTTAAATAATATTCTCAGTTTTTTTTTTTATTTTCAAGATATCTTGAGCATAATGCCACCTATAAATTAATAAGGCTCATAACATGTAGGAGTGCTGATTAAAATAAAGTTTTCTGCATAAAAAAGGCATACTTCTTTTTTCTCGAAAAACTTAAAGGTTTTCGCGAAATTCGGGCTTGAAAATTTTAGGACAAAACTGGTCCTTAGTAAACAGCATTAATAAAATTGTAGATTGTTTTATCAGAGTCGGTTAGGCGCTTTGGCCTCCCCTCACTTCGACCTGCAGAAGATCTTTTGTGAGTGACTCTAATCTATGAATTGCCCAGCTGTCCCACACTTTTCATAAAGTTGATGATTTCTCTGGGGGCTAAATTGTTAGGGTCACCCCTCCAAGGTGTTTTAGCCTTTTGCAGAAAAATGCCATGCATTCACAGAGCACGTGTTTTCTTGTCTCTGTTGCGTTTTCTCAAAACCGACAAGTGTCGTCCTCGGTTAGGCCCATCTTTTTGAGATGGTACTTCACTGGGTGGTGTCCCGTAAAAAGGCCTGTAATTCGCCTTAGGTCGCTTCTCTCCAGTTGGATAAGCTTCCCTGCGTTGGCCTCTGAAGGTTTGATAAACCTTTTTGATTGTCTTAGGCCTGGAGTGTTTCTCCAGTAGGACTTAAGTTGTTCCTCCACTCACCAGATCAATATTCTCAATGAAGTCAAAAATAATAATACATGTTCGACAGTCCCATCGTCCTCCACACATGCGGAATCGGAAAGCCTATGTCTCCGCTGGATCTATCTGAATAATTTGATTCTCTAAATTGTTTCACGAATCATGATTCATATAGGCCTTTTAATCTGTCGATAATCTACTACTATACTATAGAGCTATGTGTCTACTAAGTGCTGGGAAATTGCTTTCGAGCAAATAATCTTTCGCCTAACTTTCAAGCTCGATATTTTTGGAACCAGACCAAATATCAACCTCCGGTTTTCACGGGTTGACAGATTGCCGTTTTGTGAAAGACCCAAACATTTAACCCTACTACTCCAAAGCTATGTTCGCCTCTTAAAATCTCCGAAGTTCTTCCTTCATATGGCTTTTTGGAAGGCCAAAGATGGGTTCCGGGCCGCAGAACGGAGCGTTTGAGCCCTCTTTTGCAAGTTGGTCCGCCGCTTCGTTCCCCTCTATGCCTTCATGTCCTGGTACCCCATGTCAAAGTACTCTTTTTCCCCTGAGCTGCCAGTTGCTTTAGGCTCTGTTTGCATTCCCATGCTAGCTTTGTCATAAAGGTGTAAGACCTCAGTGCTTTTAACGCAACTTGACTGTCTGACATAATATTGATCTGCCGTTCCGGGATGCCTCTCTGCAGGCATTCTTGAGCACAACGATTAATAGCGTTGATCTCTGCTTGGAATATAGTGGGACTTTTCCCGAGAGATTCAGAGAGCCTGCAAATTAGGCCCGTATACTCCCATGCCTGTGTTCCCTTCTATTCCTTTTGAACCGTCCGTATACCAGACGGTTGTGTTTTCTGGGAATCGTGGTTCCCCATTTAGCCAATTTTGACGGTCTGCAATGACTACTTCAAATGGGATTTCAAAATCCCTCTAGATCGCCAGATTTGTATTCCATTATCTGTGCCAGTTTCAGAGCGCTAATTGCTGCCTCTTTTTTGACTAGGGCAGGCAAAGGTATTAGATGCAGCAACGTTTCCATCGCTGCTGTGGGGCAAGTTCGCATTGCCCCTGTTATTCCTAAACATGCAAGCCGTTGCAACTTGAAGACGGCATTGTGTATGCTTAATATTAACTTTTGGCCACCATAGTAATGAGGCGTATGTAACCATGGGTTTAATGACTGTTTGGTACACCCAGTATGTGAGCTTTGGCTTTAGCCCCCAAGTCCTACCGAGTAGCCTGTGACACGTCCATATGGCCGCTGTGGCTTTCGATATGGTTTTCTCTATATGCTGATTCCAGATTAGTCGTTTATCCAGGATTACTCCCAGTTATTTGACTTTATCCGAAAGGCAAATTTGCTCACCGCTGAGAGTGGGGTTAATAATGTCCACCTTTGTCTTACTCGTGAATGGTACCAACACTGTTTTTAATAAAATTATTAAAATACAGTTTGCTAAGGAAAAGTTTTCCAAAATTTTATTAAGGCTTTGTACTAAGGACCAGTTTTGTCCTAAAATTTTGAAACTCGAATTTCTCGAAAACCTTTAAGTTTTTCGAGAAAAAAGAAGTATACCTTTTTTATGTAGAAAACTTTATTGAATCACATTTTTGACACAAAATGAATAAAAATCACAAGGAAAAAAAGTTAGGTTATAATTAAGGCAAGGGTCCCCCCGTTTACCCGCCTATGGTCATCCTTTTTTATTAAATTTCATGTCAGTTTACGACATTTAACTAGATGAATAAATATGCTACATTCGGTTAATTCATCTTTACTCGTTTCGAAAATATTTCAAAAAAATCGTCCTCAGGCAGTCATCTTTAACACCCTGTATGTTGGTAAATAAGGACTTTTCGACAAATTACAATTTAGGTTTTTACAAAACAAAGACGTCTACTCCACAAAATGTTTTATATTGATGTTCGCTTAGCCAAACATTTTTTTGAAACTCACTGTTCCATCATCAGTGGCATTAATAAGCTTTTACAAAAATCTTACCTAGTGTCTAAGCCGTATACATAGATTTTCGAAACATGAATACATTTTGTGAAAACTATTTAATAGTAAAAAAAATCATTGAGGTCAAATGATAAAATTTTTAAAATTTAGAAAACTTAAAAATTAATTACACAAATTGCAAACAGCAAATTTCATAATGAAAGATTTAATGTAAATGTTTTTTCTTGTAAATCATTTCTATTAAAGATTTTTGAAAATATATTTATGTAGTTCTGATTTCAACCAAATTCGGTGTAGAACTAGAAATTTTATCATTTGACCTCAATTATTTTTTGTACTATTGAATAGTTTTCACAAAATGTATTCATGTTTCGAAATTCTATGTATATGGCTTAGACACTAGGTAAGATTTTTGTAAAAGCTTATTAATGCCACTGATGATGGAATAGTGAGTTCCGAAACATGTTTGGCTAAGCGAACATCAATATAACACATTTTGTGGAGTAGACGTCTTTGTTTTGTAAATGCATCCGGTCCTCGTCGTAATGGATTATTTCAGAAGATAATTTAGGTTTTTTTCATGATTAGATGTCCCCAATTCGCTCACAAATTTTGGCCATGTCTTTCTGAAACACCCTGTATATAATATCAGCCAAGAAGTCTTCCATGGGTTTGTAATTTTGTTTAATTGGCGAGGCCTCTACACCGACTAATATTACATACCTATAAACTGATACTGTTGCTTATAGAACTTTAATTATTCAAGTGAAGTTATTTTTCTAAAATATCGCAGTCCTAAATTTATGAACCATCTTCTAAGGCAATCTTTTTCCAGGTTTACAGAAGTCTGCAGCGGCCATGTCGAAACCCCGGCGTTCCGACGCTGCCCGGCACTCAAACTTTGACGCACAAATACCGGGGACCGGAAGTTGTTACCACATCCAACCGGATACAAGAGAGTTGCATATAAACCCACTCTGGCACAAGATGATGATGGATGATACTTGGATGACTGTGTTTAGTTAGGTAAATTAAACAAGGAAGAAAACAAAAAGTATTAAAGGACGTTATTAGGACGTTATGAGTATGTGGTTGTTTGTTTTTATGATGTTATTATAAAATTGTATTATATTAATGTAATTTAAAATAATTAAAGAAAAGAAAATTATGAGAAAAAAATATAAAATGAATACGATGGATTAAAAAATCAAATAAAATATAAAAATTTAAATTGGTGTTTTATTTGTTAAATTCATTGACTTGAAAGTTTAATTATAGTTGTTAGTTCCGTTTTCTATTTGTAGTTCCAAAAAGTTTGTTAGTTTCTTATCTCTTTCACCTCCATTACAATGTTTACTAAAGTATTTTCTGATAACAAGTAAATTAAAATTTAAAGCAAAGCAATTATTGGTCTTTTACGCAAAAATATCTCTGGAGCCAAATGGCTCATTTTTGACTAGGCGCTCTATGAATAAGTTATTATCCACAATAATGTCCCCCATAACATCCTAATTCTTGTTCTCGTGTGATCTCAAATATATTTAAAATTTTAAATAAAACAAGATCTTCACTGTCAGCCAAATATATTTACACGTGTTGGAACATTCACGTATTACAATTACATTAAAACTGAAACTAATAAACTAGCCAAAGCATAGCTCTTTATA
The DNA here is from genome assembly GCA_911728435.2 of Apoderus coryli. Lineage (NCBI taxonomy): Eukaryota > Metazoa > Arthropoda > Insecta > Coleoptera > Attelabidae > Apoderus > Apoderus coryli. The sequence continues at coordinate 44,943,633 of OU452199.1, read as the reverse complement.
AATGTTTTCATGATTGTAGAAAAGTACTGAAATATCTTAAATGTATAAATTTTAACTTGATAAAAAATCTCATAGGGTAAAGGACTTCAAAAAACAGAAACTTCAAATTACTTCATATGCGACGTTTCGCAGCCTTTATTGCCGCTTCTTCAGCCACTACAAAAAACAAACAAAATGCACAAAGTTGCAAAACACAAACAAATCAAATGAGATTTACAAACAAAATCGATCACCTTGAGGTTAGTTTGAAGAATAAACAAAACATTGTAAATACAGTACATAATACAGCAAAAACATAACACAGTATGTGCATTAATTATTAATTCTATAGAAGTTGGAATGGAGGCTAAAATTTTAAATACTCAATAAAATAGTTTTCATACACCTACTTGGTATCAGTATAGATTCGATATAGGTATAGATTCAAATAAAAACATACTAAATTGACTTACAAAAAACAATAACTAAACCAAAAAGGTACATTTCAACTTTTTTCTTTTTCTCTCTTCTTTCCAGATAAATATTACCTGGGTTGTCACAAACTATATATTTCAAATTACACACATTCTAGTAAGATGAACAATTCAAAGACCCATATTTATCCAAGAGATTGTTATAAATATTACTCAGCCCTTGAGTATCAGTGGGTTGACCGTGGCATTCAGCTGTATATAAATCATTTCTGAAATATTTCTCTTGTCGTAATTCGTTTCTCTATCAAGCACTTTAAAATCATTAAACTGAAACTTGTGGCCAGTCTGAAAATGGTGTGTGGATAAAGCGATCCTGTCAGTTTGGTAATTACTATTCCGGCAATCTCCAATATGTTGGTTTATTCGTTTTTGCAAATGCTGCCTAGTTTGACCAATATATTGCTTTCTGCATTCACAAGGAATGCCATAAACAACACTCGACAATTTTCCCCTGGGAGTCCTGTCCTTCAAGCGTGTGAAAAACAAATTGCTGATCGTTTTTAAGTTGTAAAAAACCAACTCAACACCACCCTGTTGAAGACAACTTTGTATCTTATGGGATAGTCCATCAATGTAAGGAAATTTAAAAAATTTCCTTTAGGTGTTGGGTGCAAGAGCGTCCCCCCCACTTCTTCTCTGTTTCCTATGGTACAAATCTCAACCATACTGACACTACACTACAAGTCTCAACCATACTGACACCTACTGTGTTATGTTTTTGCTGTATTATGTACTGTATTTACAATTTTTTGTGTATTCTTCAAACCAACCTCAAGGTGATCGATTTTGTTTGCAAATCTCATTTGATTTGTTTGTGTTTTGCAACTTTGTGCATTTTGTTTGTTTTTTGTAGTGCCTGAAGAAGCGGCAATAAAGGCTGCGAAACGTCGCATATCAAATAATTTGGAGTTTCTGTTTTTTGAAGTCCTTTACCCTATAAGATTTTCTATCAAGTTATATTTGAGAAGGACACAAATACTAACAATGGATGTATAAATTTTTTATGTCTGGAAAATATGCGCTTCACAGGCTATAAATTTGTCCCTCTTTCCTCCCTGCGAACTCAATTTTTTTTTTAAATATTTTTATTGCTGTGCGTTTATGGTTATTGTTTTGCCTTATATATTAATTCAGAGATATTTGCAGAGCAGTAATGAATTTTACTTGTTATATGAATTTACATTTCAAATCTTGAAACGTTTTCCCATTCATCAAAATGTCAAAAGTTAACGAAACCTCTTCAATTTTTTTTTTTCACCATGCATGTATTTGTAGTACATACCCAAAAAAGGCGTGGGGAAAATATATTTTTTCCTTTCAGCCAGACTTTTTAACTAATAGGCATGAGCCCAGCACGCGTTATTTGCCATTTCATTCGTGTAAAAGCATTACTTTTATTTATATATCACCCACTTATAGGTAGGTATTCGTTCTTTAGGTAGCTCGCATTTCTGGATATTAATAACAATCATTTTTTGAAATCATGAACGTTCATACTTGCATGAATTGAATATTTATTTTCATAGGTACTTTCAATGAAGTGAAAGATACAAGCAGGTACTCTTGTAAGTATACAATAATGTACCGGTTTTCAAAAGCAATACTTTTGTATTTTATTATTTTTTAATTTAAAAATTAATTACCTAATTTAAAACGCGTTGTCTTAGTGATGTTATTCCTTCTAATTTCGCACGACAAAAGGGTTTTAAACGTATCTATACACGTGTCGAATACAGTAACGTTGAATATTCCAGCAATAGGGTATCTTTTATGAGGCTCCTGTTAAAGGAAATATTTTTAAAATAATTCCTAAATGGTCAATGTAATTCGTTAAACCAATGTCAATAGAAAAGGGAAAAAAAAACAAAATTAAAGCATTAGGTAAAAATTATATAACTCCAGCGAGGAATCGAACTCACAGCTTTACTTGCTTTATTTTGAGAAATGACCAAATTAAATACTTGTCAAATATATACAATACAATGGTACTCGTATAACATATAATATATTTACAATATACATAACACACATATAACATAAAGCATAAGTTGGACATCATACATCGAAATTTCTTGGGGAGTTCGACAAGGATGTCCACAAGTCTCCCTCACGGGCGGGCGTAGATGTTCAGCCCCATTCTAAACCAAACCATATTGTTTGTGGACTCTCAGCAGTAAAGGGCTAGCTCCTGGTAAGACCTCTTCCAGCCATTGGTCCGAGTCGTATGAAAAACCATGCACAAAGGGATGAAAACAGACATAGGTTAATGTATGCAGCGATAGTAATCAGAGCATATATATGCGGGAAAAATACGGCAAAAACCCGCTTCAAAACTGAAGAGCGTCAAGTGACGCTGACATTACTCGACATTAACGGTAAATTGTTATATCCGTGATGTTAGTGCGTTTTTGTTTGTTTCTGGTGGTGTAAGTTGATCTGTCCGTATAATTCCTGTCTTCATGGAGGCTCTTCAAAATAGATCGGGAGATGTTGATATATTAGTTTGTGCTTATAGTCAATGCCATCCACGTGTCTGTGTGTTGGCATGTCACGAGTCATTGTCGAATTCCTTATAAATGTGGTGAAGAATTTTTTGCGAAGTTTCGTCCACATAATCCCTCATAAAAAATGTGGAACGCTTAACGATTTTGCGTGTCATCCTTGCGCAGGGGCCATGCTAATCTTGTCTGTATCGTTGCAATTTTAGTATATGTACCGCCGCGGCGAGTTCTTGAGAAATGACCACACTACACATTAAGCCATGGGATCATGTGATTAACTTTTGTAGTGAGACAAGTTTCATCCTAATTCCACTTAGGTATTCTCAATCCTTTTATATAGTAAGTTTTCCCAACCTATAGTATATAGAAGTGGCTCAATTTTAACAAAAACTCGCCTGATATTGACCGCTAAGGGTGATTTGTCGCCATAGACATTTGTACAAACATATTTCTACTATCCTTACAAAAAGATCTCTAAAAAATAACCCTATTTAGATGAAAAATAATAATGTTAGAAAATATTATTTACCCGTAAATTTTAGGTAAATTATGTTTATCTTATCTATTTCTAATTTTAAAGTTTTTCTGTGGATCTTGCAACTCAATCTCAGATTATGTTTAATTTCAAATCCGACCAATGGAGCAATACGGTTACCACCAATGCAAATCATTATGACGTCATATTATGTGTTGACCTTTTATATAACAATCATGACTAAAAAACAATAAATCTTATAGTTGGAATTGCATTTTTAGTTAACTAAAGAGCTAATTACGATATTTCAACTAACAATAATTTAGCTTAAACGATTAAAATAATCCAATTAGCAACACCATTAGACAGAATATTAACATCGAGAAGCTAGCCGATATATTAAAAAGAAGAATGAGAATAACGAAAAGTAACCTACAAACAAACTGAAATGTATATTTTTTACAGTAATTAATTTTATTTGTAAATTAAACAAACATGAATCTGAATCCAATTACTAATTATTTACAGCAAGATTATCTATGCCCGGAAAATCTACCAATACACCGATATGAAACCAATCAGGAATTCTGGCCTCGGGAACCTGACCCCAAGGAATTACTGTATTTCGAGGGAGCCCCACTTGCAACTACTCTAACCGTATTACTATATCTCAGTGCAAACTAATCACAGTATCAATTATTATAAGAATTTTAGGTACAACGCGACCTTAACAGTGGTAAAATCATAAATTTCCGTGAGGTGTATCGCGAGGATGCCGGAGCAACTGCACAGAATTCCATGTCGTTTAATAGAGCACCAGCACCACCCAGCGAAGCGACAAGAGGCAATGCGTCGTATATTCCGTTCTGGCCTGGCAGTTTTTTTAACCCAAAACAGGATTTAAGCAGTACAAATAGTAATGATACTCAAACAGAAAAATTTAATGAAGAAGCAGGTAGGTACTTATGTACGTAATTTTTTTAACTATATTATTTTGATAATTGTCTTTTTACAGAAGTATTACTAACAGTTCCTCCAGGATTTTCTCGTGGACTAGTATTTGATACAGACGGTAGAACGTTGTTAAGCTCTGCTATTCGTAGTCAAAATACAGTTGAAAAGAAAAATATTGTTAATCTATTAGAATTAGTGCAGATGGAACAAGATCTTATAGGTTAGTTGCTATAAATTATATTTGAATTATGAATACCTATAAACTTTGTTGTACTCTCTCTTCTAGGTTCTTGGGACTCTCAACAACCAAAATCTGTCAAATTGAATTCACCTGAAAAGTTATTGACCCAAAATACTGAAGAATCAACGTTGCCAGAAGAAGAAGAAGTACTTCCGCCTAAAGAAGTCCCAGTATTGCAATTGAGTAAAGTACAGACAGGGAAACCGATAGCCATCAACAGTGAATGGGCTGTTTTATTGGATACATCGAAACCAGTCAAAGATTTTCGTCAACGTATCCCTGAAATGGCCAAAGAATATGATTTTGAGTTGGATACTTTCCAGAAATTAGCTATTTTACAGTTGGAACAACATAATCATGTGTTTGTGGCCGCTCATACTTCAGCAGGTTAGTATTAGGATTGATTATGACTTGTTAAAAGCTAGAAATAATATTCTTTTGTAGGTAAAACTGTCGTAGCAGAGTACGCTATTGCTTTATCCCGAAGGCATATGACTCGTACGATTTACACCTCACCAATAAAAGCTTTGTCAAATCAAAAGTATCGCGATTTCAAAAAGGAGTTTAAAGATGTCGGATTGATTACTGGCGACTTTCAAATTAACCAAACCGCTTCCTGCCTTATTATGACTACCGAAATATTGCGCAGTATGCTGTACTGCGGTAGTGATATCACTAGAGATTTAGAGTATGTGATATTCGACGAGGTAAGTGAATACTAGACCATAAAATATTTGATAGCAGGAATTTCGATTATTAGGTTCACTATATTAATGATCGTGAACGCGGTCACGTCTGGGAACAAGTGCTGATCCTGCTTCCAGCCCATGTATGCGTCGTACTTCTCAGTGCTACAGTTCCGAATAATATGGAGTTTGCCGATTGGTTGGGGCAAACCCATCAACGAAAAGTGTATGTGGTCACTACATCGCATAGACCGGTGCCATTGAAGCATTATTTGTACACTGGTAGAGGTGGAAGCACCAGGAATAATCGGTTTCTGGTCCTGGATCAGGATGGGTGGAACTTGAATGGGTATGTAAAAAACATGAGTTCCAAATTACCTCAGTTTTGACCTCAATGTCCTGAGTGACACAACCACGCAATTTGGAGCAATTCAGTTGGACCCCAAGGGATTGTCAAGCGCTTAGTTCTGGGTTCTTCCCGATCATTTATTTTTGAAACCGCATTTCGCTACATTTTGACTAAACTAAAGCACTTCTCGATTGTGCCAACCCGATTACCAAACTGCTTTAGTATTTTCCCATTTATGCAGATTTTTGATTAGTTTCACAGTTTTTTGTCAGACTATTCTCGATTGTGTCAATCCGATTACCAAACCTGCAGATTTTTGATTAGTTTCACAGTTTTTGGTGAGACTATTCAAATGATTGTCCATTTAGCCACCTACGTTTCTTCTCAATCATTTATTTTAGTTTCTTTTCTGGTCTAACCACACGAATCCAATAACATTTCAAGCAATCTAACGCGCTTCTCAATTCTCCCATAATTCCTTAATTTCCGTCCGTCTTAATGGGAATACCAAACTTCTTCGCCGTTTGTATAAAACTTCTCAACCGTTTTGCAGTAATTCGGGGTTATTCCAAATACTTTTGGTCAGACCATTCAGCTGATCATTTATTTTAGTTCCCGCTTAAACCTGACTAGAGAACTTCTGAGAGTAAACTTTCCCGGCTGCGAAATTACAAATATGTCACTGGAAAATTGGCAGCATACGAATCTGGGACCCAAAATAAAGGCTACCAGAGAGAGCTGGCAATACGCAAAGACAGTGATAAATTGTAGTGAAATTAAATGGGCCTTGAGAACATTTAAACCATATAAATCGCCGGAAGGGAGGGGACTCCCTGATTAGCAGCCTGTGTATGGTATTCCGGGGCAGTCTGGCACTGGGATATCTGCCAAAAAGTTGGCAGATAAGCAGAGTAGCATTTATACCCAAACCTGGGAAATCCGGACAGGAAGGGGCAAAGGCTATGCGACCAATAAGTCTAACGTCTTTCTTGCTAAAGACGCTGGAAAAAATAATAGATAGACATATTCGGGACGGGGCTTTGGAGATAGTGCCATTACATGTCAACTGAGACAGCGCTGCATCAATTAGTTAGTAAGGCGGAATACGCCCTGGAGAGCAGGGAGGTTCTACTTGCAACCTTCCTGGACATACAGGGAGCCTTCGATAACGTTTTAACGACCTCAATCCTAGGAGCACTGAGGCAACGAGGCATCAATGCGACTTGCTGCAGGTGGATAAACTGCATGCTTAAAGGAAGAATGGTATGTACTTCAGTAATAGGGGATACAATAGTAGCTAAGTCTGTACGAGGGTGCCCGCAGGGGGGAGTATTATCTCCTCTGATGTGGAACCTTCTTATAGACGAGTTGCTAAGAGTTCTGGACAATGAAGGATTTGGGGTTCTGGGCTTTGCAGACGACCTAGTCATACATGTCCAGGGAAAGTTCAATAGCATAGTAAGGGAACGTATGCAACGGGCCCTTGATATAGCAACAAGCTGGACTTTGGAACAGGGACTAAGAATGAGGCCGTCAAAGTCAGCAATGATCGCTTTCACCAGGAGGAAGAAAACAGAGGGACTAGGACCACTGTACCTTCAAGGTGAAATCGTAAAAATGTCCGGGGAGACAAAGTATTTAGGGGTCACTCTAGACTCAAAGCTTACCTGGACCGCACACCTTAAAAGCACCAGAGCAAGAGCGGAAAGAACGCTTATGTTACTCAGACGTTCTCATGGGAAAACATGGGGACTAAATCCACTGTACTGGATGTACACTGCGGTAGTCAGACCTATGATAACATACTCGTCGCTGATTTGGTGGACGAAAACGGAACAGCATACCGCCATTGCTGAGTTGCGCAGGGTACAGAGACTTGCCTGCTTAGCAATGACGGGCGCTTTTAGAACTACTCCGCCAGCCGCAATGGAAGTATTGCTGAACCTCCCACCCTTGCATATCATGGTAAGGATGGAGGCGGGGGCGGCATTCATTAGACTGCGAGGGTTGGTAGGAACTGTACCCACTTATCGGGGACATACCAAAATTGGGGTATGTATTGGAAATGGCATCATAGACATGCCCATGGACATCATCATACCAAAATTTGAATTTGACATAAACTTCGAAGTGCATATTGTGGACCGCGAAGTTCTTGATCAAGACTGCATACGGACACTGAGAGGGATAACCTGGTTTACGGACGGGTCAAAAACCGAAAGTGGAAGTGGTGCAGGAATATACAGTGAGACAAGGAACACGAATCTAAGATTCTCACTGGGGAAAAACACATCCGTATTTCAAGCGGAAGTGTTTGCAATTCTACAGTGTGCAAAACTAAACAGATTGAGGGCTTATACAAACAAGCGAATCAATATATGTTCAGGCAGCCTTAAAGGCTCTGAGAAGCCCCAAGGTTACAACCAAACTGGTATGGGAATGCCAAACAGAACTTAGATCCTTGGCGGACCACAATAGGGTTAATCTAGTGTGGGTCCCGGGGCACTCGGTAATAGAAGGCAACGAGAGAGCGCATTGGCTGGCTAGACAAGCCTCTGAAACCACATATACTGGCACGGAACCTGCGCTGGGCTTGTCAAAAAGAACGGCGAGGGAACTCCTCAAGTGCTGGGTCAAAAGCGAGCACCAGAGATATTGGGAACATATTCCCAAGCAGGAGAATGGGTGGTGCAGCAACAAAACGCACTAAAAAACTGCTATCATTAAGCAGGAGTCAGATACGAATAACTATGGGACTCCTTACTGGGCATTGCGCTCTGAGAGACCACCTAAATAAGATGGGGCTGTACAATGGAGACTTGCAATGCAGATTGTGTAATGGGGCAGTTGAAACAGCTTACCATGTAATATGTGAGTGTGTAGTTCTACAACGAAGGCGACACGCTATTTTTGGGCATGCGCTGATTGCGCCAGCAGATATTGACACCCAACACATAACTGAACTCCACAAGTTAGTGGAGGGTACAGGGCTGCTGGATTGGGCGGCATAATATACGGGGATTTTCACAATAAGCCCATGAGGCTGCAGTGAAACTGGGGACTAAAGTCGTACGGACCCTTTCAAAAAAAAAAAAAAACTGACTTCCATATAGCTTTTGACCAAACTTTTACTCCAACTCTTCACCGTTTTGGTCAGACTATTGAGCTGACTGATCTGCATTTCTCCATATTTTTTTGAGAATTCTTGCGTTCCTAAATCAGTAGCCCATCGTTTCTTACCAATTTCCTGTCATTCAGTCCATTTTGGTCTTATAGTACTGCAATTCTCAACCATTTCCTCTAAATTCCTGCAAGAGCGTTACAGTACCATCTAGGTCAGATCGCCATTTTAACGTTTTAGTTACACCAAAGCGAAGGAAACCTTAGACCTCGATTCTTCCGGCAAAAAGTATCAACGCCCCAGTCACGCCCAAGAGAAAACCCTTTGGACCGGACTCATCGACCATTTGAAACGCAGCGATTTGTTGCCAGTTGTCGCATTCACGTTTTCGCGTCAAAAATGCGACAACAATGCAATGAATCTAACAAATTTGGACATGACAACACAAAAGGAGAAGGCGCAAATCAACATGTTCTTCAATAAATGCGTGCGATGCTTGAAGGAACCGGATCAGGATATTCCACAGATACTGAATATGCGTGATATTCTTGTGAGAGGTGTTGGGGTGCATCACAGTGGGATTCTACCGATTATTAAAGAAATTGTGGAGATGTTGTTTCAAAGGGGACTTATCAAGGTAACAACGAATTATTGCTGAGACTATTTGAAACTACGGGAAATATTTTTCAGTTGCTTTTCGCCACAGAAACATTCGCGATGGGCGTCAACATGCCGGCGCGAACCGTCGTCTTTGACTCAGTCCGAAAGCATGACGGGATAGAAATGCGTGATCTTCATCCTGCTGAATATATTCAAATGGCGGGTAGAGCAGGCCGACGTGGTCTTGACAGTGAAGGAACAGTGATAATTTTGTGTAAATTCTTTGTACCATCAGATGTCAGTTTAAAGGAGATGATGTTGGGCAAACCCAACAAGTTGGTCAGCCAGTTTCGACTCACTTATGGAATGGTAGCATCAAAAATTAATATTTTTCCATTGAACTTTCTATAAGTGTATTATTATTCGTAGGTTTTGAGTTTGTTAAGAGTTGAGACTCTTAGTGTTGAAGCTATGATGTCGCGTAGTTTCCGTGAGGCTGACCATCAGAAAGCGTTCACAGATATTCAGAAACAAATTGATGAAATCGATTCTAAATTAGAGACGATCAGTCAACAACAGTTAAGCAACTTCCTGCAGCCGTTGGTCAAGTTTTATGAAAGCGCTACTGCGTTTCTGGAGTTACATAAAGAAATTATGGTAAGTCTATAGGTTTGAGGTCTTAACCATTAGTACTTATTTGCTTGAGGATTTGCGCGAATTTCTTTAAGTTGTGGGTCTTGGAGACCCACAATTTGTTTCCCTGAATGTTTTAGCAAATTCTAGTCTGTAAAAATGTCTTCAAACATACAAGATTTTGTTAATATTCAATGTTATTATAACTTTTCTTGCAGCCATTAATTGCAGCTTCTCCAAAACTCCAAAAAATTCTCACCCCTGGCCGTATTCTAGTTATCAACCATCAACATCATATCAAGAAGCTCGCTCTACTTCTATCCCAAGTACGTACCTCCAAAACACTATTGTTTAAAGTCCTTGTCCTAACCGATACCAACACTGACATGAGGTATATGGATAATCGTGAGAATATTTGGTATCAAATGCTGGGGCTGGCACAAGAGAAGTTGTTTACGCCAGTGGGAAATGCTGGACACGATGTATTGACGATTTCCGTATTGGATATCTTTGAGGTGTCCGGGAAACTATTGAAGATCAATGTGGATTTGGTGCAGAGTGATTGGGACAAGAGGCAGATGGAGAGATTCAGATGGGATCCACCAGGTAATTATTGTGCTAGAGAAGGATTTGAATATCCAATTATCTATTGAAATCCTAGTTTCCATATCTTTTCTCCTTTGATTAACAATGCTTGTATCGAGTTTTTCCTCTCAGTAATAATTATCACTGAGTTATGTGGAGTATGCTCCACTGTCCTGAATTTATCCAACCATTCTCTAGATTTCAAATTTCTGATTTTAAACTAGATGCCCTGATTTAACGGAGGAATCGCTTTGGTTGTTGAATTTCAAGTTCTATTCTGGCAATTCTTCTGGGTACCAACTTTTCTAACGATTGGGTGCTAGGTGTCCAAAAATTATCCAACAATTCTCTGGACTTCAAACTATATATCATGATTTACCGGAGGTATGGAGCGCAACTTTTCTAACGATTGGGTGCTAGGTGTCCTGAAATTATCCAAGAATTCTCTGGACTTCAAACTATATCTCATGATTTACCGGAGGGATGGAGCGCAACTTTTCTAACGATTGGGTGCTAGGTGTCCTGAAATTATTCAACAATTCTCTGGACTTCAAACTATATCTCATGATTTACCGGAGGGCTGGAGCGCAACTTTTCTAACGATTGGGTGCTAGGTGTCCTGAAATTATCCAACAATTCTCTGGACTTCAAACTATATCTCATGATTTACCGGAGGGATGGAGCTCAACTTTTCTAACGATTGGGTGCTAGGTGTCCTGAAATTATCCAACAATTCTCTGGACTTCAAACTATATCTCATGATTTACCGGAGGGATTGAGCGCAACTTTTCTAACGATTGGGTGCTAGGTGTCCTGAAATTATCAAACAATTCTCTGGACTTCAAACTATATCTCATGATTTACCGGAGGGATGGAGCGCAACGTTTCTAACGATTGGGTGCTAGGTGTCCTGAAATTATTCAACAATTCTTTGGACTTCAAACTATATCTCATGATTTACCGGAAGGATGGAGCGCAACTTTTCTAACGATTGGGTGCTAGGTGTCCTGAAATTATCCAACAATTCTCTGGACTTCAAACTATATCTCATGATTTACCGGAGGGATGGAGTGCAACTTTTCTAACGATTGGGTGCTAGGTGTCCTGAAATTATCCAACAATTCTCTGGACTTCAAACTATATCTCCTGATTTACCGGAGGGATGGAGCGCAACTTTTCTAACGATTGGGTGCTAGGTGTCCTGAAATTATCCAACAATTCTCTGGACTTCAAACTATATCTCATGATTTACCGGAGGGATGGAGCTCAACTTTTCTAACGATTGGGTGCTAGGTGTCCTGAAATTATCCAACAATTCTCTGGACTTCAAACTATATCTCATGATTTACCGGAGGGATTGAGCGCAACTTTTCTAACGATTGGGTGCTAGGTGTCCTGAAATTATCAAACAATTCTCTGGACTTCAAACTATATCTCATGATTTACCGGAGGGATGGAGCGCAACGTTTCTAACGATTGGGTGCTAGGTGTCCTGAAATTATTCAACAATTCTTTGGACTTCAAACTATATCTCATGATTTACCGGAAGGATGGAGCGCAACTTTTCTAACGATTGGGTGCTAGGTGTCCTGAAATTATCCAACAATTCTCTGGACTTCAAACTATATCTCATGATTTACCGGAGGGATGTAGCACAACTTTTCAAACGATTGGGTGCTAGGTGTCCTGAACTTATCCAACAATTCTCTGGACTTCAAACTATATCTCATGATTTACCGGAGGGATGGAGCGCAACGTTTCTAACGATTGGGTGCTAGGTGTCCTGAAATTATTCAACAATTCTTTGGACTTCAAACTATATCTCATGATTTACCGGAAGGATGGAGCTCAACTTTTCTAACGATTGGGTGCTAGGTGTCCTGAAATTATCCAACAATTCTTTGGACTTCAAACTATATCTCATGATTTACCGGAGGGATGGAGCTCAACTTTTCTAACGATTGGGTGCTAGGTGTCCTGAAATTATCCAACAATTCTCTGGACTTCAAACTATATCTCATGATTTACCGGAGGGATGGAGCGCAACGTTTCTAACGATTGGGTGCTAGGTGTCCTGAAATTATTCAACAATTCTTTGGACTTCAAACTATATCTCATGATTTACCGGAAGGATGGAGCGCAACTTTTCTAACGATTGGGTGCTAGGTGTCCTGAAATTATCCAACAATTCTCTGGACTTCAAACTATATCTCATGATTTACCGGAGGGATGGAGTGCAACTTTTCTAACGATTGGGTGCTAGGTGTCCTGAAATTATCCAACAATTCTCTGGACTTCAAACTATATCTCCTGATTTACCGGAGGGATGGAGCGCAACTTTTCTAACGATTGGGTGCTAGGTGTCCTGAAATTATCCAACAATTCTCTGGACTTCAAACTATATCTCATGATTTACCGGAGGGATGGAGCTCAACTTTTCTAACGATTGGGTGCTAGGTGTCCTGAAATTATCCAACAATTCTCTGGACTTCAAACTATATCTCATGATTTACCGGAGGGATTGAGCGCAACTTTTCTAACGATTGGGTGCTAGGTGTCCTGAAATTATCAAACAATTCTCTGGACTTCAAACTATATCTCATGATTTACCGGAGGGATGGAGCGCAACGTTTCTAACGATTGGGTGCTAGGTGTCCTGAAATTATTCAACAATTCTTTGGACTTCAAACTATATCTCATGATTTACCGGAAGGATGGAGCGCAACTTTTCTAACGATTGGGTGCTAGGTGTCCTGAAATTATCCAACAATTCTCTGGACTTCAAACTATATCTCATGATTTACCGGAGGGATGTAGCACAACTTTTCAAACGATTGGGTGCTAGGTGTCCTGAACTTATCCAACAATTCTCTGGACTTCAAACTATATCTCATGATTTACCGGAGGGATGTAGCACAACTTTTCAAACGATTGGGTGCTAGGTGTCCTGAAATTATCCAACAATTCTCTGGACTTCAAACTATATCTCATGATTTACCGGAGGGATGGAGCGCAACTTTTCTAACGATTGGGTGCTAGGTGTCCTGAAATTATCCAACAATTCTCTGGACTTCAAACTATATCTCATGATTTACCGGAGGGATGGAGCGCAACTTTTCTAACGATTGGGTGCTAGGTGTACCGAAATTATCCAACAATTCTCTGGACTTCAAACTATATCTCATGATTTACCGGAGGGATGGAGCGCAACTTTTCTAACGATTGGGTGCTAGGTGTCCTGAAATTATCCAACAATTCTCTGGACTTCAAACTATATCTCATGATTTACCGGAGGGATGGAGCGCAACTTTTCTAACGATTGGGTGCTAGGTGTCCTGAAATTATCCAACAATTCTCTGGACTTCAAACTATATATCCTGACTTACCGGAGGGATGGAGCGCAACTTTTCTAACGATTGGGTGCTAGGTGTCCTGAAATTATCCAACAATTCTCTAGACTTCAAACTATATCTCCTGACTTACCGGAGGGATGGAGCGCAACTTTTCGAACGATTTCTGGATCGGATGCGCAGTATCCTGATTTCATCCTACAATTCTTTAGTTCCTGGATTTACACTAGATCCCATAATTCACTGGAAAAATGATTTGAGTTTAAGTTGATGCTTTGTTCGAACTATCTCTAGATTTAACCATTTCCATGAATATCCAAGACGTTCCAACTGAATGAAACCTACTTCAGGTTTCGGATTTTATCTGAAGCGACTTTAAGTCTAAGTCTTCACTTATCCAGTTCCAAAAAGCTCCAAAGATATTCGTAATTATATTTGTAGTATTTTTGGGATTTCCAAACCTTTATAGAATGTTTCTCTAGGTCAGACTTGTTTGCAAGCCGTCCAAGAACTCCAAAAACTCACAATGTCCGCTAATGACAGCGATCAAACTTCCAACAAAATGGACTATAATCATTTCATAATCGATGTGAAAGTGAACGAACAACACTTGTACGAGAAATTGTTGAAATATTACGATTTGAAAGATAAATTAGTGGATCATACGCCGAGTACCCAAATACCTAACTTCGAACAGCATTTCTACACGGTGTTCACTAGGAAATATTTGGAAGATAAAAAGAAAAATTTGGAGTTTCGTTTGTCGAACGCGAGTTTGGCGTTGTACCCGGATTACCAGAATCGGATCGAGTTATTGCACATGTTAGAGTATGTCAATGTTCATAATAGGGGTGAGTTCCTACTTGAATTATGTTAGTTTTATTATAATTTTCTTCGTTCTCAGTTTTATTAAAAGGTCGCGTAGCCTGCGAAATGGGCATGAATGAAATTCTCATTACGGAATTAGTCTCAAGAAATATACTGACAAAACTAGAACCTGCAGAAGTGGCAGCTTTATTGTCCGCTATTGTATTTGGGGTGCGGAAAACTAATGAAATTATCGATGAGAAGGACGAACGGTTAACTCCCAACTTGAAAGAAGTTCGTATTTTTATTTTTCTACATCCCGTGAATCAAGAACTTGGAGTTTGTTTTAGGGTATAACGCGAATGAAGCAAATCCATGCAGAAATAGGCGAATTGGAACGCTCCTTACATATACAAAGTGACGATTTCCAGCAGGATCTTAATTTCGGGCTTGTTCATGTTGTGCATAATTGGGCCAAAGCAAAGGTAACATTTTCACTCTAATCAAAGCTGGAGCTTAATTTCGATTTATATTGCAGCCTTTCGCAGAAATAATGCAATTGACGGATATTCAGGAAGGGATAATAGTGCGAGCGATTCAACAATTGAACGAAACAATAATTGATGTGAGAGATGCAGCGAAAATTATTGGGAATCCAGAATTGCAAAGTAAAATGGAAAAGGCATCGACGGCGATTAAAAGGGACATTGTGTTTGCGGCGAGCTTGTATACACACGATGAAACGCTTTAAAATAAAATAACTCACCGTGAAATGTGTATAAATAAAAGTAACTTGAAACAAACAAAAAATAGTGTTTTATTCGTAGCAGATGGATCGGCCAAATCGGATCAGTGTCACCAGAATTAGATGTGTTAGGGATTTTTTTTGTATGATAAAGATGAGAATTCGGATGGAAAATTGATTTTCCTGAAAATTTATTATAAACTTTGATGCGCTGAATGTGGGGGTGGCAGCAATATTTACAGCAGTATGGACCCCTAAAGGTAGTCAAAACCATACATTTGTACTAAAGTCTCACTTTGAGAAATCGTAAAAAAATAACCAATCCTGCTGCACACTTGAGCTTTGTATATGTCCATCGGACATCTATTCGGAAGCTATCAGGGTATATAAGAAATCAAGAGGGGTTCTAATAGCCCCAGGGTATGTCATCAAGTAAAAGTCTACACCCCACCAAATATAGATGAACTTTGAAAAATCATAAAAATATTAACAGTCCTGCTGCGCGACTGAGCTTTGTGGGTGGCGAGCATAGCAACTTTAATCTCATTCTAACTGATGTCACTGAGAACGACATAATGACTGCTGCAAAGAGGTTAAAGGACAAAATGACTTCTGGCACTGATAGTGTACCGAGCTTTCTTGTTCGCGTCTGTATAGGTGCTTTGGCCAGGCCTCTACAACTCATTTTCAATTCATTGAAATCTAAGAGTTATCTATCTGTCCGGTTCTGAAGGGTGGTGATAGTGCAGAAATATCAAATTATAGGCCGATATCAATTTTATGCAACTTCTCGAAGCTTTTTGAAATCATCCTTAGTGAGCGTATCAACAGTTTGATCTTGGGTCAGATCTCCATTAACCAGCATGGCTTTATGAGGAATAGATCTACTCTCACTAATCTGGCTACATTTACTCAGTATGCGTCTGAGGTACTGGATGGACAGGGTCAGGTGGATGTAATATACACCGATTTTTCTAAAGCATTCGACCGTGTCTGTCATTCTGTCTTACTTAGTAAGTTGTCGTGTTTTGGTTTCTCTGGGGACCTTGTCTGTTTTATGAAATCATATCTGTCTAACAGAAAGCAGTTTGTGTGCTGCAATGGCTTTAGCTCACATGAATTTACAGTGACATCTGGTGTGCCTCAAGGGTCTAATCTTGGCCCCTTATTATTTCTCATATTTGTTAATGATATTGTAAATGTTATAAATTGCAAAAGTCTTTTGTTCGCTGATGACCTGAAAATATATACAAGTGTCCGTAATTTGTCGGACTGTGTGAGGCTTCAGACGGACCTGGATTCGATTCAGGACTGGTGTGTCCGAAATTACTTGCCGCTAAACACTTCAAAATGTAAAATTGTCACTTATACTCGACGATTAATAATCCACGATTATCATTACTCCATTGGGGATTGTGAACTATCTCGTGTTTATTCCATGACAGATCTTGGAGTTTTATTCGATTGTCGATTAACGTTGTTGATCATATAGCGAGTAAAGTTGCAGATGCAATGAAGTCCTATAGTTTTATAGTCAGGAATTGTGCAGGTTTCACAGATATTGGATGCTTGAAGGCTCAATTCTTTGCGTTTGTGCGTTCCAAGTTGGAGTATTGTAGTTTAGTTTGGAATCCTTATTATGTCAGCCATAAGTCGTCTGTAGAGCGTGTACAGAGAAGATTTCTTAAATACCTAGCTTATAAATGTGATAACGTATACCCTGCTAGAGGAATTGAGTATACCGATCTTACAAGTAGGTTCCATATTGAGTCCCTAGAATATCGTAGGGCGACTGTGGCTCTTACCTTCCTGCACGGACTGCTGAACAATAAAATAGATTGCACAGAGTTGTTGTCCCAAATTAATTTTTGTATACCGCGTGTGTCCGGTAGGCATTGTAGCACTTTTTACTGCCGGAGGGCTCGAACGAATCTAATGTTGAAGTCTCCTATATATTTTATGTTAAATTGTTATAATGTGATGTGTGTTACGTGTGATGTACATTTCATCGAAAATCTCCTTTTCCGATGAAAATTTCAAAAACTCAATCAATGGATTAAGTATTCGGCACCGAAATAATAAATACGAATTATTCCTCCACTCGCTGAAATAAAAATCTAGACAGAAATAAAAATTCAACTTTTCTTAATTAAATAAATTTAATGACTGCGATAATTTACAAAAATGTTATACAAAATAAAAAAAAATATAATGCTTACAAATAGCCAAAAATTTTACGTTTTTCTTTATATATGAATAAAAAAATTGTATAATTAACAACACATTAAATTAAAAAAAAATAACACATCATATATGCACAAACCAGAGGAGAGAATTTTAAAAGTAAACAAGTACACAAAAATTTTAAAACATAATTACAAAAAAAAAATCGCATGAAACAAATTTTATTTGAACTTGATGATGTTTTGCTAGTGTCAAGTTTTGATTTTTTTTTTGTCAAAGAATGTGCAGATTTTGTTTAAGACATTACGTACAAATGAAGGATTCTCTGTCAAATTTTTCGCGACCAGCCGGGCGAAAATAAGTTGTATAAAAGCTTTTATAACTTACAACTCCCGAAAACTCGAACTGGAAGTTCCCAACAATTTAACAGGAGATTACAATTTGAGACGAGATAATACAGAAAATTACGAAGACTTACCACAGCTTGACAATATAGTCAATTTAAAATCGAAAATATATTTTATGAGACTTACTTTATACACTTCAACTAATAAAACAAAACTACTAGTACAAGTAGCGTTTTTGGTGGATTTTTTGATAAAAGAGGAAGGAAGATTTAAGTACCTCCAAGTAAAATATATCTTCGAGTATAATTTGACTATTATAACGGAAACATTTACTAGTAACGCACATTTAGTTCAAATACTCGCCGAAAACTTAAAACGAGCAATAATAAATTCACATTCAACAGCAGTTATAAATATTTCTTTTAATTTCTACTAATCTAAAATAGGAAAACTGGCGATAAAACATTTTTATAATAATAATAATGAACCTATTAAACAACTTAAAGCATACGATTATTATTTATATCAAGTCTTTGTTTTCCATTTTTTAAAAATGTTTTTTTTTTTTCATGAAATGACCCAATCGATGCTAGTAAATTAATTAAACCTCGATTGTGCCATTTTGCAACCAATAATTATCATCACCATCATGAAAGCAACTATTGTTTTAAATTTGTTTCATTATCTAATTACACAATATTAATAATATCTTTAAGTTAAATATTTTCATTTATTAAATGAACAAAAAAAGAAATAATAATGAAAACGAAGTATTTGTATTTTTTATATATATTTAAGAGAGAGTTGGGGGGTTTTAAATTAATATTCATCCTCGTCCCCTGCACCACCTTCTATTTCGTCCGGAGGCGCAAATCCCTCCTGAGAACACAAAAAATCATAGAAAATTAGCAATTATCGCTGAATAACATGTTTTTTTTTTTCAAACTAACCTCTGTTGCATATAAAACATCTAAAATTTTCTGTATTAATGGAATCGTCTCATCGCCACCCTCCTGGCACATCACTTCGATGTCTCGTAATTTACCAAAATAGAAATCACGTTCTTTTTCTAAGCCTTCGATGGTTAACTGAAATGATACCAGAAAAAAATAATAAATCGCTATCTGGAAGTGCAAATGTCGAAGTTTTGATAATATCAATTATCACGATGAGCCCTTTCATACCATAGTAAATACAAATCTTTAATTTTTAAGGTACAAGAGGGGGTGTTTTTAAGTCTGCGGCATTGTAGGGATTGAGTGGTATGGATATTTATAGATGTGACATGTTCTATGTAGTATTAGGGTTGCAATTGCATATTTATTTTCTACCAGTCCCCCCTTATTATGCAGAATTATAACCGCCCCCTCGTAGAATGCATCCGAATATAAATTAATGACTTTTTTGTTGTAAAACGAATATTTCATCTAAGAACCGCGAGTTACCCCAAACCACAATAGAATAGTATAACACAGAATTAACGTGCGACAGCCCCCAAGTTTCTCAAGCTGTAATTTTACCTTATATTCTGATATTTGATTGGATAAATCGTCTATTTTGCCACTTAAATCGCCGGCACTTCTATTTTGAGCTGGTCGGGACGCTGTTGGTTTAACAGCATTTACTTTAGGCACTAAAATATATAAAAAATTAAAATGTGTTTACATAATAAGTAAAATTTACGCAATGTGTACATGTGTGTAAGCAAAGCAGTACAATATATTATGTGTAAAAAAAAATGCTAAGAAAATTGTGCAATAATTAAAAAACAGAAAAATTAGACTACATACTAGAAGCAAAGCAAACACATACAACACAAGTGTCAAATACATTCGTATTAACATTTCTTTGACGAAAAACTGTGAAACAAATTTTTGGGAATTGAACGGACGTACCAACAAATATTCTTTCATAGCTTTTCTCCAAGAACAAAATGTCAATGGGACATCATTTATTTACCTTTCTATCAAATAGAATTAACAAAATTATCGCATATAAAATGTTCAATGTTATTTCCTCAATATTTAGATTTGAAAACTTCTTGGGATGAGGCTCACAAAATTACAACAACAGGTTAAATAACGCCATGTTATTTATTGTCAAAACATTTTTTTAAAAAACCAACGTTTCGGCAACGTACATCTGTTGCCTTCTTCAGGTAATTTACATACAAAAATGATGTACGTTGCCGAAACGTTGTTTTTTTAAAAAATGTTATGACAATAAATAACAAGGCGTTATTTAACCTGTTGTTGTAATTTTGTGAGCCTCATCCCAAGAAGTTTTCAAATCTAAATATTGAAGAAATAGGGCTCAAAAAAAGAAGACTAAAAATGTTATTTCCCTGTATACAGGGTGATTCATTATGGTTGCAACAAACGAAAACTGGAGATTGCTGAAAGTGATTTAAGTATTTTTTCCCATTGAACCCATGTCCGTAAAAGCTTCGTTATCGAGATACAGGGTGTCCAAATTTAGTGCCATGGAAAACAAATGCCGCAACAATAAAAAAAAACTTTGACAATTAATTAAAATTGTTTTATTATTTCGTAGTTGTTTTTAATATTGCGAATGTTTTTTTCTAAATTAAAATGAGTTTTTCAATTGAAGAATATGTTTGTGTAATGCAAATGCAGGAGCAGCGGCCAGAGAATACCAAATTAGGTATCCTAATAGACGTCATCCATATCACAAAACATGGACGGCTACATTTCACAGGCTTAGAACGATAGGAAGCATTTTACCTAGAGTTAACAAACGACCGCATCGTCTAAATATTCAAACTGAAGAAGACATAGTGGATTTAGTTTTAGACGATCCGAAAATAAGCACTAGAAGAATACCAACTCAATTGGCATTACCTCGAATAACTGTTTAGAGATTATTAAATCGAGAAATGCTCTATCTCTATCATCATCAAGATGTCCGGGCCCAACAATCTGGAGACCGTGAAAGGCGCCTACTATTTTGTAATTGGGTTCTTGGTAAGCATCAAGAAGATGAAAAATTTTTAGAGAAATTGCTCTGGTCAGATGAAGGAACTTTTACTAGAGAGGGCATAAATACAAACCATAATGAACATGTATAGTCTTTAAACAACCCTCGTGCTATTAAGCCGCGAAATTTTTAAGAACGTTTTAGTATCAATGTTTGGGGTGGCATATTTAACAATAAATTATTGCCGTTGTTCGTAATTAATGGGCATTTAAACTCACTGATTTATGTACGAGATTTGCAAATTCAATTTTGGCCTAAGCAATTGGATATTGCAAACTAAAAACTGACGATCAAGAAGAAATGAAACGAGATCCTTTATTTATGGGTTACACTACAGAAAATTTTAATATAATTCCAAATATCAATCGATTTTCAAAATGGAGAAGATTTGTTAGAGCAACAGCGTGGGTTTTTAAATATTATTTTAAATTACTTCATAAGGTACGAGGCAATGACATTGAATATTATCCAGAAATAACGTGCAATGAATATCACGATGCTGAATTATACTGTTTGAAAATTAGCCAGCAGGAAAGTTTTCCAGAAGAATATATACAATTAAAAAATAATAAAAACGTTGATAGAAATTCAAGAATATTCAAATTAATGCCAGTTTTAGATAAGAAGGGTATAATTCGTATGAACGGACGTTTAAGACAGAGTGATATGATACAAAACGACGTGAAAATGCCAATCATTTTAGATCTAAAAAACAGATTGACAAAATTATTAATTTTATATCATCATGAACAAAATTGGCATGTTGGCGTAGAGTCTGTGTTGAATAATTTAAGACAGAAGTTTTGGTTTGGGAGGTTCCATTGAGTGGCCTCCAAGATCACCGGATCTGAATCCGCTCGACCTCTTTTTATGGGGATACATGAAACAATTGGTTTACAGTGTACCAATTATAAATGAAAACCAACTACAGGAGATAGTTCATGAAGCTGCTAGGAAAATAAGAAACAATCATCATATCCTTATTAGAGCTACAAATTCATTAGTTGAAAGATGTAAAATGTGGAGGGCAGTTTGAACAGTTGTTATTAATTTTCTTATTTTAATATCGAGTTTAGTTTTTTTATTGTTAAATTTTTAATTGTACTGATAGGCCTTAAAATTTGTTGTTAAGTAATTTGTTATTATTAAATCGTTTTCCACGGCAACTTTGAATTTTCATTTTGATTTTTGGTTTTAAATCTACCATTAACTTACAATTTATCGGTTTCCATAAAAATGGTAGAAACCACAACATCGACGTAATTAAATTTTTTGTAGCTTATAAGTTGCTATTTTTAAAAAAGTAATAAGTAATTTAAAATAATGAAGCTTGTCAAAGCTGTGTTTAACTAATTTATGTGTAAAATTTATCCAAATGCTATATCTACGCCAAAGAACAGTTAATGAAAGCCAAAATAATTCAGAATATTTTAGGTTATCTGTCCTCAAATGCATGTAAAATTTTGTCAAAATCGGTTAGCTAGTTTTTGAGAAATGACCACTAAATTTGGACACCCTGTATCTCGATAACGAAGCTTTTGCGGACATGGGTTCAATGGCAAAAAATGCTTGAATTGTTTTCAGGAATCTCCAGTTTTCGTTTGTTCCAACCATAATGAATCACCCTGTATATAAAAATAGAAAAGAATGCAAAGTTTGCATCTTGAAGACTAAAAATATATCCACAATTCCGCGGAATAAAAAAACGCTTTAGAATAATGTTCAACGAGTTTGACGAGTTTTTTTGTTGTTGCTATAAATTGGATTTTGAACTGGCCGGCCAAAGGACGCGGTGGCAGACTTTTTCCTTTGGAGATTTTTAAAATGTCGCGTTTGCAAATCTTGAAATACAACATTGAACAAGAAATCACCAATTTGGCATTATCTTCATCTGTCCAAACAAATTTTTGTTTTTCTTAATTTTCTTGAACATATATATTTATAATTTTTTTTGGATAAATTTCTTGGGTTTTTTGGTTCGTATTGACAACAATGGTGAGATAATAGTATATTGTATTCCTAGGCGGTAAAGTGTCATTTTTTAAGGCTGAAAGAAGAAATGTACGGGCGAGCTTTAGCGAGCCCGGACACTTCTTGAAGCCTGAAAAAATCACTTTACCGGCATGGTTTACACATTATTTTTCTGCCGGCACCGTACAATTAATAGGTAATACAAAAAAGAAAATATGATTGCTTTCCTTTGTCATTAAATGTATTTCATCCGGTACAGTTTCAAGAAATTTTTCAATATCCGGTTGGTCGAAAATTTTTGGCTTTTTAGCAATGTGGCCAACATATTTCTTCTTTAAAAAAGCAGTCACTTTTGTAAAATTTCTAATGTTTACGATATTTTTAACTAATAGCGTAGATTTCAACATGGAATGAATTGACCACAGTGTTGAAGATTGATATTTTTGTGAAAGATCCGATAAATACGTCAAAATCACATTTTCACTATAGTTTTTAACGTTTTTAGCACTACACCAATACACAGTTTATACTGAAGTTCATATGTGGTACTTGATTTTTCCGGCAGCAAATTCATCGAAACTTCGTTCGATTTCTCGTGAATTTCAGGCGGGGTACAATACTCAATTTCCTCGTCACTACGATCAATCAGAGATTCCATGCTTATTATACCTATAAATGATGAATCAAATTCAAATTGAATATTTTAAGACGCGCTCGATTTTTGACAACCACTGTCACATTGGACTGTCATCATTGTTAATAGCTTTTATTATTGTGCCGCCATCTATTACAAATACATAAAAATAATTTTCTTGCCTAGCCATTTTTGAGTGTTTTGTAGCGCTAGCCTTAGAAATGCATACTTTCTCGTCCCTATGGAAGCAGTAAAATTCAATTTTCTCATAGTGTCGGCAGAAAAAAATTTTTATTTCATGTCAAAAAATGTTTCTCTCTTTACGACAACATAGTTTTTGTCTTCTTCAGGTTTTTTTTTTCGTCAGTTTTCCAACATCTTTAGTGTTCCCTTTTTCTTTTTATTATTATTTCCATTTTTTGTATTGTAATTTTTGTTTCGGAAGTACGTTTAGAACAAAAATTACAATACAAAAAATGAAAATAATAATAAAAAGAAAAAGAGAACACTAAAGATGTTGGAAGACTGACGAAAAAATAACACAAAAAAAAAAAACCTGAAGAAGACAAAAACTATTTTGTCGAAACGTCGTAAAGAGAGAAAATTTTTTTGCCATGAAATAATTTTTTTTTATCTCACCATTGTCGTCAATACGAACCAAAAAACCCAAGAAATATATCCAAAAAAAATCCAAAAAAAAAGTCCAAACAAATGTTTTTGCTTCAAGTGACAATAAAAACGAAGAATGTGTGAAGGATAAACTGATTACGATCAGAATTGGACTAAAATATAAACGGCTTTCTTCACTTCTAAATTTTAATTCAAGGACATTTTCTGAAAAAGTTCGGTAGTTGGAACTTTTAGGATATTTTTTATTTTATCAATTGTGCGATAATTTTGTTAAAATTAACGTAAAACTTAAAAACAAAACAAAAAGATGATAAATGAATGAATAATGAAATGGCACGTACTAGCTCTGCCGATCGGTTTCATTTTAGCAGGCGATGTCGGCTGCGCCACCGCTGTCGCCATCGGTTTCCTATTCATTAGGGAATTGCCTTTAGGCGCATTCGCACCCCCATTACCCATCGGTTCACCGCCACGTGCACCCAATGCATCATATTCTTTCCCATTATAGTTCGCATCAAAGAACTTCTTGAACCATTGCAAAAACTCGAAATTGTCTTGGAAACGGCCCTTCACCAATTTGTCGATCGACACTATCTGCATATAATATGAATGATTTTTGCCAGGTTTGTTGACATTATTTTATTAACCACAATCCCTCTCAAGCTTATCCGATGACGCCATGTTCAATAATGCAATAATCATGAAATCTTAAAGGGATTGCATGAAGATTTCGCGGTCAAAAAAAGAAGACAACTCTAAGTCTTGCTACATAAAGTTTTACTTAGCAATAAATTACTTCGTTGCCGTTTTCGGTCTAAAGGCAACTAATTTTGTTGTATGTCTTTGAGCCAAACCCACTGAATCTCTCGGGAAAAGTCCCACTATATTCCAAGCAGAGATCAACGCTATTAATCGTGCTCAAGAATGCCTGCAGAGAGGCATCCCGGAACGGCAGACAGTCAAGCTGCGTTAAAAGCACTGAGGTCTTACACCTTCACGTCAAAGCTAGCATGGGCAGTGTTGCCAACTAATTGGTTGCCCATATTGTAAAACACAAATGACCAGATTATTACTAGATCTCATTCTCTTTGTACTTTGAAGATTTTTTGTGCGTTTTGTATGTAGCAGAACAAAAAAAAACGTCGCTCATTATGCTATAATAAATAAAGACATCAATAGCTAGGGATTGGGCAATACGGCAACACGAATCGAGCAGCATTAGCGTTCGAGACTATGTGCGCTGAGTCCTTTTAGAATAAATAGAAAAAATTTGGGTCACATCGGATTGCTAATACTATGTTATCAGAATTAAGCGATTAAAGTCTTTATTACCAGAAATATTACTAATTACTAAAATCGTGGTGGAATTACTAGACTAGGTAACGAAATTACCAAGTTGGCAACAGTGAGCATGGGAATGCAAACAGACCCTAAAGGAACTGGCAGCTCAGGGGAAAAAGATTACTCTGACATGGGTGCCAGGACATGAAGGCATAGAGGGGAACGAAGCGGCGGACCAACTTGCAAAAGACGGCGCAAACGCTCTGTTCTGCGGCCCGGAACCCATCTTTGGTCTTCCAAAAAGCCATACGAAGGAAGAACTTCGGAGATGGGAAAAGGAACAACTTAAGTCCTACTGGAGGAACACACCAGGCCTAAGACAATCCAAAAGGTTTATTAAACCTTCAGAGGCCAACGCAGGGAAGCTTATCCAACTGGAGAGAAGCAACCTAAGGCGAATTACAGCCCTTTTTACGGGACACCACCTCAAAAAGATGGGCCTAACCGAGGACGACACTTGTCGGTTTTGCGAAGACGCAACAGAGACAACAGAACACGTGCTCTGTGACTGCATGGCACTTTTCTGCAAAAGGCTAAAACACCTTGGAGGGGTGACCCTAACACCTGACGAGGCAAGGAATTTAGCCCTCAGAGAAATCATCAACTTTATGAAAAGTGTGGGACAGCTGGGCAATTCATAGATTAGAGTCATTCACAAAAGATCTTCTGCAGGTCGAAGTGGGGGGAGGCCAAACCCAGTAACGAAGTCAGTAAAACTTTGGGTAGCAAGACTTGGCTTGATCTCCCAAAAAGTTCCACAAATGTAACATTTTCTCAAACTCTACAAACATGAAAAGCGCCAATTTGCCTTCTCCTTGGAATATTTCAAACCAGTGTTTTTTTCTAGAATAATTATTTAAGTAAATCCTATTCATGAAAAATGAAATAAAAAAAAAACAATAAAATAACAACACAAACATTGATAACGTACAAAATAAAATAAAAAAAATGTCCCGTACAAATTAAGTTTTGTGTTATCTTTCTAGGACATGCCCGTATATTTATGTAAAAAAAGAAACAATCTGAGGTTAAAGATCTATTTTCCTAAAGCCAAAAAGCGACACATTCCCGCATATAATTAAATGTAGACTAATGACAAATAAAACAATAACTCTCTAATTACTATTGTTATTTTGAAAAACAGTAAAAAATGCTGCAGCCCAAATGCTTGTTGAGTGTGTAAAAGAAAATATTCTTATGATTAAGATGAACGAATTTTCATTGTCAGGAAAAATGAAGAATAAGGCAATTTGTTTTCGAGTGACAACGGGGAACTTCGAACGTGAAATAATAATACCGTTGATTATAAAAATGTATTTTCAAAAAAGCGGCTTCTTAATAAACCACAGCCACTTAATCATAATTCGAGAGCTGTTTTAGATTCTTAGAAGCAAACATTGCCTCATTTTTATAAGAAACTTCTTTTGTTCAACTTTGTTGAACCACAGAGTCTATCCAGTTGCAGAATTGAAAATGTATGGAACACCCAACGAAGAGATCTGCAATTTCGGAAGGGTGTCTTAACAAAACCATTACAGGGATTGAAAAGGGTTGTATCTAAGGTAGAGACAAATGCAAATTTAATGGGGACATGTTTCGAAAATATGAGGCACGTTTTTTTAGTAAGTACCGTTTTGCGATTCCGCCGCCGCAGCGCTACGGTCGGCGTTCCGCGCATGCGCGCTGGTTACCTACATCTCTTGTCTACGCACTGACGCCATTACAGTCTGATTCCTCATTGTATACGTTGTTTACTGAGTGTTTAAGATGCCTCCGACAATCGTGAGTCCCGCCGATTGTGAAGTACGGGCTGTTATACGATTTCTTAGTGCTAAAGGCGTAAAACCGATCGATATTCATCGTGAGATCTGTGAAGTTTACGGACAAAACATTATGAGTGATGGAATGGTAAGGAAATGGGTGAGAGCATTTAAAGATGGCCGCACAAATGTGCCTGATGAAGAACGGAGTGGGCGTCCTTCGGTCGTTAATGAAGATTTGGTGCAGAAAGTGGAGGAAAAGGTGAGAGAAAACAGACGCTTTACAATTTCATCAATATGCGACTGCTTTCCTCAATATTCTCGTAGTGTTTTGTATCGCATTGTGACCGAGAACTTGAATTACCGGAAATTGTGTTCACGTTGGGTTCCAAAAATGTTGACGGATTTGCACAAAACCCAACGTTTAGGCAGTGCATTGACTTTCCTTGAGCGGTACCACAATGAAAATGAAGATTTTTTGGACCAAATTGTTACTGGTGACGAAACATGGGTGGCCTACGTCACACCAGAATCGAAACAACAATCCATGGAATGGCGACATTCATCATCACCCAAAAGAGTTAAGTTTAAGCAAACAATTTTTGCCCGGAAAATCATGTGCACAGTTTTTTGGGACAGAAAAGGAGTATTGCTAGTGGAGTTTCTGCCTCGTAATGAGACAATCAATGCAGCGTCTTATTGTGAGACATTGAACAATCTGCGTCGTGCAATCCAGAACAAAAGACGTGGCAAGTTGAGTAAGGGTATCGTTTTGCTGCATGACAATGCCCGTCCACACGTGGCTAATCGGACCAAAGATCTCATCAAATCTTCTAAATGGGAAACTCTACATCATCCTCCATACAGCCCTGATCTGGCGCCCAGCGACTACCCTTTGTTCCTGCACTTGAAGAAACAACTGGGTGGTCAGCGTCTTCAAGACGATAACGAAGTCAAAACATTTGTGATACAGTGGTTAACAAGTCAGGCGGCAGAATTTTATGAGGAGGGTATTCAAAAACTGGTGCCACGTTATGACAAGTACCTCAATATTCACGGAAATTATGTAGAAAAGTAGATTAAGGTACAGGCTTTCATGTAAAAATAAAATTATTGCGATATCTTTGCACGTCTTTTTTTAATTCCAAAACGGTACTTACTTAAAAAACATGCCTCGTAAATCAAAATAGAGACATGCAAGATGCCTAGGGTCATTTCCTGTCAATCAAGTAAATTTTCAAAATTAAAATTCTTTGTTCAAGAGTGTAGTGTAAATAAATGTCAAAGGATGACAGCTCAATCCTTTACATTTCATCATTTGACAGCCAAGTTACTTCCTAACCTCAAACAGAAGAACACAAACTAGTGCTCTTGGATAGTGTTCATGATTGTTAATTTCCAAAGTTTTTGGAAGGCATTAGATCTGAAAATCAGTTTATAGAAGGCCAAAGGCACAGAAATAGTTGAAGCAGTGGATTGAGATAATCTGAAGCAGTACAGGGTGGGTTTTTTGATATTTTGTGGACTGCAGTTTGGCAACAAACCGTGAATATTGAGGCACTTGTCATAACGTGGCACCAGTTTTTGAATACCCTCCTCATAAAATTCTGACGCCTGACTTGTTAACCACTGTATCACAAATGTTTTGACTTCGTTATCACAAAATCCAACGTTTAGGCAGTGCATTGACTTTCCTTGAGCGGTACCACAATGAAGGTGAAGATTTTTTAGACCAAATTGTTACTGGTGACGAAACATGGGTGGTCTACGTCACACCAGAATCGAAACAACAATCCATGAAATGGCGACATTCATCATCACCCAAAAGAGTGAAGTTTAAGCAAACAATTTCTGCCCGGAAAATCATGTGCACAGTTTTTTGGGACAGAAAAGTAGTAGTATTGCTAGTGGAGTTTCTGCCTTGTAATGAGACAATCAATGCAGCGTCTTATTTGAGACATTGAACAATCTGCGTCGTGCAATCCAGAACAAAAGACGTGGCAAGTTGAGTAAGGGTATTGTTTTGCTGCATGACAATGCCCGTCCACATGTGGCTAATCGGACCAAAGATCTCATCAAATCTTCTAAATGGGAAACTCTAGATCATCCTCCATACAGCCCTGATGTGGCGTTCAGCGACTACCATTTGTTCCTGCACTTGAAGAAACACCTGGGTGGTCAGCGTCTTCAAGACGATAACGAAGTCAAAACATTTGTGATACAGTGGTTAACAAGTCAGGCGGCAGAATTTTATGAGGAGGGTATTCAAAAACTGGTGCCACGTTATGACAAGTGCCAAAATATTCACGGAAATTATGTAGAAAAGTAGATTAAGGTACAGGCTTTCATGTAAAAATAAAATTATTGCGATATCTTTGCACGTCTTTTTTTAATTCCAACACAGTACTTACTTAAAAAACATGCCTCGTATCAACATGCCCCCAATAAATAAAATTTTAAACGATAATAGGTTAAGGTAAACTTAAGTTTGTTACTTCCAAGTAAATTTTTTCGATGATGCGGTATTATATTTTCCTCAACTAAACAAATTGCCTCGAAAATGTGTGTAAAACTAACGATTACTCAATTTTTTTTAATCTTAACTGTTACTTAGCTTCGAAAATACTTTACTATAATTTAATCGCCAATTTTTACACACTTTTTTATGAACTGTAGTAATTTTTTTGGCTTTGTGAAACGACCTTTACCCTGCCTACTAGCCGGCTGATTATGGTGTACTAGTTTGGATGGGGCCACCATCACTCCATTCGTACTACTGTTCGAATGATGCTGATTATGACCCATACCCAACATGATACCACCTCTCGCATCAATAGCATCATAACCACGACCATCATAATTTGCATCGAAAAACTTCTTGAACCATTGCAAAAATTCGAAATTGTCTTGGAAACGGCCCTTTATCAACTTATCTACCGGTATTATCTACAAGACGATTCATGGGTTCACTCAATGCATCTACTACTACTCTAAATTAAATCAAATCAATTCAAAAATAATCCCGGTACCAACATTTTTAAACCGAGGAATTTCATTTTTCCCCACAACTGTTCTAGTAACGTTGAAAAAATCCCTAACCCTTAATATCCCACTGGACCTTCTCTCAAACAATGTTCATGTTCAAATAACTTGTAATAGACTCAAGTTGCGCATATAGAAAACTTATTTTTGGTCTGATCTTGATGATTTTTTGGACAAGTAGAGGTTAAGGATTATGTACCCTCACTTTAGATTTCCATGTACCAAGAATGGAAAGATAGGGTTCATCTTTTAAGTTGGACCTACTCATGCAAAGTCCCATATACTAAGTGTGTTTGTTCTACCTGTAATGATCTAGACCAGCGGTTCCCAAAGTGGGCGCTGCAGGACTAAAGGGGGGCGGTAAGAGACGCAGAAAAATAATGGGGGCGTTGTTTAGAGGCTTGGGGGCCAAAACTATTTTCGGCGGCTGCTAAGCAAGATGACGACGGACTTCGAGCTTCGTACAATATATCTTTATTAATTGCTCAAAAAGGCAAACCATCGGAGAAGAGTTAATTTTGTCAGCAATAACTACTGTGCTTCATAAACCGGCCGCAGATATTATCCGATAAATTCCTTTGAGTAATAATTCTGTGCAAAGATGAATTGATGAAAGGGCTGAAAACATTGAAGGATCATTGTGCAATCATCTGAGGACTAATCAATTCTCAAATCAGCTCGATGAGTCCACTACTTTACCAACTAATGAAGCATTGTTACTGTCTTACGTGAGGTTTATTAAAGGTGAGAAAATATGTGAAGAACTATTGTTTCCTAGAAATTTAGAGACCGATACAAAAGACGAAACCATATTCAATACATTGGAAAATTTTTGTGATGAGAAAGAGATTCCCTTGAAAAATATTATATCAGTTGTTACGGATGGCGCTCCGGCTATGACAGGGTGCCAGAAAGGCTTCATAGCGTACTTAAAAAATAAAATTCCACATGTCCTTGCGTTATTCATAGACATAATTTGGTTGCTAGAAACTTAAGTGAATGACTATTTCAATCACTGCAATACGTCATCAAAGTAGTCAATAAAATCCGTAACAGCTCTTTGAATGATAGATTATTTCATCAGCTTTGTGTTACTAATGACGAAGATTTCAACCGTTTGTTGCTTCATACTGAAGTTCGTTGGCAATTGTCTGACTCGATTTTACAACCTGTTTGACTCTGTGATACAGTTCTTGGAAAATAAAGATATACAGGATTGCGCAACAAGCTCATTACATCAAAGAATGATATAGCTTACATGACAGGCCTGTATAAATTGTTCAACGACATGAATCTCCAACTGCAAGGCGATGAACTAAATTTAATTAAAACAAAAAATGTCGTTGCTGCTTTCGCAGCCAAACTGCTTCTGCACAATAAGAATATGGGCAGACGTGAGTTTCACAATTTTCCGAATTTATCAGTATCCTGCAGTAACGACGACTTGTTTGCCTACTGCCAACATTTGGAAAACCTCCACATTGACTTCACCCAACCATACCAGGAGATTTTGAACTTGGAAATACCACACTGGGTGTTGGATCCGTTTTCAAATGTCACCTCAGCTGGAAGAAAAACTTATGGAATTGACAACAAACGGGGAAATAAAAATTAAGTTCAAAAATTGTTATCAAGAATTTTGGCTACAAAAACCGATCCCGCAATTGTACCCTGGATTCTGGTCAATCGTTCAACGATTCTTGATAGCATTGCCATCGTCGTATTTGTGTGAACGTGGATTTAGTGCTGTCGCAACGCTGCTTACTAAAAAGAGAAATCGTTTGCATGTTACCGAACGTGGCGACTTGCGGCTGTTCTTGAGTAGGTAAATTGGAACCTGATATCAACAATCTTATATATTATAGTAGACAAAATAAGTTTGGGAACCCCTGATCTAGACGTAGACATGCTAATTCTTGATTAGCAGTTTTAAGGCCCCTAGATAATTTGGTATTCTTGCCAGGTTTCTGCCAATTTTCCACCTTCTTGTCCAAAAAATCATCAAAATCGAGCCAAAAATAAAAAATATTTAAGATCAAAATGTTGCACCGCGGTGTATATGCAAGTGACGAATCCGGATCCTAAAATTGAACTACCCTACTCTTTAAAACCTGTAGATAATTATCACATACCTTGTCAACGCCCATTTTCTTAAATGAGGCCTGCAATATCTTGAAATTTTGTATATATTCATGTTCCAAGTTCGTTCGGAATTTGACGCGTTTCAACTGTACCGATCCAGGAAACAACATATCCATAAATTGACAGTATGCGGCACCGGTGCACAACTCCTCAATCTTACCAAAACTACTTTGGAGGCATTCATTCACCCATGCCAGCATATCGTGTCTGGATAGGTTCTCTGCGGTGACATTGGTGGAGTAGACGTTCACCGCCATGATCTGGAACAACCATATTGAATTAAACGCATGAATATGAAAAATGCGATAATTTTCCTTTAATTTCTCATAATAATATTGCATTTTCATCATACCTATATTTCTACAAATTGTTTTTGTGAGAGTAGTCGTCAATCAGCTTATCGATCTTTTTAAAAGCCAAAATTACGACCTACAAATAGGTCGGAAAACTGTTTTTTTTAACCTTGGAAATTTGCTGATTATTCGGATCAAGGGTGTTGCCAGCCAATAGATCAGGAGGGGGCAAGAGTTTCTGAATTTTGGGTAAAATAAATACAAATTGTAAATAGTTTACAAGGAAAAAACATATGAATTTAAAAAAATATATTTTCCTCAGGTCTCTACGTGTAAAATGTTGATGATTAATGCCACAAGTAGGCGTGATGTTTCTGTTTTTGTTCCAGTCTGTCATCCACAAGCACCCCCAGCAGTTTCGCCGACCTTGATAATGACAAAAGAACGTGAATTAATTCAATTTCGATATCTGAGGATTTATATCTATTGAAGGGCAGTGCCACGGTCTTACCATAGTTTATGATCAGTTTGTTTTTCCTGCACCACACCTGAAACTCATAAAGTGTAGCATTGATCTTCCGCTCCAGAATCTCAGAATCCTTGTCGGACAACAATATGGTTGTGTCATCTGCATACAGATAAAGGGAACCGTGTGTGATATTAGCTGAAAGATCATTGATAAACAGCAGAAAGAGCCTGAGGCATTCCCAAACCGATGCTCCGCGACTCTGAGACTACTGACTCAACCTTAACCGCTATTCGTCTATTTGTCAAATATGATCGAATCCATCTGTTAATCGACCCACGTAACCCAAGAGTCTCCAGCTTTGTACACAGGAAATCTCTGTCGACCACATCGAACGCATTCGACAGGTCAAACAGGAACGTCACAACATAAACACCTCCATCCATCAGATCGTGCACTCTCTGAATGAACTGAAGTGTACAGGTTTCCGTTGAAAACCCCTCCCTGAAGCCGTGTTGACATTCACTCAAAGCGTTAGTAAATTTTAAAAATTCAAATATTCTGTCTGCTACAATCTTTTCAATAATCTTAGATAAAGTACTTAGCAGGGCTATAGGCCTGTAATTCTTCAGCGCTAGTTCATTACCCTTTTTTATATATAGGAATAATGAGGGCATTTTTTAATTGATCTGGAAATATCCCGCATTGTATCGACATGTTTAGTAACTCGGCTATTACAGGGAAGAGCATATCTAAGGAATGTTTAAATATTTTAATAGGGATACAAGTGGACTTTTTGTTTGGGAAGTTCTTGATTGTTCTAGCCACATCATGCGAAGACACCGGAGAGAAAAACATACTCCGAGGATTAAACGGACACACAGTACATGATGTTGAAAAGCCTCCGCCAAAATGAGAGGTTAATCTAGCTTGAATGACCGTAGAAAAATACAAACAGAAGGCCGATGCAACTTCAGTGGGATTATTATTTTGTCATTCTGAGATATTGTCAAGTTCCGCCGCTGTTTCGTCTGTCTACCGGTATATTCACTCAATATATTCCATAGTCTTTGATTTGTTCCTTGACTCGGCCAAACAGCGAATAAACCGATTGCTCCTCTCGATCGAAATCATTCGCCTGACCCCACCTCTACGCTCCCTATAAGTTTGATGCAAGTTGTCATCCTGAATGTGTTGTCTTAGCCAATTCATATATTGGAGCTCATCATATTCATGTTGAAGCTCATAAGAAAACACCACTCTGAATATCCTGGGCCTATCAAAACCGGAACGTCTAAGGGGAATGCGGCCCTAAAACACCATTCCAGTCGCTGCCCCGAAAAGCATCCTCAAAAGGCTGGTCCAAGAATTCGCTCATATCACGACTATCAATCAAAAAGCGAAACTCACTTATACCAGGCATAGGAAAAACCCCTAACATAGGAGTGACATTTGTTAGCAGAATCAGGAGGGCTCGCAGCATATGTGACATCAGAAAACTGGGCATTATGATCAGAGAAACCAATGTTGAAATTAGAAACTCTTGTTGACAGAGGATTATTTGTTAGAACATAATCAATTCAAGACGACACCGTTCTTGAGGCAATTTGTGCTATTCGCGTAGGCGAGTCAACTAGAGACGACAGGCCAAACAAACTAATAACATCATATAGAAGCTTACAGTCGTATCCTGATCGCTCACCCATGTCGTTGATATGAAAATCACCGCATACCAATAACACTTTAAATTTCAGAGAAACCTCAGACAAAAGAGCAGTAAGATGAGAGCAAAAAATATTGACATTTCCAGAGGGGGTCCTATATATAGTAATAACACAAAATATTCCGTCGTAAATGACGGCTGAACACTCAAAGTCAGTAAAATCAGTAGTTCTTTTAAGAATAACGAAGAAACTCCCTGTATTTCATGAACATGGACTGTTTTGTATTTTACAAATATAAAATAAGTATGTGCATAATTGTTCGCGACTGTAGTAATTATGATTCACAATTAATACTAATTAAAATAATGAGTAAGAGTTTTTCATCAGCATACTAATTAATCAAAAATGATAATAGCAAGTGCAATAATCTACGTTCGATTCGTTGGTAACTACTTTGTATGAAAATATACATCAGTATTATTGCAATACCAAATCATGAATAATAGAATTATGATATAAACATTTTTGCGATCTGATAAGCATTCAATTTATGATTAAACATTTCTGGATAACAATGATAAATTCGAAAACCGTACGTAATGATTCGACATACCTAACTACGAATACTTTTGAAATGTCAGATACATAAAATATAACATGAACATATTCAACTTTCCCGAAATCGCATGGAATAGTTTGAGCTTGACACGCAACAATCCTGACGCTGCTGATTTTCTGGATTTTTTTAAGAATTGTCACCTTGCACAGGTGATTGACTTCAACACATGAAACAGAAATGAACAATCCTCGCTGCTGGATTTGTTGATGGTTTCTGATAAGAAACTCATACATAAAATTTCTTAGTATCCGCCACTTGGTTGAGCGACCATGTCGTTATCCATGCTCACGCTCAACTGACAACAGCGAATGAGGTAACTAAATCTGTAGTAAAGAGAAACTTTTGGACACGCCTATAAATTCTTTCTTGTCGGACAATTTGTGTGGTGGTCACGACATTGAAGTATGCCGCCTAATAATTAGCGACGCAACTCAAAAATATATACCAATTTGTCGTCGAAAAGTCAACACACAGAAGCCATGGATCTCCAGTGGTATTTTTAGGGAAATACGAAGAAGAGAAATTTGTGGGAAAAGTACTCAAAATTGAGAACTAATGCTGTATAGAACACAAAACAATAAACTCAAAACAATGATAGCAGATGCCAGCACTAAATATGAAAATGGGCTGGTAAGTGGTTCGGCCAAAAATTTTATGCTTACATACGAAGATCGTTGAACTCAAATGTTGCAACCTTTTCACTGAGAAGAAACGTTACCAACGAAATGATAGCAAGTTCAATGGAAATCGCTGATACGTTCGCTGATCAGTTCCGGTAACATGCCTACACTACCCTACACTACCGCAAAACACCCGGAACCCACAATCAATGACAACTGTCAATTTTACAAACAACGACGTGAGGGAGGCTATCACAGCACTGAAGACTGACTCCAGCTCGGGTCCAGACGAGATCCCACCAGTTTTCCTCCAGAGATGCATTGAACCACTGTTGCAACCTTTAACAAGAGCAATGCAGAATTGTTTTAACACCGAAACCCTGCCAGATGGGTGGTCGAATGTAATAGTCATACCAATTTATAAGAAAGGGAACAAATACAATGCTGAAAATTATAGACCAATTAGTTTGACTTGTGCCCTGTGCAAATGCATGGAGAAAATTATTACGAAGGCAATGACTCCATTTTTACTGCAGTCAAATGTTATTCCTAACCAACAACATGGATTTATGCCGGGAAGATTAGTGGAGTCAAATCTGCTGGAATGTCTTAACTTGTGGACCAAACAGAACGATGATGTTCAGCCTACTGATGTGGTGTACCTGGACTTTTGATAATGTGCCATTCGCTCGACTGCTATTGAAGCTGGAACATTATGGTATTCGCGGAGAACTCCTGCGATGGATTGAGGGTTTCCTTGGAGGAAGAAGTTTCCAGGTTAGGGCGAATGGTTCGATTTCCCGTAGACTGTCGGTCCACAGCGGGGTGCCTCAGGGTTCGGTGTTGGGCCCACTGTTGTTCCTGGTTTACATATCGGATCTGACGGGAAATATAAATGCAAATACAAGTTTCTTCCGCTGCAGAGTGCTGAGGTGTTCCAGACCGATCTCGGCAAAGTGATGACTTGGTCATCAACTTGGCTGATGAGTTTGACTTTGGACCAATGTACAGTCCTCCATTTGGGACCAAATAACCCCGAAATATCCTACACCCTTGGTGGACACGAATTAAGACCAACTCCCTCCTCCTTATTTTGTTAAGGATATTGAGGCTTTGGAGAGAGTTCAGAGAAGATTTACCAAGCTTCCACAAGCGCTGTGCCACCTGCCATATGAAGATCGGCTAAGAGCTTTGAACTTAACAACGCTTCAAGAAAGGCGTCGTCGTGGCGACTTGATACAGACGTATAAGGTTCTTAGCGGACATTACACAATAAACTTGGATCTCTTTCATCTTAATAGAAATCCGAGCCTACGTGGTAACAGCAAGAGATTGTGCAAAGATGCGCCAAGCTCGCTCGAAGGAACTTTCTATCAAATAGAGTGGTATATGGGTGGAATGATATGTCGGAGGAGGTTGTATGAGCGCCAACAGTGAATAGTTTTAAGAACAGCCTGGACATCACGCTTAAAGATCTGGGCAGCTGCATGATCCACTACTCGTTATAGTAAATCGTCGTGTTTTTATGCACTGAGCCGACTTTTATCTTTTACAAATCGGGCGACAGTCTCATCGGTTTCACAACAACAAAATTTGTTCTCATTGCATCTTGGATCCCACAGAATTTGACGAAATTTCAAAAGGGTGTCAACTGTTCCAAACAAATGCTCAAAAAATACAATGGCGGGGCTCCTAGTGAAACAAAAAGCTTGAAACAAACAATAGGTGTTGGCCAAGACTCAAAATATAAATAGTTGCCCTTCTAAAAAAAATCAAAATCCGTCTACACCTAGAGATCAACAGCACCAAACTGCTACTATAGGTACTAGAAAATTAGGCCATATCAAAATTATTATATTTCGACCAACACTAAGTAACGACAACTACTGAAGGACAAATGTTTTATAATTGTCTTCACATAGGTTTGACTTAAAATAATCAACAAAGCCAAACCTTCTTACTTCCTTAAAATAAGTGTGTGGGTACTACAATTTGACTAAAAATAACTTCTTGTAAAAATGTCTTCATGTATCTGTTATGTTATCTACTACTTATAAGAATGTATTAAATGAGAAAACAAAAATATACTTACAAAACTAAAAATAGAGTACTTAGTAGGAATTCCTATAAATAAACACTTAATGCAGAAGAGAACTAAGTATTTTGTTAATAGTAGTAAAAATAACTTACCTTACCGGTTTTTTCTCTGAAGATATAAAAGTACTGTAGTGCCTTACATCAAATACAACTTCACTTGATAATAATAATAAGTTACAGCTTAGGTACCTACTTATATGGTATACGAAAGTTAGGTTAGTTTAGTTCACTTATAAAAAAAATATATACCTATCAGATCAAAAGTTAATGAGGTAAATACAATTTCCCACAATATTCAGCACTTTATGTGACAGCTTTTTATACTTTTATCGTACCGAAGCCAGTATATGATAAAAATGTATGCCTACTCAAAGATGACATTTTTTGTTGAAAGCATTTGGTTAATAACTAAATAGGTACTTGACGATACTGGTAGGTAATTTACAGTCATACAGAAAGCATTTGGGTAGAGTATTTGTGCTACTTACCGACTTTTAATTCTGTAACAATATGGAAATTTTCAAATGCTTCTTATTTTATAAACCACTCCCGATTTAAAAAAATAAATCAAAAAATTTAACACCCGGCCAACCGGCCATGTACACAAATCCAAATAAAAAAGTTATAACTTGTAACTAGACAGTTGGCAGTCAAAAATCAAGTGGCGTACGTGTTGGATAAAGCAAATATCCCTAGCATGTTTTTAATGTCTTAATTCATAATTTTTATATTAACTTAATAAATGCCGGTTTATTTTGAAGATTTTAACGTAGTTTCATCATTATGAATAATTGAATCATTTAAAAATGTTGGGAAATGCACAATTTTATATTTTCATTTTTAAAATTGTGTACTACCAACATGTATAATAGAAAACCCGAATATCCCTAACATATCTATGTTAATTTTAAAAGTAAAGTAGAAACAGAGATAATATAGCTCCGAGTAAAAAACATACCAACATCTTGAGAAAAATTAACATTCATTTTACTTAAAAACATGTTCATCTTTCCATTGTTGTGAGTTTCTTTTTTAAAGCTGTTAAAAAGTTATTAGCCCGTAACATCTTATTTACCTACAATGAGATTAATGCATTACGTTTTGAGTTTAAAAGTTTGTTACAGTTACACGTCAAACGGCCGGAATAGTTGTATAAAATTGGAGTTCTAATCGCAGTTTGCATCAACAATTTTGCTGCCATTAAGACAATGGTGCTGCCTAAAACTGTTGGTGCAAACGGCCATAAAATTATCTAATGCCAATAATAGTTTCTTTATTCGCATATTATATTATTTATTCTGATTAGATCTTTGAATATAAGTCACTTTTTATTCAAAGGATTAGATTTAACAACATGAGGACAAAGCACTTAACCCGAAGAAGAAATTACAAATGTCTTTTTATGTCAAATATCAGATGTTTTCACTAAACTTCATTTTAGCGGGGCCTTTTATCAACTCACTTCATTTATGCGCTAAAACAAAGGAGTTGAACTGATGTTCCTGTTATTCAATGATATTACAACATATAGAGCGGCCCTGGATGTATAATCACATAGCGTTTACGTGCAGCCAATGCGAGAGAGAGATGGAGCTCTTTATGGCAAAAACTCATGTATATATATAGGGTTATTCACGATTTATGGCGCGGAATATTGTGGACAAACTACGTGACTTTTAAAAAGTTTCATTTGTTGGACATGTTGGCATCTACTATGGCTATTTTTTAAAATTGGTTTAGTATTATACAGGGTGTCCCAAATAACCTAAAAGTATCAAAGTTATGTTTTTTTTAATGGAATGCCCTGTTTATTATTGCACTTTTAGATCCTCTGATCAAATTAAGTGTCTGTTTCATTAAGGTTTATAATACCTAAACCTTAAGGTTTTTTAAATAAATTGAATTTTCTCAAAATCTAGCCTCATTTTCATCTTTCAAATATTTGGTACAAATCTATGAAACGTTATTGCTGATATTTTCTGGTCGATTTCACTTCTACTACTGCAACTACGCACAGCACAGGACACCATTATAGTATATTGTCAAATAACCGTCCAAAAAAACACGAAAAACTTAAGTAAACTTGTAAAATACTAGTAAATAACACTATAAACTTGAAAGCACGACAAATGATAGAGGTCGTATACCAATATGGCGTACCTGCACCCGCTTTTGGCCACGTTAGAGCGTCTCCCCTCACCTCAATGGTTTACATGCAGCCAACGTTGCGAGAGAGAAAGAGAGAGATATGGAGCTATTTATGGCAAAAACTCATGTATATATATGCAAAGTAGGTATTTTAATACATTTTGTTGGTTTAGGTATATTCATTATGGAGTTATAATTAAATGTAATTGAAATTATTGCATTATATTTATTTGATGGGGTATGGGGATTATTGCGAACACATCAAAATTCAGTTGAAAAAGTATAACGTAGGTTTCTAAAATATTTAATGTTTAAGATAGATGGGCAGTACCCTCCAAGGGGTACTAAGTACAAATTAATGACGGATAGGTTTCAGATACCAATAAGCTTGTAATGATTATAGTTCTTAATACAGATAAAAATTGGAGACCTCAACCCAATATTCGTTCTCGCACACGGATTATAAAAGGAAGTACACGATCTAGTATTCTATCGTGGCACATTCAAATTTACTCGTGAAAGCAAGCATGAACAATCTGTATTTTAGTGTAGCACGTTGTAGAGAATTCGCAGAGAATTACACATGACATGAAAAAAAAATCACAATCAAATTTGTAATGATTGTGATTTTTTTTTCATATCGGATTAAGAAACTTATTGACTGTGTATTATCTTATCTAAACTAGGTAGGTAATGTTTAATAAACTAGAATAATTGATAATATTATATTTTGTTTTTTGTCCTGTAATTGGCTTTGCTGTTGGACAATAAAGGCTATTATTATTGATTCCAAAAAGAATAGTTTTTGTTAATTTATGACCAATTCTATTTCTTAATTAGTTGCAGAATGTGTCCATGAAAAGGACATTTTACGCAAATATAACCACACAAGTCTCTTAATGTTAGGAACTAGCCAGAAAACTGAGAAATATGCTTAAAAAAATAGAAAATAAACGCGAATTATCACATAAACACAACACTACACAAGCACGTGAAATATATTTTGCCGTAATTAGCTCTATCCTTCTTCACTTTCTCTCTCGCACTGCGGTGGAGACAAAAAATTAACGCGACACCCGATCCATTTGTTATAATGTCATTGCTGTTACTGTTAGTTAACCTTACTTTTTAATTTCTATTCAAATAAATAAGCGGCAAACTGAGCAGAATGCTTTTTTGGATTTATTTTATTTTATATTAAATAGTTTTGTAATATCTAGCTAAAAATGAATTATTCAAGGTAAATATGTTATTACTTAATATGTTTTAATGTCTATGAAGTGTGTACATTTTTGCAGTTCAAATCGAAGCGTTTTAATTCCAAATTCTTCAGCAGTTTTGGAACGCAGTCTTATAATCATGAAAAACCAGCAAGAGTTTCGTAAAAGTATCTGTTGGGGCATTATTAATATTATATTTGTTTCAATAGTAGCTTACGATTTGTAGGTACTTTATTTACTTATAATAAACCCACTTTAACGTACTTTATTTTTAGGAGTTATTCCTGCCCCTTTTATTTAAACTATTACCATTACATTGAATATGCGCTATTAACAATATTAACAATCAACGTTGTGTATTATTTAGTCAAAACATTACGAATTTATTGTTCTTTTACGTCTGAACAACTTAGTATTAATCCGGAACAGAAAATCTTGCTTGGAGTGAAAGATTCAGGTCAGTGGCAGAATTAATAGTTATTTAAAGAGGCGAGTTAGTGGATTCTGTGTTTTAGATCCAAATTATAAGGTTGTAACGCCGGTAAAGATAGCTAAAAGTGATTTATCCATGACACCAAATACACAGAATACACCAATGAATATAACTGCACTTAGTTGGATGTCGAATTTGTCTCAAAATGATAGTAAGTTAGAGTTTAAAATAATGGTTTATATAAACTTCGTATTGTATTAATCGTTTATCAGGTTTAAACTACTCAGTTCCATCCCCTTCATGGACATATCAGGCGGGCAGCCCAAACCAACTGTCCCCCGTTTTATATCCGAAACAATCGTCACCAGTTGTAGCAAAGAATCATTCGTCATCGTTTATCGATACCGCCACATCAATTGAATCCATTACAGATGAGCACAGTTTGACAGAGTATTTGAAAGAACATGAGGAGCTGGAAAAAGTTAATAAATTGACGAATAAGACACAACACTCTGTCAATTTGTTGAGTTCATTTTGGAGTCATCCGATTGCAAAAACTGCAAAGGATATGTCGTCGTTTTTGAAGCGGTGTCAGTATCAAATGTCCAGCCAATCACCCAGTAAGTTATTCCTTTAATTTCGTCCGTATTTTAGGGATATTTAACTTGAATTAGGGAATTTTCTTGTGAGATTTTTCCTTATTCTTATAGCAAAATCTTTGACAAGTAGTCCACTATCGAAAAGTGAAGACAAATCATCGCAAAATGTGCCAGCTGTGGAAGTTTGGACCCGAATTAATGTCGATACTGTAGCTTTAACACAATGGAATGAAAATTTACGTATGGTAAGTGTAGAGTTTAAAGCTTGTTTGTCTTAAATATCCAGATTGCTCACAGATGTTTGATCGATTTGCCTTGAGCTGCTTTCTCATTGGCATTTCTGTTAAATGTGAGGTGTATTCAATATTAACAGGAAATGTTGATGTCCAAATTCATTATGTATTAAGAATCTCTCAAAAACTGTCGGACGCTTTGCCACGCAAACATGATTTTGAAATCCCATTTGAAGTGGTCATTGCAGACCGTCAAAAATGGCTAAATGTGGAACCACGATTCCCAGAAAACATCCGTTTGGTATACGGACGGTTCAAAAGGAATAGAAGGGAACACAGCCATGATAGATAGATAGATATATTTATTTACCATCTTATGTTACAAAACATGTATAGTACGTCAAAAAAGAACAAAAATTAATCAATCAAAGTTACAGCAACAAAGAAAAGCTTAAAAACAAATTAAAATAGCAACAACATAAAACAAACTAAAATCTAGAAAAAATCTTACAATATCGCTTCTGAAATAGTCCTCAAAGGTATAAAAAGCTTGAGATATCAAAAATGATTTAATACTTTTGTTAAACTGGACTTCACCAAGGTTCTTTATGTGAGACGGCAGTTTATTATAAAATTTAGCACAATAATAGTCAGAACTTTTCCAAGTCCTCAATAGGCGGTGAAATTCAGGCAATATGTCATTTCGATTTCGCGTACCATAATTATGCATACAAGACAGTTTAAGATGTACAAGGAAGGCAAAGTAATTGGTCTGTGTTCAACAAAATACTTTTTACAGCAGTCACGCCAACCGAGCCCCAACATTGTACGTAAACATCTCCTCTGTAGCTTGAAGATTTTCATTGCATGGGAACTATGTCCCCAGTTCAAAATACCATACGACATACGGAAAACAAAATAACCGTGATATACCGTCAACAGACTAGCGATTGAAACACTCTGCGCAAGCCTTCTGATGAGATATATGACCCTGGACAGCG
The DNA here is from genome assembly GCA_911728435.2 of Apoderus coryli. Classification (NCBI taxonomy): domain Eukaryota; kingdom Metazoa; phylum Arthropoda; class Insecta; order Coleoptera; family Attelabidae; genus Apoderus; species Apoderus coryli. Next base: position 44,899,672 of record OU452199.1, on the reverse strand, counting down.
AGCACCCAAGCTCTCGAACATGACTCTCCCAGGTTAATTTAGGATCAAGATGAACCCCAAGGAACTTCACGCGAACATCGCTCTGAAGATCGATAGGCGCAGAACGCAATGTAAAGTTCATGCTCTGTGTTTTAGCCTGATTCAAGCTTAGTTCATTTTCCAGAAACCAATTGCCTATGTCAGTCTGAAGAGCATTAACCAACTCCCCTAAAGGGTCGTTTGGTCGATATCTAATCAGACTAGTTGTGTCGTCAGCAAAGAGGATTATATTTGACTCTTCTTGAAATTTGTATAAATCATTTACGTATATTAAAAACAGTAAAGGTCCCAAAACTGACCCCTGGGGCACACCCCGTCCAACCCTTCGTCTGTCCGAGTATCGTCCCCATACAAAACGTGCTGAAAACAATCGCTGAGATAAGAGCCAACCAAGGCAACACTGTCAACATCAAAGTTATAGTAAGAGAGTTTCTGAAGAAGTATCTGGTGTGAGACACAGTCAAAAGCCTTAGTGAGGTCATAAAAGGAAGCAAAGGTGTGCTTATTACATAGATTGCATGCATTGATTACGGGATCCCTCGTCTCATAATTCGTATGGTACGTTGAGGTTCACTTCCTGTAAGAGGTGAGGGCAATCCAGCATGGAGTTGATTAATTTAAAAAGAAATATTTGAGATGCAGACACTCTTCGACACTGCGACGACTAAAAACCAAAACGGTTTAAGAGTTCGTTATGATCAAGCCCACTGTCTGGATATCGTCCATCAATCTTGTACGAAATGTACTTTAAAAACTTACGCTGAACCTGCTCAAGTTTATTGATATATAACTGATAAATCGGTGACCACACGACAGACGCGTATTCCAACTTTGACCGCACCAGCGACTGGTAAAGGGCTATAAGAGTGTCTATATTCTGAAATTCTCTTGTTGACCTTATAATAAACCCAAGTGCTCTAGTCGCCTCTTGGCAAATACTGTGAAGGTGAGGATTGAATGACAATTCATTGTCAACAAGGACACCCAGATCCCTAACTTCCTTGCATCTCTGAAGAATGTCGTCGCCAATGCTGTACTCATACCGGACGACATCAACACTCCGGGCGAACGACATACATTTGCATTTTTTTGTGTTAAGTGGAAGCCTGTTATCTGCACACCAACGCTCCAGCGCCACCAAGTCCGTCTGAAGCAGCTCACAATCCAAGGGATTACGTAGTATCCTGAAGAGCTTCAGATCATCAGCAAACAGGAGACAGGAATTAACTACATTCGCAGTGATATCGTTGACGTATATCGAAAATATAAGTGGAGCCAAGTTGCTCCCCTGCGGTGCACCACTTGTAGCTATAAAATCCCTAGATTTAAAGCCATTGTACTCAACAAACAAGGTACGTCCACGATAAGACTCGAAGAATCCAACAAGGGCAACACTGAATCCTAGTGCCTTCATTTTACGCAATATAATACCATGGTACAACCTGTCAAAAGCCTTCGAGAAGTCTGTGTAGATAGCATCAACCTGTTCACCTCTGCTCATGGTGGGATAAACATACTGCAGGGTTTCGGATAAGTTAGTGACGGTTGCGCGCTTCTGATAGAAGCCATGTTGTTGAACTATTATTAAGTTTTTTATTTGACTAAATAATTTGTCATGTATGGCTGTCTCAAAGACCTTCGAGAAGTTAGACAAAATGGATATCGGACGATAGTTCACTATTTCGTTGACATCATTGGCCTTGTGCACTAGACATATACGAGCTATCTTCCAAACGTCGGGAAAGGTTTGAGCGTTTAATAGGAACTTGTAATGGTTTAGCAAATCTACATGCGCAATCCCTAATTAGGAATGAAGGTATGCCGTCAAATCCAGCGGTATTTTTGGGCTTTAATTTCTTGAGTGCGCTTAAAATATCCTGCATATGACTGAGAAGGCATGAAAACGCCCTCGAAGAACCCCGCGAGCTTAAGTTGATACAGAGTTACTGTGACCAGATCTAAATGCTGTTGATAACAATTAAACAAATTAGCAGAATTGTATGTAAATGATCTTCGAAACATGGCTGTGCGATGCATAGGTACCGTAAGGGTATCATGATTACGTAAATTGAGGGTACGGGTACTCTGTCTAAACACGAGTTTAACCCTAAGACATAGTGGGACAGATGTTAGTAGAATTCGCTTTAAACAAGATACAAACATATATTTAAAAATATTAGCAATCTTTAGCTAACCGAGTGACTTAATTGAGGTAGACACATGATCATATTTCCTCAAGGTACACACCAAACGACAACATGAGTTCTGAATTCTTTGGACCCTTTCCGATGTCAGAACATCAAGGCAGGGATAATAACATGTCAACCCATAACTCACCCTCGAAATCACCAAAGACTGACACAGCAGTTTCTTCATGTTTGAAGAAAGGAACTTTTTATTAGCGTATAATAGTTTCAACTGCATGTAACATTGTTGGGTCACATACGAAACATGTCTTTGAAAGCGCTGATTTTCATCAAAGAACAGCCCCAGATTCTTTGCCGTCTCAACGAAGGGAATACGAACTCGATTTAAGGATATAGTTAAGTTTTCTTTCAAATAATGCCTCTTCGATTTAGGGCCAAATATCATACATTTTGACTTAGTTGGATTCAACCTCAAGCTGTGCAAAGCAGCGTACTTGGAGATGGATTCCAAGTCACCATTAATCCTGCCAGCGGCAATCTCATACTGGTAAGGGTCGAAGTGTCATCTGCAAAAAACTGTGCCTCACAGTTCTTCACGACATCAGGCAGGTCAAATGTATAGAGTAAGAACGAAAGCGGGCCAAGGACCGAGCCCTGAGGCACTCCCGACTGTATAGGTAACAATGAAGATACCTGCGAACCAAGCACGACCCGCTGTTGGCGATAGGATGCAATAAACCTGGACGACACTTGATCAAACCCAACATAACGACACTTTGCTACCAACAGTCTGTGATTAATGGTGGCTTTGGTAAAATCACACGCGCGGATCAAATTGTCTGTTAAATTCATAAGGGAAGCAGTCGTGCCATGTCCAGCTCTGAATCCGGACTGATGCAGAGGGATGAGGCTGAGAGACTGAAAATATACATTAATTTGTCGGTGTACAAGCCTGCAATTTCTCAGGAACTTTTTCCTAGTGTTTTTTTCGAATTTTCGTATACCAAATCATTAGCCAGCGGTCATCCACTATGAGTTTCTCTTGTGTTTTTTAGTGATTTACGAGTTCATGATTCTCTCATTTTTAGTGGATTTCACAAACAATCCTGGAACGTTTAACTAAAGAATTTGATTACATAAATGATGCATTATCTAAGCACGGTATGTCCGACATGAAAATAGGTAGTGTTGGTTTGGATCGGTTACGAAAGACCGCGCAAATGGCACAAAGCGTACAGTTCATACCGTCACTATCGACAATCATCAGTTTTTTGGAAGTGCATGCGAATCAAGAGTATCTGGAACGACGGATAAGAGAATTGGCTAAAGGTGGATGTATGAGTGAATTTAAATGGAATGGAGGCGGTAGTTATAATGGAAAGGAGTGGGACGATTCGTTACCGACGGATTGTAAGGTAAGGAAGCATTTTATGCAACGAAGATTTACACTCGATTCTCTATATTGAAATGTTTAGATTGTGATGCATATGTTAGCAGCGTATTTGGATACGCAATTACTGCCTTCACCGAATATGCCTGATACGAAAGCTTTTAGCGGTGTGTACTTTATAAGGACTACAGACAAATTACCCAATCAATTAACACAATCTAGTCTGTTCATACATGAAGTGGCAGAAAAATCGCCACATTATCGTGTCGTTGTTGGCGAAAAAGTCTATGAAATGGTCAAGGTAAGAAGAGAAACATTTTGCTTTCGTAGAATTGTTACGTATTTACTTTAAAAGCATTTACTTTTCCCTAGCGTTACTTTAATTATACCGGCCAAATGAAAACGAAACAGAGGCATTGTTTAGCAAAATTGCAATTTTTGTAGTACGTTCACCCGTTGAGGATGAGTGTTACTTACGGAATTTAATAAATAGGGGAAGAAGGTCAAGTAGTATCAAATCAAATCAACTTTATTGTTCTCAAAACATACAGTTTTCCAAAAATGAGCTCGGTTTGATACATACAATACTACAATAACATTATAACAACTTAACTATCATCCTATCAATTAACAAATCTATAAACAAAAGAAAAATAACAAAAAGAAAAACAAAAAAAAAACAATCCAATAAGAATATGAAAACGAAAACTAAAAAGAGAACAAAAACAAACTACAACTACAAACAAACAAAATTCCTACTCGTTCATAATAAATGATCTTAATTTAAGGATATCCACAATAAGCGAGCAGATCCGTTTGGTTAACTGCAGATTAATACGATTTAGGGCACTAACCAAGTCATCAAGGGATGATACCGCGGGTTGTGCCGACCTAATTTGGGCGTAAATTGGGCTTTCAAACAGAATGTGATGTAAAGTTTCTCGGACATTTTGGTTACATATGGTGCACGTCTCCCTTGGTCTGATTAGATAAACTGAGCCTTTATTTGTGAACTTAATAAAATATTTGTTTGATACACGGAGTTGCGAGATAATGCGAATGATGTCAAGTAGTAGCTCATTAAGCAGCTGACTCTGATAGCATATCTCCTGAACTTTTTAAAGAAGGAGGACCTGTGATATTGGAACATTTTCATGTTCTGATAACCAAAATATGGAACGCCGAAACCGTGCCCGCTGAAATGCGAGATGCTTCAATTGGCACTATATTTAAGCAAGGGGGTATCTCTCTCCTCTCCATCGCAGGAAAGGTTCTTGCAAGAATTTTGTCCAATTGTCTTCTCTCGGGTGTGGCGTGAACCTAAATAAATTGATAATTTTTAGTTTTATGAGTAGCGGAAATGTTCAAAGTTCCTGCTAAGACTATCTTTAAATGAGTTTCGGCACGACTTTTTCGATGAATTGATCGTATTCTTGCAGCAGTTGAAAATACTGTCACCAGACCTTGTTTCGAAGTTTGGTTCAGATCTAATCACAAATAATTTACAGCCTGGAAAACTGAAAGTTATTTCGATGCATTTGTAACGACATTCTTCTCAAGGTACGACCTTAATTTTCTACGTCAAAGTAGACGTTAAGCAGAAGGCTCCCATTGAAATTTTGAATTTTACTTCGATCAATTTTTGTTCATAGGGAGCTTTACGAATAAATCAAAGCAAAGTGGCAATTATGCCCAAAGGCCTCCTCTGCAATGCTCAAAACTCTACATTGTTCTGCAATCAGTGTTTGGTCCCAACGGTTTTCTGATGGGTGCTTGCCGGAAACACAATCTGGTTTTAGACCCAACCGAGGTACAACAGACATGTTATTTCGTGCCAGGCAAATACAAGAAAACTCACGGAAACAAAATCGTCTAGTGATTTGATGGCGGCGGACTATTCAACCTTCGTAGACGGCAAGCAGGGAGCAAGATCGTATCCACATCAGTAGCTGATACAGAAGAACATCTTCAATATATACTAAATGCATTTAATGGCTCATACAGAAGTATCGGGCTTGAACTGAATATAAAGAAAACAGAGATCTTCTAACAGCATGCACCAAACACTGTAACTGTCCCAGAGAGTTAACGGAGACAGACTTCTGAACTTAACAGGATTTCATGTCCGTAAATATAATAAATGAAAATAATTTCGTGGCAAAGCGGACTAAAATGTTGGTTTTACCTACACAAGGAATTTTGTTTAATTTAGCAGGGCCCCAGTCTAATTCAATAGAACCAGATCGAGGCATGGGTCGACAGATACTGACGAATTCGTTTCGCTCTTGTTATGAGCTCGTCAGAGTACCATAGTCGTTGCCCATGTACAAATATCCGCCTGCATTTAAGCACAATAGGATACACAACAGTAGACACATGTAAACACGTATCATCTACATGTACATAGTAATGCATATCCCATACCATGCAGAGGCCGAACAAACTCAAATATTTGGGTTTCAGCAATGCTGAGTTGGAGTAATCATACTCATTAGCAAGTGCTAATGATGATTTTAAAGGTATTTTGAGTCTCTTTAAAAACCTTCTGAAATTGTTCGATTCGGTTTGAAATTGGGACGATGTAAACGAAACAACAGTTGAAAATGACCTTCTGATTCCATATAGTAATAGAGGTTATTATAATAATAATAACCTTTAATATTTTAAAATGTACAAAGCAAGTAAAGTAATTTTTCGATAAAAATCGTGCTAGCTACATTATGACGAATTTCTAAACGAATCCACCAATTTAAGAACAAGAAAAGGTTAATCAAGAGAAACAAAATACCTTTAAAATAATTTTATTACTCGACGTACGTTACCTATAGAAATTCTGGGGGTGACACTTACCCCTTAAGGGGGTACGCACTAAAAAATTTGCAATTTTGCCAAAAAATGTCTTCCTCGTCAACAAAATTGACGCGTCCAAGAATTTACCAATACCTTACATATAGTATTTTTGCAGCGTTGCCCCTGCAGCTAGAACTGATGTTAGGGAACCGTAATTTGCTTTGAAAATAAATTACGATCTGTAGTTGGATAGATCCACTTTTATTTTTTGTTCTTGAACCATTTTTCTTTTAATTTTTGTATTTTTTTTTTCTTTGAGTTCAAGGTTCTCGAGAACAATTTTTTTAATTTTTAGCGAAATTTGCATTTCCCTTGTCTAATTTTATTACAAAATTTGACGATGTTACGATGATTTCTTCTTCTTCTTCAGGTTATTCTAGAAATTACAAACATTATGTACCTATTTTAGTATTGTATTTTTCTTGAACCTTGTTACAATTTTTTTTTATTCTTGGGATGTAAGGTTCTATTTTATAAGCGAATTTTTTTCCTTTTCAAATATTTTTATTTCATGTCAAATAGTACAACGTTTGGGCTTATTTGCCTTCTTCAGGTACATTTCTTACCAACATCGCATGAATGAATCACTACCAACCACTAAAAGTGGTACACACCAAAAAAAAATCTACAGAATCATGCGATGTTGGTAAGAAAAGAGATGTACCTGAAGAAGGCGAATAAGCCGAAACGTTGTACTATTTGACATGAAATAAAAATATTTCAAAAGGAAAAAAATTCGCTTATAAAATAGAACCTTACATCCCAAGAAAAAAAAATTATGTACCTATACATTCAAATTTTCTACTAGTCGATTTTCTTGGGAATGAGGTTCAGATGAAACTAGTTTTTTGAAATAATATTTATTTCATGTCATATCTTTCGTACAACGTTCCGACAACATTACGTTGTCTTCTTCAGGCAACAGAATCATACATACATATTACATATTAATGTCTTGGTCATATGAAAAGATTTTGTAAGAAATTATAAAAAAAAAATAAGATTCTGTGTCCTGAAGAAAACAACGTAATGTTGTCGAAACGTTGTACGAAAGATATGACATGAAATAAATACAAAGACCCAATAAAAATGACAAACATTAAAACATATACATTATATTAAGAACCAAAAAAAAAAACATAAAACAAATAAAACATATGAGACAATAATTTTACCAGGTGTCTGTAAAATAATCCTGAAGGGAATAGAAAGCCTTCTCTAAAAGAACTCACTTGACTCCTCCTCTAAATTTGTTATAATTTTCCATCGCTGTTAATTGTGGTGGTAAATGATTTCAACAAAGCAGATCTGGGTATAGGCAAGTGCACCCTTTGATCTAATCTCGTGGGATAAGTTTGACCAGGAGGAGCTAAGCCTGTGATATTTCTCAAATTTTTGTGAGTAAGGCAAACAGTCTCCAAGATAAAAAGCGATGGAAGCGTCAGTATTCCGTTCTTTATAAATAACTGTCTACAGCTAACACTAGCATCAACTCCGGACAAGTAACGCACAGCCCGCTTTTGCAGTACGAAAATACTTTTAAAAAGAGTCTGGCTACAGGTACCCCAGAAAGCTATGCCATATCGCAGATGGGCCTCCACTAAAGAAAAATATACATTTCTAGCAACCCTCAATCCCATCGCCCATGACACAACTCTTAAAGCATAGCAGCCAGATGAAACCCTCTTACCCAATTGCTTAATATGTTCTTCAAATTTAAGCTTTACGTCAATATGGACTCCCAAAAACTTGACACAATTTACCCTGCTTATGGGGTTACTTTCCAAAACTAAATCGCCAAATTCAAAATTGAAACATAAAATATTTGCCTTTGTAAAATTAAATGAAAGGTAATTAGAATCACACCAATTCTTTACCTTTGCTAAATCACCTTGTATGAACTCTTTCACCACATCAACATTTTTATCATGCCACAGAAGTGTTGTGTCGTCCGCAAACAGTATAAACTGTCCCCTTAATTTAATAGTAGTAATATCATTTATATACAAAAGAAAGAGAAGAGGGCCTAAAACGGAACCCTGTGGCACTCCGCATGTTTGTAATTTCTAGAATAACCTGAAGAAGACGCTAAACCATCGTCGAAACATTTTGTAATAAAATTAAACACGCGAAATGTAAATTTCGCTGAAAATTAAAAAAGTTATTTTCGAGACTCTTCAACTCAAAGAAGGAAAAAATACAGAAATTGTTTCTTACTTTTAGGGCTACAATAACTTGTTCCACAGTATTTTGTTCTTCCTCTACCACGTGAACAAAATGGAACAGGGCATGTTAGGCCGTGTAAATTTAGGTCGTGCTGGTGTAAACATGTTGTGGATTATTGGAATCGATCAATAAGTGTTTCGGACTCAAAACCTGTTTTTGTTGTAATCATGACTGAATTAATTTTCTTTATTATCTCAATCATCATAATTTGTATTAATTTTAAGTGTTTAAGATATTTTTTACAGACATATTCTTGTATTTTGTCTTTCTTTAATAATTGATAAATAAAGGACATTTTTTAATCCTTTCAAGTTTTTTTTTTTTTAATTAACGAGACTGTTCAATAGTTATATTCCTAGACGGGGTTAGATGCCAGTTAGGACCCAATATCCTGCAGACATATTGAAGGGCTTGAAAAAGCTGGAGTAAAAATGTTAAAACTCTCGTATGATCAATCAACCCGTTCTTGTATTCACTGCTGGATGTAGGTCTCCCTTAATTCTCTCCATGTATCGCGATCCTGCGCTGTCTGCATCCAGTTTCTCTGACAACGCTTCAGGTCATCGGTCCATCTTGTTGGAGGGCGGCCCCTATTTCGATAGGCTTCCCGCCTCGGCTTCCACTTCAATATTCGCCTGGTCCATCGGTTGTCCGTCAATCTGGCGACATGTCCCGCCCAGTTCCATTTAAGAGTTGTTAATCTCTCTATCTACCACCCTTGTTCTTCGTCGTATTTCGTGATTTGGGACTCTATCTCTGAGAGATATGCCACCCAACATTGAGCGTTCCATCGCCCTCTGTGCCACACGGATTTTGTGTATAGTTCTTCTGGTCAGCGTTAATGTCTCATCTCCGTAGGTCAACACGGGCAATATGCATTGATTAAAAGTCTTTCTCTTAAGGCACATTGGAAGGTCTGATTTGAATACATAGTTCAATTTTCCGAAGGCCACCCAGGTTAGTCTTATGCGGCGATTAAGTTCTGTAGTTTGGTTGTCTTTACCTATGCAAATCTCGTGTCCCAAATATTTGTATTTGGTCTATTTCATTTCCAGCCACAGTTATATTTTCGCTTAGCACGAGGTTCGTCATGATTTGTGTTTTGGTCATATTCATCCTTAGTCCGACCTCCAGGGAAGAATGGTAGAGCCTGTCCAATAGAATTTTGGCTTCGTCCATTCGGTCAGCTATCAATACCATATCGTCAGCGAATCTCAGGTGGCTAAGCGTTTCTCCATTTATATTTATACCCTTCTCATCCAGCTCTAGCTCTAGCAGTATAGTAAACAGCTTTGGCGATATGGTGTCTCCCTGTCGTACACCACATCGTATGGGGAATTTATTGGTTTGTTGGTCTCCGATTTTCACACTAGCTGTAGCATTTTTGTATATATGTTTAATTATATTTGTGTAATGGTGATCTATTCGGCATTCTGTTAAAGCTTCTAACATTTTTTGCTGGTTTATTGTGTCAAAAGCTTTTTCATAGTCCACAAATATCAATACCAAGGGTTTGTTATATTCGGCACATTTTTCAAATAGGTTTTTTATTACAAGTAAATGATCGTTTGTGCCATACCCAGACCTGAAACCTGCCTGTTCTCGTGATTGGTAAAGCTCTAATTTATATGCTAGTCTCTTTGTGATGATCTTTGTGAAGAGTTTGTACACATGGGAGAGTAGGCTTATAGGACGATAGTTTGAAAGATTAGTAATATCTCCTTTTTTGTGCAACAGAATTAGCTCTGCGTTACTCCACAATAGTCTAGCTAAGGCTCGTAGAGTTTCTCGTCCAGCAAGCTTTATAGCTTCGATCACTATTCCGTAATTTCCCGGGGATTTATTGTTTTTCATTTCCCGTATGGCCCCTCCTATTTCATGCATTGTAATTTCTGGCATTTCTTCGGACCCTTGGTTTATTACCTTTGTCAACGGTCGGTTTTCTTGTTGTTCTTCTGGTATTTTATACAGTTCCCGGTAAAAACTCTCTACCACCTCCAAAATCTTTTCCCTGTCCCTGTTTGTCCTTTAGTTTATGTATGTTCTTTTTCCCCGTTGCCATGGTTTGCCTCAGGACTCTCAAGCTTTTGTTTTCTTCAATCACTCTGGATATCTCCCTTGTGTTGTGCTGTCTGATGTCCTTTCGAATTCCCTTCTGGATTTCCTTGTTCAAGCTTCTCAATACTGCTAGATTTGTATCGTATTTATTCCTCAGTTGTCTTCTTTCGTCCAAAAGGCTTTTTCGTATTCTGGCTCAGTCTCCCACTGTTTTTATTGTTTATTGGGCATAATTTCTCGCCTTCTTTCAAAGCGGTTACTATGTTGGTGTTAATTTGTTCTATATCCATATCGTCGTGGGTATTTAAATTTGTATTGATGGAGTCTATGTATAGTACAATGTTTTCCGGGGGATACCATGTCTTGTTTCTGCTCTTATGTACCCATCTTGTTCTTTCTTTCCTGATATCAAAGTGTACTCTTGCTCGAACCATTCTATGATCGCTCCCAATCAAAAAACTATTCAGTACCGCTATGTCCTGAAGAGTCTCTTTCTTATTTGTCGTTATAAAATGAGATATCATGTTTTGTTGTTCCGTCTGGGCTTGTCCAAGTCCACTTGCGCTGAGGCTTCTTATCAAAGAATGAATTCATTGCATATAGACCCTCTTGGTGCAAGAAGGCAATAAGGTGATCTCATTTCTCTCACCGTAGCCGAAATTTCCCATAGCCAGTTCTGCGGGATCTCGTTTAAATCCTAGTTTGGCATTTAAGTCCCCCATCATCATTGTGTAGTGTGTTTGTGTTTTTCGTAGGGCAGTTCTGATGTCTTCTCGTATATGAACGGAAAAAGCTTAAAAAAGAGCCGTACGCAAAACTATAGTCAGTAGATTTTTTTTTTAAAGGGTCCGTGCGACTTAAGTCCCCGGTTTCACTGCAGCCTCATGGGCTTATTGTGAAAAATCCCCGTATATTATGCTACCCAATCCAGCAGCCCTGTACCCTCCACTAACTTGTGGAGTTCAGTTATGTGTTGGGTGTCAATATCTGCTGGCGCAACCAGCGAATGACCAAAAATAGCGTGTCGTCTTCGTTGTAGAACTACACACTCACATATTACATGGTAAGCTGTTTCAACTGCCCCATTACACAATCTGCATTGCAGGTCCCCATTGTACAGCCCCATCCTATTTAGGTGGTCTCGCAGAGCGCAATGCCCAGTAAGGAGTCCCATAGTTATTCGCATCTGACTCCTGCTTAATGATAGCAGTTTTTCAGTGCGTTTTGTTGCGGCACCAAGTATAAACCTCTTCCCATGCTTGCTTGGGAATATGTTCCCAATATTTCTGGTGCTCGCTTTTGGCCCAGCACTTGAGGAGTTCCCTCGCCGTTCTTTTAGACAAACCCAGCGCAGGTTCCGTGCCAGTATAAGTGGTATCAGAAGCTTGTCTAGCCAGCCAATCCGCTCTCTCGTTGCCTTCTATTCCCGAGTGCCCCGGGACCCACACTAGATTAACCCTGTTGTGGTCCGCCAAGGCCCTAAGTTCTGTTTGGCATTCCCATACCAGTTTGGTTGTAACCTTGCACAAACCAGTTTTAGTGAGCTTGGAAAGATTCTTTAAAGGTGTGAACGGGATGATAAGCAAAACGTTAGATAGTGAATATTTTCTATTCTATTCTAATTGCAGGTGTATTTTAGCTTAAAAGATAAATCACAATTAATTCAAACAAAAAAAAAACAATGCATAAACAGATTAGATTAAAATGATTGATAAACTTAATACCTTGCAAAATGTTTATGTTTTGTACAAAACATTCCCAATAATCTCAAGTTACTAATCTTCTTTGAGTACCTGATTAATTTTCAGTTGATATCACGCATATATTTAAACCAGAATTTGCCAACGAAAAACTTTTTTTCTACGTTTAGAGTTTATGAGAGCTTTAGAATTAAAAATAGTATGTTTAAACGCGTTTTAAACAGCAGTACTAGTAAAGCAGTACAGCATGAAACTGTGGATAACAGTAATGGTAATTCGACAGCAGTTCTTCGTACAAGAACACAATCTCGGTATGACAGATCAAGAAGTTTAAGAGTTAATATTGGACCGAGTTCTGTGACTATTACTCCGTGCGGTACCAACAATAGACTGGTAAAAAGGTGCGTATCCATTGTTGTATTAAAATCATAATACGAACCTCCAATACAGGGTGGCCCAATGAAAATTAAACAGCACGTGTAGTACCGAGGGTTCTTTTTAAGTGAATACTTCTTTGGCCGCATGAGAGTGATTTTTAAATTTTCGTCCCTCAAAAGAGGACGCAACAAATAGTTTCAAATGATCTGTATTCTGAACGTAGTGTTATTCATTCTGGGGTTCGTCAAGGTTCCATTTTGGGGCCATTCGTTTTCTTAATATATACCTCTGATATTCGCAGATCATTTAGTAGTTGTGAGATGCAGGCTTATGCAGATGACACCCAAATTTATTTCCCATTTAATTTTAACGACAGGCTTGTTGCTAAGGAAATTCTTAACAGCGAGTTAGCTGATCTTTATTCAATCTCTGATAAACATAATTTAAAACTGAATGCTAATAAGTCTTATGTTATGTTCTTTGGTAACAGAAATCACAAGCATTACTTGGCGAGGAAATCGAGGAATCTTGGCCTTACGGTTGATACTGATCTTAGATGTTCAAACCATGTGAAAAAACTTCTACAAAAATCATATTTGTCTTTAAAACTATTGTACTCTAATAGACATATCCTTAATAGAGGATTGCGTAAGAAATTATGTGATTCTCTAATTCTTTCTCACTTTTCATATTGTGATTTTATATACGGACCCTGCCTTAATTATTATCATAGAAATCGAATTCAATTGGTTCAAAACGCGTGCTCGAGGTTTGTCTATGATCTTAGAAAGTTCGACCATATATCTCATACTTATTCAAATTTAAGATGGTTAAAAATGGAGGACCAATGTCCTATTTAACATTTTGCATTGCGACAGTGCCCCCTTGTCCTTAAAAAATAGGCTTATTTTTAGATCGGATATTCATCAGCGTAATCCTGTTAAATTAACTCTACGACGTCATCGCACTGCTCTATTTCGTAGAACGTTTACGTATAACGCTGTAAAATTATATAACTCATTGCCTGGCTATCTCACGGTGGTTGATGGTTTTGAGAGGTTTAGGACGTGTATGAGGGATCTACTCATTAGGGGCCAGTTACAGTGATATCCGCTCCACATAGCACTCCCTATGTTCATTAATATTGTATTTTCTAATGTCGTTTTTCCTCATCTTCTGCTCTTTTGTATAGTCTCTGTTTATGTCATTTTGTGTCGCTGTAGGGTGGTTGAGTAGAATAGCCATTCGAGCTAGACTTCGCCATGCTTTAGTGTAGTATTAACAAGTATTTGTTAACGAGTGTATTACTTGATTGTGTGTAATAATTGTATTTCAATTTTGTATTTGATAGTATGTTGTTTATATCTTTGTCAATAAAGGCCGTTATTATTATTATTATATAACAAATATGCGGGAGAGAGAGAGATATTTGTGGTGTATGCTACACACTATATCCTATACCATACACTATTATGTATATAGCAGCGAGAGAAAACGCGTGCATGCATAGGCACAACTACACTTTACAAGGCAAAGATTGTGTATTATACGAGACACTGTTGTAGTTTGAAATTCTCGTGAAAGAAGTATTCACTTCTATCACGTGTACTGTGCTGCACGCGATTTTTTTTTAACTTTTCTTTAATATCACTTGACTCGACCCCCACTGCTATTTGAAAATTTGGCGGTTGTGTCCACCCCTGTCACAGGGCTAAAGAGATTTCAACCAAAAACTAATGGGTTCATCTTAGGACTCCATCAAAAAAATAATAATTTGTAAAGTTAATCCAAATACCTTTGAAATAAGATATCCTCGACATACTTTCCCAATTTAAATTCCAATTTTGTCAAAAAATATATTTTTTTATTTTTATTTAGTGAAGAAAAAAATATTTCTGCTCTATAGGTGGAACAATCTAACTTGATAGTATATTTGAACGTATTTCTAGAAGCGAGTCTGTTAGCGGATTGGAGGAACTCGTCCAATGCGGCATATGCCTGGAGAAATTGAGTCGGGCTCGAATGCTACCATGTCAACACACATTCTGTCTCAACTGTCTTCAGACGCATTTAACAGCGAAAAATCTTGTAGTATTTAACAACAACGATAGACAAGATATCAAGTCAACAGCCTTAGCAAACATGAAGACTCTAGTTTGTCCAGTTTGTCAACAACCAGTTGAATTAACCGATGGGTATGATTCATTGGAGAAATTACCAAAGAATTTGTATATTGACTCGTTGCTGAAGCTGGTCGGCGATACAATATCGCCGACGAGTCCGAAAACGATGGATTACCGATGTGTCAAGTGTCAAACTGTTTCGGAACAACAGGAGCAGATTTGCCAACATTGTATGCAGGTAATATGAGTTCATTATATCCTCGATTTCATAGAACTGTTTATGAATGCTATACGAACTTTATTCTTTCTGTTGAAGACCAGATTCACGGTGATATAAGATCTTTTTGGTCTTTTGTGAACTCCACGCGTAGAAATATCGACTTACCTTCTGAGTTGTTTCTTGACGCGGATAGAGCTACTTCCGGACAGTCCGCTGCTGATCTCTTTGCTAGGCATTTCTCTTCGGTTTATACAGCTAATGACGTTAATGTTGCTGATCGTCTTAGTGTTAATGATGTTAACTATAACTGTCTAAAGATTTCAATATCGGAGATATACCAACAACTTTCTACTCTGGACGCGAATAGGGGCCAGATGGGTTATCTCCGAAGTTATTAAAGCATTGCAGTTTTGTTCTGGCAAGATCTTTGCATGCTATGTCGTTAAACACTGGTTGTTTTCCTGAGATCTGGAAGCCCAGCTTCATTACCCCTATACACAAGTCTGGAGACAGGCATAATATTAAGAATTCTAGACCTATCAGTATAATCAGCATTATTCCCAAGGTATTCGAGAAACTTATAATAAATTATCTTCAGCCTCTCCTAGGCAGTGCTATCGTTGATCAGCAGTAAGGATTTTTGCCACGGAAGTCAGCTGAGCTAAATCTGTTAAAATACACCAACTTTATTATTGATGCTCTAGAGAGTGGATCGGAGGTACATTCAGTGTATACCGATTTCTCCAAAGCCTTCGATCGTGTAAATCAGAAAATCTTATTGATAAAGTTGGCTGTGGTTGGCATCGGCGGACGCATGCTCGAATGGATGAGTAGCTACCTTGATAACAGAATTCAATACGTTAAGGTCAAGGGCTTTGTTTCTACTGAGATAAAAGTATCATCTGGTGTCCCCCAGGGATCACACTTGGGACCACTGTTTTTTAATATTTTCGTTAATGACATCGCCAGATGTTTTACTTCGAGCGATTTTCTCTTGTTCGCTGATGACCTCAAACTATTTACGATAGTCAACAAAACTGAAGATTGCGAGAGATTGCAGTCTGACCTCGGGGCTCTTCACCATCCATCTGAATGTTGATAAGTGTTGTTTTATGTCCTTTTCGAGATCAAGACGGACCACTCTTTTCGATTACTCACTGAACCAGACTTCCCTTAAATTGGTTACTACAGTTAAGGATCTTGGAGTCATGCTTGATAATGGTTTGACCTTTATTCCACATTTCAATGGTCTCAAGGTCTCTGAAGGTTCTTGGCTTCATTAAACGTTGCTCACGGGAGTTCACACATGTCGATTCTCTGAGGCGTCTTTACACAAGTTTGGTCAGACCGTGCCTTGAGTATGCGTCGGCTGTCTGGTCTCCACATTATACTGTGCATCTAGCAAAAATTGAGCAGGTACAGCACAAATTTCTTAGATACCTAGCCTACAAACTGCAGTAGTTTTGAGAATCGTTTTGAATTATATGCCGACTTAGAGTCCTACCTTGGCATTGACACGCTGGGTGATCGACGACAGAGACATGATTTGATTTTATTGTATGACCTTATACATGGAAGGTTGAATTGTCCCGATCTTTTGGGCAATATTGGAATTCATGTTCCATGTCGTGCAACGCGTACGAGGAGTATGTTTCACCAGACACATTCCAGAACAAACTATGGTTGCAATTCATTTTTGGCGCGCTCAATGCGTCTCGCCAATAACAGTGAAGAGACACTGGATTTTTTTGTCCCCAGAAATACCTTTTTGGGTTCAGTAGGGCACCTCTTTGATAATTGATACCTACAAATCATTTTTACGATGACAAATACGGTTATGAACGTTCAGGGATGTAACAGAATACGATTCTTTTCAAATTGTAGATTTTCTGCAACATATGTTGGCGTGAACACCTCGACGAGCTCCAAACTAACCTCATAGTCCTCCTCAAACAACTCACCGAATCAGAAAATCGACTCCAACACAAATCTGACGGATTCTCCAATCGATGCGATCAATTACGCGAGAATATTAAAGATGCTGTCCAACAAAAAATTGCAGAATTATATAGAACAGAAAAACTAGTCTTGGATGAAGTTGCATCAATTAAAGAGCAAGGTTATGTGGGTTATAAAAATATTTGTCAAAGTGTTACGGAGTTAAAGGCGAAGATTGTGGAGAGGTCTAAGGATAATGTGAGGAGTGGGCATAAGGTAATTCATGTTTAGTAGCATATAACACACACTTATGTTTCATTGAATTAGGTGACTATGTATTTAAATCTCCATCGGGAAACTTCCAAACTCCTCGACGTAATCAACCATTTTGGTGAGGCAAAACTCACTTTTGATCCAACTACGTTCAAGTTAGACCAGTATTCTGAAGGAATTTACAATGAAGCTGTTGTTGACGAAACCCATAATGCTGCTAGTAGCAGTCGAGTATCGAATCCATTCGAAAGTATCGATAGTATGGCGAAACATTACAGATCGTTATCGTTTACACCAAAGCTAGTATGGACCAAGTGTCCTAGACCTGCCGGTGTGGGAATACCACCTTGGGATGAGAATCGGTTGTATGTGGCAGCTACCGATTGCCATGATGTGATGATTTTAGACAGGTGAGAGTCAAACCTAGTGAGTTACTTCACTTTTTTGACCATATCGATTTGATTCATAGGACTAAATTCAAATTACTGTATCGATTACGCCACGACGAAATGATTTGTCCCACCGGACTTGCATTCAGTAATCACAAAGATAAAAATGAAATCTTTGTATCAGACAAGTGGAAGCATTGTGTACATGTTTTTTCTTCAGACGGCCAGTATTTAAGGAGTCTGTGTATTCAAAAACTTCGTGGTCCGCTCGGTATCGCTATCGGCCCACATAATCAACTAATTATTTGCGACACAGGTAATTTTTTTATTTGGTACTCAAATTTTTATAAATGTAAGTGGTAATTTTGCAGGAAATAATCGAGTCCTGTTGGTTGATCCAACCACAGGTGATAAAATCTCCACTCTTGGACTTTCTGAAGGTGGTAAAACAACGTTGAATTTCCCCAGTAGTGTTGCTGTGCATGGCAACAATGTAATTATTGCGGATACGGGGAATCACAGAATTAAAGTGTTTGGATTGAATTCTGGTGCTTTGTTGAATGAATTTGGATCATTTGGAAGTAATGCGGGTCAATTCAAATCAGCAGAGGTACCAGATACGTTGACAAAATCGCGATTTGACTGAATAATCCTTTCTTATTAATTTTCAGCTTGTTGCCACTGATCGGTTGGGTTTTATTTTTGTCGGCGATGCAGGAAATGCTCGAGTACAAGTTTTCAAACCGGATGGTAATTTAGTGAAAATGTTTGGTAGTACACAAGGTTTCGGTTGGTTATCTGGGTTACATGTTGCTAGTAATTTAGACATCATCACCACCGATATAAAAAAGAGAAGTTTGAGAATATTTTAAGAAAATATTTTGTAACAGTTTTTAATAATAAAATAAAGAATATCAAATTTTCGACCAAATTATTTTTCTTTTTTTTAATTCAAATTCAAAAATTAAAAAAATAATAATAAAAAATTAATAGAAAAAACATTAAAAAAAAATAATACAAAAAAATAAAAAAAAAAAATTAAAAATTAATCCAAAAAAAAATTAAAATAAAATTAAAAAATAAATAAAAAACAAATTAATAAAAAAAAATAAAAAAAAAAAATTAATAAAAATTTTTTTTTTTGAAAAATACGATTTTTTTTTATAACCCTCAATGACTTTTATCAGAGATAAGCCTACCACAAAACCACTGGGAAATCCCAAAGGGATTTCTTGTTTAAACAATAAAGTTTCGTATGTTGGTGATGTTGTGGTGGTCACTTAGTAGATCCCTTAAGTTCGATCGAATGCTTGAGTTGCTCCGCTTCTGTTCTAACGTACGGCACTCGACTAGAACGTGTTTCACTGTCAGGCGCACGTTACAAGAGTTACAGATTGGTGGGTCGTTGCGGGATAGTAGATAGTCGTGTGAGAATATTGTGTGTCCGATTCGTAGTCAACAAAATACTACTTGGAGGCTTCTCTTAGGAGGCAGTATTCTCTTCTGGATGGAGTTTGGTTGGACCTCTTGTAGTTGGGTTTTACAGTTATTCCAGGCATTCTCAAATAACTCTCGAACTTTCTTCTTTACAATTATCTGTGCAGGGTTTGTAGTGTAGCATAAGGAGTGAAGTTGGGAATCCTGAATCTAATACCTTTGGATTCAGGAAGAAAACCGTCGGATGCTTTGCCACGCAAACATGATTTTGAAATCCCATTTGAAGTGGTCATTGCAGACCGTCAAAATTGGCTAAATGGGGAACCACGATTCCTAGAAAACACATCCGTCTGGTATACGAGGTTCAAAAGGAATAGAAGGGAACACAGGCATGGGAGTATACGGACCAAATTGCAGGCTCTCTGAATCTCTCGGGAAAAGTCCCACTATATTCCAAGCAGCTATTAATCGTTGTGCTCAAGAATGCCTGCAGAGAGGCATCCCGGAACGGCAGATCAATATTATGTCAGACAGTCAAGCTGCGTTAAAAGCACTGAGGTCTTACACCTTCACGTCAAAGCTAGCATGGGAATGCAAACAGACCCTAAAGATTACTCTGACAGGGGTGCCAGGACATGAAGGCATAGAGGGGAACGAAACGGCGGACCAACTTGCAAAAGACGGCGCAAACGCTCCGTTCTGCGGCCCGGAACCCATCTTTGGCCTTCCAAAAAGCCATATGAAGGAAGAACTTCGGAGATGGGAAAAGGAACAACTTAAGTCCTACTGGAGAGAAACACTCCAGGCCTAAGGCAATCAAAAAAATTTATCAAATCTTCAGAGGCCAACGCAGGGAAGCTTATCCAACTGGAGAGAAGCGACCTAAGGCGAATTACAGGCCTTTTTACGGGACACCACCCAGTGAAGTACCATCTCAAAAAGATGGGCCTAACCGAGGACGACACTTGTCGGTTTTGCGAAGACGCAACAGAGACAACAGAACACGTGCTCTGCGAATGCATGGCACTTTTCTGCAAAAGGCTAAAACACCTTGGAGAGGTGACCCTAACACCCGACGAGGCAAGGAATTTAGCCCCCAGAGAAATCATCAACTTTATGAAAAGTGTGGGACAGCTGGGCAATTCATAGATTAGAGTCATTCGCAAAAGATCTTCTGCAGGTCGAAGTGAGGGGAGGCCAAACCGCCTAAACGACTCCGAAAAACAATCTACAAGGAGTGAAGTTGCTCAATTTCTTCCGTCGCAAATTTAGCTGCTTTGTCAGCTTTTTCGTTCCCTTCTATTCCGATATATGAAGGTACCCAGATGAAGTTGATAGTTACGTGGTTTTTGCATTGGATTTTGTATAATTCGTTTTTTATTTGTAGTTCTATTGCGTTTTTGCTGTTACTGTTCTTGTAGTCGAAGAACGGAACTTAAGCTATCTGTTACTATTACAAATTTTCCAGATGACCTGTTTATGTATTTCATGCATCTGTGTATATTGTGGTATACCTCCCGTATTGTTCCATAATTTCCCTGAAGTTGGATATGATCTGGTTGTGGGCTGCTTCCGACTTCTTGTAGTGAGTGAGGTACGTGTTGCATGTTGGGGTATTTATTGTCCAGGGAGCGGCAGTTGAGTGTTGGATTGGGAATATTTTTGGAAAGTTAATATTTAGGTTTTTAACGTAAGTGTTGATGCGATGGGAAGAGGGGTGTACGATCTGGATCGAAATGTTTAGTAATTCTTCGTAGCGATTTGAGAATATGATATTGTACACTGGGTGGTTAGGAAGACTTTTGATTGAACATGCATAAGTTAGGCTGAATTCTTTTCGTCTTAGATGTAGGGGTATTTCTCCGCTCTCTACGTAGAGGCTCATGCAAGGGCTTGTTCTGAAAGCTCCTAAGGAAATTCGGAGTGCAGCGTTTTGAATTCGATTTAACGCTTTTAATGTGGTAGGGGTTGCGGATGCATATGCGATGCATCCATAGTCTATTTTTGATCTGATAGTGGATCGATATATGCTTAGGAGAAGATTTGTATCAGCGCCCCAATTTCGGTTTGCCAAACACTTCAATAGATTTAGACCAAATTATTATTTTTCATTTTATTATGTTACCGTTTATCTAGGTAGGTAAGGTAAGGTAAGGTAAGGTAAGGGAAATGGTGGGGATATTTTTAGTCGTGCCATGTTCTATGACTCCAAGTTTAGAAAGTCTATTTGTGAATTGAAGAATACTAGGCATCAATCTTAGAAAATTGACGAAAGGTGTCTTGCTCCTACATGACAGCAGATTCTCGGACAATATATAGCTTTTACTATCTGGATGTTTATACTCGGTGCTTCAGTCTATGGGCGCCAATCTGAGCATATTTTTGTGTAACGGTATTTTAAAACCTGGAAATTACGCAATTAAAATTAAGCTAATAAAAGAAACTGTTCCCAGACCTTATTTTTCATTTATTTAACTCTAATAATAATAATTATAATATACATTTTTCTTATTATTTTTTTTTTAAAATTGTTATTACAAAAATTTTCTGTACGTTTGTCTTATTTTTTTTTTCAAACTATCTACCTACTTATTCATTAATTTATATAATAATATTAAATATGTATACACAAACTTTTATCCACCTTAAAAAGATCCACAATAACTTTCTAGTATTCTGCACAGTCTACCCAACTTCGCATAGAAGTATATTGGCGGCCTACCCATTATCGAATTAGTCATTCTTGCCTAAGTTTGGCCCTGTATACCTGTCACTAATTAATAGTTTATTAATTATTAAAGTTTATCATGTAGCACATATCACGCTTGGTCGTATTCAGACCTGTTTAAAAACAACAACAAATTATACGAGGTTTGTCTGAAAAACAATGCACAGCGTGCTCTAGGGGGCAGCATAATCGCTTCATGTATGAAGTGAGTAGCGGGAAAAGTGACATTTGTTAGTGCGCCATCTTGGTGTCATATTTAGATAAGTCTCTCAATGTTATGTATTCAAGGGACCGAGTTTTGACAATTGACAGAAGTGAGAGAGTTAACCTAAAAATAATTGTAAGCATGTATGCTACTGAAAAAGTGGCAAGAGGCCATAAAGTTGGTACTCTTTTTATAAAATAAAGAAAGCCAACCATCGCAGTTATTATTTACTACAGTGTGCTGATTTTTTACGGCAATACGCGCCCGTACATCAGTCTACTCGATAGAACAGCATCTCCACCTGGCTAGTACTGACCTGAGCCCAACTGACTTATATCGCTTCCTTAACCTGAAACGTTGATAAGGTATATATTGAAGGCCTATTTCTTCTTCAATAAATATTTTTGTAGTTAGAGCCAACTGTGCATTATTTCTGTATCAATTCTCGTATTAATTTCGAGCGTTTTCGTTTATGACATTGTGGGCTCCTATGCGACTATTTCAGGCAGAAAGTGAGTGATTTGTGTGCTCCAACAGGAGTACTATGCATGAAAGTCAATTAAAATCTTTTCATCACATGTTCACACCACGAACAGTGCGAAATTACCAAAAATGCTCTTAAATATTGGGAAAAACAAAAAATTGACTCGTGCGGATTTCTGGGTAAGAGGGAAATGCCGCAAGGAAGTAATTCCTGGCATTACTTTGGGAAAATAATGCACAATACATGTAAACATTTTGGGTCAGTTAGGACCCTTATTTTTTTAAACCAACCGATTCAGATTTTTTTTATTTGTTTGTATGATAGCAAAAAAAAAAGATAATAGAGGTGTGGAATTTTTGTCTTCATTTTTTACTCATCCTGTGTTGTTAGTCAAGTAACGGTATGGAAAGTGTGGCACTCTATATCAAAAATGCTTGATTTATCCGTAAAATTCTCTGACAATGAGATGATTGCCTTTTGAGATGGCGGAAATTCCGGATCGATACGATAAATAATGTTCAGAGCAAGATATTCGTCAAATTAATATCTTGTTTGCGGATGTGAGGGTGAAATAGGATCTGGAGTACGCGTCCGCATTGTGGAAGGTTTTTACTCTCGAGGCTCGTAGAGACCTTATTATTGCCTTTAATTTATGAAATTACCAAGTCATTGCCCTGAGCTTTTGCTAAAGTAGGAATTTATGTTTTTTACTTCTTCAGGATTTTCTATTAGTCTACAAACATATAATTATTTATCTTTTTTTTTTTTTTTTTCTATAAAGTCAGTCTAAAAATTCTTTAAATACAGGGTGAGTCACGAGGAACTGTACATACTTCTACCATAAGTAGAGGCACGTTAGGGGATTATCAAATGACCATTAAAAAATGTCTCCTTGTTTTGATTATTAATATACAGGGTGAATTATGGATCTTCACCAAAACAATGTTTCGTCATATCTTTTCAATGATTAAGTCGATTTATCTATTTTTTTTTATAAAAGTGTGTATTGGTGTCTGGCAACTAACTGACACATTCAGAATTGAAAAAATCCAGGTCCGTCTTTGAGAAAATTTGTGGGATTGCTTCATATTCAACACTTCACCCTGTATATGATTTTTTAAAAATCTGATATAATTTTTTCAGAGATCATAAATAGACAGTTAGACCTGGGTATTTGAATTTTTTGTTACACTCACCTCACATTTCAAATTAAAGATTCATTTTAGAGCCAAATTGAAAATTGGCAATAATGAAGTATCTTACTGTACAATAATGTTTAGTTATTAAAAAGAAACTTTCAAAATAGACAGAAACGACACACACTGTGCTCTAGTATGGTAAATACCATAATTTGAATCGATTTACAGGGCCGGATTTAAAAATCTGGCGTATCTGGTTCATCCCAATAATTCACCCTGTATGTAACTTTTTCCACCCGTAAGAGACAGAAAACAGATAAAAAATGATTGTTATAACCTAGTTTTCTTATTTATGTGTCTAATTATTTTAATTGAAATGAAATGAACAAGCCAGGGAAATGTTTATTCATAAATTAAGAAATAAAATAAAAAACAATAACCAAACAATAAAACAGTTTTAACAATGTGGAACAAAGTAAAAAACAATTTAATAAACATTACGATTATAAAAGATGTTCAAAATGAAATCCATCTGCCTTAATACACTTTTCTTGACAAATGTTTAAATGTGTAATGGACTTTCTGATTGTCAGTGGGTCATTTCTGGTAATATATTTTTAACAAATATTTTTAAGAGATATTTCACGTTTAATATATACACCCTTTATAATAATCTGCCAGAAAGATTAAAATCCCTTAAGTTGTCAGCTTTCAAAAATTGCTATAGAGAGATATTGTCAATAGATCAATAAAATTTGTATTTTATTTTTTTTTTTTGTCGTGTATCATGCGATACATGTGTGTATTTTGTATCTGTACCGCATTTTGTGCCTCTAATTTTTTTTGCATGTCATTTTTTACTTTTATAATTTAAATATTCCTAAAATGTAATTATATTTCATAAATTATGGTGTTGTTGTTGTACATAGTTATATATTTTTTTTCCCTAGGGTATTATGTATCAGTTTTTACTGTTTTTCTAACCCTTTTTGTAATTTGTTTAGTTTATTGTAAAATGTGTAATTGAAATTTACAACTGGTATAATTACAAATAAACTGTTATTATTATTATTATATTGCAACAGTGAATAATTTTGTCAATGAACTGTTGTGTTTTATAATCGTAATGTTTATTAAATTGTTTTTTACTTTGTTCCACATTGTTAAAACTGTTTTATTGTTTGGTTATTGTTTTTTATTTTATTTCTTCATTTATGAATAAACATTTCCCTGGTTTGTTCATTTCATTCCGATTAAAATAATTAGACACATGAGTGTTCCTTAAACAAATAAGAAAACTAGGTTATTACAAACATTTTTTACCTGTTTCTATCTATTACGAGTGAATTATTGGGATGAACCAGATACGCCAGATTTTTAAATCCGGCCCTGTAAATCAATTCATATTATGGTATTTACCATACTGCAGCACAGTGTGTGGCGTTTCTGTCTATTTTGAAGATTTCTTTTTAATAACTAAACATTATTGTACAGTAAGATACTTCATTATTGCCAATTTTCAATTTGGCTCTAAAATGAATCTTTAATTGGAAATGTGAGGTGAGTGTAACAAAAAATTCAAATACCCAGGGATAACTGTCTATTTATGCTCTCTGAAAAAATTATATCAGATTTTGAAAAATCACATACAGGGTGAAGTGTTGAATATGAAGCAGTCCCACAATATTTCTCGAAGACGGACCTGGATTTTTTCAATTCTGAATATGTCAGTTAGTTGCCAGACACCAATACACACTTTAATATAAAAATTAGATAAATCGATTTAATCATTGAAAAGATATGACGAAACATTGTTTTGGTGAAGATCCATAATTCACCCTGTATATTAATAATCAAAACAAGGAGACATTTTTTAATGGTCATTTGATAATCCCCTAACGTGCCTCTACTTATAGTAGAAGTATGTACAGTTTCTCGTGACTCACCCTGTATAAATAAAATTTTCAAAATACACAAAAAATTAAAATAGGTGTAAAAATATTCATACCTTCCAACATCTCTAGTATATGTGTATGTATGTAATTTTATTTACATTTAAAGAATTTTTAGCCTAACTTTATAGAAACAAAAATCCTGAAGACAAATTTATTTGTCGAAACGTCGAAGAAAAAAAGTTTTGACATGAAATAAAAACAAAAATTCACTTTTGTTGTTAATACGAACTAAAAACCCCAATAATGATAATATCTAAAAACTATTGTGTTAGTGACCTCTAAGTGTTTTGAAATTGAAGTTGGTTGGTTTTAGGTCAATTATAGAAACAAAGTAATTCCTCTGTCGACGTTTCGACTTTTATTAAGTCATCCTCAGGACAGTGAACGATATGTTATATGAATAAAAGTCGAAACGTAGACAGAGGAATTACTTTGTTTCTATAATTGACCTAAAACCAACCAACTTCAATATATCTAAAAAATTAGAACTTTCTCTTAACACGCAGGGTGAGTCATAATGAAGAAAATACACTACCATCTAGGAGGGTGTGGAGAAATTTCAACATCTTTAATTGATTTATTTGAAAAACAAACGAATTACCTACGAACAAATAAAAAAATAAACACGGTCGGTCCGCTGAGAAAAAAAAAACAAAACAGGAAAAAGTTAGGTCAAAGGTACGTAATATTTTTATGGAAATGAGAATTTCGAAATAAGAGCAAAGATGAAAACGTTCAAAAATATCTATAAACCTCTGATTGTGCATCCTCTAATTAAAGAAATACTATTTTATCTTTTCCAAGGACCATAATTTGCAATTATTATTCCAACTAATATAAACATTCACTCGCATTAATCATTTTATCAACCACTACAATTAAAAAAAATACTTACTAAGTCCAGAGCAACAATACCTAGATATATCACTAAAACCCTTGTTTCTCGCGCTTTATCTGTATCATCGTCAATAGGTATCATGTTAAGACACACATATTTCATTTAATTATTTATTATATTTTTAATATTAAACTATTATTATTATTATTTATATTTTGTTCCACACTTCCCGTTTTATTGTTCCAGGTTAAAATTGAACAAAAACATTTGAAAATATGATTTGAATAAAACGACGTCTACTCCACAAAATGACCTATATCTATACGTTAAAACCTTGTTTTAAATGCCAGACATGTTTCGGACTACACGTCCATCATCAGTGGCTTAAGGAACCTTATACAGTATTGTCAGATGTGAGGGTCGTACTTCATACAAATGTTAATAATAATTAAATAAATAAATTGAGTTGTTAAATTAATAAAATATAGTTAACTGGTTGGAAATTTGTCAATTATTTTTGTTTTGTGTTTTCTTCTTTTCTCATTTTTAAAAGTTTATTAAATTAAAGTTATACAATCTGGTAAGAGCCCACAACAACAGTATGGCTGTTTGAAGATTCACAAATGAAAATCTTTTCATTTGTGAATCAATTCATTTGTGAATCTTCAAACAGCCATACTATTGTTCTGGGCTCTTACCAGATTGTAAAACTTTAATTTAATTTACTTTTAAAAATGAGAAAAAGAAGAAAACACAAAACAAAAATACTTGACAAATTTCCAACCATTTAACTATATTTTATTAATTTAACAACTCAATTTATTTATTTATTATTAACATTTGTATGAAGTACGACTCTCACATCTGACAATACCGTATAGCCTTTGTGTTATATTTTTAATTTAGCCCTAAATAATAAAGAGTTTCCAGATCAGTGGAAGGAGGCGAAAATCGTGCCAGTCTTGAAGTCGGGTGATATGTCATTAATTAGTAATTATCGTCCTGTCTCCATTTTGTCAAACTTTGCGAAAATATTTGAGTCTGTATTGTATAATAAAATCTATCAGTCTGTCAAGAATAGGATCACGACTTTTCAACATGGTTTTGTCAAGGGTAGATCTACGATATCGAATCTTGCCATCATTTCTCAGAATATATCTGAGGTTTTGGATGGTGGTGGTCAGATGGATGTGATTTATACTGACTTTTCAAAGGCGTTTGACAGAATGGACCATGATGTTTTGATGCGGAAGCTGGACCAATTTGGATTTGTTACGAATTTGAGAACATTTTTTATGACATACTTAGAAAACCGATCCCAATGTTTTCTATAATGGCTATTGTTCTCAAAAATATATAGCAACTTCTGGCGTTCCTCAGGGATCTAACCTTGGGCCTCTGCTTTTTTTGATGTTTGTTAATGATCTTGAATGCAAGCTTGACTGTGGTCGATTAATATTTGCTGATGATCTTAAAAATTTTTCTGTGGTTGAGAATTTGAATCATTGTATGATCCTGCAGCAATGCCTAAATAGCGTTCAGGAATGGTGTGTCGCAAACAGGCTTGCATTGAATCCATCTAAATGTAAATGTGTTAGTTATACCCGGAAGAATAAATTTATTGAGTATCGGTATTCGATTGATCACGCTGAAATACCTCGATTTGACTCTGTTAAAGATTTGGGAATTATATTTGACTCTAAACTTACATTTGTAGAGCATATTAATACCAAAGCTTCTGAAGCCAGTAAGGCTTATGGATTCATATTCAGAAACTGTACAGGTTTTAAAAACATTGACTCCTTGAAAATTTTATATTTTTCCTATGTGCGTTCAAAACTGGAGTACGGATCGCTAATCTGGTATCCGTATTACAGAGTACATGAATATACGATTGAGAGAATCCAGAGACGATTTTTGAAATTACTTATGTTCAAAGTAGATGGACAGTATCCTTCAAGGGGAATAGACTATCACTTAATAGATTTCATTTACAAAGTTTGACCCTATCCAATTCTCTTGGATTTCTCTATCATTTAATACATGGAAAAATAGATTGTGCTGACTTATTATCCAGATTAAATTTTAATGTTCCCCGAGTATTTGTCAGGAGTAGCAGAGTGTTTTTCACTGAACGAGCCAGAACTAATATTTTATTGAGATCTCCCATTCATGTTTTCTGTAATAATTTTAATATCATTTGTGCTGGATGTGATATATTTGCTGATGGGCTTCGGGAACTTATGCGATATGCGGAGTCCTGTTTGTCATGAGTGTACTCGTCTTTGTTTTTTTTTTGTGAAATATGTGTACATTGAATTTCAGTGGTTTTGTTTATATTTATATCATTATTGTTTGTATTGCTCTGTAAAGGGGATTATTTTTTCTGTTGGGCCATAAAGCTATTATTATTATTATAAGGTTCCTTAAGCTACTGATGATGGAAGTGTAGTCCGAAACATGTCTGGCATTTAAAACAAGGTTTTAACGTATAGATATAGGTCATTTTGTGGAGTAGACGTCGTTCTATTGAAATTATACTATTCACTCCTCGATAGATGGATTACTTCAGAAAATTTGAAAATATGATTTTGGTACTCTTTCGACCAGGTAGGTACACACTAAAATAATTAGTTGTTTTATTCCCCATATAAGGGATCCTCGTTTTCACCTGATTTCCATTGAGAACATGCAAATCCACTCTAAGTTTAACAATCATAACAGATATTTGCATTTAAAGCGAAGACACTCTATTTCAAAGTAAGTAGAGTTTGCTCATAATACAACAGAATTTGCATCTGAATCAAATCTGAGCAAAGCACTTCAAAAAAAGTCTCTTTATGTTGCTAAATAAATAAAAGTGACTCAATTATATTTAATCTTTGCTCTAACAAGTATTTATTAGTTACCAGGAATCGTCAAATTTTAAAATCCAACCCAAAAATTTGCAAAACAAAATATGAAACAAAAATATCAATAATAATAACAATGATATACACGTTAGTACTTATCGTCGACTTAACAGTACCTAACTAGCATTTAATTATTATTACATTACTTATTAGGGAGTTGTGGATGTAATCAGTTCATTGTGTGGGGTATTTTTGTACTGCGGCTGCTGCCGCTGCTGCGGCCGCTGCTCCATACACCATTGACATGTTGGCGGTGGCCTGTTGGCCGGGTGGAGCACCACCACCTGCTCCAGTCCATTGGCCTGCTGCAGTTTGTTGGGGCACCATGCAATATTGTTGACCGGCTGCTGCGGCCTGATACTGATATTGTTGGTATGGATAGCCTTGGACGTAGTTGCCTAGAGGAATACAAAGATTGTAGCGTAAAAATATTTTATTTAATTATCCACGAAAGACTTTATTGTCTAAGACAATTGAGCGCAGAAAGATCTTACAGGCTCACTGAAATAGTTAATTTCTTGACTAAATCCTTCTATGTTACATGTTTGGCATGCTCGAAGTAGTGGTGCTTTGGATTCATAATTAGTACGAAAAACAGGAACGTGAAATAGTCTGCTACTCCTCGCAGAGGGGCGCGGTATGTTAAAATTCAACGATCGGAGTAGATTTGAACAGTCCACCAAGCTATTTATCATCTTAAACAGAAAGAGTTGTCCGGCATACACTCTGCGAGCAGCCAGTAAAACTATTTGAAAGCGATCGAGCAGTGCTCTATGATCGAATCCTCTACATGGGAATCTACCGTCAATTTTATTATTATTATTAGTCGTAAAACAGTAAACGGTAAAACCGATGAAACTGTTGCTCAGTTCCTAATTTGAGGTTTTTGAAATATTGATGTCATCCTCACTCATCTTCTATAGCGAGTACTGGACCAACTGATCGCCATGGTCCTCCATGAAATTGTCCAGCCTGTTCTTAAAGCTGTCAACCGTTTGCGCCATTATCACCTCTTCAGGTAATGAATTCCATGCATATACAACTCTGTTTGTTAGAAAATTCTTCCGAGAAAGTCTAGCACATCTCTCCTTGTCAAGTTTCTTACTATTGCCACGCAGATTAGGATTTCTAGCAGGATGAAATACATCGAGATTCACCGAGTAGTAGCCACTAAGTATCTTGTATGTTTGAATTAGATCGCCTCGTTGTCGTCGATCATAAAGACATGTCAAATTTAAAAGCCTCAATCGTTCCTCATATGGTATATGGCTAAGTGCATGAGGTAGCTTAGTGAATCTCCTCTGAACCCTTTCCAATGCCTCTATGTCCCTAATGAAGTAGGGGGACCAAACGCTGTTGGCATATTCCAATAGTGGTCTGACATACGATTTATACAATTGCAATATTAGAGAGTTTGATCTCGATTTGAAAGCTCTCTGTATCAGATACCACAGTCTATTAGCTTTCTTTACTGTGGCGGAAATATGGGCCTCCCACTTCAAATCCGCTGTTACTATGACACCAAGATCCTTCTGCTGATTTACAGATTTAACGGCATTTCTATTGATGAAATATGGAGTCCTGGGATTATTAGCTCCGATGTGTACTACCTGACACTTCTCCAAATTCAAGTTCATCAACCAAACCGCCGACCAGGACACTACCCCATCAATGTCGATCTGGAACTCATTATTGTTTCGCAGTGGGTTACAAAACAATTTGTGTCATCAGCAAAGAAGCTCATGTTTGACGTGATTGTTCTTGTTAAGTCTGATATATATGCCAGAAAAAGCAATGGCCCCAGTACAGACCCCTGCGGGACACCACTCAAGACCGGCAATTTAGCGGATAATGCACCATTCGCTCTAACTAGTATTTACTTACTTTATCGGTTCTGATCGGTTATCTCAAAAAAAAAAATTCTCCCTTTCATTAAAGTGGCAAAAGGAACACATGGTAAATTATTCCCGATCAGCAGTTTGACAAAAGTTTTCGAGTCCATTTTATAAGTATAATATCTATCTATAACCATGGAGGGTCATTTCGGAATATGCCTCAAGGACAATAGATGATAAACATCAATTAGATGTATGTATTTATTATACGAATTGCTTAAGTAAAGCATTTCCTAAGGTAGGTAAATCGGAGGGTAAATCATTAAATTTTGTTAAACATATTAGTTGACTTTGGCTTCTCTGACAGCTCCTACCGGTTTGTTAAATCGTACTTGTTAATTAGATTATGTATAGACTATGAAAGTGTCAAAATCTTACTCATGATCTGTTCCTGTTACGTCGGGAGTCCCCGAAGGTAGTGTATCTTGGGTCCTTTATAGTTTATATTGTTTATTAATGATTTGCCTGTCTGACATCCCGGACAGGATTACTGGTGATTTATAAACTTGCCGTTTGCGTTCTGCGCTGCCGTCCACCGTCCGATTTCACCATACGTAAGTTAGACACTTTTATTCATAAACTGCCGTTTTCCGTTACCCCCGTTTAACATAATTCAAGTTTATCTTTTTCACTCAGCCGCTGGCAACACAACCAATAGAAACGCAATCAATTGTCATGTGTCCAATTTGATAGAAATCATATGATCCCGTAAAGTAAAATTATTAATTTCCCCAATTGTTATTTGCCCCCTGTCTTCAATAAATAATCCGATCTCCCTGGAAATGATGATACAATAATGGGTACATTTGCAGACGACACTGTAATAATTGCCAGCCATGAAAACCCAGCTATACGGCATCACATATCTTACAGAACCATTTAAATCGAGTACAAATATGGCTTCGGAAGTGGAGAATCAAGATCAATGAAAGCAAATCTGTCCAGGTTAACTTTACACTACGGAAAGAACAATGTCCACCTGTATATATAAACGACATTCAAATTCCAACTTCCGGTAGTACAAAATATCTAGGAATGCATCTGGATGCAAGATTAACTTGGAAGGAACATGTAACAAAAAAACGCAAACAAATTGATTTAACAGTAAAAGGACTAAGCTGGTTAATAGGAAGAAAATCGAAGTTATCTCTTGAAAATAGACTCCTGATATATAAAACTGTGATAAAACCAATAAATAATAAAACCCAAAACCGAAAGTAAATAAAATATTTAATTATAGGTTATGAATTGAGACAACCGTTGCAAAGTTTATAAATCACGATGTCGAACTGTAACGGCAAACGACAACTGCAGCGGTGGACGCAAACGGCAAGTTTATAAATCACCAATTAGTCTAACTATGCTAATGATTTTAAGATATTTACAACTAACTAGAGAAATCAACTACTAGCTGACCTCAATTCTGTAGTAAATTGGTTTGATATGAATTAAATAAAATTTACTTAATGTGGACAATCACCAACTAAGTACTAGTAGTACAATTGTACTTACCATATCCTGCTTGGGGGTACCAATACCCGCCATATCCGTACGAATAAGCTGCTGATGCAGCCGCAGCTGCTGCCGCAGGTTGCACTGCCGCTCCACTACCCATAACAGCAGGATCAGCACCAATACCTCCATTTTCTTTGCCCCAGAAACACTTCACAGTCTGGCCAATAATTTCAGTATTGTGTACACCTTCTATCGCGTGTGTCGCACTCTCCTTCGTGGCGAATCTAATGAACGCATAGCCTTTGTCCTTAAATACCCGGATATCCTGAATTGCACCGAACGGTGTAAATACTTTGTGAATCAGCTCGTCTGTTAAACCGCTGGTGAAACCGCCACAGTATACTGTTGTATTGGTCGGGGAGCTTTGATTATAGACTTCATCGAATGTGACTGGTTTGGCGCGTAGTTGCGGCTTCTCTGTGCGGGGCGGAGGCGGTTTTCTCGTTGACCAATTCGTGCGGATCGACCTTGAACCTAACCATTGTCCGTTCATTGCTTGAATGGCATTTTCCGCTTCAGCTTTCTTTACAAACGACACGAAAGCGTATCCTTTCGATTTGAGCGTTTGAGGGTCTCGTACTATGCGACAATTCGATATTTCACCGAAAGGGGCGAATGCTTCTCGTAATGTCTCAGTCTCGATTTCTGGTGACAGATCACCGACAAATATGTGATGGTGATTTGAGGTGTCTGTTTTGGGTTGATTTCCTGGACTTGTTGCCCAATTTACCTTCATTTCCTTGTCTAAGAATACGCGTTTGTTCATTGCAGCTAGGGCTGTCGAGGCTGATTGGTGATTAGTGAATTCTACAAAAGCATATGGATCATTGCCAGGTTCACGAATTATTTTACATCCTTTGACTGGTCCAATCTGGCCAAACAGGGTGCATAATAGGTCTTCGGATACGGTTAGGTCTAGATTGCCTACATACAGTGTTTTCGGGTAGCTTTCCTCCGACATGGTGACGCCGGTACAACTTTTCACTACTTATACAATTGTTCGTTCAGCGTAACGCTAATATACACTTTATGCAACACATAAATTACGTTTGAATTTTCGTGTTTTCTTGCCTGGAATTTCTCACTTTGCAACAGATTATTAAACCACGATAAACGATAATTTGATGACAAAACTATCCAACTTTTTCCTCCAACTACCAACTGTCACCCTAACTTTCTTTATTGTCAATTGTCAATCTGTCAATGTCAAACGCTATTAGGTGGTTTCTTTTTACCACTCACATAAGTAAGTTAAATTCATACGAGGATATTTTTCAAATTTTCTTATATTATGAGTTTATGCAGGTTGGGGGAATCCGTCTGATATGGAATATTGAATAAAACACAGATCAGGGAAATTTAAAACACAAGGATAGTTATATCTCTTCCCTAAAATATATTTCCTTTTTGCAGCATCTCAAAGAGTTTTCCCTGTAGTTATTGTAACGTATAGACATCGTTACGTTATGTTTAAATATCATGTAACATTAGAGAGCTAAAACTTATAGATGCGTTCTATATTTACAATCACAAACTAGTTTTTGTGATGTTGGAACAAACCTGGCAAGGTAAGGTAAGGATGGGTCCGGCCGAGTGCCGAGTCGGTAGACTTGCCTATGCCATTGTCTTTAAAAGGAAAGCCAATGCCTATGCCAAGTAGTTATGGACTACAGTGACTATATATTATATAGTCACTGTATTATGGACTACATAGTCGTAGGTGCTGGCATCTGGCAGTCGATGACCGTGGTTCGGATTCCACGCTAAACTGTAGGTCCATCTCTCACTCAATATTAAATTAAATATCTAACAAAGATG
Source organism: Apoderus coryli (assembly GCA_911728435.2). NCBI lineage: Eukaryota > Metazoa > Arthropoda > Insecta > Coleoptera > Attelabidae > Apoderus > Apoderus coryli. The sequence goes on along the minus strand of OU452199.1, from coordinate 44,865,015 downwards.
GCTGAATTACTTTGAGAGAGAAAAGGAAGAAGAGGTAAATTTATTAAAATTTATTTATGTTTTAGGTGCCGGGGCGGGTGGTCTAGTGGTTAAGCACGCTAGACTTGAGCAGACTGTCCCGGTATGTAGTTGGTTCGAACCCCGGACCAGCTGCATGTAGTTGCTCATTGCAAAGCAAATTGAAAAATTATTTAGATAAAAGAAGACTGAACGAAAATTGAAAAATCAATTAGAATATGGCTGAATTGCCTAATAGATGCAAAGGCCAAAAAAAAAAAAAAAAAAAAAAAAAAAAAAAATGTTTTAGGTTATATGAATAAGTGAAGGTGAAATTGGATCTTCTTATCTTTCAAGGTTTTGTGGTGGTTTGGGACTCCCCCCTTGTGTTATCCGAACAAGTATAAAGGTGTTCAATCACCCCTGGCCAAATAGCCCTGGTAGCTGCGGCCAATAAAGAAGAGCAAATACATACATACATACATACATGTTTTAGGTTATGTTTTTTTTTTGTTTAAATGGTAAATTAAATTTAAAATTCTTTTATTTATTCATTGAAAGAAGGTCTCCATACAGCCCATAGAGAGAATATATTTAAAGAAAAAAAAAATAGCAATAAAAAATGAGTGGCGATGAAAGTATCGAATGTCGTCAGAACAACGAATTAGAGGCACTTCAGGTAAGCCTATTGTTCAAATCTCAGACAAATATATTCATTTGTCTGAGGTTGAAATTTCAAATAGTCTCACGTTATGTCCTAAACCGTTTAAATACATTACAAAGGCAATTTACGACGACGATGTGAAAGATCTACGGAAAAAAGCCGCTTGGAATCGATGGATGCCACTAAATGTATCGATATCATTAAAACCACAACAAGGCTCTTCGGATTTTCGTGTTGAAAATGATAAAAAAGTCCATGTCACTGTGGATTTACACGTAGTTTGTTGTGAAAAATACCCTTACAGGTACATAATACGTTGCAAAAGTTTCTTTTAATTATCGAATCTGATTTTAGTGTTCCTAAAATTACTCTAGAGAATCCTAAAGGTTTGTCTAACATTCATATTGCAAAACTACTTACCGAGTTAGAAATAACGGCCAAGAAATGTTTAGGGCGGGAAATGATATTTGAATTGTGTCAACATGTGCAGGAATTTTTGCATTTACATAACAAACCTAGCATGACAAGCTTTTACGATGAAATGGTTCGAACAAAACAAGAGAAAGAAAGGCTTGATCTAAAGAAGAAACAAGAAGAGGACGATATACAAGTAAATATTGAAATGACATATAAGACCTAAAAAACTATCCTTAATGACACTGGTCCCGAATGTCGTTTGGCATGTAGATAGCCCTTCATAATATCATTGTCCTGCGAAATGATGATGAGTTTTTTGGGTTTTTATATGAAGAATAATTTTTAAGCGGCAAAATGTAATGAAAGAAGTGCAAGAACGTGAGCAACTGTTAAAAGAGGCTGGAAAACGTCGACCGAACACAAATATAAGACGACAATCATCTGACAATCAGTGTTATTTGAATGAATCGTTTGGTAGTAAAAAATTGTAAGTACCGACCTATGTGTAAGTTGTATTGATGGATTTGGATATTTTTGTTTTAGTATTTTGAGTCTTAAAGAAGTTCCTGCTGTATGTACACATAAATCAATCACGATAAAGTTTGGAAATCGAGAGATTCATAGAGGACAGTGTATAAGTAAGTTCAAACATTCTTTTCAGGAGTAGGTGCTTCAAAATTGACACATTTCAGGACATTCAAACAATAAAAACGGTCAAACATTCACGGCAACATTTTCCAATTCCGGTGAACTAGTTACATTGAGTGAGTGGCGGATGAATATAAAGTTGCACGAGGATATAAATCAATTGTATGAACAATTATCTAGTATTGAACAAGAAGTGCACAGATTAATGAAACTGAAACATACGAATTTAGTGCATTATTTGGGTGTTAAGGTTGAACGAATTGACGATGAGTTTATTGTGGTCTATTTATTGAGGGAATTTGTATATGGTAAGTTTAAATACTGCATTTCTAAGAGATTTTCGATGGTTTGATCAAAAAATAACGGCAGCAGACACTGATTAGTGAACGTATACTAAGTATAATTATAATAATTGTGGAAAAAAATGATACGATGTTTTTGGCGACATCTAGTTTGAGCAGGCAATATGCCCGGTGAATTGACGTCTCTCCCTGTTACGTTGCCTATATATATGGTTGGCCTTCTTTCTCGAACACTTCCAGTAAATAGTCGTTTGTTCTACAACATTCTGTCGCGCGTACGTCTATTACAGATCCATACGGTAAGCGAGGCACACCCTAGATAGATAGATAGATATATTTATTCACCATCTTATGTTACAAAACATGTATAGTACGTCAAAAAAGAACAAAGTTACAACAACAAAGAAAGGCTTACAAACAAATTAAAATAGCAACAACATAAAACAAACAAAAATCTAGAAAAATCTTACAATATCGCTTCTGAAATAGTCCTCAAAGGTATAAAAAGCTTGAGATATCAAAAATGATTTAATACTTTTGTTAAACTGGACTTCACCAAGGTTCTGTATGTGAGACGGCAGTTTATTATAAAATTTAACACAATAATAGTCAGAACCTTTCCTAGTCCTCAATAGGCGGTGAAATTCAGACAATATGTCATTGCGATTTCGCGTACCATAATTATGCATATCAGAGTGAAGAGTGAAATGCGAGGCATTGGTTCGAATGTAGCCAAAACAGTTTAAGATGTACAAGGAAGGCAAAGTAAGTAGTCCGTGTTCAAAAAATACTTTTTACAGCAGTCACGCCAACCGAACCCCAACATTTTACGTAAACATCTCCTCTGTAGCTTGAAGATTTTCATTGCATGGGAACTATGTCCCCAGTTCAAAATACCATACGACATACGGGAATCCAAATAACCGTGATATACCGTCAACAGACTGGCGATTGAAACACTCTGCGCAAGCGTGCTAATGAGATATGTGACCCTGGACAGCGAGCACCCAAGCTCTCCAACATGACTCTCCCAGGTTAATTTAGGATCAAGATGAACCCCAAGGAATTTCACGCGAACAGCGCTCTGAAGTTCGATAGGCGCAGAACGCAAAGTAAAGTTCATGCTCTGAGTTTTAGCCTGATTCAAGCTCAGTTCATTTGCTAGAAACCAATTGCCTATGTCAGTCTCAACAGCATTAATCAAGTCCCCTAAAGGGTCGTTTGGTCGATATCGAATCAGACTAGTTGTGTCGTCAGCAAAGAGGATTATATTTGAGTCTTCTTGAAATTTATATAAATCATTTAAGTATATTAAAAACAGTAAAGGTCCCAAAACCGACCCCTGGGGCACACCCCGTCCAACCCTTTGTCTCTCCGAGTTTCGTCCCACATACAAAACGTGCTGAAAACGATCGCTGAGATAAGAGCCAACCAAGGCAACACTGTCAACATCAAAGTTATAGTAAGAGAGTTTCTGAAGAAGTATCTCGTGTGAGACACAGTCAAAAGCCTTAGTGAGGTCATAAAAGGAAGCAAAGATGTCACCGCCCTGCTCCATGCCATCCGAAACATATTCCAAAAGGTTATTAATTGCAAGAGTAGTAGATCTCTTATTACGAAAGCCATATTGACTTTGCATAAAGAGATTATTTGCTTCAAAATATTCAGTTATTTGATGTTTAATAATAGACTCAAAGATTTTTGAAAAAATTGGCAAGATCGATAGTTACTGGGATCATCAACCGATCCTTTATTTTTGTAGATTGGAATAACCCTTGCCTCCTTCAAGACCGCCGGAAATACAGCGTCACCAATGCAATGGTTTATCAACTTAGTAAGCGGCGCCACTAGCAGATTCTTTATAATCCCAATTATCCTAACATTAAGCTCAAATTACCAAATTAACGCAGCGCTGCCCCGGACGAGGTATAGCCTACTAAATTTGTTCAGAGTCGCCTCCCGTTTGGTTGATTCGCAAGCTTCGATCACCTGATTACTATAGTATAGCCAACGCGGTGTTGCCGGATGTATTTATTTCTCTCTAAGCGTTAGGGACGTTTTTATATTCGTCACAGTATTTAATCAAATACGTCATTAAGGGTGTTAAAAATACCAATTTTGTGAAGCAATTTTATTAAAACCTCAGAAGTAGACGAATTGCACTCCCATCTCATTGTTAGAGCTCATCCGCCATGGCTCTCTGCCGAAGTTGAAGGAAATCATGACATCGTTAAACAAGTGATGAATAAATCAATATTCTTTACAAAGAACGTTATTTTTTTGATTAAATCTGGTATAGGATTGAAAACATTCGACCAAAGTTTTTTGCATTTGCTGAAATAATTCTCGAAGAACACTATGGCTGGAGCTGACCATTTCAATATACTTTCAACTGAAACATAGTTGCCTATTTTGAATCGCGACATCTTTTTCTATTTAATGCTTTTGGTTTTATTGTCACATGCGCTTAAAGCTGCGATATGTGGCAGGAAATGTAACAACATTCGACCTAAAGTAGTTGTCAAATCAACGACTTTTTCAGCAAATGCAATGACATTAGAACATATGGACCGACCCTGGCTGTATAATCACATAACGTTTACATGCAGCCAACGTTGCGAGAGAGAGATGTAGCTATATACGGCAAAAACTCGGATAAATCCTAAATACATGCAGTTTAAATGTCTCGTTTCAATTAAATTTAGCAATAATTAATCAATTGGAGATAAACTAACATATATATAATTTATACAAAGTGTAGGTAGGTATGTTCATACATTTTTTATGGGTACCTATAAGAAGTAGATACGGGTAGGTATTTAAAATCTAGATTTTTTGACTTACAATTAATAATAATAAGGTAAACATATTTTTAAATTTTTATATATATTGATACTTAGCTTACTCTTATATTTATAGCCCCGAAGAAGATATAAAAATATATCGAAAGCTTGGCATAACGAAAAATAGTTTTATTATGTATGTAATATTTTTGCTGATCACCCCAAGATATAAATTTATCTATTAACTTGTCAGCAAAGACTACCACTCAACTTAGCTATATATAAACATATTTTAAAAACCCTAAAACTGTTTTAGTTAGGGCAAGGTAGATAATAGCACCCCATAACTAACCTGTGAAATTTAAATTGATAGGTAAAAAAATATTTATGTAGAAAATACGAAAGTGAAATCAGAATTTTTCAATGTGAGACCAATCTGTCCTCGCTATCGAAAATGTTATGTATAAATTTAGAGAACAAGGCAAAACAACTATTCCACTGGCTAGTACCACGACTGGCATTGAATTACAAGCACAAGTTTTCTAAATAAATACTAAAATGAATATTTTATTTAGCTTTTTCGCATCAAATTAACTGAGTATACAAGTACAACAACAAACCAAATAAATCATTGAAATGAACTAAAAAAATATATAATTTATGTCATCAGTTGTTAAACAAATTTAATTTACTAATTTTCTGAAGTAGTCCAACTATTGATGTCTTATTTTATGTCATCTCCTTTTACATTTATATGCTACACAGGAGTGAACCATATCGAAATTTTTGTCTTTTTACACAAATGTAACCACACAAGACTCTTAATGTTATGAACTACCCAAAAAACTTTTGCCGTAATTAACTCTATCCTTCTTCACTTTCTCTCTCGCACTCGCACTGCGATGGAGACAAAAAATTAAAGCATACCTTAATTTCCTTTTATACCGAGCCAATGAGAATCATCGTGCGCGCGTCTGCATGTTGTAAGCCGGGTTTATATAGCATAATCATAAATATATGCATAATAATCACAAAAGTTGAATGCATTGTAATCATAGGCACCGTTACAAGAGGTAGTTATAACGCTAATATACCTAGTTGTAAGTGTAAATTAACAAATTATAATGTGCAATATCATACAAAACGCAAATTTTGAATTAAGAAATTCAGCTGTACTTCCTCTAAAACTCATATCAAAGATTAATGTACATTAATCTTTGCTCATATTGATTAAACTACTCGTAATTTATAAGTATGCTTATGTTGTATAAACCGGAAGCTATGTTTAGAATTAAGTCAACGAAAAGTGGGATATTGGGATCAAAGAACGAATAGCAAAAATAAAAGACTGGAAATAATACAAAAATTTGAAATCCAAAAAACCATATTTATTAACAAAGTACAACACGATAAAGGTAACTCTAACCGATCCTAATAAATTTAGGTAATGAAAAATAACCAATGAAGACTTGCAAATGATATAAATGATTTTTGAATTACATACCATTTTGTAAGACTCGGACCACAATTCTAGAAGGGCATGTTCCGTTAATGTGTATACTACCACCCGCTTTCATACTGCGATTTTTACACAAGCTGGTATAGCCTAACATAAAACAATGGCATTGTGTTATCAATTATTTAGCACATAAAAACCTTTAGAATTAGTTCTGTTACAATTGTAGACTATAATCTCATCACCAAGTTTCCTTCTCGTATTATTAATGTCATTGGTGGAAATACAGTTTTCGATTGTAGAAATATTGAAGAAAAATAAGTAGTCGTACCTATTACTTAATTTGTTTTTTTTTAGGAAGTAGTTTATCCGATCAGCTTCCGTTGAAATTTATTGCTAATGGTGTTTTGTCAGCTTTAGAATATTTACATAGGAATAATGTGGTGCATGAAGATCTCAAAAAGTCGTCTGTTTTTATTGATAGAGGTATGTTAAGTATTTATTTACAGGAAGTGTTATTCAAATATATTTCGATATACTTTAATGCTGATTGGTTATTAAATTATCAATCCTACATCGCCACATGGGGGTCAGTTTTGATGTGTTTGGATTTTCCTTAGTATTCCGAATTAGCTATCTTCAGATTCCTAGGGTAAGACGAGTGAATTGCTGCGTAAGCTTAAGATTTATGGCTATCGTTGGATACGAAGTGGTGGACGAGGGATTATTAGTTACGGTTTTGATGCCAAAACATTAAATACAGAGGACCCTTTAAATTTGGAGGTAGCAGTTTTCGAAACTTTATCAAACAATTAAAATCTTTTAAATAGCCTAACAGTGCATGTAATTTTTCACAATTTTCCGGGGAAGGAGCCTCTTTATATTTCAGGTGCTACTACCGTTGCTATTTTTGTCCATTGCAATTACTATTGAATCTTAATGTAATGTAATGTGGAATACCAAACTAATGAGCCATACTCAAGCTTAGGACGAATGGATGCATTATACGGAACAATTAAAGCGCTAACATTCCCAAAGTTTCTAGTATTTCTAATTATAAATCAGTACATCTTACTGGCCTCAGCTGTCTTTATCAAAATATGATCCACAAAACTAAGCTTTGAAGCAAACACAACGCCAAGGTCAGCCATCGACTCAGAAGACATTATGGTTGTGTCATCGACTTTATAGAAATATTGAATCTTTTGTTTCTTGCATTTGGTCGGATTCAGATGCAAGTTACTCATCTGACACCAGTCCAACACACAATTCAAATCACCTTGCAGCTCATCACAATCGCTTGTATTTCCAGCTTTAATAAATATTTTTAATTCATACCATGACACAAAAAAACTTTGGAATCAAAAATTGTTTGGACAAGGACAACAAAGTAATATTTTGAATAATTTTTTGATTTCTTTATATTTCAATTCAAGTTTTCTTTGAAAGTTAAACTATAAGCTCCTAGAGGTGATCTACGGGGTAACTCAAAAATTATTTCTCTATTTTGTTAAGAACAAAAAAGTAATATTTTGAATAATTTTTTGATTTCTTTGGATTTCAATTCAAGATTTCTTTGAAAGTTGAACTATAAGCTCCTAGAGGTTATCTACGGGGTAACTCAAACTTTATTTATTTATTTTCAATATTTTTTTTTCTTGAAATTTTTTTTTTTACATTTTTTTGAAATTTTTTTTTGAAAACTTTTTTTTTAATTTTTTTTTTAAACTTTTTTTGATTTTTCTTTTTTTGAAATTCTTTTTCTTAAATTTTTTTTTTCTAAATTTTTTTTAAAATTTTTTTTATAACCCTCAATGACACTACCACAAAACGACTGGGAAATCCCGCAATGGATTTCATGAGTTCTATTTATTTTCAATATTTTTTTTTCTTGAAATTTTTTTTACATTTTTTTGAAATTTTTTTTAGAATTTTTTTTTAATTTTTTTTTTGGATTTTTTTTTTTTTTTTGAAATTCTTTTTCTTAAATTTTTTTTTTTCTAAATTTTTTTTATAACCCTCAATGACACTACCACAAAACGACTGGGAAATCTCACAATGGATTTCTTGTTTTTAATTATAAATCAGTACATCTTACTGGCCTCAGCTGTCTTTATCAAAATATGATCCACAAAACTAAGCTTTGAAGCAAACACAACGCCAAGGTCAGCCATCGACTCAGAAGACATTATGGTTGTGTCATCGACTTTATAGAAATATTGAATCTTCTGTTTCTTGCATTTGGTCGGATTCAGATGCAAGTTACTAATCTGACACCAGTCTAACATACAATTCAAATCACCTTGCAGCTCATCACAATCGCTTGTATTTCCAGCTTTAATAAATATTTTTAATTCATACCATGACACAAAAAAACTTTGGAATCAAAAATTGTTTGGACAAGGACAACAAAGTAATATTTTGAATAATTTTTTGATTTCTTTATATTTCAATTCAAGTTTTCTTTGAAAGTTAAACTATAAGCTCCTAGAGGTTATCTACGGGGTAACTCAAACTTTATTTATTTATTTTCAATATTTTTTTTTCTTGAAATTTTTTTTTTACATTTTTTTGAAATTTTTTTTTGAAAACTTTTTTTTTAATTTTTTTTTTAAACTTTTTTTGATTTTTCTTTTTTTGAAATTCTTTTTCTTAAATTTTTTTTTTCTAAATTTTTTTTAAAATTTTTTTTATAACCCTCAATGACACTACCACAAAACGACTGGGAAATCCCGCAATGGATTTCATGAGTTCTATTTATTTTCAATATTTTTTTTTCTTGAAATTTTTTTTACATTTTTTTGAAATTTTTTTTAGAATTTTTTTTTAATTTTTTTTTTGGATTTTTTTTTTTTTTGAAATTCTTTTTCTTAAATTTTTTTTTTCTAAATTTTTTTTTTTATTTTTTTTTTATAACCCTCAATGACACTACCACAAAACGACTGGGAAATCTCACAATGGATTTCTTGTTTCTAATTATAAATCAGTACATCTTACTGGCCTCAGCTGTCTTTATCAAAATATGATCCACAAAACTAAGCTTTGAAGCAAACACAACGCCAAGGTCAGCCATCGACTCAGAAGACATTATGGTTGTGTCATCGACTTTATAGAAATATTGAATCTTCTGTTTCTTGCATTTGGTCGGATTCAGATGCAAGTTACTCATCTGACACCAGTCTAACACACAATTCAAATCACCTTGCAGCTCATCACAATCGCTTGTATTTCCAGCTTTAATAAATATTTTTAATTCATACCATGACACAAAAAAACTTTGGAATCAAAAATTGTTTGGACAAGGACAACAAAGTAATATTTTGAATAATTTTTTGATTTCTTTATATTTCAATTCAAGTTTTCTTTGAAAGTTAAACTATAAGCTCCTAGAGGTGATCTACGGGGTAACTCAAAAATTATTTCTCTATTTTGTTAAGAACAAAAAAGTAATATTTTGAATAATTTTTTGATTTCTTTGGATTTCAATTCAAGATTTCTTTGAAAGTTGAACTATAAGCTCCTAGAGGTTATCTACGGGGTAACTCAAACTTTATTTATTTATTTTCAATATTTTTTTTTCTTGAAATTTTTTTTTTTACATTTTTTTTTAATTTTTTTTTTAAACTTTTTTTGATTTTTCTTTTTTTGAAATTCTTTTTCTTAAATTTTTTTTTTCTAAATTTTTTTTAAAATTTTTTTTATAACCCTCAATGACACTACCACAAAACGACTGGGAAATCCCGCAATGGATTTCATGAGTTCTATTTATTTTCAATATTTTTTTTTCTTGAAATTTTTTTTACATTTTTTTGAAATTTTTTTTAGAATTTTTTTTTAATTTTTTTTTTGGATTTTTTTTTTTTTTTGAAATTCTTTTTCTTAAATTTTTTTTTTTCTAAATTTTTTTTATAACCCTCAATGACACTACCACAAAACGACTGGGAAATCTCACAATGGATTTCTTGTTTTTAATTATAAATCAGTACATCTTACTGGCCTCAGCTGTCTTTATCAAAATATGATCCACAAAACTAAGCTTTGAAGCAAACACAACGCCAAGGTCAGCCATCGACTCAGAAGACATTATGGTTGTGTCATCGACTTTATAGAAATATTGAATCTTCTGTTTCTTGCATTTGGTCGGATTCAGATGCAAGTTACTAATCTGACACCAGTCTAACATACAATTCAAATCACCTTGCAGCTCATCACAATCGCTTGTATTTCCAGCTTTAATAAATATTTTTAATTCATACCATGACACAAAAAAACTTTGGAATCAAAAATTGTTTGGACAAGGACAACAAAGTAATATTTTGAATAATTTTTTGATTTTTTTATATTTCAATTCAAGTTTTCTTTGAAAGTTAAACTATAAGCTCCTAGAGGTTATCTACGGGGTAACTCAAACTTTATTTATTTATTTTCAATATTTTTTTTTCTTGAAATTTTTTTTTTACATTTTTTTGAAATTTTTTTTTGAAAACTTTTTTTTTAATTTTTTTTTTAAACTTTTTTTGATTTTTCTTTTTTTGAAATTCTTTTTCTTAAATTTTTTTTTTCTAAATTTTTTTTAAAATTTTTTTTATAACCCTCAATGACACTACCACAAAACGACTGGGAAATCCCGCAATGGATTTCATGAGTTCTATTTATTTTCAATATTTTTTTTTCTTGAAATTTTTTTTACATTTTTTTGAAATTTTTTTTAGAATTTTTTTTTAATTTTTTTTTTGGATTTTTTTTTTTTTTGAAATTCTTTTTCTTAAATTTTTTTTTTCTAAATTTTTTTTTTTATTTTTTTTTTATAACCCTCAATGACACTACCACAAAACGACTGGGAAATCTCACAATGGATTTCTTGTTTCTAATTATAAATCAGTACATCTTACTGGCCTCAGCTGTCTTTATCAAAATATGATCCACAAAACTAAGCTTTGAAGCAAACACAACGCCAAGGTCAGCCATCGACTCAGAAGACATTATGGTTGTGTCATCGACTTTATAGAAATATTGAATCTTCTGTTTCTTGCATTTGGTCGGATTCAGATGCAAGTTACTCATCTGACACCAGTCTAACACACAATTCAAATCACCTTGCAGCTCATCACAATCGCTTGTATTTCCAGCTTTAATAAATATTTTTAATTCATACCATGACACAAAAAAACTTTGGAATCAAAAATTGTTTGGACAAGGACAACAAAGTAATATTTTGAATAATTTTTTGATTTCTTTATATTTCAATTCAAGTTTTCTTTGAAAGTTGAACTATAAGCTCCTAGAGGTTATCTACGGGGTAACTCAAACTTTATTTATTTATTTTCAATATTTTTTTTTCTTGAAATTTTTTTTTTTACATTTTTTTGAAATTTTTTTTTGAAAACTTTTTTTTTAATTTTTTTTTTAAACTTTTTTTGATTTTTCTTTTTTTGAAATTCTTTTTCTTAAATTTTTTTTTTCTAAATTTTTTTTAAAATTTTTTTTATAACCAATGACACTACCACAAAACGACTGGGAAATCTCACAATGGATTTCTTGTTTCTAATTATAAATCAGTACATCTTACTGGCCTCAGCTGTCTTTAAAAATTGGGCCCTACTGGATTCAAAAATTGTTTTTTAGGCACAGTCAAATTGGCAAATTACTCCATATACAAACGAATAAAAGAGCTAGCAAATGGTTCAATACAGACTATTAATAATAATAATAAAAATACAGACATATTCGATTATGGCAAGCTGTTACTAAGCTTATATAGTGAAAAAGATCTCAGCGAAACTGATGCGGTTTCCATTGAAATACCTGATGACGTACCGGAAGATTTGCACATCTTCCTTTCAGGGTTGGTTCCAATAAATTTAATTTATCAATTAAATAAAAAAAAAAGTAAATATAAATCTCCACCGTAGATGTTTTGCACAAAACGAAAACGATCGCCCCACAGCCACAGAACTTTTGAATCATCAGTTTCTCCGGTTGGATTCAGATAAGGTTCAGACGCCGGAAGTTGAAATTCCTGAACGGATAGACTCGCCCGAATTACAGGATCGTTCGTCGTATTCGCAGGGTGATAATCAATCGAGGATCTCCAATGACTATTCCGTTGTGGATTATTTGGGTAAAGGTGGATTTGGAGATGTCCGTAAGGTAGGAAAATACTTTTATTTACAATATTGAATGCCTTATCCCAGTTCCCGTTGCTTTATCACACTTTTATATTTTATACAGCCGACACTTATAGCTTTTTTGTACATTCTTCTCGACTGTTGTTAAAAATAAATTAAAATCACATTTCGCTGATAATATGTCAGACGGTGGGTTCCATGAATTGTCAGAGCATGTTTTTTAGTCCTGTAACGGATCACGAAGTATCAAAAATAATCAAAACCATGCCAAATAAGAAATCTACAGGCATAGATAATATCCCGGTGAAAGTTCTCAAAAACTCAGTTCATATTTTGTCTCCAATCATAGCTGAGCTGACAAATATGTCAGTTTAAAGTGGTATATTCCCGGAACAGCTGAAACATGCCATCGTTGTTCCAATATTTAAAAAAGGAGATAAACTTTTATTGAGAATTACAGACCGATATCGCTTCTGAGTGTCTTTTCTAAGGTCATGGAAAGGATTGTCTCGAATAGAATTTTTGGGTTCCTGGGCTCCACTAAAATCATAAGTAAGTGTCAACATGGTTTTCGGCCAGGTTTTTCAACAGGAACGTGTACTTATGAGTTTGTACAGCAGATACACGATTTAACTGATAGCGGGCACTATGCGGTGGGTGTGTTGTTTGATCTGACGAGTGCGTTTGATGTGGTGGATAAGGATTTCTTGTGTAGAAAATAGATCAGCTGGGTTTGCGTGGGCCTATAAATAGGTGGATTGACTCCTATTTAACTCATAGAAGGATGGCGGTAAAGATGGATTCATCTATATCGGAATCTCAAGAATTTGATTTGGGTACTCCTCAGGGGAGTACACTTGGACCGCTGCTTTTCCTACTGTACATTAACGACCTTCCCACGAGCATTTCACATGGTACCGTGTATATGTACGCTGATGATCCCACCATTCTAATATACGATAAAGATCCTGAGCTCTTAGAATATAAAATCAACGTAACTCTAGAATGTACAGAGTCGGAAAAATACCCACAGACTGGCTGCGTTCTACCACCTCAGTATATTGTTGATAAGCTGTGTCAAGAGTTTGTTGTATATGTATCAATATGTATTTGTATTTATATTTTCAATTTTCATTAATTTATGCTCAATGTTTTTTGTGTTTTGTATTTTGACGTGTCTATGTACTTTTGAAAGACTAATAAAGATATTATTATTATATATTTTATATAGATTGCTAGTTTTAAGAAATCCTAGAACTGATTTTTAGTGCCCCATTCAGAAACCCATCAATGTTTCTAATTAAGTTTTATGTTAGGTCCTTGTATAAATGTTTTACCTATTAAACCTGCCCGCACTGCTGATGAAGGGGCCATCTGCCCAAATATATTAAACGCCAAAGATAAAAGAAGAAAAATACATAGGCAAATGTAAGAATGTTCCTGTAATAAAACAAATCCCCACAGAAACATGAGTTCTCATGATAAAACATTTTCCAATTGACGTCTGCTCCACAAAATATAATAAAATAAATTTTGTGGAGCAGACGTCTTTCATTTGGAATATATCCCGCTCCTCTCTGATATGGATTACTACAAAAAATATAAAACATTTGGGCCACTGCACTCTCTAACAAAATAGCGATAGAGATTCCCTTCGCTTCGCTATTTCGTACTCTGTAACCAGATTCGGTATTATCCGTGTCTAGCTGAACATGACCGAAAGGGCGATAGAGAAGCGAATGATAGAGACAACTCAAAAGGTGTTTCTATGATCCTTCTATCTCAGTCTATTCAATGCATGCATGGGTTTTTTATCTTTCTTCATTCAATGGCAATAAAATGAAAAGAGGTTAGGTTATGGATGTTTGTATTATGATTTTCAGGTAATATTATGTATTTTTTAGGTAAACTTCTTACAATAATTATAAATATTTATCGCGAAAAAGGTAAGCATCCTTTTTCTAGCTCTATTTTTATGAATTCTTGCTATATTTTCGATTTTGTTACAAGAAATCTTTGCAGTGGCAACATTTTTTCATAACAATCACATATACAACACTTTTTGTAAACCCAAAACCCAAATAAAGAACTACTAAACACTATCAATCTATTAAGATTAAGCTCAAAATACAAGGTTAAATAAACAAAGGAAATGTGAGGTTAATGTCAATTAAATATCTTCTTATTATCGTATTTTTCATGGCTTTAAGCAAATTTGTCTGATGTTTTCTAGACGCTTAGTAGTATTTTCTCTGTCCGATTGAGAAACACGGAACTTGTCGAACTATTACCGAGGCTATAAGGATTCGCTTATAGAGTACCGATAATGAAGTAATAGCGATCCTTATCGCTTGCTTATTCTCTATCTCTATCCTTAAAATTCATAGTGCCGCTTGTAGTCATACTTATTAAACAATAATTTTTGTATGTTTCTTAATTGGTATTTTAATGTATCTATCAGTTATCTACATAACATACCTACACGATGATACTAACGAAAATACGATATACTATATAAAATTTGTTTGCTCCTACTTTTGATCTTATTTCACAATTTCAAACTTATTATACTTTTCCCGCCATATGTAATGCGCATGCGGGAATCGAGGGAGCCAAAGTGGAAACGTTCCCCCTAACCGCCAGTTTATTGACCCAGCCAAACCGAGTTTTTCGCAGTGTTGCCAGAGCGATATATAGACATAAATGATATAGAAGCCAAACTTGCAATAAAATCTAATAATAGTAATTGGACATGTTGGAATTTGTATTAAAAAAAAATTATCTCTTTGACTTTGACGAAATTTAAAATGGATATTGTTTTTGTTTTAAAAAAAGTTTTATAATAAAAATGTTTATAAGAACCGACCACCCAAAGAAAAATCAACTGAAAAAATTGGAGTTTCTGAAGCAGAATTTCAATTAGTCTAAAAGAAAAATAACAAACAAATTTTCTTTATAATTACGCATACAACATTCAAAATATATGTATATTTGAATGTTGTGTGTGTAATTGTAATATAAAGAAAACTTCTTCAAAAAAAAAGAATTACTCTAGTAATTATGGTTCTGGTCAAGAATAATTGCGATATAATTTATTGAAAATGTATTTTTTTTTTTGTTACAATTCCAACAAACTGGCAACACTGGTTGTTTGATTGCATAACTAAATATGTGTCGAGCATGGTAACCTCATACACAAAGCTTCATATAAACGATAGTTCAGCGAATAATTCTAGATGGCACAACATTCTTCACACAACCAATCTGTCGCCTAAAACATTTAAATACATCCAAGTGGTGATGAATATGCAAACTTACCTTTCTAGTATTGCCTCACTATCATTTGCGTAGAGGTCACCCCAGGGTGCAGTGATGTGCAACGATTACTTTTTCAAGTATCGAGTAGATACTGATACTTTATATCGGAGTATCAGATACTTTGTATTCGTTACTTAGTAATCATTAATATAAATACCTATATGTCATATTGGAAATCGGTTTCTTAACAGAGATAAATACGTGACCAAATAAATGGTTTACTATAAAGTATGAAAATGGAAATGAAATTGGTTGATAAAATATAGGATTTTTTAAATAGTATACTCGTCTAAAACTAGAAATTAAAATAAATGCGAATTACCATTTAAAAAAACCACCTTTTCTACATTTTTTGGTGTAAGTCTACTTCTACGTTCCGAAACCACTTGACCTGCTTTTGAAAACACTCGTTCACTTGGAACAGAAGTTGCTGTTACACCTAAGTATTTTTGTGCCAACTTAGCTAAATTTGGATACACTGCTTCCCTGGTTTTCCACCATTTGAGAGGGTCATCTTGCCTTTGAATGTTTTGTTCTTCGGCATACTGTTTGCTTTCAATAATTGAAGCGGCTACTGTCGATGCGTTTTTTGTAATTTTTGCATCAAAACTTTTCCATATTGAATCCTCCGCAACTTTGTTTTTAGTTTCTGACACTGAGGTTCTGTCAACTTCGAGAGCTTCATTGTTTTTCTTAATGAGCTTTGACATTTCAGCTATTAGAAGTTCTCTCACTTGAATTATTGCATTCTCATCACTAAAACCTTTCTTTTTAAACCGGGGATCCAAGTAGGTTGCTTTCGCAAGTATAACATTATACTCAATACGATGAAATCTCGTTTTTAAGCCCTGTATCAAATTGTCTTTCAAGCTCGAAGCAGTTTCATCGTCAACCTGAAGGCTACTTAAGAATTGTTTTAAGCTTTCAATCAAGGGTATTATTTTTGAAACACATACATTTTTGTCAGCACTTAGTTCTCTAGTTACTTCCTCGAAAGGTTTTAAAAGGACACAATATTGTTTTAACACTGACCATTCAACTGCAGTAAGTGCCTCAACAGGGTTATGCAAAATACCAATAGCTGCTTCAAGTGGTAACTGAACTTCCAAAATTCGGCTGAACATAAAATAGGTTGAATTCCAACGGGTTATAACGTCGTTAATTAATTTTAAGGTTTTGCCAATCATCTGCGTTTGCATTTCTTTAAGTTTTTCTGCTGCCGTAGTACTGCGATGAAAATGCTCTACAATTTTCTTTACTTTTTTCTGCAGTGGTTGTAATAAAATTAGGGAATCTTGAACCACGAGATTTAAAGTATGGGCCAAACATGGTAGATTTGGCCAGCCAGTTAGCTTTATTGCAGCTGAAATGTTTCTTGCATTGTCAGTTATTACAGCTTCTATTTTATTGGCAATATCCCAGTCTTTTAAAATTTGCAATAACATATTTCTAATATTTTCAGCTGTATGGCTTTCTTGGAAATGGAAGCAACCCAATAGCAACGATTTTTGTATCCACTCACTATTCACATAATGCGCAGTTACCGCCATGTAGTTTTCAACGGAACGAGATGTCCAAGTGTCAGATGTGAGAGTTATAAACTCGGCTTCATTCAATAAAGATTTCACATTCAATACAACGTCATCATATTTTTTATTTAGTAAATCTCGGCTAAAAGTGGTTCTTGATGGTAGTTGATACGAGGGATCTAGGGCAGCTATTAGGGCTTTAAATCCACTATCCTCTACTACAGAAAATGGTTGTAGATCTTGTAAAATCATATTTAGGACCATTCCATTTAGCATTTTTGTTCGAGATACAGATGCTGGGCGAACAGGAAAAGCGGTAACTTTGGTTTGGGTAAATTTGCGTGACGGTACTTTTTCGGCATTTCGAGATTGCATTAACGTAATGTTTGTATTACTATCATCTTCTGCTGGATCACGTGAAGGACCTGCTACAGGTACATCCATAGTCATCCTGGTCGATTGAGACTGTGGATGTTTAGAATCTATATCTTCATGGAGTGTAGTGATATGTTTTGCTTTTAAATGTTTTTGTAAATTTGAAGTAGCGCCACCTTTGTAAGAAAACACACTTTTACAAATATCACACTTAGCTTTTTCACTACTAATTACAGTAAAATGTAACCAAACTTTACTTTTTTTCCTATCAGACATCGCTATCAATATTTAAATTGAAATAAAAGATAAAAGGTTTAGAACACAGATCTAGAAAAGGGGGAGATAAAACTGTTTACATTTCCAAGCGATCAAACATCATTATTTGCAGATAGCGATAATGCCAAACTTCCGAGGTCATTCCCGCATTGTTTTAAAATACACTATTTTCATACGGCATTTTTTACCGTTTTAAAGCAAAATATAACTTAGGTGATGGTACTAATTTTTGTGTATTATAAAACGATATACCCAAGATATTTTTTAGTTACTTTTTTATGAATTTTAACATATTCAAAACATATTTCACTAAATTATAATTTATTTATGAAGTACACGTGGCAACTCTGTAAAGCAGAGCAACTTGAATAGTACGCGAAGAATTTACTATTTCATTCATTTTTGTAATCAGCCGGTAGTTTGAGCTCTGTTGCCAACTATCCTTTGTATTCGTATTTATTTGCTGTTTCTAGATCTGTGGTTTAGAACTACGATGCGACGGGACGCGACGGCTTATTATTATTAGGTGAGACTGGCGAGAGACCGGGAAAAACATTGCATTTTAGTAAGTAATATATACATACTAACATGTTATGAAATATTTTAAAAAGTACCTATATGAACTCTTCTGTTATAAAAGTATACCTCGTTTATTTAGTCTAGCTTATGTTTATATTAACAACATTAAGTTAAGTGGTTAGAGGCTTGGAAAAGAACGGAATGTGCGGGAAGCGGCAGTGTAGATCATAGAAAAAATATATAATATATTACTTATCTATGGTGTAGATATATGCCTTGTAAAGTATACTATACTGAAAATATAAATATAACACTGATTAAACTCCAGTAGTTTAATCCTAAAATATAACTATAGATATTTCTTATTACAAACACAACAATAATAAAAGGCCCAATAAATTGCTGAACATAAGATTTATGACGAGTTCGAGCACATTAAAGGGAACCGACAAGGCGCCAAATATCACTTATTCAAAATATTAAATAAACAATAGCCGTGCAGTTCATCGCCCCCTGTACAACGCCGCGCAACCAGTACAGTAAGATCCGGTTCCGATTGGTTCATCGATGAACTGATACAAGTAAACAGCTGCTGTGTCGAATCTACAACTTTCCTGGCGCGCTACGAATAACGAGTAATCAGTAATCACGTCAAAGGATTCGATTACTTCGGATATTCACAAGTATCAGATAAAAAGTATCGAGTAGATACTATTCGCCCACCACTACCAGGGTGAGGTCTTGCCATTGCACTACGTTATCGCCCATACATTGCACTTCCGGTTGGCCTGACCCTGCGAATAACTCGTACGCGTAATTTTTGGAAGCCGGGACTGCATAATGCTGTCCCGGTGTTTATTGAAATTAACGGAAATTTTTCAATTTTATTACCTTTACGGTATACACCTAGGCAAAGACAAATACATAATATTTTGTCTTTGACCTAGGGATGGCAATTTATTTATAGGTAGTTATCGAAATTGATTATTATGTATCGATATAATACTAATAGCTGAGCCTCGTATTAATTTCCTTGTATTTTCCTGTAGAACTGTCGAAAATGTCAAACCAATAAACTCAAAATTATAAAATAGTCCCAATAATTTCTCATATTGGGTCTGCCAGATAACTTTTTTTTTTTGAAAATGCTATAAAAGAAAAACTGCTGAATATTTTCTCAAATTTCTTTTTTTATTTGAAAGTACAATCCTTCCGTTTAATAATGACAAATAATTTCATTCAAATGGCTGTCTCGGCTGGCCATGCAGTACCCTACACGATCGGTCCAATTTTTAAGCACATTATCGATTGTGTGCAGCTGTATTTCACCAATGGCTTCACGAATATTGTCCTTTAAAGCGTCAATTGTCTCTGGCTTGTCGGCGTAACACTTATCTTTGACGGTACCCCACAAATAATAGTCCAACGGTGTCAAATCGCAGCTCCGAGGTGGCCAAACGACATCAGCTCTGCGGCTGATAATGCGATCTTCAAAAACAGGGCGCAAAACATCGAGTGTAGCTTCGGCTGTGTGGGACGTAGCGCCATCCTGTTGAAACCAAATGTTGCCAATATGCACCTCTTCAATTTTTGTGAACAAAAATTCATTCAACATGGCCCGATAACGATCGCCATTGACTGTAACGGCCACTCCTTGCTCATTTTCGAAGAAAAATGGCCCAATTATGCCTCCGGACCAAAATCCGCCCCAAACAGTGACTCGTTTTGGGTGCATCGGCTTTTCAATGTATGCGTGCGGGTTTTCTGTGCCCCAAATGCGACAATTTTGCTTGTTTACATACCCGCCAAGATCAAAATGAGCTTCATCTGAAAAGATGATTTTTTTGGCAAAATCGGCATCTTCTGTAAGTCGATCGCAGGCCTACTGAGCGAAGCGCAAACGCATTGGATGGTCAGTTGGCTTCAACTCCTGAACCAATTGGACTTTGTATGGCGTCATACCAAGGTTTTTATGCAAAATTCGTCTCAAATATGTCTCCGAAATGTTCAATTGTTGAGACTGACGGGGAATTGATGTTGATGGCGCTTCACGCACACTTTCTGCCACAGCAGCAATATTTTCGGGTGTACGCACTGTTTTTGGCTTTTCACGCTTTGGTTTATCGATGAGGATGCCAGTTTCTTTCACTTTTTTCACGAGATAACGAACATACGGAGCTGACGGTGCTTCTCTTCTTCCAAAATCCGTACGCAATTTTCGCACACATTCTGCAACATTACCATGATTTTCAAAGTAATGTCGCAATATTTCTCAGCGTTGTTCAAGCGTATACACAACCATATTCGTTCAGCGGAAGGATAAAACTAATTATCTGTCAAATCAGACATGAGCTAAGTGTTACCCTTCACGAAATAAGCACTAGTTGAAAAAAAAAAAACGTTAGATGGCGGACCCGATATAAATATCGAAGTAAGATTAATAAAGGTTTTTTCAACGAAGTATCGTCACATTTCTGTTCCACATATTCCATCCAAACCATTTATCAAAAATGTGTTGGCACCAATAAATAAATTGAAATGTATTTCGTGTAGGTAAAGAACCATTTGGACAGCCGTTACTACGCAATAAAACGCATCAAACTGAATAGGAAAAGTAAATCGTTAAACAAGAAGATCATTCGTGAAGTAACACTCTTATCACGATTGTATCATGAAAATGTCGTACGTTACTATCATTCCTGGATAGAAACGACTACATTCGAAAATGCTGATCAAACGGATAGTGATGAATCCTCACATAGTAATGTACAGACAGGTGAAACTGATTTCAAAGACAACCAGGTAAGAAATGCATTTTTTATTCAATAATGTTGACTTTGGATTTGATTTAGAAAAAAACATTTAAAATTTAGAGAAATGTATGAAATCTTTATTTGAGTTGATAGAACGATATAATTCAATGTTTAAAGAAGATTTGCTCCCTCCAGGAAGTATTCATACCCATGCTGGTATACACATGAGATCATAAGTAATATTGGAAAGAAAATGCGACTTTTGAAGATATGGAGATCTTCACGGGGTTTAAACAATCTGCAAGCCTTCAGACATTTAAGATCATTAATCAAAAGCCAGATCAATAACTCATATCGAAACTATCTTGTTCATATTCAGGATTCAATAAAGACCGACCCAAAAAAACTCCGGGAGTTTGTTCATAATAACAAAATAAAGTCACGAATACCGGGCGTTATGCATGACATTGAGGTTGATGAGGTTTGCGAGCCTGGAGATATAGTCAATGCTTTTGCGTCATACTTTAACAGTGTTTATGTGCCCTCCAGCCCATATGAGCGTGGTGACTCGAGGGACGCTGCGTCTCAGATATCGGTGGGTCAGTTGGATGACAGTGACGTGCTCGCTTCACTGAAGCGGGTGAAGCCAAAAATGACGTCGGGTCCCGACAATGTCCCAGCCCAATACGAGACTGTGCTTATGTTTTTGCTCATCCTTTGCAAATTCTGTTTAACAAATCAATTGTAAAACATTTCCTAAAGCATGGAAATTTGCTCGCATCTGTCCTATTCATAAGTCGGCTGAAATCGATCAAATCAGAAACTATCGTCCTATTTCCATTTTTCCCAATTTCGCTAAAGTATTTGAAACTACACTTCACCGAAAAATATTTAACCAAGTAAAGCACGACATCGACTCTAAGCATCATGGTTTCTTCCAGAGACGATCCACAGTCACTAATCTAACGTGTTTTTTTCAGGACGTGTTTTCCGCTGTCGGTGGAGGCATGCAACTGGATGCTATTTACACCGACTTTTCGAAAGCGTTCGATAAACTTGATCACTCCCTGATACTGCAGAAGATGTGCAATATTGGCTTTGATGAGGATCTCCTGGTGTTTTTTTTATAGTTACCTAACTAATCGTAAACAGTTCGTTAAATACAATGGACATAGGTCTGATTATTTTATACCCACCAGTGGTGCCCCACAGGGCAGTTGTCTTGCTCCCCTTATTTTCTCCATTTTCATTGATGACATATCGGAAGGCTTTTTGAGCAGTTACTTGATTTTTGCAGATGACTTCAAGATTTACAGAGCTGTTAGATCTCTTGCTGATTGCGAATTGTTGCAGGCTGATCTGTCGAGGCTCGAACTGTGGTGCCATACTAACAAACTGCCTTTGAATGTGGGAAAATACAAACTTGCTGTATTCTCCAGGTCGCAGAGCACACATATGTTTCCCTACCGGTTATGTAATACCATTCTTGATTCGTGTGAGGTCGTCAGGGATTTGGGAGTCTATGTGGACACCAACTTACAATTTACAACACATACACAGCACCTACTATGTGACTCTTTTCGTATGCTTGGTTTTTTGTTTCGAATAACTAAAGAATTTAACAACGTGGAGTGTCTGACCAATTTGTTCAATGCGTTAATCAGATCTAAGCTTGAGTATGCTTCCAATATATGGTCTCCCATATATCAGGTACATATAAGATCGGTTGAGAGTGTTCAGCGTAGATTTCTCAAGTACTTAGCGTTCAAAATTGATGGGCATTTTCCGTCGCGCGGATATGATCATCGCGTGCTCCTTGACAGATTTAACATGAACTCTTTGGCTACACGTAGATTATATGCTGGACAGGTGTTCCTCTTTAAAATAATTAATGGTATGATTGACTGTCCTCAGCTGCTGGAGCGGATTGGTTTCAACATTCCACTGTTTTTTTCCAGAAACGCTAGGTTATTCCATATCCATACACTTCGTACCAAGTATGAGTATAGGGCACCTCTGTTTAGAGCATTACAAGAGTGCAATGCACGGAAGATCAGCAGTGAGGTCGATTACTTTGACCAAACACTACTTGGGTGTAGGGCCCAGTTGTCTCGCCTCCTATATCGTTCCGAAGATTAGCTTACTGTGAGATCTTATTTATTATATACGCATATTCTTTTCCTAAATTAATTTCGATGTCATTAGTTTTAACTCAATAATGTTTATCCAATTTTGGCGTACTCTCTCCAACATATCGGCGGGTATCTCACGAATAAATTCTTCAATATTGGCTTCCAGTGCGTCAACCGTTCCTTAAGCCTTAACATAGCCCCACAAAAAATAGTTTAACCGCGTTAAATCGCATTGTTTCGCGTGCTGTGGGGCATGTGGCCCCGTCTTGCTGAAACCACATGTCAGCCAAGTTCTGCTCTTCCATTTTGCACAAACAAATTTGAAATTTAGTCACAAGATCCCGAATAGCCGCCTCAAAAGGTCGCCCAAACTGACCATAAAATGGAAAATGCACTTTCTTAACCGAGCATGAATTTTGATAATAAAATTCAATAATCTGCAAGCGTTGTTCGTTTGTAAGTCGATTCATAGTAAAATTATAGGCCAAACTGAACATAACATAATATAACAGTAACATGTTACACGAAAACAGCTAAGCTGCCAAAAACAGTGTTGCTAAAAAATGACCCGTTAGGTATAAGACCCACCAGAGGGTGGAGAGTCCGTGAATATCGAAAACCACTGTTTGAAATTGAAGTTAGACCGACAGACTGTAAACTGCTCACCCAATCAAATATGTCGCAGTAGTTACAGATCATATTAAAATTATTGCACATCACAAAAACTGGCGATTTCGTGTATAGATGAGTAACAGGACGTTTGCAGGAAAACATTAATCCGCTACGACTCCCCAGGCGTGGAACATTTATATCAATCTCAGCCAGCAACTCAGAGCAATCGATTTTACCATTTAAAAGAAGGTACAAAAATTTCAAAGAAGCAAGGATTCTACGGAACTCCAAGCTACTGACGTTAAATCTATTCCAGAGCATCGAACTATCCACCCCTCTTTCTAGATAAACGCCATCAGATTTATATATGAGATATTTAAGGAATTTCCTTTGAATTTTTTCAATGGCGTACTTATGGACCTCATACATAGGATACCAGATGATTGAACAATACTCTAGTTTCGAACGAACGTAAGAGAAATACAATGTCTTCAATGCGTTAATATTTTTAAAGCCTGTGCAATTTCTAACAATGAAACCATAAGCCCTAATCCACCTTTAAGTTAATATGAGGAACGAAGGACAATCTCGAGTCAAACGTAACACTCAAATCGGTAGAAGTTGCACATCTCGCGAGAACAGTCTGTCCAAGTCGATACTGAAAATTAAAAGCAGTTTTCCTTCTCGAATAAAACATGTATTTACACTTCTTAGCATTTAGATATAGCTTGTTATTGTTACACCAACTCTCCATCGCCTCAAGCTCACTCTGAAGACCTATGCAGTCCTCGTACGACACGATAGCGGCGAAAAGCTTGACATCGTCAGCGAAAAACTTGCAGACACTCGTTAAGATCGTTAATGAAGATCAAGAAAAGCAGGGGACCCAAGTTTGAACCCTGAGGCACACCAGAGGATGCTTTATATTTTTTGGAATTGTAACCATTATAAACTACATACTGTAGTCTGTTCCGAAGATATGAAATAAACAACGATTTCAGGTTATTGACAAACCCATAGCTGTCCAGCTTCCGAATTAGCACCCCATGATCCAACCTGTCGAAAGCCGTGGCAAAGTCGGTATAAATAACATCCAGCTGTTCCCCCTCTATCGACAATACGCGTGGCACTCTCTGTGAAACAAGAAAGATTAGTGAGAGTGGACCTATTCGGCATAAAACCGTGTTGATTTATGGTGATTTGACCACGTAATGCAGTAGAGTTTCTATAACTCAAGATGGCTTCAAAGATCTTGGACAGATTCGACTGGATGCAGATTGGGCGGTAGTTGCTGATGATTGATCTCTCGCCAGACTTGTGAATTGGGACCACACGTGCCTCCTTCCATCGAACCGGGAAAGCTCCATTCTTAATTGCTAAATTAAACACCCTGTGCAACGGGGCCGCCAACACTCCCACACAGTCTTTTATGAAAAAAGACGGTAAACCGTCAGGACCCGCTGTTAAATTGTTTTTTAGTTTTTTACACGAGAGAAAAATCTCCGAATCAGTAATGTCAGTAACATTAACAGCAGAAAAGGGAACTCTATCACCGTTTACAATGGATATGGAATCATCCGGTTTCAGAAATACACTTTCAAAGAACTCAGCAAATCTGTCAACAATAGCCTGAGGCTCAACATGTTCAACACCATCAAACGACGTAGTGCCCGGTATTCTAGTACTATTATTTTTGGCGTGAAAATATGACCAGAAGTGTTTTGGATCCTGTAATAAATTAATTTGCACCCCATCTATGTAATTAGAATATGCAACTCTGATATCCAGCTTCAACTGTCTACGTAGTCTCTTGAAATGTTGCAAACAGTCCGCATTACTTGTTTTCCTAAACTCTCTAAGCTGCCCTTCTTTTCTTTTTATGTTGCGAACAATTTTAGACGTAAACCATACTGGAAATCTACGCTTAAAATTATGATAACGCGGCACATGCCGGTCGATCACATTAAAGAGCAATTCATAAAGCTTATCCAACGCTGCATCGACATTATCAGTCAATGACACCTCGGACCAATCCAAATATGACATTGAAACATTATTTTTCTCTTCTGTATTTAGCGTAGTCTGACAGACGATATAGAAAGTTTGGCTCCACATTTGAAAAATGTGAAAGTGACCTATGATAGTAAATCACAAGCAGCGTATGATAGTTCCAGTGAAGATGATGATGACGAGGATGATTCAAGTGAAGATGAGGCAATTCCAACATCTACAAAGTGAGTTTAATTGTTTTTGGAATATCTATTTGTAGAAATTTGCAGCAGCATAATAACTAACAGATGTTATAGAACAATGGGGAGAGAATTGCTTGTGGTCTCCTCTATTTTTATATTTTGTTAAGTTGGATTGCATTGTTCCAATAAGGAGATCGTTGAGGGTGACTCATCCATCTCATTGCTATTTTCTAACAAATTCATTTCGAGAGCATCTAGATTGACTAATGATTGTTTTGCTGCAACTGTAGGTCTTCAATTTCAAATTAATATATTTTTTTTATTTTGGTAGAAATGCCCAAGAAGAAGATTCTGATTCCATAATCTTTGAATACTCTGATAGAATATCGAAACAGGAGTGTAGTAATACAGAGTCAAAAGATGAGGAGGAACCAGCAACGAAATGTGAACAGTTTGTAGCTAAAACCAATGATCGACAAGAGTTGAATGACAGTGTTAATCCTAATGTAAGAAAAACCGATTATTTATACATTCAAATGGAGTTTTGCGAAAAGTGTACTTTACGTACAGCTATTGATGATGGATTGTTTAAATATGGTGATCGAATTTCAAGGATGTTTAGAGAAATCCTCGAAGGTAAAAATAACGATTGCTTCCTTTTTGTTTCATGCTTGGAAAGTAAAATTTTTTAGGTAATTTTTCTTTTAAAAGGGTCACCTTTTATTTATTTATTTATTTATTGTCATTACCAAAAAAGGTTTATACAAGTCATATTAAATACTAAAATATTACAAAACACAACATAAAAACATAAGAGACTTTTTTCTTGTGATACTCTTCCCCCCTCGAGGACCACAACCTGCCTCCTACCCGATATATAGCACTGAATCAATCCCCTAGCACATCCGCCAAAGCCCAAGTACTCCAGAATCACCATCAACAAATCATGGTTAAGGCGATCGAATGCCTTCGAACAAACCAGAAACACCAGAGCCGCCAACTGTCCATTATCCACCGCCCTAAAAATATCATCCGTTATCTTAAGCAAGGCCGTACAACAACTATAGTTAGATCGAAAACCGAACTGAGCAGTACTAGGCAGAAGACAATGATTTTCAACATACACTTTTATCTGGTCAAATAAGATACGCTCGACGATCTTGGAGATGGCAGGCAGAATACCAATTGGTCGCAAATCCCCCACCGCTTTTGGGCAAGGTTTTTTAGGAACTGGAATTACATGAGCAAGTTTCCATCCATCAGGAAATACAGACGATTCAATACATGAATTAACCAAGTTAGTCAAAATCGGCAATAAGAAAGGACATGCTCTCTTTAACATTTCTACAGAGATACGATCGCTACCAACAGCATTGGTTCTGATTCTAGAAAGAGCAATTTCTACCTGATCCAAGGCAACCAATTCAAACTTAAAGCTGCCAGCATTGTGTCTGCGATTATTAGCATAAAAATCAAAGAGATCCTGGTCATAAGGGACATGTGAAAGGTTAACAAAATGATTATATATGTATAGTGATGATACATGACAAAAGCACCATCTGGTGGTCGTTGGTTAACTAATATAAAACCCCCAATCCTCAAGCAAAACGAGTTCCAGTTCGTGCAGATCTCCACCGAAGCATTTTAAAAATAGTTTCCAAACCGTCACATTTTTCATTAAAGTACAGTCATTAGAAAAGATTTTTATTCTTATGGAATCTACTCGCTTAAACAACATACTAACTTACAATGCTCTGCTGCAAGACTTTTTTTGAAATTATCGCCATCCTACACCTCGTACGCATTATTCACGCAATAGCGTAATTAATCCGAAATATATTTACACCCGACACACGCGCAGATGCTTAATTGAACACAAACTTAATTTCCCCAAGTTTATTTTATTATATTTCTGCTAAAATAATGTGGTTGTGGAAAAAATTGCATATTATTTATATTTCATTCAGTTCAATTCATTCAAAATCTGGCCAAAAATCAAGAAAAGATCAGAAATTCGCAGATGCTACACTTTATTTGAAAATTTTCTTGGATCCGAGGTGTTACTAAACTTTAGGTTAATTTCAGTTTGGTTGGTGTCTATGGAGAAGTTTAGGGCTCGTATGGCTGTTGATGACTTATTTGCCTGTCGTACGCGTTGATTCTTGTAGATATCGATCTGATTGTATTTTATTAGATTAACTAATTACTACCTGTTTAGGGCCTTACTTTTTGTCAATTTTCGCGATTACGGCCGCTTTTTGGTAACATCTATTGGTTTCGGTTTCTTGGTCAATTTATAAGTTACATGGTACGGTTTTCTGTCTGATAGTTCTTGTGGTGTATCTTAGCACTATTGCCTTCCGAATTGTTACGCTTTTGACCTGCAAATTAATTTAATTTTCGTTAAAAGTGAGGTATTAGCTTAGCCAAATGAAATTTATTTACGATGTACTTATGCCACTTGTCATACTTAGTTGTCATATTGAACTTCCAGCTAATTGGATTTTTGCATCGTTGTCAGATTTACTTTAAGCTAATAGAAAATATGAAATATATTTAACTGCGATAATATTTTTGTAAAAATAAAATGAAAAAAAAAAGCTTGGCTAATTTAAGTTTGTGGTTAATTACGCATTTGCACTTGTGTTGGATGTGTAAATAGATTTCGGATTGATCTATTGATTTCAGTATTACAGAAATAATGATTACGTACGTGATTGATGATGGGGTGAAAATTTTCAAATAAAGTGTAGCATCCGCGAATTTCTGATCTTTTCTTGATTTTTGCCAGATTTTGAATGAATTGAATTGAATGAAATAGAAATAATATGCAATTTTTTCCACAACCAAATTATTTTAGCAAAAATATAATAAAATAAACTTGGGGAAATTAAGTTTGTGTTTAATTAAGCATCTGCGCGTGTGTCGGGTGTAAATATATTTCGGATTAATGACGCTATTGCGTGAATAATGCGTATGAGGTGTAGGATGGCGATAATTTCAAAATAAGTCTTGCAGCAGAGCATTGTAAGTTAGTATGGTGTTTAAGCGAGTAGATTCCATAAGAGTAAGAATCTTTTCTAATGAAAAATGTGATGATTTCGAAACTATTTTTAAAATGCTTCGGTGGAGATTTATTTTATTTATTTATTCACGGACAAAGTCCATTTATACAGCATACAATATAATATAACAAATATAATTCCATGCAATACTACACAAATTCAACAATTTTACAAAAACCTAAGACACTTTAAATTACACAATAAGTAGACAATTTAAACATAATTCAAGTTATACTAAAGCTATTCGCAAGACCCACGCCAGGAATAAAGGAAAACCATGATCGTCGACGCAACAGGCATCGATCGACTTACGCAAAACTGCCGTCACGACGCTCACATTTCAAACGGCGAATAAATTCACCTATAGGCGCAAACAAATCAACGCTTAAGCAAGAATTCGCCATCCTGGCCACTCTAGGGACAAAATTATTTCCTCCGTAATTTGTACGGTGAAATTCCTCATGGAAAAGGTGAGAGTATCTATTGTTCCTAGACGGTACATGAAAATGAATATTGGACAACAAATAAGAAGACGATACCATATTGTTCAAAAACTTATAAAGTATTAATAGATCTCTGACGACCCTGTGATCTCCCAAAGTCGTAAGCCCCAGCTCGCTCATCATTGTTCCGTAATCGAACACAAAATCGATAGGACGCGGACGACCAAGCTTAAAGTGAACATACCTAAGGAAACGCCGCTGAACGCTCTCAACTCGGGCAGAATGGCAACCGTATGACGGGGTCCAAACCGCCGAGGCATACTCCAAATGTGGTCTGACGAGCGTCGTGAACAAAATTCTAATAGTATTCACATTACTGAAATCAACCGAGCAACGCTTTATGAAGCCCAACACCTTCAGAGACCTGGAAGTCGAGTGCCTGATGTGATCCACAAAGCTCAAGGAAGTGTCCAGGTAAACTCCCAGATCCTTGACCGAAGATTTGTATTTTAGGACTGAATGGTCGACAAAATATTCATACAAAAGAGGTTCGGTTGAAATTTACGCAAAAGCACTTAAAAACATTTAAAGTCATACCATGCAACTCACACCAATGCACAAATCTCACAACATCCTCCTGCAGAAGATATCAATCTGTGGGACCTCCGATACGCCGGTAACACTTCAGGTCATCGGCGAAGAGCCTGAATTCACTGTGAATGAAACACTGCTTGATATCATTTATAAATAAGTTAAATAACAATGGCCCGAGGTGAGAACCCTGGGGAACACCAGAAGAAACCGAAATAGGGTCAGAAAGGAAATCACTGAAACGGACTATCTGAGTTCTGCCAGTCAGGTAGCTCTCCAACCCTCTCAACAAAGGTGCCGACTTGCCAATACACTCCAGCTTGTGAATAAGGAACCGGTGATTCACGCAGTCGAAGGCCTTGGAAAAATCGGTGTAGATTGCATGAACTTGGTAACCGCCCTCCAAGGACCGTGACAAATAATGTGTGTATTCCAGAAGATTAAGCTCAGTAGACCGACCGGACTAAAAACCGAACTGTTCATCAATTATAATCGGCTTAAATATAGTTGTTAGATATCTCTCGAAAAGCTTAGGAATGGAGTTGAGAATACAAACCGGACGGTAATTTGATACGTCACCTATGTTACCAGATTTGAAAATAGGGGTGATAAAACTCGACTTCCATGCAACCGGAAAGTGGCCCGAACGAAGAGATAAGTTGAAAATAATTTGAATGGAGGAATCCCATCCGGACCCGTGGACTTCCTTATACTCATTCTACTGAGCACATCGAAAACCTCCGAGACGGAGACAATATACTCAGAAACACTCACAAACTCCTCATCAAGGTCACCGGCGATCAAATCCACATTCTTATCGTTATAAACCGACTGGAAATATGCCGCAAACAGATCAGCACTCGCCTGACCCCCAAGACATACGTGAAGGAAACTCGGCAGACCCTTTCTTTCAATTTATGAATCTCCAGAAAGCCCCAATATTTGCAGGTATTTCATCCTCAATAGAGGATGTATAAGACTCACCAATCAGGCGCTTACATTCACTTCTGAGTTCACTAAATACCGTATAATCGGTATGCGATCTGGACGACTTGTATATCAGATCTGCACAAACTGGAACTCGTTTTGCTTGACGATTGGAGCTAATACGTTTTATATTACTTAACAAACGACCACCAGATGGTGCTTTTGTCATGTATCATCTCTATATTCATACATTTTGATATTGTTTAATGCAAAATGCGCGAGGGTTAGAAATCGTTGCAGTTAAAATTTTATACAAAAAAACTTGGGGGAAAAAGGCCTAACCTAACTCTGGAGAAGCGAGGAAGGTTTTAGATTACAAAAAAGAGGTCCGACAATATCTAGTAATTGATTTACTTTTTATTTACCAACTACAAGATTTTTTTACTGTATCATTCAAAATTGCACTTTTCCCAAAAACGAAATAGAAATCGGCATCTTTGTTTCTGTAATGGTTAGGTTTAGCCCATATCCATCAACAGGGCATGATTCATCGCGATTTGAAGCCGGCCAATATCTTTTTGGATTCATCTGATCACGTCAAAATTGGCGATTTTGGATTGGCTACAACTGTAGTGAACCGAGTCCGCGATATCAATAGGAAAAGCCCAATTCCAGCATTAATTGCTGCTAATGAAGAGGTAAATATTGATAAAGTAATCACTATGATTGGTATAATTTATTAAATTGTAGGTTTTGACAGATGGGAGTGCAACCACAGGCGAAGTGGGTACATTACTTTATTTGGCGCCTGAAATCAAATCGAAGAAAAAGCCGATTTACCATCAGAAAGTGGACATCTATAGTCTTGGTAAGAGAGAATATCGTCGTATTGTTAATTGATTTAACTGGTTGATTTTGGGAATTTTAGGGATCATTTTGTTTGAAATGTGTGTTCCACCGTTTACAACTGTTGCGGAGAGAATATCAATTTTAACGGCTTTACGTACGAAAGATGTTGTATTTCCTAAAGAATTTTTGAGTGATAAAACAAAGGAAAAGAAAAAGTTCCTGATAAGGTAATTCAAGAATTTTATTTTTTCGGTTTTATACTCCAATTTTTTCCTTGACGTTTGATTTTACTACAATTTTTATTGATTTCACTACCAAGTGTCTAATTTAACAAATTTTAAAAATTTATTACTCTGATTGCCCTTTTTTAGGTGGCTTTTGGAGCACGACATATCAAAGCGTCCCACATCTGAGGAATTACTCGAATCCGAACATGTACCGCCTCCAGTCCTTGAAGAACGTAAAGTTCGCGAATTAGTTCGTCATACTTTGAGTCATCCCCAATCAAACACATACAAATATTGGATTGCTTCTTGTTTTAAGCAGTCATTCACGCCTGCACAAGACATAACGTATGACAGAGATCAAAATACATTACGCAATTCCCAATATTTACAAATCACTGAACTCGTGAAGAATGTTTGCCTTAAAGTAAGTAACTTAGTTCGAAGTTTGACAATAAATTTCGAAATTTGATATTCTAATTTGAAGTTTGACATTGAATTGTTCATTTCTACTGCTAAATTGGAATATATTGTTGATGTTTCACATTTAAATGTTCCCAAATGTGCAATTTGACACTTTCGTTGGGAGTTGTAAATGTATTTTCGAAGTTTAACATTAAACCTCGGTGTTTGACATTTAACTTCGGAAATTTATATTTAACTTCGAGATTTCACATTTAACTTCGAAGTTTGACAGTTAACTTCGGAAATTGATATTTAACTTCGAAGTTTCACATTTAATTTTAGAGTTTAAAATTTAGTTCGAAGTTTGACTTTCAGGTTTGCAGTTTGACATTCAATTTCGTAATTTGATATTCTAATTTGAAGTTAGACATTTGAAATGGTGATATTGACATTGAATTGTTCATTTCTACTGCTAAATTGGAATATATTGTTGATGTTTCACATTTAAATGTTCCCAAAAGTGCAATTTGACACTTACGTTGGGAGTTGTAAATGTAACTTCAAAATTCGACATTAAACCTCGGTGTTTGACATTTAACTTTGGAAATTTATTATTAACTTCGAGATTTGACATTTAACTTCGATGTTTGACAGTTAACTTCGGAAATTGATATTTAACTTTGAAGTTTGACATTTAATTTTAGAGTTTGAAAATTTAGTTTGAAATTTGACTTTCAGATTTGCAGTTTGACATTCAATTTCGTAATTTGATATTCTAATTTGAAGTTAGACGTTTGAAATGGTGATATTGACATTGAATTCTTCATTTCTAGTGCTAAATTGGAATATATTGTTGATTTTTCACATTTATATGTTCCCAAAAGTGCAATTTGACACTTACGTTGTGAGTTGTAAATGTAACTTCGAAGTTTAACATTAAACCTCGGTGTTTGACATTTAACTTTGGAAATTTATATTTAACTTCGAGATTTGACATTTAACTTTGAATTTTGACAGTTAACTTCGGAAATTGATATTTAACTTTGAAGTTTCACATTTAATTTTAGAGTTTGAAAATTTAGTTCGAAGTTTGACTTTCAGATTTGCAGTTTGACATTCAATTTCGTAATTTGATATTCTAATTTGAAGTTAGACGTTTGAAATGGTGATGTTGACATTGAATTGTTCATTTCTACTGCTAAATTGGAATATATTGTTGATGTTTCACATTTAAATGTTCCCAAAAGTGCAATTTGACACTTACGTTGTGAGTTGTAAATGTAACTTCGAAATTTGACACTAAACCTCGGGGTTTGACATTTAACTTTGGAAATTTATATTTAACTTCGAGATTTGACATTTAACTTTGAATTTTGACAGTTAACTTCGGAAATTGATATTTAACTTTGAAGTTTCACATTTAATTTTAGAGTTTGAAAATTTAGTTCGAAGTTTGACTTTCAGATTTGCAGTTTGACATTCAATTTCGGAATTTGATATTCTAATTTGAAGTTAGACATTTGAAATGGTCATATTGACATTGAATTGTCCAGTTTTACAGCTAAATTCAAATGTTTGTTGTTGGTTTTTCATTTAAATGTTCCCAAATGTACAATTTGACATTTACGTTTGTAGTTATAAATGTAACTTCGAAATTAGACATTAAAGTTCAGAGTTTGACATTAACTTCGAAAGTTGATATTTAATTTCGAAGTTTGAAATTTAAAATTAAAGATTAACGTTAGAATTTGGGTTTTTTAAGAACGCCCTTCATCTTAATTCTTCTGTCTTTACAGATTTTTAAATTACATGCCGGTACGAACATATCCACGCCACTCCTAATGCCTAAAAGTAAATTTTGTGAAGATGTTGAGGCAAGTGTAAAACTAATGACCCATTTCGGACATATCGTCACTTTACCATACGATTTAAGGTAAAATGTGTGTGGATATTCAAGAACAATTTAATACTAAACTGTTGTTTTTAGATTATCGTTCGCAAGATATATCGCATGCAATAGTCTGACGAATGTAAGACGCTATGATATTGCCAAAGTGTTTTCTGAGAAGAAAGTGTTTGGATTCATGCCAAGGGAATCGTATGAGTGTGCGTTTGATATCGTCACACCAACACCAGGTAAATTAAAACTGTTGAAAATCATTTTGACAACGATAAACTTCAAATTTATCAGTCCTTTGAATAAACTCTCAGTCGAAAAGAATTTTATTTTCCCATTATCTAATGAAGTTCGGCCAAGTTTCACTGATTTTATCCTTTTATCAGAGTACCCATACTGGGTACTTGCGAAAGCAGGATGAAAGTCCTGTCAGCAGTAGTATATTGTTGTAGGTGATCTGATGACGGATGCAGAAACGTTACACATAGTTTATCAAATTATAAACGATCTACCAACGTTACGTCACAAGAAAATTGTCATCAAATTGAATCATACATCTTTGATCCGGTCACTTCTACTACAGTTCGGGATTAAGGATGAAGATCACGAGAAATTGTTCAAAGTTTTGAACGATGTTAAGGTTAGTAGGACAGGGAACTTTATTGGTACAACAATCTAATTTTTGTTTAGTTTAGTTACCAAGCATGATGAAGCTTAGACAACTAAAGATGGTTCAGTCTTCAAGTTCATCATCCATTTCTTTTTTTAATGAAGAACTTGACAGTTAAATTGAAGTTTGACATTTAAATTTGGAATTTGACAGTTAAATATTATGTTTGACATTTGATTTCTGACTTTGACAGTTAAATTCCATGTTTGACATTTGATTTCTGATTTTGACAGTTAAATTCTATGTTTGACATTTGATTTCTGATTTTGACAGTTAAATTCCATGTTTGACATTTGTTTTTTGAATTTTACAGTTAAATTCCATGTTTGACATTTGATTTCTGATTTTGACAGTTAAATTCCATGTTTGACATTTGATTTCTGATTTTGACAGTTAAATTTTATGTTTGACATTTGATTTCTGATTTTGACAGTTAAATTCCATGTTTGACATTTGTTTTATGACTTTGACAGTTAAATTCCATGTTTGATATTTGATTTCTGAATTTGACAGTTAAATTCCATATGTGACATTTGTTTTTTGAATTTTACAGTTAAATTCCATGTGTGACATTTGATTTCTGAATTTGACAGTTAAATTCCATGTTTGACATTTGTTTTATGACTTTGACAGTTAAATTCCATGTTTGATATTTGATTTCTGAATTTGACAGTTAAATTCCATGTTTGACATTTGTTTTTTGAATTTTACAGTTAAAATCCATGTTTGACATTTGTTTTTTGAATTTGACAGTTAAATTCCATGTTTGACATTTGATTTCTGATTTTGACAGTTCTAATCCATGTTTGACATTTGTTTTTTGAATTTGACAGTTAAATTCCATGTTTGACATTTGATTTCTGATTTTGACAGTTAAATTCCATGTTTGATATTTGATTTCTGAATTTGACAGTTAAATTCCATGTTTGATATTTGATTTCTGAATTTGACAGTTAAATTCCATGTTTGACATTTGTTTTTTGAATTTGACAGTTAAATTCCATGTTTGACATTTGATTTCTGATTTTGACAGTTCTAATCCATGTTTGACATTTGTTTTTTGAATTTGACAGTTAAATTCCATGTTTGACATTTGATTTCTGATTTTGACAGTTAAATTCCATGTTTGACATTTGATTTCTGATTTTGACAGTTAAATTCCATGTTTGACATTTGATTTCTGATTTTGACAGTTAAATTCCATGTTTGACATTTGATTTTTGAATTTTACAGTTAAATTCCATGTTTCACATTTGTTTTTTGAATTTTACAGTTAAATTCCATGTTTGACATTTGATTTCTGATTTTGACAGTTAAATTCCATGTTTGACATTTGTTTTATGACTTTGACAGTTAAATTCCATGTTTGATATTTGATTTCTGAATTTGACAGTTAAATTCCATGTTTGACATTTGTTTTTTGAATTTTACAGTTAAAATCCATGTTTGACATTTGTTTTTTGAATTTGACAGTTAAATTCCATGTTTGACATTTGATTTCTGATTTTGACAGTTCTAATCCATGTTTGACATTTGTTTTTTGAATTTGACAGTTAAATTCCATGTTTGACATTTGATTTCTGATTTTGACAGTTAAATTCCATGTTTGATATTTGATTTCTGAATTTGACAGTTAAATTCCATGTTTGATATTTGATTTCTGAATTTGACAGTTAAATTCCATGTTTGACATTTGTTTTTTGAATTTGACAGTTAAATTCCATGTTTGACATTTGATTTCTGATTTTGACAGTTCTAATCCATGTTTGACATTTGTTTTTTGAATTTGACAGTTAAATTCCATGTTTGACATTTGATTTCTGATTTTGACAGTTAAATTCCATGTTTGACATTTGATTTCTGATTTTGACAGTTAAATTCCATGTTTGACATTTGATTTCTGATTTTGACAGTTAAATTCCATGTTTGACATTTGATTTTTGAATTTTACAGTTAAATTCCATGTTTCACATTTGTTTTTTGAATTTTACAGTTAAATTCCATGTTTGACATTTGATTTCTGATTTTGACAGTTAAATTCCATGTTTGACATTTGATTTCTGAATTTTACAGTTAAATTCCATGTTTGACATTTGTTTTTTGAATTTGACAGTTAAATTCCATGTTTGACATTTGATTTCTGATTTTGACAGTTCTAATCCATGTTTGACATTTGTTTTTTGAATTTGACAGTTAAATTCCATGTTTGACATTTGATTTCTGATTTTGACAGTTAAATTCCATGTTTGACATTTGATTTCTGATTTTGACAGTTAAATTCCATGTTTGACATTTGATTTCTGATTTTGACAGTTAAATTCCATGTTTGACATTTGATTTTTGAATTTTACAGTTAAATTCCATGTTTCACATTTGTTTTTTGAATTTTACAGTTAAATTCCATGTTTGACATTTGATTTCTGATTTTGACAGTTAAATTCCATGTTTGACATTTGATTTCTGAATTTTACAGTTAAATTCCATGTTTGACATTTGTTTTTTGAATTTGACAGTTAAATTCCATGTTTGACATTTGATTTCTGATTTTGACAGTTCTAATCCATGTTTGACATTTGTTTTTTGAATTTGACAGTTAAATTCCATGTTTGACATTTGATTTCTGATTTTGACAGTTAAATTCCATGTTTGACATTTGATTTCTGATTTTGACAGTTAAATTCCATGTTTGACATTTGATTTCTGATTTTGACAGTTAAATTCCATGTTTGACATTTGATTTCTGAATTTGACAGTTAAATTCCATGTTTGACATTTGATTTTTGAATTTTACAGTTAAATTCCATGTTTCACATTTGTTTTTTGAATTTTACAGTTAAATTCCATGTTTGACATTTGATTTCTGATTTTGACAGTTAAATTCCATGTTTGACATTTGATTTCTGAATTTGATATTTAAATATAAACTTGTGTGTTTAAATGTGGAGAAATCTGTGAAAAGTGGCAGATGAATGATGACCTTTCTTCTCCTATTTGACCTCTTGCTCAATAAGATCAACACACAGCCAGAATGTTCGGAGTTTAACATTTAATTTTTGGAGTTTGATGTTTAAATGTAAAATTTTCTGTTAACTGTAAAGTTTGTGAAAATAATACGAAATACCTGACTGTGCCAAAGTAAAGCAACTCCTGAAATTCTTCAAATGCAGTTCTCAATCTCGAATTTAATATATTTCTGTTGGTTTTTTTTTTTTAGGATTGCAAAGTACCAAAAACAGAATTAGACAATTTTCTCATATCAAAACGATTACCTGATCATATGATGAATTCCTTGGAAAATATTCTTTTTATCGATGTCGAACCAGTAAAACTACGTGAAACATTTTTATTATTAACTGAGAAACGTTCAACTGACGTTATTAGTTCTTTAGCTAAAGCGGCAATACAAGACTTGACTACGATTGTGCAATACGCGCAGGAGATGAGCATAAAGGTAAGGACGAAACTAGGAAGGGAAGTGATAAAAACTGCATTTGTGTCTTTATAGTTGGATATTCTGATTGCGCCTAGTTTGGTATACAATATCCGACAATACAGTGGCATGATCTGTCAATTTGTGTGCGAGACAAAAAGAAGACGGTCACAATTCAAGAAGCAGGAAGTGTACGCATTTGGAGGACGTTATGATTCCTCCATTGCATATTACCGGTAAAGTATGATTTGGAAAACAACGGACTTGACTATATTTGACGCTTTTTAGGTCAATTTTAGCTCAGGCTGATCTGGTTGCGCCTGGTATAAAACAGTCTGCCGTTGGTGTGTCACTGTCATTGGACAGATTGGTGGATACCATACAAAAATGGCTGGTCGAACACAAAGAGCAAGAGACATGGCAAATGTCGCATAATGAATGTGATGCAGTGGTTTTTTGGATGACAGAAATTAGAACTGAGAGTGGTAAAGAGAAGAAGACAAATGTAAGTAGTTTGAACTTCACCATTTAGTTAATTATTTAGGAGTTTTCGCGAAAAATAATTGTCAAATAATAAATGTACTAATTTCGGATGTTTCCTGTAAAGTTGAGCTATCGAGGAAACTAGAAAAGTATTAGAAGCAAATGTCTGACTTAAACTTTGAAGTTGCTCTTAGAAACTTTGTAAATGATCTCTTAAAATTAAAATACTGCAAGAAATCATCGTAGTCTACATTGAAAAGAGCCAAACTCAAACTTTGAACGTATTTTTAAAATTGACAGACAAACTTGGAATAAGCCCTTAGAAGTTTGAAAAGCAGCTCCAACTTTTAAATTACAAAATTTGGAAAAACTCAAAGTTTAAAATGACGCAGATCAAAGTTTCGAAAAAACTTTTATGCAAAATGTTGAAAAGGATTCGTTAGGTGTCATATTAAAACTGTGAAAAAATGCCTGACCTAAACTTTGAAGTAAGCTCTTAGAAACTTCAAACAAATGAGGTCTTAAAAATAAAATACTTTGAAAAATCACCGTTGTTAACTTTAACAAAAATAATCAAATCCAAAGTTTGAAAGTTTTCATCAACTTCCCAAAAAGGCCGATAAAATATCTCACAAATTAGCCCAAAACGAAACGTAAATCATCTATAAGTTTGAAGTTTCGTAAAACTAAACTTTCAAAAATAAATGCAGCTCCAGACTCCAAATTGAAATTACCTTTGACGCAAAATTGAACAGATACAGGAAACAATGTAAAAAAATCTGCGATGCAAAATTTGGAAAAACTCGAAAGTTTAAAATGACGCAGATCAAAGTTTCGAAGAAACTTTTATACAAAATGTTGAAAAGGATTCGTTAGGTGTCATATGAAAACTGTGAAAAAATGCCTGACCTAAACTTTGAAGTAAGCTCTTAGAAAGTTCAAACAGATGAGACCTTAAAAATAAAATACTTTGAAAAATCACCGTTGTTAACTTTAATAAAAATAATCAAATCCAAAGTTTGAAAGTTTTCATCAACTTCCCAAAAAGGCCGATAAAATATCTCACAAATTAGCCCAAAACGAAACGTAGACGTAAATCATCTATAAGTTTGAAGTTTCGTAAAACTAAACTCTCAAAAATAAATGCAGCTCCAGACTCCAACTTTTAAATTACCTTTGATGCAAAATTTAACAGATACAGGAAATAATGTAAAAAAATCTGCGATGCAAAATTTGGGAAAACTCGAAAGTTTAAAATGACGCAGATCAAAGTTTCGAAGAAACTTTGATGCAAAATGTTGAAAAGGATTCGTTAGGTGTCATATGAAAACTGTGAAAAAATGCCTGACCTAAACTTTGAAGTAAGCTCTTAGAAAGTTCAAACAGATGAGACCTTAAAAATAAAATACTTTGAAAAATCACCGTTGTTAACTTTAACAAAAATAATCAAATCCAAAGTTTGAAAGTTTTCATCAACTTCCCAAAAAGGCCGATAAAATATCTCACAAATTAGCCCAAAACGAAACGTAAATCATCTATAAGTTTGAAGTTTCGTAAAACTAAACTTTCAAAAATAAATGCAGCTCCAGACTCCAAATTGAAATTACCTTTGACGCAAAATTGAACAGATACAGGAAACAATGTAAAAAAATCTGCGATGCAAAATTTGGAAAAACTCAAAAGTTTAAAATGACGCAGATCAAAGTTTCGAAGAAACTTTGATGCAAAATGTTGAAAAGGATTCGTTAGGTATCATATGAAAACTGTGAAAAAATGCCTGACCTAAACTTTGAAGGAAGCTCTTAGAAATTTCAAACAAATGAGGCCTTAAAAATAAAATACTTTGAAAAATCACCGTCGTTAACTTTAATAAAAATAATCAAATCCAAAGTTTGAAAGTTTTCATCAACTTCCTAAATTGCCGATAAAATATCTCACAAATTAGCCCAAAACGAAACGTAGACGTAAATCATCTATAGGTTTGAAGTTTCGTAAAACTAAACTTTCAAAAATGAATGCAGCTCCAGACTCCAACTTTTAAATTACCTTTGACGCAAAATCTAACAGATACAGGAGACAACTTAAAAAAAAATCCGCGATGCAAAATTTGGGAAAACTCGAACGTTTAAAATGACGTAGATCAAAGTTTCGAAGAAACTTTTATGCAAAATGTTGAAAAGGATTCGTTAGGTGTTATATGAAAACTTGAAAAAATGCCTGACCTAAACTTTGAAGAAAGCTCTTAGAAACTTCAAACAAATGAGGCCTTAAAAATAAAATACTTTGAAAAATCACCGTCGTTAACTTTAATAAAAATAATCAAATCCAAAGTTTGAAAGTTTTCATCAACTTCCCAAAAAGGCCGATAAAATATCTCACAAATTAGCCCAAAACGAAACGTAAATCATCTATAAGTTGGAAGTTTCGTAAAACTAAACTTTCAAAAATAAATGCAGCTCCAGGCTCCAACTTTTAAATTACCTTTGATGCAAAATTTAACAGATACAGGAAACAATGTAAAAAAATCTGCGATGCAAAATTTGGAAAAACTCGAAATTTTAAAATGACGTAGATCAAAGTTTCGAAGAAACTTTTATGCAAAATGTTGAAA
The DNA here is from genome assembly GCA_911728435.2 of Apoderus coryli. Taxonomy (NCBI): domain Eukaryota; kingdom Metazoa; phylum Arthropoda; class Insecta; order Coleoptera; family Attelabidae; genus Apoderus; species Apoderus coryli. Next base: position 44,823,319 of record OU452199.1, on the reverse strand, counting down.
AGGATTCGTTAGGTGTCATATGAAAACTGAAAAAATGCCTGACCTAAACTTTGAAGTAAGTTCTTAGAAACTTCAAACAAATGAGGCATTAAAAATAAAATACTTTGAAAAATCACCGTCGTTAACTTTAATAAAAATAATCAAATCCAAAGTTTGAAAGTTTTCATCAACTTCCTAAAATGCCGATAAAATATCTCACAAATTAGCCCAAAACGAAACGTAGACGTAAATCATCTATAAGTTGGAAGTTTCGTAAAACTAAACTTTCAAAAATAAATACAGCTCCAGATTTCAACTTTTAAATTACCTTTGATGCAAAATTTAACAGATACAGGAAACAATGTAAAAAAATCTGCGATGCAAAATTTGGGAAAACTCGAAAGTTTAAAATGACGCAGATCAAAGTTTCGAAGAAACTTTTATGCAAAATGTTGAAAAGGATTCGTTAGGTGTCATATGAAAACTTTGAAAAAATGCCTGACCTAAACTTTGAAGTAAGCTCTTAGAAACTTCAAACAAATAAGACCTTAAAAATAAAATACTTGAAAAATCACCGTCGTTAACTTTAACAAAAATAATCAAATCCAAAGTTTGAAAGTTTTCATCAACTTCCTAAATTGCCGATAAAATATCTCACAAATTACCCCAAGACGAAACGTAGACGTAAATCATCTATAAGTTTGAAGTTTCGTAAAACTAAACTTTCAAAAATAAATGCAGCTCCAGATTTCAACTTTTAAACGCATGGATAGCTCAGTCAGGGCAAATGAGTTTGAAGAAACTTTTCGTATATTTTTTGCGGGCATACAGAAACCAAAGTTTCTAAAAATATTATTTTGCAGATTTTGTCGCATTTGTGGGACGCAGGAATCAACACAGCGTACATTGAAGCAGCAAATAATGAAGAGATTGAGGAGTACTTGAACGGAATGAATTGTTCCTATGCCATTGTTCTCAAGGACAACCAATGTGCTTATGTAAGGGTGAAAAGCTTGGAAAAAGACAGGTATGAACACTCTTACCTACGGATTTATAAATTCTACGTTGTGTTTGATTTTTTTTTTTTCAGTAAATATCAGGAAAAAGTGTATCCCACGTCTCATTTTTTGGAAAACATTCATAAAATCTTGAAGAAATCCAACACAAATGACACTACGCTAATGGACACATCGCAATCGTATGTGTTAGCGAGATCTGATAGTAGAACCGGGTCAACGAGCGATAACAAGTTTACGCGTGAAGCAATTGTAGATATTTCGTTTGTATCGCAGGAGAAATCATCGAATTTTCGGAAACGTTACGAGAATAATGTAAATAATTAATATGAGAAGCAAATATTTTCCGTTAACTGTTTTTTGTTCCAGATCAAATCGCGTTTAAGTAATCTCTTTAAGAATCTCTCGGGTGCCGTATCAGTGTTTGGAGTTACACTTGAAGCAGGTATTGTTAAGCGTCTTGCAAGTTATATTGACTTGAGCAATGAACAACAGTTTGAGAAGTCTGTCGCGGAGTTGGTTGCCGAGTAAGTTGTAAAATATGGTTTTGCAGAAAACTCTCTCTCTCAAGTCTTGCAGTAGGAAAAATAACTAATAAAGTACTTTATCGGTTCAGTTTTTCCATTCTAGTCCAACTGGTTCTTTCAAGTTTCTCCAAAATCATTTGAAAGTTGTTGTCCTGTTTGTTTAGCGTTCGAAAGAAGTTTGCGGTTTTTAAAATGACCAAAACGTTGAAAATTTACCTTAATATATTCTCTAAAGTGTCCTTTACACGTCATTGAGGTGAAATAGCATTCAATTTAATTTTGCAAAGTTGAAAATGAAACAGACAACATGCAAAATTTCAAAAATTAACCAAAACAACATAAATTGCAAATAGGGGGTTTGAAACGAATGAAGCAAACTTGATGGATACAATTTTTGAGAAAATGCCTGATAGAAACTTTGACTGTTGTCAACTTTCAAAATGCTCATACTTTTAAATTGCTTTTATGCAAAGTTTGAAAAGAAGAGTTTTGCAAAAAACGTCAATACATAATTTGGCAAGACTCACACCAAAACTTTCAAAAAACGCAAATCTAAACTTTCCAAGAAATATCGGGGGTTCGATATATAACTTTAAAGATTTACCCTCGCAAACTTTAAAAGTTTGATTAAGGCGACTGTTGGCAACTTTTTCAAAATGCTTACAGTTTTAAATTACCTTGATGCAAACTTTAATAGTTTGAATAAGTCGACTGTTGTCAACTTTCAAAATGCTTACAGTTTTAAATTACCTTGATACAAACTTTGAAAAGAAGAGAAGATAGCATTCAAAAAAACGTCAATACATAATTTGGCAAGACTCACAGCAAAACTTTCGAATAACGCAAATCTAAACTTTCCAAGAAATGGGGGGTTTGATATATAACTTTAAAGATTTACCCTCGCAAACTTTAAAAGTTTGAATAAGTCGACTGTTGTCAACTTTCAAAATGCTTACAGTTTTAAATTACCTTAATGCAAATTTTGAAAAGAAGAGAAGATAGCATTCAAAAAAACGTCAATACATAATTTGACAAGACTCACACCAAAACTTTCAAATAACGCAAATCTAAACTTTCCAAAGAATGGGAGGTCTCATAAATAACTTTAAAGATTTACCCTCGCAAACTTTAAAAGTTTGAATAAGTCGACTGTTGTCAACTTTCAAAACGCTTACAGTTTTAAATTACCCTGATGCAAAGTTTGAAAAGAAGAGAAGATAGCATTCAAAAAAACGTCAATACATAATTTGGCAAGACTCACACCAAAACTTTGAAATAACGCAAATCTAAACTTTCCAAGAAATGGGGGGTTTGATATATAACTTTAAAGATTTACCCTCGCAAACTTTAAAAGTTTGAATAAGTTGACTATTGTCAACTTTCAAAATGCTTACAGTTTTAAATTACCTTGATGCAAACTTTGAAAAGAAGAGAAGGTAGCATTCAAAAAAACGTCAATACATAATTTGGCAAGACTCACACCAAAACTTTCAAATAACGCAAATCTAAACTTTCCAAGAAATGGAAAGTTTTATAATATATAACTTTAAAGATTTACCCTCGCAAACTTTAAAAGTTTGAATAAGTCGACTGTTGACAACTTTCAAAATGCTTACAGTTTTAAATTACCTTGACGCAAAGTTTGAAAAGAAGAGAAGATAGCATTCAAAAAAACGTCAATACATAATTTGGCAAGACTCACACCAAAACTTTCAAATAACGCAAATCTAAACTTTCCAAGAAATGGGGGGTTTGATATATAACTTTAAAGATTTACCCTCGCAAACTTTAAAAGTTTGAATAAGTCGACTGTTGTCAACTTTCAAAATGCTTACAGTTTTAAATTACCTTGATGCAAACTTTGAAAATGAGAGAAGATAGCATTCAAAAAAACGTCAATACATAATTTGGCAAGACTCACACCAAAACTTTCAAATAACGCAAATCTAAACTTTCCAAGAAATGGAAAGTTTTATAATATATAACTTTAAAGATTTACCCTCGCAAACTTTAAAAGTTTGAATAAGTCGACTGTTGTCAACTTTCAAAATGCTTACAGTTTTAAATTACCTTGATGCAAACTTTGAAAAGAAGAGAAGGTAGCATTCAAAAAAACGTCAATACATAATTTGGCAAGACTCACACTAAAACTTTCAAATAACGCAAATCTAAACTTTCCAAGAAATGGAAAGTTTTATAATATATAACTTTAAAGATTTACCCTCGCAAACTTTAAAAGTTTGAACAAGTCGACTGTTGTCAACTTTCAAAATGCTTACAGTTTTAAATTACCTTGACGCAAAGTTTGAAAAGAAGAGAAGATAGCATTCAAAAAAAACGTCAATACATAATTTGGCAAGACTCACACCAAAACTTTCAAATAACGCAAATCTAAACTTTCCAAGAAATGGGGGGTTTGATATATAACTTTAAAGATTTACCCTCGCAAACTATAAAAGTTTGAATAAGTCGACTGTCTCAAAATGCTTACAGTTTTAAATTACCTTGATGCAAACTTTGAAAAGAAGAGAAGATAGCATTCAAAAAAAACGTCAATACATAATTTGGCAAGACTCACACCAAAACTTTCAAATAACGCAAATCTAAACTTTCCAAAGAATGGGAGGTCCCATAAATAACTTTAAAGATTTACCCTCGCAAACTTTAAAAGTTTGAATAAGTCGACTGTTGTCAACTTTCAAAACGCTTACAGTTTTAAATTACCCTGATGCAAAGTTTGAAAAGAAGAGAAGATAGCATTCAAAAAAACGTCAATACATGATTTGGCAAGACTCACACCAAAACTTTGAAATAACGCAAATCTAAACTTTCCAAGAAATGGGGGGTTTGATATATAACTTTAAAGATTTACCCTCGCAAACTTTAAAAGTTTGAATAAGTCGACTGTTGACAACTTTCAAAATGCTTACAGTTTTAAATTACCTTGACGCAAACTTTGAAAAGAAGAAAAGATAGCTTTCAAAAAAACGTCAATACATAATTTGGCAAGACTCACACCAAAACTTTCAAATAACGCAAATCTAAACTTTCCAAGAAATGGAAAGTTTTATAATATATAACTTTAAAGATTTACCCTCGCAAACTTTAAAAGTTTGAATAAGTCGACTGTTGACAACTTTCAAAATGCTTACAGTTTTAAATTACCTTGATGCAAACTTTGAAAAGAAGAGAAGATAGCATTCAAAAAAACGTCAATACATAATTTGGCAAGACTCACACCAAAACTTTCAAATAACGCAAATCTAAACTTTCCAAGAAATGGGGGGTTTGATATATAACTTTAAAGATTTACCCTCGCAAACTTTAAAAGTTTGAACAAGTCGACTGTTGTCAACTTTCAAAATGCTTACAGTTTTAAATTACCTTGACGCAAAGTTTGAAAAGAAGAGAAGATAGCATTCAAAAAAAACGTCAATACATAATTTGGCAAGACTCACACCAAAACTTTCAAATAACGCAAATCTAAACTTTCCAAGAAATGGGGGGTTTGATATATAACTTTAAAGATTTACCCTCGCAAACTTTAAAAGTTTGAATAAGTCGACTGTTGGCAACTTTCAAAATGCTTACAGTTTTAAATTACTTTGATGCAAACTTTGAAAAGAAGAGAAGATAGCTTTCAAAAAATTGTCAATACATAATTTGGCAAGACTCACACCAAAACTTTCAAATAACGCAAATCTAAACTTTCCAAGAAATGGGGGGTTTGATATATAACTTTAAAGATTTACCCTCGCAAACTTTAAAAGTTTGAATAAGGCGACTGTTGGCAACTTTCAAAATGCTTACAGTTTTAAATTACCTTGACGCAAAGTTTGAAAAGAAGAGAAGATAGCATTCAAAAAAAACGTCAATACATAATTTGGCAAGACTCACACCAAAACTTTCAAATAACGCAAATCTAAACTTTCCAAGAAATGGGGGGTTTGATATATAACTTTAAAGATTTACCCTCGCAAACTTTAAAAGTTTGAACAAGTCGACTGTTGTCAACTTTCAAAATGCTTACAGTTTTAAATTACCTTGACGCAAAGTTTGAAAAGAAGAGAAGATAGCATTCAAAAAAAACGTCAATACATAATTTGGCAAGACTCACACCAAAACTTTCAAATAACGCAAATCTAAACTTTCCAAGAAATGGGGGTTTGATATATAACTTTAAAGATTTACCCTCGCAAACTTTAAAAGTTTGAATAAGTCGACTGTTGGCAACTTTCAAAATGCTTACAGTTTTAAATTACTTTGATGCAAACTTTGAAAAGAAGAGACGATAGCTTTCAAAAAATTGTCAATACATAATTTGGCAAGACTCACACCAAAACTTTCAAATAACGCAAATCTAAACTTTCCAAGAAATGGGGGGTTTGATATATAACTTTAAAGATTTACCCTCGCAAACTTTAAAAGTTTGAACAAGTCGACTGTTGTCAACTTTCAAAATGCTTACAGTTTTAAATTACCTTGACGCAAAGTTTGAAAAGAAGAGAAGATAGCATTCAAAAAAAACGTCAATACATAATTTGGCAAGACTCACACCAAAACTTTCAAATAACGCAAATCTAAACTTTCCAAGAAATGGGGGGTTTGATATATAACTTTAAAGATTTACCCTCGCAAACTTTAAAAGTTTGAATAAGTCGACTGTTGGCAACTTTCAAAATGCTTACAGTTTTAAATTACTTTGATGCAAACTTTGAAAAGAAGAGAAGATAGCATTCAAAAAAAACGTCAATACATAATTTGGCAAGACTCACACCAAAACTTTCAAATAACGCAAATCTAAACTTTCCAAGAAATGGGGGGTTTGATATATAACTTTAAAGATTTACCCTCGCAAACTTTAAAAGTTTGAATAAGTCGACTGTTGGCAACTTTCAAAATGCTTACAGTTTTAAATTACTTTGATGCAAACTTTGAAAAGAAGAGAAGATAGCATTCAAAAAAAACGTCAATACATAATTTGGCAAGACTCACACCAAAACTTTCAAATAACGCAAATCTAAACTTTCCAAGAAATGGGGGGTTTGATATATAACTTTAAAGATTTACCCTCGCAAACTTTAAAAGTTTGAATAAGTCGACTGTTGGCAACTTTCAAAATGCTTACAGTTTTAAATTACTTTGATGCAAACTTTGAAAAGAAGAGAAGATAGCATTCAAAAAAAACGTCAATACATAATTTGGCAAGACTCACACCAAAACTTTCAAATAACGCAAATCTAAACTTTCCAAGAAATGGGGGGTTTGATATATAACTTTAAAGATTTACCCTCGCAAACTTTAAAAGTTTGAATAAGTCGACTGTTGGCAACTTTCAAAATGCTTACAGTTTTAAATTACTTTGATGCAAACTTTGAAAAGAAGAGAAGATAGCATTCAAAAAAAACGTCAATACATAATTTGGCAAGACTCACACCAAAACTTTCAAATAACGCAAATCTAAACTTTCCAAGAAATGGGGGGTTTGATATGTAACTTTAAAGATTTACCCTCGCAAACTTTAAAAGTTTGAATAAGGCGACTGTTGTCAACTTTCAAAATGCTTACAGTTTTAAATTACCTTGATGCAAACTTTGAAAAGAAGAGAAGATAGCATTCAAAAAAACGTCAATACATAATTTGGCAAGACTCACACCAAAACTTTCAAATAACGCAAATCTAAACTTTCCAAGAAATGGGGGGTTTGATATATAACTTTAAAGATTTACCCTCGCAAACTTTAAAAGTTTGAACAAGTCGACTGTTGTCAACTTTCAAAATGCTTACAGTTTTAAATTACCTTGACGCAAAGTTTGAAAAGAAGAGAAGATAGCATTCAAAAAAAACGTCAATACATAATTTGGCAAGACTCACACCAAAACTTTCAAATAACGCAAATCTAAACTTTCCAAGAAATGGGGGGTTTGATATATAACTTTAAAGATTTACCCTCGCAAACTTTAAAAGTTTGAATAAGTCGACTGTTGGCAACTTTCAAAATGCTTACAGTTTTAAATTACTTTGATGCAAACTTTGAAAAGAAGAGAAGATAGCTTTCAAAAAATTGTCAATACATAATTTGGCAAGACTCACACCAAAACTTTCAAATAACGCAAATCTAAACTTTCCAAGAAATGGGGGGTTTGATATATAACTTTAAAGATTTACCCTCGCAAACTTTAAAAGTTTGAATAAGGCGACTGTTGGCAACTTTCAAAATGCTTACAGTTTTAAATTACCTTGACGCAAAGTTTGAAAAGAAGAGAAGATAGCATTCAAAAAAAACGTCAATACATAATTTGGCAAGACTCACACCAAAACTTTCAAATAACGCAAATCTAAACTTTCCAAGAAATGGGGGGTTTGATATATAACTTTAAAGATTTACCCTCGCAAACTTTAAAAGTTTGAATAAGTCGACTGTTGGCAACTTTCAAAATGCTTGCAGTTTTAAATTACCTTGATGCAAACTTTGAAAAGAAGAGAAGATAGCATGCAAAAAAACGTCAATACATAATTTGGCAAGACTCACACCAAAACTTCCAAATAACGCAAATCTAAACTTTCCAAGAAATGGGGGGTTTGACATATAACTTTAAAGATTTACCCTCGCAAACTTTAAAAGTTTGAATAAGTCGACTGTTGTCAACTTTCAAAATGCTCAGACTTTTAAATTACCTTTATGCAAAGTTTGATAAGAAGAGTTTTGAAAAAACGCCAATACAAAATTTGGAAATACTAAAAACTTTGAAATAACGCAAATCTAAACTTTCCAAGAAATGGAAAGTTTTATAATATATAACTTTAAAGATTTACCCTCGCAAACTTTAAAAGTTTCAGATAATATAATCTTTGAATAAACTTCTAATAACTTTTACTCTATTAAAATGTTTTGAAAAGCAAACGTCAATAAGTTTCAAAAGACTCAGGCTCAAACTTTTAAATCATCCTGAGCCAAAGGTTGAAAGAATGTAGAACCGAGCTTTAAAATATCGCCGATGCAAAATTTCGAAACACTTAAATGACGCAAATCCAAACCTTCGAAGAAATGTTAACGCAAATCGTTGAAAACTTACTTAAGCAAACTATGAAATCGATAACTTTGAGCATGAGTTTATCTTAATTGTGGTAAAAAAAAATTAAAAGAAATAAATTATTCATCATCAAAGTGGAGTGTCAGTTTCAAATAAAAGAAAACAAACAAAAACTTTCAAAGTCAACTCCACAAAATCTTTAATTTAGTTATGAAAAAGGAAACTAGTTTCGGCTCAATAAGCCATCATCAGTCTTACAATAAAGATAAAAACGAACGCATAAGAGAATAAATAAATAAAACGTACAACGGGCAACAAATCTATACATAAGTTCATAAGGTAAAAAACTTACCCTTCTTACAAAAACATCCGTGTAGAAAAAATATCAAAAATGAATATGAATAACATTACACGAAAACAAACACCTGTGTTGAGTAAATAAATAAAAAAATAAAAATTAAAAAAAAAAAATTAAAAATAAAAAAATAAAAATTAAAAATAAAAAAATAAATAAAAAAATAAAAAATAAAAAAATTAAAAATAAAAAAAATAATAAAAAATAAAAAAATTAAAAAAATAAAAAAAATAAAAAAGTAAAATAAAAAATAAAAAAATAAAAATAAAGATTTTGTGGAGTTGACTTTGAAAGTTTTTGTTTGTTTTCTTTTATTTGAAAAAAAAATTACCCGAAATTTTGTATTTTAGGTATCCTAAGATGAAACGAATTTTGCATGAGATTTGTGATGCAATTTGGCAAGCCAAACAGAAAAAGACTGACGTTTTTGTTATTATATTCAGTGTAGTTGACAATTTCTACAGAATTGTGTGTTAATTATTTGTAATCGATCACTAGGTACATTAAAACATACGTTCTACCACTTTTATTATGTTTTGGTGTAGTGGTAAAACGTGGCTTCTAATGTATTCATTAATTATTTAGACAAAAACAAAACTGTTTAATATTTTTGTAATTATTAGTTGTTAAGTATATTGTAAATCTACAATATTTTCCTATTAGATATTTAAGATTGAAATGACTGGACGTATAAAATATATTTTTTCTTAAAAATAATGCATTTTTATTTATTGTCCAAACCAGTTGCGAAACTACTCTTCATTATTTCCGTTTGTACAATTTAGCTCAGAAAATAAATAAAAATCGAAATGGCATAATAAGAAACTAATCACAAAAATGTTTGTAGCCTACATAACCTTTACTTTTTTACTAATAAAATCTAACACTGTTGCCAATTGTTCGTTTTATTCATAGATTCAGAACTCGTATTTCACATCCCAGTGTAAATTTTTATTAGGGTTGGTCACAGTGTTCTTACTTTGCAGAACTATACAATATTTATAATATTTCTTTTTGTATTCGGCTTCCATTACATGTTCATAAAATATTTAACGTCAAGAAATCAATCAAATATAATATGATTCACAAAAATACAGTTCTACGGATATAAACGTGTGGCTACCCCGCGGAGGGATTTGTTTATATTTACACGTCACGTTGACGTGTGGAGTGCGAGTAGTGCTACGTACAGTTTTATAACGAGAATTAAGTGAATTTTACGAGACTCTTCTACTTTAATGCATTTGTAGTGTGTAAAACTGGGTTTCCTTTAAATAATGGGGAGAAAAACGTGCTTAGTTTGCATGTCGAGTGATTTTCCGAGTAAGGTTACGTGTCACAAGTAAGTACAATGGAGTAGATTTTGGGATTTTGCAGAGATAGTAGTTAACATGAGTTGTTTAAATATACTATACACCTAGTTGCAAAATAGACAGTAATATAATAAGCAAAAATAATTGTAAATTCATAATATGCTTTATATTTCATAATTTCTTAATAAATAGTAGCATAATATCATCATACATGTATAATGATATGCACACACCTTTAAGTAAGTATACCTTACGAAAAAGAGAAGATATGGGATGTGGTACAAGTGGGCATTATGATCCTTTATATTCTATTCATAGCACTTATTCATTTGAACCCGCCACTGCTGCAATCACATAATGTACTTTCTTTGCAATAATGCCGAAGCAGCGCAATCTACGTAATAGCGTTCTGCGCACCCCTATCGGCGGCGTCGGAAAAGGCCGCAAAGGGTACGCGGTACGCGGCTATATTTTTAAGTATTCATTTACTACTCATTCCATTAACATTAAAATAGCCCGTTCGTGCGCTCAAACTTATAATATTCAATAATATAGAATTACTTAAATATTTTGTAACCTTTAGTTGTTATTATTAGATTTAAACTATTGTAAATAATTATTGGACCCCGTAAATGTGTGTTTGTTAATATTAGTGAAATAAATATAAGTTTTGTGTTCAACAAGTTGATTTATTCACTACAATTCAAAGAATGCAGCATTGGCACAAACTTCATCGAACAAACAACTCTTAAATGTTGAAATCCCAACATATAGTATAGTACAATAATTCTTGTAGGTTTCCCAGTGATCAAGCCGTTAGAAGAGAGTGGTTTAAGTTTTGAAAGGGTCACTAAAAGTTTTTATGTTTGCACACAACATTTCAACCAAAGAGACATTAGAATTTTTGGAACACAAACATGCATATCGCACACAGCCATTCCTGTTCGCTATGTTCAGTAAGTTAATATTTTTGTGCGATTAGAAATATTACAATTTATTGAAAATATTTTTCAACAGATTATCCTCTGGATTATCGTCTACAGCTGAGGTTGCAAAAAATATGACATAAATGTAAACAGCCAGTTCTTCAGAATTTCTGTCTGCGTCCGAAGTTGAGGATGAAAAGTATGTGCAAAACTATTCTTATCACATACATACTCAACAATGAATTAAAATTTGTGTTGTTTTTTTTTTCAGCGCGACCCAGCATAATGTGGAGGTCATGGACACATTAACAGCAAGTTCCTCTGAAAACCTATCAGTCTCAGAAATTGAAAAAGAAGAATATGCACATTAAACAGATTCAGCTTCTCAGGTCTAGGACAGATAAACTAAGTTTTTTGAGTTGGTTTCATAATAATTTTTATCTTGTCTAAACTCGGTAGAAACAGATTCAGTTTCTCAGGTCTAGGAAAGATAAATGATTCATTTCAAATATGGTTTCTTATACTTAGTAAATGGTACAACAAAAATTCATAATTATATACCTTTGCATTTAATAATAAATATTTTCATAATATAGAAAGTGTATCCTTTTAATCCCAGACATCTATTATTTAATAAATTATATTTGAAAAAAATGCGACAGTTCCTGCGTAGGTATGTAAGGTAAGTGACCCTAATTTTGACAGTGTCCGTATATTTGACTGGTTTTATCGTAAATGTAAAAATTAAGTATACGGCCTGCCATTTGCTAGACTATTGACTGATACCGATATCTTTCGTTTCTTTTGCATACAAATAACCCCTGCTTTCCCGCCAAATATTGCCTGACTCGTCAAAACATCACTTGTAATGTGTACGTGCAGAGTGCAACATCATTACATGTGTGGGTAAATTAGGGTGAGTGGAAAACGCGAAGCTTTTTAATTGTTACGTATAATATTACTATTCACATGGGGACTTTTCTGCTGTATTATTTAGCACTTTGGGAGTCTTAAAATTAATTTTTTACTGCAAATACACTCATATTCCTTACTATTCGATCATTATTTGGGGTGTCAAATTTTGGGACATCATTTAGCACAGTGCTACAAATTCGACATGTAGGTGTCAAATATAGGTGCATCTAACTAAATATAAAATATGTTTGCTTTCTTTATCAATCTCTTACAAATTTTGTATAGACATTTGTTTCTGATATACTTATTTAAGAGGACTTCATAAACCTAAATTTGACACTCATGTCAAATTTGTGGTCAAGGGGTGTCAAAAATAGGTTCATAATAATAAATATTTTTAGATATGGGAGATAAAGGAAATATTTATAGAAAGTACTCTAACGAGGACTTTGATAAAGCTATATAAGCTGTTAAAAATGGAACGTCCTGTGCTTCTGCAGCTAAGCAATTCAAGGTGCCACGTGTCACTTTGATGTACAAAGTTTCAGGGAAATTCCCTATTAACTGCAAAAGTGGAGTAAGCACAATATTAACTAACGCGGAAGAAAATTTACTGCAAGACTGGATAATAACTGTTTCTAAAACTGGCTTTCCTGTAACAAAAGACCAACTGCTAGACAGCGCGTAGCTTTGCTTGTAAAAAAGCTAAAGAGGCCCAACAATAAATAATAGAGAAAGAAAATGAACATGTAGATATAATTTTTGACTGTGGTAACAAAGAAATGAAAACTATAGCGGAGAAATAGAAACAGCGGAGAAAGAAGATGAAGAGATAGGTATAGAAAATGAAAGGTACGAGTATAATATTGAAGACGGCATAACAGAAATAGAGGAAGATATGCAACACGCTATGGATGAAGAAAATGATGCAAATTTAAGATCAGTCTCTAATATAACAAATAGAAATGAACATGATGTCGAAAACGTATTAAAAATTTCCAAATGTTTAAATGAAAATGCGACCACAAAAGACGTAAAGACAGCAGCAAAAACTGATAATATTAAAAATAGTTATAGTAATAGTCTATTGATACCCTCACCTTTTAAATCAATTTTATTTTGGCCGGAAGAAAGTTTAAACAAAAAGGCAACTACTAGTAAGAGTAAGGAAAAAATTCCAAGTGCATGTTCTTCCGAACAGTGGAAGGACTATTATTTGAAAAAGGAGAATGAGAAGATCAACAAAGAAAAAGCTAGAACGAAAACGGATTCGAGAGGAAAAGAAAGAACAGCTGCAAGAAAATAAGTTGAAAAGAACTAATAAAAAACGGCACACATCTGATGCAATTGACACTGTAAAGAAGAACATTTTTTCTGATCAAACACTCAAAACAGTGGATGAAAATAGTTCTATGGATACCGAAAAGCCAATAGAATCTGCAATAAAACATAATAAAATTAGTGTAAGTGATTACGTGATAGTAAATTACGAAGAGGATAAATTTCCTCGAAAAGTCTTAAAAGCTTCAAATTATAAAAAATATTTTATGGTAACAAGTGGCTTAAACCATTGGAAATGGCCAACGGAGCCGGACGAACTATGGTATCCTTTAGAAGATATTGTAGAAAAAATTAATGATCCAACACCTATTAACAATAGAGGCGTCTTCTCTGTCCCAGAAATTGATAAGTATCGGAGTTTTGTGACATAACTTTTAAATGTATTTTTTGAATAAAAGCTTAGTTAGAATGAAGAATGTTTATAATTTATCCTATGGCAAATATAAAAATATTAAATTAAATTGTACTAATAAGTAAGTTCTTCCTTAATTTATTAATTTTGATATATAAGCAGGTGTCAAATATAGGTACAACCCGCTGTCCAATTTTGGTTCAATGTCAAATTTAGGTTCAATTGTATGTCAAATATATGAACAATGTGAAAAAGTTGCTGTCAAATTTAGGGTCTATGTCTTAAGGTGTCAAATATAGGGCCAGTTACCTTATTTATTATTGGAAACTACAACCACGATTTCAAAAGAATTATACTACGCCACTGGCTTTTGTTTACATGTACTCCTGTCATTAAAATAGTTATTTATTATACAAGGGAAAAAAGTACTAGATTTTAGCTCGAGGTTGTGTTGTCTCCCGACGCGCAGCGGAGGGAGACAAAAAACCGAGAGCTAAAATCTAACTTTTTTCTCGTGTATGATACACTATTTTTTTCTGAGACGGGAAAAATTTCGATCTAATATTGAAAAAAGTCAGAAAATTATCTAAGAAGTGAAATTTTAAGTTTTAAAAAAGTAATCAAATATCTGTCAATTTCATTCTGTAATTTAATTTAAAAATTGCGAACACTCCACCGGAGTCAGTAGAAGCAGCAAAAGTAGCGTCACAAATTATTGCCAGTTTTGAAATATAAAGAAAATGTAACTTTTGTATAATAAAATTTCCTAAAATTGAAGATCTACCGTTACTTATGTGTCCGGGAAAAAAGTGACATTTTATTACCTGTCAAGAGAGTAAATATGTCAAACTTTTTTCCCGTCACAGAAAAAAGTAAATATTGACCTTTATGTTATGAAGACAAACATTGAAATTAGATGACATTTCTATTTTTATTTATTTTTCTGAGCAATTTAGTTACAAATAACATCGCAAATATAGTCTTACCATATTAGAGTGAATTTAGCCGAGGCAGTTTTGAAACTACATATCCCAAGGCTGAAAAATATGGGATCAGTTTTTCGGGCTAGGGCTGTCTTGAAATTCTGATTCGTTACAACAATGCCCCCAATTTATTTATTTATTTGGATCTACCCAGATATGGTTTAAACAACAAATATTTATCTAAAAAATATTTTTTTAATATATATAATAATAATTTATTTATTTATTTATTTACGGGTAAACGCCCATTTTATACAAAATTACAATACATATAAATAGTTCTACAATAAAACACTGCAAAAGAATTAGACAATCGAAAAATGTCAAATAAAAATCAATCACAAATAAAATGGATAATAATAATCTACACGATCAATACTTCACTATTATAAAGCAATATGGTACAACACAACGTATCTGCTTAAAAAGCAGTTTATTTCTAGATTTTATTTTGCAAACAAAGATATAATAAAAATCGAACTACACGGCTTCGCAGACGCAAGCATGGCAGCTTATGGTGGCTGTGTATATTTCCGTACACTTTACTCTGATGGAACAGTTTCTTCCAATTTAGTTTCTTCTAAGTCGCGCATTGCCCCTGTTAAATCCATTACATTACCCTGCCTTGAACTGTGTGCAATGGTTCTCCTTTCCAAGCTTGTCCGTAAGCTCTTTGTTGGTGGTGGTGTCAAAGCCATCCCAGTAGATGGTCAGTTTTCGTATCACACCGTGTAAGTCAAATTCAAGACCTTACAGCTTGTGCTACATGGAGACATGTAACGTCAGCAAATAATGTTGCCGACCTTCTTTCGCGAGGAATGTTCGCCAATGATATTCTAAATAAAGATTTCTGGTGGCATGGCCCAAGATTTCTTCTTGATCCTAATCTTCATTTATTAAATAAAAATGAGATTCTTTCAATAAATGATATTCCTGAAGAAAGAAAATCGCATCTTCTCACCAGTGTCGAAAGAGATGACTTCTGGGCAAATTTCTTCCAAAGATTTTCGAGTCTTTCTCATTTGCAACGTACCTACAGTTGCGCGTATTCTCCGTTTTGCGAAAAATGCAAGACTCTCCAAAGAAAACAGGTCATTAGGTCTCTTAACTAGTGATGAGTTGCAAACAGCAATGTTATTCATTGTAAAGCAAGTACAAAAACAATGTTTTGCAAAAGAAATTTCGGACATATCTTCGAGTAAAAGCTTGACAAATAAACAGTTGCTTTCTCTGAAACCTTTCCTTGATAACTCTGGCTTGTTAAGAGTAGGAGGAAGGTTATATAATGCTGATATTGCTTATCAACATAAGCATCCTCTATTGTTACCATCTCGTAACCACTTCACCTCACTCATATTAAAATATGAACACATTCGCCTCGGGCATACCGGAGCACAAACAGTCCTAAGTAATGTGCGCCTAAAATATTGGCCCTTAGATGGACTTCGAAAACCAAACGAATAATTAGAAAATGTATTTCTCCGTGTTTTCGATTTAGCTCTCAGCCAGCTCAACAAGTCATGGCTGACTTACCTTCAGACAGGGTAAATATCTTCCGACCCTCCAGAAAGTTGCAGTTGACTTTGGAGGACCTTTTCTTATAAAATCTTCTCGATTGAGAAAGTCCCCGATGATAAAAGCCTATATAGCAGTTTTCGTATGTATGGTGACAAAGGCTGTTCACATAGAGTTGGTGACTGGCTTGTCTACTGAATCTTTCATTATAACTCTTTTCATTTTGTGTCTTTTCTGTGTTCGGTACACCACATCCTTGGACAACTCCTTAACTTTTTTATTTTGAGCCTTGGCACTACTTTTTGTTGTGGGGTGTCAGCTGGAAATAAGTCTATGCGGTTGACTTTAATCTACACCAAACATTTTGGGATTATTTTCTTCCTTTCTTCATTCTCATGTTTTCTTTTTCAACCTGATTAATAATAAATTAATAACAATATTTGTAAAGAAAACTTTATACAAAATTTGTTTTATCTAAAAAAAATAATTTCCATGAAAAAAATAAAAAAATAAAAAAAGGGCTCGTCCGGGATTTGAACCCGGGACCTCTCGCACCCGAAGCGAGAATCATACCCCTAGACCAACGAGCCATTCATGAAAAAGGGTCACCAGTTGCTATTTCTGTAGTCTCTCATATACTATTTCTTCTTTATTGTGGATTTGAATATTATTTTTTCATCAGTGGGGTGCGGTGACTTTTGGACAAGCGAGAAGCAATTTTTTCCAGGATGTCAAAGTTCTAATTTTTTGTTTTTCTCCGAGAATTTGTAAATCACTAAAATAAATAAATTGAATGGCAAATATTATTTCCTATTATTAAAGATCATAGGCGTTTCAGGAAGAATAAAGAGTATTCAACCCCCGAAAATATGTCACCCTGAATAGGTATTAATTAACATTAAATTGATTTTAATATTGAGTCTTTGACGTGTAATAAGCGTACCAAATTTCTATTTACTGATTTATAAATGCTTGCAGAAAATTTTTAAAACGAAAAAAAAAATAGAACTTGGACATAATATGTTTATAGGAACTTTTCATTTTTTTTTTGAGATCACCTTTTATTTACAAGTTTATAACACTACGAATAAGCGAGTGACCAAAATTCTTTATACAGGGTGTCCCCTCTCAATTGGAAAAAAATTCTAGGGCATATTGAGGAACCATAGACAAGCAGTTTGCGATAAGAGACTGATGTCCGGAAGTGCATGGTTTTCAAAATGCAGGGTGTCAAAGTTTTTTTCAAAAAACCATTTTTTATCAATATCTCAAAGACACGTTAACCGATTTTCTAGAAATTCGCTGGTGCACTAATTAAATGTTAATTATGACTTTCAGTGGCGCCCCAAGGGACAGTGTCACGAATAAAAATGACAAAAAAATGTACGCTACTGACTTTTTTGAAAACTTTATATATATTTTTAGAAAGCTCAGTTAAAAATACAACTTTTTTTGTGTACGAAAAACAAGGAGGATTTTTTACAAATAATTTAATTCCGTTAATTCCGTAAAAAACTCGGAATTTTTTATCATTCTGACTTTGGCGGAATTTCGTAAAACGCTCGGAATTTTTTATCATTCTGACTTTTGCGGAATTTCGTAAAAAACTCGGAATTTTTTATCATTCTAACTTTTGCGGAATTTCGTAAAAAACTCGGAATTTTTTATCATTCTGACTTTTGTGGAATTTCGTAAAAAAACTCGGAATTTTTTATAATTCTGACTGCATCGAAATGCATGGTGAACACTTTGAGCATTTGCTCCACTATTAATAATAAATTATTTGTAAAAAAGCCTCCTTGTTTTTCTTTCTAATAATAATGAACCTTTTAATAAAGTTTTTTCTCGAAAACGGAGAGAGATACGAAAAAATATCAAGTGACAAAAAAGTTGTATTTTTAACTGAGCTTTCTAAAAAAATATATAAAAATTTCGAAAAAGTCAGTAGCGTACATTTTTTTGTCATTTATATTCGTGACACTGTCCCCCGGGGCGCCACTGGAAGTCATAATTAACATTTAATTAGTGCGAAGTGAGCGTCTTATTAAGCTTACATCACCAGCGAATTTCAAGAAAATCGGTTAACGTGTCTTTGAGATATTGATAAAAAAAGGTCTTTTGAAAAAAAATATGACACCCTGTATTTTAAAAAGCATGCACTTCCGGACATCAGTCTCTTATCTCAAACTGCTTGTCTATGGTTCCTCAATATGCCCCAGAAGTTTTTTCCAATTGAGAGGGGACACCCTGTATATATACGTTCCAACTAACTAACTGCAGACATTTTAAACGCTATTTTCTCGACAATTATAGGGGCAAATGTCGCTGTAAAGCAGATAAAAAATGCTTTAAAATGATTGATGTGTCACTTGACCCCTACTGATATATGAAAATTTAGCGGTTGTGTCCACCCCTATCGCGATTTCAACCAAAATCTAATGGCTTTAGCGCGTTCACAATACTTTCCCTGTGCGGTAAAGTAAAATCATATTCATATATAAATGAATACTGACTACGTGTATACCTACCACAATGTCACGCTTTCAAATCACCGCGTTCTTGGTGCCTAATTAATTAAGAATTTCGAACACTAACAACAACCATTATTTATTTCTAAATATTTAAGTACTGAAATAGCTAGGTAGGTACCTACATCATTAATTCACCACTACATAAGCCTATCTAATTGGTTTTTTATTTTCGATTGACAGCAAAATTTAAAAAATATCTTTTTTTTATGAGTTTGAAAGAGGAAAAACTTTTTTATTTGTCGATTTAGAAGAAAAAGTCATTCTTTATAAAAACGTCTGCTTGTGTCGAAACTACAATTTCAAACACCAAATTTACGATTACTATACAGGGTATATCAAAAATAACATTTTTAATGATTTTGATTTTTTTGTTTTTTTTTTAATTTTATGAAAATATTTTCAAAACCGTGATTTATTACACCAATTGTGCAAAAAACACTAATAAACTTTTTTCGCAAAGTGGTTAATTTGATAGCTACTATTAAAATAATAAAATTAAAAAAACAAGAAAATCAGAATCATTAAAAATGTTATTTTTGATATACCCTGTATAGTAATCGTAAATTTGGTATTTGAATTTGTAGTTTTGACACAAGTAGACGTTTTTATAAAGAATGACTTTTTCTTCTAAATCTACAAATAAAAAAGTTTTTCTTCTTCCAAACTCTATCCAATGTGTCCACGGATAGAGTGTAGAAGAGCAAAAGCAGACTTTCCCGACCCGGATACACAATCATTTACCCTAACAGATATCTCACGTTCTTCGAGGTATGACTGAATCCATTTATTTATAGGGAATCCCAAACATTAGTGCAACAACAAAGTGACCTTGATCGGTCAATTCGTGGACGTGCTGTACCAACTCAGCAGTACATGTGTGGACAACCCTCGCCGACAACCGTGCTGACAATCAGTAATCATGCCCGTAGAAGACAAAAAGACTTCAATCTTATGTGCTATAGCCTTTTTAAATATTTTAGAGATTACGCTTAGTAAAGAAATGTGCCTATAGTTTTCCATACTCGTGTGGTCACCCTTTTTAAAAACTGGCACTATCACTGCTCGCTTCAGCTCGGACGGAAATATCCCACTCAAAACGGAACCATTAACAAGCTCACACAAATGAGGAGCCAGCAGATCAGCACATCTTTTAACCACCCGTACGGGGATGCCGTCCAAGCCAGTAGAATTCTTATTTTTTAAATTTTTTATTATTGATTTTATATCATTTTCATTCACGGGAGTGAAATAAAAAGAAGAAGGATTTATATTAGCAACCGTGCCACCCAAAGAAAGACCACCAGGGAAGTGTGCCTGCAATTTATCAAATATGTTTGTGGCATAATAATTACATAGTGCAGATGCCATCTCAGGAGGGTCAACAAGAATAGTATCATCGTCTGTCTTTTTCCAGTAATACTACCATATGCTGACCAGATAAACCTTGATTTGTTAGGAGCCGCATTAAATCTTGAGTTAAATTGGCTGATACGCTCCTGCGATATCCTATTACGAAATTCTCCCTTAAGTTGTTTATGAGCAAAGTTCAGAGCTGGGGATTTTAAATTTTGTTTCAACCAATTTAGGTTCTGCATTTCCTCGTACATGCGGCTCAATTCATCAGAAAATCTAATTCTGGCTTTAAAATACTTTCCGCGATCGATTCTAACCCGTTTTAAGGGAAAAGCAATGTCAAAAGACCACTTTAGATGTAACCAAAAAGATGTAAACGCCTCACATGCAGTACTTAACATACCTGGCAGGTAATTATTAAAATGAAAAGAAAATTCCTGGAAGGACGCATCGTTAAATTTCCTACACTGGTAATACTCCGAACCATCACACGCTGGCAGTTCCCTCTGAATCTTGACACTGGTTAGCTGTGCCAAGTGATCTGAAAAACCCAAGTTTGATGATTTTGATTTTCTTGTTTTTTTTTTTAATTTTAATAGTAGCTATGAAATTAACCACTTTGAGAAAAAGTTTATTAGGGTTTTTTGCACAATTGGTGTAATAAATCACGGTTTTGAAAATATTTTCATAAAATTAAAAAAAAACAAAAAAATTAAAATCATTAAAAATGTTATTTTTGATATACCCTGTAGAGTAATCGTAAATTTGGCATTTGAAGTTGTAGTTTCGACACAAGCAGACGTTTTTATAAAGAATGACTTTTTCTTCTAAATCGACAAATAAAAAAGTTTTTCCTCTTCCAACCTCTATCCCTGGACACATTGTATACAGGGTGAATAATATAACGTCATGAAATCACAGCTAGAATTGACTATTTTGGTTTGTATATCTGTAAAGAATGTCACGTTAAAAATGTTTCTAGTTTCTCAATTTGAAACAAAACGTGAAAACAGAAAACTAGACAATAAGCCCACTGCCATCTCTCGCCAACACACCTTAACTTATACCACACAAGCAGTAGGTACTACCAGTACTACCTCATCGGAACTACTTTCGTGGACAACCTACTACCTACCGTTATAATTTACTTCTTCAGATAGTAACGTCGCGTCGCGTACATGCCGATGACTACACCATTCTATAATACATAATACGATAAACAAATTCATTTAAATAAAACAATGTACTTAAGTAGTGCGAAACAAAATAAATTCGTTTATTAAAATTACAATTTGATAATAAATATTGTACGTAAACCAAAAATTGTTTAATTTTATTATTAACAAAACTTCTTGGATCCGGTTGAAACATCAATACGAGAATAATAAATAATTCCACACTGTGACCTAAATAACCAATGAATACCTACTAGAAGAACTGCTTTGGTATTGTAAGGTACTCATTTTTAGAACAGTTAAATAAAGTGTTAGATTTATTAGATATTAATAACTTAACTAAAAAAAATTTCACATGATTCTTTAATTTAACATAATTATTAGTATTAGAGGAAAACAATATTAACTGTTAAAAATAAAAATTAAACATACTTACTGTTACAGCAGGTTCTAAGCATCGTAATACCGTGTTGCAGTTGAGTTTTAACATTTTAAAATTATAAAACAAGTGCTATTTAAAAGGAGTTTAAGGATGTAGCAGGTGCCTTACAACCTTGGAGTATCTAATGTCTTATGGAGTTCGTTTTTGGAACTTTTCTCTTCTGGACCAAAGTGTTATAATAAAAGTAATAAATTTGTTTTAGTGATTAAAGTTGGAAAGATTATATTGTTTGTGCGCTAAGAATAATTATATTATAATGTTGGTTCATTGGAATTTCTTCGGTGATCGTAATTACTGGATGGCACACCTTTTTATGGTTTCTCTCTACATGTTTGGACTAGCTGCAGGTAGGTCATGTCAAGTTATTCAATATAAGCTGTGAGGATTAGAGTTGAGTGAATGCACTCTCTAAAATACGAGGCTGTTTTTTAAGTAAGTACCGTTTTGGAATTAAAAAAAGACGTGCAAAGATATCGCAATAATTTTATTTTTACATGAAAGCCTGTACCTTAATCTACTTTTCTACATAATTTCCTTGAATATTGAGGCACTTGTCATAACGTGGCACCAGTTTTTGAATACCCTCCTCATAAAATTCTGCCGCCTGACTTGTTAACCACTGTATCACAAATGTTTTGACTTCGTTATCGTCTTGAAGACGCTGACCACCCAGGTGTTTCTTCAAGTGCAGGAACAATTGGTAGTCGCTGGGCGCCAGATCAGGGCTGTATGGAGGATGATCTAGAGTTTCCCATTTAAAAGATTTGATGAGATCTTTGGTCCGATTAGCCACATGTGGACGGGCATTGTCATGCAGCAAAACGATACCCTTACTCAACTTGCCACGTCTTTTGTTCTGGATTGCACGACGCAGATTGTTCAATGTCTCACAATAAGACGCTGCATTGATTGTCTCATTACGAGGCAGAAACTCCACTAGCAATACTCCTTTTCTGTCCCAAAAAACTGTGCACATGATTTTCCGGGCTTAAACTTCACTCTTTTGGGTGATGATGAATGTCGCCATTCCATGGATTGTTGTTTCGATTCTGGTGTGACGTAGGCCACCCATGTTTTGTCACCAGTAACAATTTGGTCTACAAAATCTTCACCTTCATTGTGGTACCGCTCAAGGAAAGTCAATGCACTGCCTAAACGTTGTGTTTTGTGCAAATCCGTCAACATTTTTGGAACCGAACGTGAACACAAGTTCTGGTAATTCAAGTTCTCGGTCACAATGCGATACAAAACACTACGAGTATATTGAGGAAAGCAGTCGCACATTGATGAAATTGTAAAGCGTCTGTTTTCTCTCACCTTTTTCTCCACTTTCTGCACCAAATCTTCATTAACGACCGAAGGACGCCCACTCCGTTCTAAAAAAACGTGCCTCGTATTAATTTGTTTTTTGATTTCGATTGGATTATCGTCAGAACATTTTTTCGTAACATGTTATGATGTATAGTCTTTCTAATCTTAGTTTAAAATTATATAAAAAAAAACCACAACTCGATTAATCATTAACCCAATACGTTTTCAGTCACTTTAGTTATTTTTACTACTGTCGGTATATCCTTTTATATCCCCATGGCAGGCATGATTTATTATACCTACGTCTTATACAGGGTGTTAGTAAATAAGTGCGACAAACTTCAGGGGGTAATTCTGCATGAAAAAATAATGACAGTTTGCTATACAGGGTGATTCATTATGGTTGCAACAAACGAAAACTGGAGATTCCTGAAAACAATTCAAGCATTTTTTGCCATTGAACCCATGTCCGCAAATGCTTCGTTATCGAGATACAGGGTGTCCAAATTTAGTGGTCAAATTAGCTTTTTTGTTCATTCCTGAAAAACTAGCTAACCGATTTCAACAAAATTTTACATGCATTTGGCGACCGATAACCTAAAATAATCTGCATTATTTTGGCTTTCATTAACTGTTCATTGGCGTAGATATAGGGTGCATTTGGGTAAATTATACACATAAATTAATTAAAGACAGCTTTGGCAAGCTTCATTATTTTAGATTGTTACTTTTTTAAAAAGAGCAACCTATAAGCTACAAAAAAGTTAATTACGTCGATGTTGTGATTTCTACCATTATTATGGAAACCGATAAATTGCAAGTTAATGGTAGATTTAAATCAAAATAACGTTTACCAGAAATCAAAATGAAAAATCAAAGTTGCCGTGGAAAACGATTTAATAATAACAAATTACTTAACAACAAATTTTAAGGCCTATCAGTACAATTAAAAATTTAACAATAAAAAAACTAAACTCGATATTAAAATAAGAAAATTAATAACAACTGTTCAAACTGCCCTCCATTGACAGTAATGCACAATTTACATCTTTCAACTAATGAATTTGTAGGTCTAATAAGGAAATTATGATTGTTTCTTATTTTCCTAGCAGCTTCATAAACTATCTCCAGTACTTGGTTTTCATTTATAATTGGTACACTGTAAACCAAATAAAAAGAAGTCGAGCGGATTCAGATCCGGTGATCTTGGAGGCCACTCAATGGAACCTCCCAAACCAATCAAATTGTTTCCAAACAGTTGATTTAAAACTTTAGTTACTTGTCTACCACGGTGCGCAGGGGCTCCGTCATGTTGATACCACATATTTTAAACAATATTCAGGTACATCCTCAATAAATTCGGGCAACGGCAATAATTTATTGTTAAACTAGAGTTTTGAGAAAATTTGACTTACTAAATAGCATTGGTTTTGGATAGTTTATTTAAAATCAGTTTTTAGATTTTTAGCCCCGCAGGTCGGAATGGCACTGATTTTACAATTCATTTTTAAGGTAATTTGGAACATTTTCAAGTCATTGAATATTATAACGGTATTAGGAAAGACCCACATAAAATAATTGTATGATAAATCCAACCAATATTATAACAAAACCAGGATTTATAAACAACAAACAAAGTTTCGTAAGAATTATATTACGAAAAAAATATTGACGCATTGGCGACAGCTTACATTTTAAATATTTGCTATTCAACTTTCTCTTCATTATTCATTACTTTTGCTATTGTTATAATATAGCAGACCATAACGGTTTGAAGTATACCTAATATTTACGTACTTACAAGAATATAAGAAACCCCCGTGTCACATTTATTATTATTATTCATATGTATTTACCTGTTAATAAAACGCAATAATAATATGTAGAAGTGGACGAGATGGATACGTGTTCGGGTTATGGTAGACAGTGAAAGTCTTTTACTATTATAAATTGATATCTTTGTGAATAATTATTACACATCCGTTTTGGATTTAAACTATAGTACTTAATACCTAGGTAATAATAATTACAGTCCTAATAAAGAAAATCACTTTCTTACGTAGATACTTACAATACTAAACATTAGAACTAAACTGAGTAGGCAGCTCCAGGGCTCTGCTTTCTTTGTTAGTAATTTACTGAATTTCTTCCAGGATGGTAATACTGGGGTTTTCTTTCTGATTCAATGCTTTTTAAAACATTCGCGATGACAATCGTCTGTCTCGCAGTAAATACAATCAATGAATATGATGAGTTCAAACATGTTGAGTCCCCAGTATCACATGACAACAAATGTATTTCCCCTATATTGCCCGATGCATCTCAATGTTTGCTGCTGTCGTCACCATCATAACGTCTTCTCATCGAGCAAATATTGGTTGGATTTAGAATACAGTTTCGCAGATTCCTCTTTATATTATTATATAACTGCAGTGATATTGAATGGGATTTGTTTAGGATCCGTCACTGAGCTTCATAGAATCTTATATTTGTTCGCCATACCAACAAAATTATTTTTCTTTTACTGTTCTAATTTTTTAAAAAAATTTTTCTTTAGGTTTTAGGTCCTTGAAAAGAATTTATTTATTTTAATTTAAGAAACTCTTTCTTTCTTAATCAAAATTACTTAAACCTTAAACTAGTTGTTTTCAGAAAATAAAAATTATATACCTTTCTTTATATCGAAGATCATGATATTTAAAAAGAAAAAATCAAATAAACTTTTAAATATGTATTCTTCAAAAAACCAAAATTAATCTATTTTTGTCGATGAAAATATATTAAGTAATTTTAAAAATTCTTCCATAAAGTGCAAATGTTTGTTTTGACCACTTAAACTACTAAGTTTTGTAAAAAGCCACTGATGATGGAACAATTGTTGTTCCGAAACATGTATGGCAACTATAACCTAATGTAAAGAAAATTCAAGATTATATGCTGATGATTTCTGCTTTCAAATGGTTGACATGGATGAAATACTTATACCTCTAAACTCAATAAAATCAGATGCAGTGGGTAACGATCGGATTAGCATAGATATGCTACGTCGCAGTTGTCCACATATATTGCCATTGATTCTTCACTTGGTTAATCATTGCATAGAGATGAATAAATATCCAACACCCTGGAAAACCAGTAAAGTAATTCCCCTACCAAAAGTTAGATCTCCGTCTCACTATAAAGAACTCCGTCCGATAAGTATATTACCTGCTATTAGCAAAATTATAGAGCGTATTTTAAATGATCAAATAAAGGGATACATAGATAATCACAGTTTACTTCCAGAAACCCAATCTGGCTTTCGATCGAATCACAGTTGTAATACAGCTTTACTTAAAGTTACAGATGATATTTTTAAAGCTATAGATAAAAGATAGCTTACTGCTTTGGTCCTGCTCGACTATACTAAGGCATTCGATCGCATAAATCATAACCTTCTTCTCTCAATTCTCGGTTACCTGGGATTTAGTGGGTCTGCTAAAACTCTGATTCGCAGTTATTTGTTTGAAAGAAGTCAAAGTGTTTCACTATCTGGAAAAATTTCGGGTTTGAAGCAATTGGAAAATGGGGTACCGCAAGGGTCAATTTTAAGGCCAGTTTTGTTCTGATTATACACGTCACAATTATTAAAACACATTAAACACTGTGATGCGCATGTTTATGCCGATGATACACAAGTATATGTGTCCTTCCCACCAAGTAAAACCTTAGAAACAATAACAAAACTAAACCAGGATTTAACATCATTGGTTGAAACATCTCGTAAGCATGGTCTTGAGATCAATCCTCAGAAATCAGTGCTTTTATGGTTTGGAAACTCTCATAAAAATGATTACTTGGATATTATGGAAGTTCGCGTTGACAATATACCGCTAGTCAATAAAAATTGTGCTAAAAATTTAGGTTTGTTGCTAGATACGACTTTGCGTTTTTCAGATCATATTAGTCAATGTGTTAAGCGAGCATTTATGAATCTGAAATTCATTTATAGTAATCGCAAATAATTGAACATTTCTACTAAGAAAATGTTGTGTGATGCACTTGTTCTCTCTCACTTTAACTTTGGATTCTTCGTATAACATCGATCGAAATGGCGGAAAAACAACATCACCAAAATGACTGATCTTTGAGAAAAATGCGTCAATACTGGCGCTATTCTAAGGAGGCTTAAACTGAGAATCTTTAATGCTTAGATTTCTTCCCTGAAGCCAAACTCAAAAGTCACTGAAAAATAATAGAATTCCATTCAATTTTCTTATAATTTTCAGATTGATGTAAATATATGTCTGTTCATTTTAAAACACACAAAGGTTTAGAAATAATTTACCGTGTAGAGTTGTAAGGTGATCGTAATAAGGAAATTTACTTCATAATATACTTACTGATACTGATAAAATCAAGCTGAATATTTAAACGAATACGAAAGTTATAAATTCTTCATCATCTTGATTACAGCTATTACTATTATGCGAAATATCATTTATTATTATTATTACTAAAGTAACTTTCCTGAATCTATTCAATCTGGTGTCTAGCAGGAAAATAAGCACCTAAGTGTATGATGCACTTATAGAATTTCGATCTCATCGCATCGTCATGCATATGTCTTGTTGTTGTCGTCGTGTATTGCACGTATTCATACTCCATATGGTGTTCACTTATTCACTATTCAACGAGACTTGTCTTGTCTGTGTATTTCTACAGTGAGATAGTAGGTATTCCTTTTGGTCTTTAACTGTTTGTAAATAATATAAGGTTGGGCAATACCTTGTGCTGACAGCTGAATTGCAAAGATTAACACCAATTTTTTACCCTATACCCATCCTTCTTTGTTCATTTCCGCAAAATACGAGGCATGTTTTTTAAGGAAGTACCGTTTTGGAATTAAAAAAAGACGTACAAAGATATCGCAATAATTTTATTTTTACATGAAAGCCTGTACCTTAATCTACTTTTCTACATAATTTCCGTGAATATTGAGGCACTTGTCATAACGTGGCACCAGTTTTTGAATACCCTCCTCATAAAATTTTGCCGCCTGACTTGTTAACCACTGTATCACAAGATTTGATGAGATCTTTGGTCCGATTAGCCACATGTGGACGGGCATTGTCATGCAGCAAAACCATACCCTGAAGGTGAAGATTTTTTAGACCAAATTGTTACTGGTGACGAAACATGGGTGGCCTACGTCACACCAGAATCGAAACAACAATCCATGGAATGGCGACATTCATCATTACCCAAAAGTGTGAAGTTTAAGCAAACAATTTCTGTCCGGAAAATCATGTGCACAGTTTTTTGGGACAGAAAAGGAGTATTGCTAGTGGAGTTTCTGCCTCGTAATGAGACAATCAATGCAGCGTCTTATTGTGAGACATTGAACAATCTGCGTCGTGCAATCCAGAACAAAAGACGTGGCAAGTTGAGTAAGGGTATCGTTTTGCTGCATGACAATGCCCGTCCACATGTGGCTAATCGGACCAAAGATCTCATCAAATCTTTTAAATGGGAAACTCTAGATCATCCTCCATACAGCCCTGCTCTGGCGCCCAGCGACTATCATTTGTTCCTGCACTTGAAGAAGCACCTGGGTGGTCAGCGTCTTCAAGACGATAACGAAGTCAAAACATTTGTGATACAGTGGTTAACAAGTCAGGCGGCAGAATTTTATGAGGAGGGTATTCAAAAACTGGTGCCACGTTATGACAAGTACCTCAATATTCACGGAAATTATGTAGAAAAGTAGATTAAGGTACAGGCTTTCATTTAAAAATAAAATTATTGCGATATCTTTGCACGTCTTTTTTTAATTCCAAAACGGTACTTACTTAAAAAACATGCCTCGTACTTTCCAAACGAGCGATATTTTCACATCTGGAGTTCGCCGATCTCGATATCATTCCCTATACAAACGGTGCAGCTCTTTTACCATTTTATGTGAGTCACCATATATTAAAATCATATCGCGTTAATTTCTTTCTGAAGTAATCCATTTCTGAGACAACAAACGAACAGTTTTCTAGCATCTTATCTTGTTTTTACCCTATAAACTTGGCGCCGAGTTTGGTATACTCTGTACAAGCTTTTCACTTGACCGTTGATGTGGAAATGAGCCTCAACAGAAAACAAGATGCTATTAAATGTTGCAAAGCTCTAACTTATTTCATTAATGTACTGAAGCATATATGTCTGGCAAACTGAAGCTGTAATTCAAGCCCCAATCGGATTTTGCGGGGTTCATTTTTCATGACCTTGGTCGCCTAGATTTCGGTTTTTGATCTATTTTCGAATAAAGGCAACTTGAAGCATCACTGAATTTTTATACAAAACGTAATCACTACAAAGGGGGAATATTAATTGGGATGATAACTTAACCCTTTGACGCCTACTGGTTTCACTGCGAAACCACTAAAATATGAATTTGACGCGTGTTAATATAGGATATTCTTCACTTTGTTTACGATTCACAGGTGGTGTACACCGCTTGCTGTTGTGTGCAACTTTTTATTGTTCTTTTGGATGGTCTTGCATAATGGCAGGTCCGGATAATGTCTAATTATTACGTAAATGGTCAATTGAAGGTTTTGTGAGGCTCATTACAAATATTTATTAGCATTTCACGTGGTATTTTGTTCAAATATGTAGCTGCTTTCACCTCGAAACCAGTAGGCAAATTACGCAGAATTTTTTTCAGAAAAGAAAAATATGCAAAATTCTTTTGACATGCTGAAGAAACTGGAATCTGATGAACTTTTCAGGCTTATTGATGATATACCATCCGATATAACCGACTTAGTGAAAACGAGGAAGATCAGCAAGTTGTAACACCACGCGCATAAAATAATTTATTTGATATTATGAACTTACCTATTGATGTTGAAGATGATGTCGAAAACGATGGATGGGAGAGTGAGGATGGTATTCAACTTTCAGCTATCAAAGAGAGGAAAATGTGTCAAAATACTGTCTGGACAAAATCCTCTGAATATAGTATAAAAAATTTAAAAACATTCAACGAAGTTACCCGGCCAAATATTGATGAATTTTTGGAAACCCCGATAGATATTTTTTGGTTTATGTCTAAATAAAAAGCAAAACTGTTTGTTGGAATATCACAAAAGCTATATCCGGACGCGCAGTTTAGAAATTCAAGCAGAAAACCTGCAAATCTTAGTATAAGCTTTCTTTAATATATTTTATTTTGCGTTTTGTAATATTTTATGCAATGACTAATGTCCTACTGGTTTCAATGTAAAACCCCCTTCTAATATCTATTTTCGAAAACTGTAATTTTTTTTAGTTACTTTACTGTACAGTATTTTCATCTTGTTTACACATTTCGTTTAACAAAAATTGCTTAAAAACGTTTAAAAAAACTCCGGCGTTAAAGGGTTAAGCATGATTTGAAAGCAGACAATTCTTGGCATGCAGTTTTTGCAGGCTAATCTTTAGCAAAATATTTTATAGATAATTTTACTAAATATAGTAACCAATCAAATTACTTAATTTTAAGTCATGTGTCAAATTTCATCCAATCACCTCTGGATTACAGCGATAATACCCTACATGTGGTGTTTTCAGTTTGGTGTTTTTTTTATTAAAAATTAATTAAACGTCAAACTGACAACTGGTTTAAAAATGTCGCGAAGATTTGGTATATGTATGGAAAATATTTCTCGAGTTTTGTACGACCAGAGAATACGAACTGAATGCTGAAACGAGTTTGCATAATTTGGCTAATATATTGAAAGATTATGCGGTAAATATGAGAAAAGCTGACGGAACTGAATATAAAGAAGCAACTGTAAAAACAGATTACAGCAGGATCCAAAACAAACAAAAATGCAGTTCATCAAATTTGAGTTCAAGTGATTTGGCTAGAATCATTGGATTATGGGATGAATGTACACCAGAAGGTTTACAAAAAAAAAATTACTATATTGTGGTTGTTGAGTTAGCTTGGTGAGGTGGTAAACCAGCTGATTGCCTTATAGATTATTTCACGATTGAGAAAAATAGTGATGGAACGCCAACCAACAGAATTGAATACAATCCAATATTCAGTAAAACATGCCAAGGAGGATCGAAAAGTTGTACAAATAGTAAGTGGCTAGTTCCAAATATTGCAAACGAAAGTGCATGCCCTGTTCGGTTATTCCATAAATTATTTTCCAAAAGGGGGAAAAATATTACTCCAGTCGCCTATTCTTGAGACCAAATCGTTTCTGGAAATCCGAAAGTGACACATGGTTTGACAATATACCGGTAGGCAAGAACACAATTAATATGTGGACCAAATCATCCGCGCAAGCTTTTGATTTGGACACTTAGTGTAAAAAGATATCCAATCATTCGAACAGTTCAACTGCAGTTAGCCATTTGGCAAATAAAGGAATTCCTGCACAGCAATTAATAAAAATAACAGGACATAGCAGCTCTAATTCAATTAAACCGTACTTAAATATTAACCAAGAACGCCATGGTGAAATAATCAACACCATACGAGGAATTTCTTCAACAGTGGAAATTAACAATCCGTCAACATCAGCAAACTCTTCTTCCAATTTAACATTTACCAATTGTACTTTTCACAACTGTAGTTTGTTGTATTGAAAATTATTAAACGTCAGATTGACAATCAAATTTTTGATATCTACAAAGTAAAAAATGATCTTATCGAATACTCCTCGGGCCTTGATAAATACTCAAAATTTTGTCATAGAGAATCCTTCAAGCGAGTTGCTCAAGGATAATAGCAACACGCTTTCGGCATTCTCTATGACAAAATTATCTCGGTATTATCAAGACCCTAGGGGTATTACTACTGATGATTTATTATAACTTCGATGTGGAATATCAAGGCAATAGTCTATCGATCATTGAATTTTGACGTTTGGCAATAAAGTATAGGGTTTAATTCATTCATTGACGAAGGTCGTGAAAGTTGTCTAAAATCCAATCCAAAAACGTTGCTTCTCACAAAATGTTATAACACGCGAATCAATAGTCAGATTGCTGTCAAATTTATACACGTATCGTTTCAAGGTTTATGTGTCATCCTCGGTGGCATCCTATGGCGTTTTTGAATTGTAAACATGAACTTTAAAACACAATTAAGTTGTCTCCTGTATTTGCAAAGCATTGAACAATGAATATCTCTCATTTAATTACATTCAACAACAGGAGATTTTTATGGTGCCAAGACTTCTTCAAGGATAACGGGAAAAACATGTTCAAAGTGACCACGTTAGTTATTAACCACATGCTTAGTTATTCTAAACTGATTGTGGAATAGAAAAAGGACTATACCAGTAAAGTGCATATTGGCTAGCACAAAACCACTCACAATAATAATAATATAATACCTAACCAGTCTTCCGAAGGTGTTTTTTTTTTAAAGAAAATTTATTTTATATTGTTTTTATCGCTTCTTCTTTATAGGTACGCTATGTATATATTATGCAGGTACATAATAAAGTCATAAAATACAGTGCCAGATAAAACAACTAAATGTCTTGCTTCAGGACTCAATAGTCAAAATTAAATCTAGATAAAATAATTACAGCATTATGAAACTACAACTATTTACAAAAATAATAAATGCGCTTTTTTCCTTATAATATAGTGACAAAACGTCGTTGTGATTTTCTTCTTCTATCTTTTTCAACATTCAGAGAAACTTGCAGGCGGTCATATCCAGCTAATTCGATGGCTGAGGCTACATAATGGGGTTTTCCTATAAAAAAATACAAAGCAATGATAGGGTTGGTTATAGAGGGTGTTAGTAACTAAGTGCGACCAACTTCAGGAGGTAATTCTGCATGAAAAAATAATGACAGTTTCCTATATAAACACATGTTCGTAAATGCTTCGTTTTCTGCTGAGATACAGTTTAAGTTTTTCTTAAAAACTGAAGATTTATTGATTGCTCTGAAACCGGTGGAGATATGCAAATGAAATTTAGTGGGTTTTAAGAGATATTTATTGCGCATTTTTTGACATATTAATTAAGAATTTTATGTTAATCAGTGGCGCGCATAATGATCTCAATTTTTTTGAAGAAAAAAAAGGTCCACCACTGGAATTTTTCAAATTAAAAATCATTTTGGAATTCCTCGTTCAATTTCTGATAAAAAATCTCTCTTGCTTTTTTATCGTAGGGGGCATTTGTGCAAAAAAATAAAACATCTCGCGGCGACGCTAGTAGCACAGTATAATAAATAATACAGTATTCTGACTTTCACGTTTGCAAGCCGTCCTGCGCTTGTCCGCTTAATACGCGCAAAAAGAGTATCGGACGTAAATATATTTTGTTATACAGCTCGTGTAGTTTAATATTAAAAAAATAGTATATTTCACCACTTCGTAATATCAATGTAAAATAGCGAATCAATGATCACTATATATAATTCAATACTAGGGGAAATTGAGTTCATGTTTAAATTAGCATCTTCACGTGTTTCGGGTGTAAACAGATTTCGGATTAATTACGCTATTGCAGAAATAATAAGTACGACATTTTGGCAGCAAAGCATTGTAAGTTGGTATGTTGTTTAAGCGAGTAGATTCCATAAGAGTAACACACAAATCTATTTTCTTTTCTACTGACTTTACTTTAATGAAAAATGTGACGATTTGGGAACTATTTTAAAAATGTTTCCCTTCAAAGCAGTTTCACCAAAAGTAGCCTACCGCCTATTCTAAATATTTAACTGTATGTTAAAACACATATTTTACAATTGTTTATCATCGGAGGAGATACGTACGAACTTTTACTCATTTTCGTTGAAGATTACAGTGAATAAGGGCTATCACGTTTTATATTAGTTAAAAATAGCCACTCTAATTGACTTAAAAAATATTAAATATTAAATAAAGCGTTTACTATAACTTAACAAAATAAAAAAAAATTGTTATATTAAAAAAAACAATATCCCATGGAGACTTCATCTTTTCGAATTATCGACCATTACAGAAAAAAATTAGATATATCAATTCAACAAACAAAATAAAAGTTAAATTTAGGTTAAGTTAGGAAGCACTGCTTCAACTTTTGTAAAAATGTCTTTTTTTTACTAATAAAATCTTTATTATTGTTGTGTTTATTATTATTGTTATTAAAAATCACCCTTCATGACAAGATTTAACTGATAAAACCACTCAAGGTTGTTTTCAATCACTATGACACACTACAAATATTTCTGAAATTGACAGCGATATTATTATGTACTTAAATATTTTTACAAAAATAAAAATACAGTACTGTGGTTAGAAACCAAAAACTATAATTATTCTTAGTCAGGACCTGACTGGTAACCCAAAATGGCGGCATCTTACGTCACAGTTTTTTTCAAAGTTGGAACGTGGAGTCGGAATGCTGTACTTATTAATGCTGTGCTAGTAGGCTGTCAACATTCTGTTAAATACGAATATTTCAACAAAATGTCAAATTAGCGTTTCTTTATTATTAGTGTTATTTTTTCTTATTGTTTTGGTTTAATGTTTATTGTATTAGATCGTTCTTGATAATGTATTAAAAAAATGAAAGATACGGGGGCAAGAGGTTTTATTTTTTTGCACAAAGACGATGCCCCCTACGATAAAACAGCAAGAGAGATTTTTTATCACAAATTGAACGAGGAATTGCAAAATGATTTTTTATTTGAAAAATTCCAGTGGCGTACCATTTTTTTTCTATAAAAATATTGAGATCATTACCCGTATGCGCGCCACTGATGAACATAAAATTCTTAGTTGCTTGCCAAAAAATGCGCAATAACTACCTCTTAAAATTCACTACCACCGGTTTCAGAGCAATCAATAAATCTTCAGTTTTTAAGAAAAACTTTAACACCCCGTATCTCAGAAAACGAAGCATTTGCGGACATGTGTTTATATAGGAAACTGTCATTATTTTTTCATGCAGAATTACCCCCTCAAGTTTGAGGCACTTATTTACTAACACCCTGTATATCTTCGATTTCGTCACGAAAACAACACAAAAGTTCTAACTAGTACTTCTGATAAACCTTACAACCATATGGCATTGCATTCTAAGGAAAAAACTTTCACATTTAATCGATTTTTTTAGAAGTATAATAAGAAAAAGCATCCAAAACATATTACTTTAAGTAAGTTGATGAACACTGTAAGTATAATATGCATTATATGAGTTTTCTTTCTTGGATTTTAAATCTTGTTCCAGCCGCTTTCGCGGTTTCACCTTGAAATATTAAATAATGTAATAAAAAAAAGTAATAATCATCTTTAGAGCTATCAACTATCTGTTTGTGAGGAATAGATTCCTTATCGATTTGGCTTGTGGTAGAAAAAAGTCAATGACTTGTATAGGTACTTTCTTTATGCCGCGCATGTAGGAAAATAAAAATGATACCTAACCTAAAAATTATAAAGTTATACAGAGTCATTCAGAACTATCGTATCAAACTATAACTAAAGATTCAGTGTTTCATAATATTGAATCTACCGGGCAGGGAAGACGATATTTCTTTCCGTGCACGATATTATATCGGGTCCGCCATCTAACGTTTTTTTTTTTCAACTAGTGCTTATTTCGTGAAGGGTAACACTTAGCTCATGTCTGATTTGACAGATAATTAGTTTTATCCTTCCGCTGAACGAATATGGTTGTGTATACGCTTGAACAACGCTGGGAAATATTGCGACATTACTTTGAAAATCATGGTAATGTTGCAGAATGTGTGCGAAAATTGCGTACGGATTTTGGAAGAACAGAAGCACCGCCAGCTCCGTATGTTCGTTATCTCGTGAAAAAAGTGAAAGAAACTGGCATCCTCATCGATAAACCAAAGCGTGAAAAGCCAAAAACAGTGCGTACACCCAAGAATATTGCTGCTGTGGCAGAAAGTGTGCGTGAAGCGCCATCAACGTCAATTCACCGTCGGTCTCAACAATTGAACATTTCGGAGACATATTTGAGACGAATTTTGCATAAAAACCTTGGTATGACGCCATACAAAGTCCAATTGGTTCAGGAGTTGAAGCCAACTGACCATCCAATGCATTTGCGCTTCGCTCAGTGGGCCTGCGATCGACTTACAGAAGATGCCGATTTTGCCAAGAAAATCATCTTTTCAGATGAAGCTCATTTTGATCTTGGCGGGTATGTAAACAAGCAAAATTGTCGCATTTGGGGCACAGAAAACCCGCACGCATACATTGAAAAGCCGATGCACCCAAAACGAGTCACTGTTTGGTGCGGATTTTGGTCCGGAGGCATAATTGGGCCATTTTTCTTCGAAAATGAGCAAGGAGTGGCCGTTACAGTCAATGGCGATCGTTATCGGGCCATGTTGAACGAATTTTTGGTCACAAAAACTGAAGAGGAGGATATTAGCAACATTTGGTTTCAACAGGACGGCGCTACGTGCCACACAGCCGAAGCTACACTCGATGTTTTGCGCCCTGTTTTTGAAGATCGCATTATCAGCCGCAGAGCTGATGTCGTTTGGCCACCTCGGAGCTGCGATTTGACACCGTTGGACTATTATTTGTGGGGTGCCGTCAAAGATAAGTGTTACGTCGACAAGCCAGAGACAATTGACGATTTAAAGGACAATATTCGTAAAGCCATTGCTGAAATACAGCTGCACACAATCGATAATGTGCTTAAAAATTGGACCAATCGTGTAGGCTACTGCATGGCCAGCAGAGGCAGCCATTTGAATGAAATTATTTGTCATTATTAACCGGAAGGATTGTACTTTCAAATAAAAAAAGAAATTTGAGAAAATATTCAGCAGTTTTGCTTTTATAGCATTTTCAAAAAAAAAAAAGTTATCTGGCAGACCCAATAGGTACGGGAAATACAGCGCTATTTGGATACGTTAAACTTCTGGAATCAAATTTATTAAGTAATATTGAATTGTGAATACTACGCCTTGGAAAAGTTCCATCGACCTTGTATTTTCTCAACTGTTTGTTTATGGCAACCATATTAATGAAGCATATTCCACCTTCAAACGCTTATTGGCATACCTAATGTTGTCAAGACACTAACGGCCGTATTTAACAACCCTTGATACATTTTTATCAGACTGTCAAACTGCTTAGTAGTCTGCTAATTATACAAGTTGTTTCTAAAATCGGTGGCCAAAATTTTTGAGCGAATTGGGTACGCCTAATCATGAAAAAAATTTAAATTGTAATTTCCTTATTTACAAAGATACAGGGTGTTAAAGTTGACTGCTTGAGGACGATTTTTTGAAATCTTTTCGAAACGAGGAGGTAAAGATGAATTAATCAAATGTAGCATATTTATTCACCTAGTTAAATGTCTTGAACTGACATCAAATTGAATAAAAAAGGATGACCATAGGCGGACAAACGGGGGGACAATTGACTTAATTATAACCTAACTTTTTTTTCTTGTGAATTTTATTTCATTTGGGTCAAAAATGTGATAAAATAAAGTTTTCTACATAAAAAAGGCATACTTGGTTTTTCGAGAAATTCGAGTTTGAAAATTTTAGGACAAAACCAACCATTAGTACATAACATTAATAAAATTTTGAAAAACTTTTCAGTAGTAATACCCCTAGGGTCTTGATAATACCGAGATAATTTTGTCATAGAGAATGTCGAAAGCGTATTGCTTGATATCCTTGAGCAACTCGCTTAAAGGATTCTCTATGACAAAATTTTGATTATTTATCAAGGCCCGAGGAGCATTCGATAAGATAATTTTTACTTTGTAGATATCAAAAATTTGATTGTCAATCTGACGTTTAATAATTTTCAATACAAAATGTATAGTTTTAATCAAACAAATATTATTCATTTTTATTTAAAACTACAGTTGTGAAAAGTACAATTGATAAATGCTAAATTGGAAGACGAGTTTGCTGAAGTTGATGGATTGCAATTTGCATTGCATTGCATTTTTGAATATCACCTGGTAAACGGGTCGAGTACAATTTTGAAGTCATTAAAGTATTTTTCCTAGAGTAGCCTAGTATTCCAAATTGTTTGTACAGTTGCTTCTTTATATTCAGTTCCGTCAGCTTTTCTCATATTTACCGCATAATCCCCTGTGTACTAAGGACCAGTTTTGTCCTAAAATTTTCTAACTCGAATTTATCGAAAACCTTTAAGTTTTTCGAGAAAAAACAAGAATACCTGTTTTTAGTGATATTTTCTCTTGTATGCAATTAATAAAAAACCAATATGAAATTTATGTACAAAATAAAAAATCTATTTATTCTATTAACAACTAACATGTGCTTTGTAATTTAGGTTATTTTTGAGCTGCCGCTTAGCTTGGCTTCTATTTTTGGAATGACATATAAAAAACGGAATTCGATTCTTGTTCTGCCTATTTCGGCAAAATGATACAGGACGTTTCTATGCCTTGTTATGATTATGCATATGGGTTGCAGTACTTTACCATACCAGTTTTCCTATCCCAATTATCCAAAGATGAGACCTCTGCTGTAGAATTTAGAAGATATGTGGCAGAACATTGGAAAAATCACGTAGAAATTTTTACTGACGGGTCTAAAAAAGAACGCAACCAAGTGGGGATAGGGATTTTTTGCCCACAGAGAAATATCTCCATAGCAGAAAGAGTTCCGGATTATTTTTCAATATGTACAGCTGAAATTATTGCTATTAAAAGAGCAATAGAAATGTGTTGTTCAGAACCTGGAAAATATATTATATTCTCCGACTCGAGAGCTGCTCTTATGAAACTGAAAAAAATAGGATTACATGGGAAAATGGACAGGATAACTTTGGAAACTAAAAAATTAATTGCTGAGAAAACGGAAAACAGAATAATAGTAACATTATCATGGGTTCCTTCTCACTGTGGAATTAAAGGCAATGAGATTACCGATCAATTGGCGAATAGAGGACGAGAAAAGCAAGAATTAACTGAGTATTTGATACCGTATATGGACCTCCTGGGACTACTAAAGGACAGCGTTTGGGTTGGGTGGAGCGAAGAATGGAGGTCGGTTGGACGAACTAAGGGTGTGAACTATGTTGCTATGGTGGAGAAACCATATAGAAGGGTATGGTTTAGAAGCTATAAGAATAACAGAAAAGATTTAGTTACACTGTGCCGTATGAGGAGTAATCATTGTTTATCGGGAAAACATTTGAATAAGATTCATGTGAGGGACAGTGCGCTTTGTGAATGTGGTGAAGAAGACACTTTACAACATATTTTTTTTGAATGTCCACAGTATGTTGCTCAAAGTAAAGAGTTGTATCAAGAACTTTCGGTTAGTGCTTTGGTGGCGCCGCTTTTGATTGGGTTCTGTAGTGCATGAATTACTTTCGCCTAGAGTAGTTGAATTTGTAGGTGGCTTTTTGATAGCATGTAATTTGAGACTTTAGAGTGAGTTTGTGCTTCTGGTGTGGGAAAGATGAATAAGTGAAGGCTAAATTGAATCTTCTTATCTTTCAAGGTCTTGTGGCGGTTTGGGACTCACCCCTTGTGTTATCCGAACGAGTATAAAGGTGTTCAATCACCCCTGGCCAAATAGCCCTGGTAGCTGCGGCCAATAAAGAAGAGCAAATACATACATACATACAATTAGATAGATGTCAGCGTTAGACATAAAAAGTCGGCGTTACCAACATTAATTCACTAAGTGTCTGTTTACACACAATAAAAATAAGGTTCGGTTTACATACATAATAGTATACCTGCAAATGAACATAAAACAAACTGAACAATACCTGTTTTATGTAGAAAAGTTTATTTTATCACATTTTTGATACAAATAGAATAAAAGTCACAACAAAAAAAGTTCGGTCTAAAACCACATTGTTCCTTCCGAGAGTGGGAGAAGATGATTGGACGAAATTCTTGCAAGAACCGTTCCGGCGATATCACAGGTCCTCCTTCTTTAAAAAGTTCAAGAGATATGCCATCAGAGCCAGCTGCTTTGTTGTTTTTAAGTTGTCGAATAGCTCTATCAACTTCTTGCAGAGAAGGTACATCTCCCAGGTGTTGTTGGGTTGGTCTATGTGGCAACCCATCGAGTGTTGCATTATCAACATTCATGTCCCTGTTTAGTAGTAGAACTAGCCACAAATGAAGACGACTTAAATCCAGTTAGGCTTTCCACACCACTTGTTTTAATAAAAGTGGAGAAAACTACGAGTATTTTACTTACTTATTTTACGTTGTGTCAACTTAATAATAATTTAATTTCATACCATCACTGTCCAATTAATTATTCAACAAAAGTCTCAGAAATGGTAATTCGTGAATAGTTTAAAATAATAATAAAAAAAACTATCACATACAAACACGTTAAACTTGGAACCGTTATGTTTTCGTCCGCCGTTACTTGGTCATCAGCAGAGAGGTGCGTCGTCGACATAATCAATTCCATCTAAGTACAAAAACAATTGTAATACTTTTTTTTACGATGACAGAAATAACGCACAAACAAAGAAATATCCTCAGGTATTTTACACAATTTTATGTTTACTATGCACGGTTTCATTCATAATGTCAGGTGAATTAATCAGATAAACCCATACGAGTAAAATAAATCCTCATTTTATTGTTACAGGGTTGGACAACATCTACCTGAACTCCTTCATCTCCCCGAACTCTGCCGCAAAAGACAACGATGACTTCCGGGAAATCCTACCGTCGAATCAACATGCACAATCACGTACTTCCGGTCCCAGTAAAATTACAGACAGCACTAGTGAAATTTCTTTGATGACACATTCGGCTATTGTTCATAATGTCGTTGAACGCTCCGCAGGTCCAATCATTTCACTACCAGTGAGTCAGTCGGCGTCCGGAGTAGATAACCTTGGTTTGTATAAGAATGTTGGTGATGCACTGGAAGGGAATGATGTAGAGGCATTGTCCGGCCGGATTGGGAATTATATACAACCATCTAGAACGGTATGTTTAAGAAAAAACTGCAAAAATTGACACTCAAACTGCTTTAGCATACTTGAAAACAGAGATATACAGGGTGTTTAAAAAATAAGTGAATTATTAGGTTATTTTTTGTGTTCATCTTTACCAATATTATTGGCAACTAAATGTACCTACACCTCTAACTTTTTTCTAATTTCGATATTATTTTTTCTTTATGTCAAAGTAACTAAAAATATCTACAGTTTTTTTAATTTCTTTTCGTCAAAACTTAGAGATAAAAAATAAAAACCATTGATTGTTCATTTTAGTACGGCCTGTATATAAAGCACAACAAAAACTAAAATCTTGCCCGTGGTCCTGGGTGCTACTGGCACTGTATCCTGCTCACTCCAAAAATTCTTAGACGAAATACCAGGTATAATGCACTTGTGCCAGCGGTTTTTCTAAGCCTGGAAGTACTTTTGGTATGACCTTGACCTCTGCCAACGATAAAATCTTTACCTCCTCAATCGTGGCCAAGACACGTGAATACGGTGTATAAGATCTTCTTCTTCTTTTTATGCATATTCGTTAGTGAATGTTTGCGACTACACGATTCATCTCTATCCTGTCTCTAGCTGTATGTATTAGGCTTTCCACTGTTCGCAAGCCCGTCCATTGTCTTATATTACGTAGCCATGACATCTTCTTTCTTCCCGCTCCTCTCTTTCCTTCAATCTGGCCCTCGATAATCAGTTGTAGGAATTGGTATTTCGTGCTTCGCATTATATGTCCTAGATATGCAGTCTTTCTTTTTTTGATCGTCAGCAGCAGTTCACGTTCTTTGTTTATTCCTCGTAGGACATTTTTGTTGGTCACTCGGGCCGTCCATGAGATTTTTAGTATTCTACGATATACCCACATCTCAAAGGCTTCTATTCTATTCATTGTGGCTACTTTTAGTGTCCAGCTCTCAACACCGTATAGTAACGCCGACCAGATGTAACATCTCGCGAATCTCACTTTCAGGTTCAGGTTAAAGTCCGCATTGGTAAAAATACGTTTGAATTTCATGAATGTGTTGCGGGCATTCTCTATGCGACATTTTACTTCCAACTCGGATGTCCAGTGCTCACTGAGCCATACTCCAAGATATTTAAATTTATTCACACGTTCAATTGATGATCCATCAGATGTTAATCTTGCATTCTTAAAATTGTCAGGTTGGCGAGTAATGACCATATATTTTGTTTTTTTGGCATTTATTTTTAGGCCCATTCTCTCACTGTGCCGTCCCACTACATCGACAAGGCATTGAAGATCACTCATACTATCAGCAATCAAGACCGTGTCGTCCGCGTAACGAATGTTATTGATCCACGTCCCATTGACTTTAATGCCCTTTTCTATGTTCTCAAGTGCCTCCTGAAAGATGTTTTCAGAATACAAATTGAACAGCAGAAGCGAGAGACACACCCCTGCCTGACTCCTCTGCAGATTTCAACATTGCTGCTCTGTTCTCCATCGATCTTTATGTGGGCAGATTGTTTTAGACAGAGATTTTCAATGTAGCGAATATCTTTGCCGTCTATATCCATTTGTCTCAGAATTGTTAGTAATTTATGATGTTGAACCCTGTCAAATGCCTTCTCGAAATCTATGAAACATAGGCACACATCTTTCCGTTGATTGTGGCAGTTTTGTATCAGTACTTGTGTTGCTACTAATGCTTCTCGAGTTCCCAGGCCTTGTCTGAACCCAAATTGTGAGTCGCTGATGCTTTGCTCGCACCTTCTGAATATTCTTTGATGGATAACCTTAAGGAACAGTTTTAAGGAGTGGCTCATAAGGCTGATAAGTCTGTGGTCTTCGCATTTCCTAGCGTTATTCTTTTTTGGTAACGGTATGAAGGTAGATGACAACCATTGATCGGGATATTGCCCTGTTTCATATATTCTGTTGAAGAGTTTGTGGAGAACTGTTACACCGCGCCTTGTTATTTTTTAATGTGCGGATGGTCCTTTCTATTTCCGCTCTTATTATTGGGGGTCCTGATAGATCATCCTCCGTATCCCGGCCAAGAGTTCTTTCTTTCTTTGTATAATATCACCATAACTAAAATGTGACAGTACTAAACTGTCGCATAAAAGTTTTTTTGTTTGCCAGTTACGCCATCTTCTACTACCGTATATTGCTTTTAAATTAGTAAAAGCCCTCCTTATGCAAAGACTCACATGCTTCGTAAACCTCAATTCGGTATCCAGTACGATCCCCAGGTTTTTTGTATATTGATTATGGTTGAAATAAAGTTTACAGCTCCAAGAATTGAGGAGATTCCTGTTAGATGAAGCCTAAAAAATGGCCAAATCAACAGATGATCCTCCGTGGGCAATATTAGATGAGAGAGGGGGATAAACAGTTCAACCACTCCCAGTCCCTGTTTCTACTATTCTTCTCATAATGAGAAGTCTTAAAGAAGGAGGTAAAAGTCAAATCTCATATTATTTATTCGAGGAAAGGAACTAATCAGTTCCCAAATCCCCTAATTATAATTGGCATAACTGTGAAGAAAATTATAATAAAAGCGTGGGCAGTTACGATAACATTATAAATTTGATCATTTCCAATTAGTGAACAAGGGTTTCCTAATTCTGTTCGAATAATTAATCTTAGAGACGTTCCCACTATTCCTGATCATACTTCGAAGATGAAGCGCTCGTTATGGCTTTTATTACCAAACAGCAAAAGTTCCGACTTCGTTGGATTTATTTCTAGCCCATGAGATTGAGATGCTTTTACAATTTCTGAAATGTCATCATTGATCCTGTCAACACTTTCTTTGACCGCATTTGGTGCAAATGATAAATATATCTGAGTATCATCCGCGTACATGTGAGCCTTACAAAATTGTAAGAATGCGGTAAACTGAGACGTATATAAAGAAAACAAAATTGGGAATAAAATAGAGCTCTACAGAACGCCACTCCTCAATCTTTCTATTTGCGATAGCTTCCCTCTATGGGAAACCATTTGACTACGCTTTTCTTCTTCTTCCGCTGCTATCCATTAATGGATGTTTG
The DNA here is from genome assembly GCA_911728435.2 of Apoderus coryli. NCBI lineage: Eukaryota > Metazoa > Arthropoda > Insecta > Coleoptera > Attelabidae > Apoderus > Apoderus coryli. The sequence continues at coordinate 44,779,290 of OU452199.1, read as the reverse complement.
CGATCACTTCTGACCATTTTTTTTTATCTCTGGTGGCGTGAATTAATTCTCCTGTGGTTCCTATTCCTGTCCAATGCTTGATGTTTCGGAGCCACGACATCCTCTTTCTGCCTACACCCCTTCTTCCTTCTATTTTTTCTTCTATTATTAATTGTAGGAAATGGTACCTTTCGTTGCGTATCACATGCCCCAGATACGCTGTTTTCCTGCGCTTTATCGTGTCCAGCAATTCGCGTTCTCTTCCTATCGTCCTCAAAATTTCCTCGTTGGTCTTTCTTGCTGTCTATGGGACTTTCAGGATTCTTCGATAAATCCAAATTTCAAATGCTTCTAGCCTATTCACTGTGCTAACCTTCATTGTCCAGCCTTCCATACCGTACAACAGTACGGACCATACATAACACTTTGTGAATCTTATTCTGAGATTGAGGGCGGATTGACTACGCTCAGTCAAATAGTTTTTAATTAGGGCGGTGGATGGACCGTTGAAACCCATATACCTCGGAATAGCATTCAATAAACTATGATCAAGTCTATCAAATGCTTTACTGTACATCAGTACTAAACCTGTCATTTTACCTTGATCAGTATCCGCAAATTGATCGTCTGTGACATTAGGCAAGGCAGTGCAACAACTATAATCGGATCTGAAGCCCGATTGAATTTTGGGCAATAAGCTTTGTTCCTCCTCGTATCCCTTCACTTGGTCATCGAGAATTCTTTCAAGAATCTTGATCATCATATAGGCAAAATACTCACAGATCGCAAATCCGTGAAATCTGAAATATTCATAACAAATAGATAAGATGAGTTGAATTTTCAGGATAAGGAAAATGTGGCGAGCGAAATCCCACATACCACAAGCGATACGAGTTCGGGGGAAGACAAAGGGGCTCCGCAGGGCCGATCTCTACCGCTGCAGGAGCCCCAAGAAATTTCCCCAACTGCCACGATGGTGACAACGCAGAGTTTTGCTTCAATCTCCGTTGATACAGCAGTCGGCAGACAGGTTGACTATGAAATAACAAACATTTTATAATTTTCTCTAAAGTAACTGTAAATATTTTAGGCAAACCCTGATCTCCAAGACATCATCACCGGCATCGTCAAATTACTGAATGGTAAAGTGAACGTGCAAGCCAACACCGGTCCTGGTCATGGTAGACCATTAAGACCTGTGTCTACCAGAATTAACAATCGAGGACCACCGAGAATAACTGATGTGCCGGCTCTGCCTCCGGATTTTGATGTACCGGCACCCCCTATGCCTCCACCGCCAATAAGTAAGCAAACAATCTGTGCCTCTAATTTATTCATCAATATTTAATAATTTCCAGACCAAATGCCACCACCAATGTCAACCCGCATTCCAACTCCGTACCCCTTCGACATGCCACCTCCTTCAAACATGTCCCCAGTGAAACGTCCCAACTATGGTGCAGGCAGTAGCATTCCTATCTCAGACCAATCGGTAGCGAGCAGTAACAAACGTCCAGGATTCTATCGTCCTGTAACGATCCCACCATGGAATAACAATCGGCATAGACGACCTCCAAAACGTCCTGCTGGAGTACCTCCTTACAAACCTTTACCTCCCCTAAACTCCGATATGATCAGTATAACATCGGAGAAACCTAGTAGCGGTGAAGATATCTTAACACTCGATTTGGGACTAGGTAATCACGAGGAGGAAGAAGAACAACAAGAAGAAGATCAAATTAGTGAGGAAGAACTTGGGATAAGTAATAAAACTAATGTTACATCGACAATTTCAAGTGATGTTGTTTCTGAAGCAAGTCACCATCAAGATGAATTAGCGGAATTTGAGAAGAACAAGGAAAAGATCCCTAAACCTGAGAAAAGTAGTAAAACTACAGTGGTGACTCCAACAATTGCTTCAGTAAATAATGCTGAATCGACTTCAATGGAACCTTCGTCGCAAATCCAACCAAGTCATGTTAACAATACAATATTGGAATCTACTACGGTCATGCTCGATAGGAATGGAAGTGAGTCAAGTTCAACGAATACTTCTGAAGTTGTCACAACTTTAAATTTAGAGTCATCAATTCAGGATGTTGTTAGTGTTACCGGAACAAGTACCTCGTTTGAAGCTAAAGATGATTTGACTAGTATTTTAAGTACCTTGTCTAGTACGCCTACAGCTGAGTTACCGGATACTTCAACTGTCCTAAAGGCAAGTGAAAGTAGCAGCACGGATTCAGGGCAATCGACCAGTGACACTTCTTCAAGTACAAAGTTCCCTTATTACTCTTACAAACCACGGCCTGGCATCGTTTTGGACGATACTGAATATAAACCGGGCGGTATGAAGAGACAACCGGTCATAACTCGTCCACCATTTGGTGGGTTGGGTGATATCTTTGATATTACCGTTTCTGCAGTGCAAGGGCCTGGTGGAGGTGCTTCGGCAGGACAAGGTCAACCGTTCGTCATACCAGGTAAGAGAAATTGGTGTCTCTAACTTTACACCTGTAGATTTTTCTTAATTTTCCTATGATCACCTTCATTTTCATTCAAATAAGCTGCATCTGAAAAATAATTAAACTTTATCTAGGAAGGAACATTCAACAATGCCTTTGCGCAACGACAGAATTAATTTGTCTGAAAATTAAAGAACAGTCGAAATAACCTCGTTAGGCAGCTTTGCAGGGAACCTGAGCACATCCCACCTGAAGGTTCTGTCTCTCAGATCCTTTGTAATCATTAGTCGACACTAATTTCTTACTGTAAGAACCAAAATATTCGATTTCAAACTTGGTTTCAGTTGATATAGAAAATATTCACGCCTCAGCACAATCAGACGTCATTACAAGTCCAGTAGGTAATGAAGGTTTTGTTTCTATTGATGGAAAACGGACATATTTAAATCTTTTTGGTGACAATCCACCATCACCTACAACCACTTCAGTAGCAGGAGCAGCAGCAGCGATCAAACCAAGTTCACCATCGAATAATCAAGTGATTGGAACTGGGTATGCTGTGGTAGAAACTGAAAAACCAAACAGTAAAGTACAGAATATGGGATCGGTGAAACCGACGATACGGAGACCGGGTTTCGGACGACCCAGACCGAATCAGCCGCCAGTAAGGTAAGAATGCCTGCTTATAAACTAGGACAGGTTTATTTTAAATATTCTCTGAGCAAAATGCCTAAGAAACTCAGATACTCAAACTGAAGTAACCCTTGTACCATTTCAGGATTGACACATGCATTGTCGGTGATGATTCCACCTGCGATGTGTCACAACACGAAATTTGCCGTACGGAATCTGGAGTAAGTGCTTGCCATTGTAGACCAGGCACTGCACGTCGTAAACACCGTGATCCTTGCAGGAAAATTGTTTCTGTGATGCTATCCATGCGAGTCGATCGATTATACGAACGACGAGTAGTTTGGGCAAATGAGTTGATTGACAAGGCTAGCGAAAGTTACCAGCAACTGTCCTATGAGGCTGAACGAGCGGTAGGTTTGTCATTAAAACAATGTGAGTAGTGAGAGTAACGTTTGTATTTTTTGCAGTTGGAGTCAGCGATGTCCATGACTCCATTTAGTGATGAATATCTGGGTTCAAGAGTGAATAACATCTACCGCGGAGATCGATCGCAAGGACAAGCGGGTGTTTTTGTTAATATTACATTGCAACTAGAGGAAAAAGCTGATACAGCCCGACCTTCGGTACGTGGAGATATCCAAAAGCACTTGCTAGGAGTGATTCAGCGTCGGAGTAACAATATTGGGAACAGCGCTCTTTGGGTTGATAGCCCACCTGGATCAGTATCTAGCTTACAAGGTAAGTAAAGTTCTACTAATATTTTTTGCATGAATGATTACGATTTTTTAATTATTATTCCAGATATTGATGAATGCTCATCCCCAGACTTACATGACTGTCATATCTTAGCGAAATGTATTAATGTGTTTGGTGGATTCAAATGTGAATGTCGTGAAGGTTTTAAAGATCCTTGGGTTGATAATAAACATAGAGCTGGAAGGCATTGTGAACAATGCTCAGCACAATATTGCAGCAATAGAGGAGAGTGTAAATATCAGAATGGCCAGGAATCTTGTGTGTAAGAAATTTTTCATTTACATTGATAGTTATTAGATCTTTACAGATGTTTTATATTTTAGGTGTACTGGAAATTACTATGGTAACCAATGCGAACTAGATGGTGAAGTTTTAGGAGTTGCTATTGGAGCTAGCGTTGCTGCCGTTATCATTATAGGACTGACCCTAGTTTGTCTTGTTATGTGGAGGTAAGTTCATACGATGCAAAAATGCCTGCATTCCTCATTTTTTTGTTGTAAATTTATAGTCGACGGTGGAGCAGAGAACAAAAAGCAGCTATTGGTAGTCCAGTATTTGGATATATGGCAACGGCCAGTAACACAGTCAAAACGCCAGTAGTTGGAGCACCACCCTATCAACTAACGTTGGAGGATCGACTCAGATGGGCTCAGATCGCTGATGTCATGGCCCAATCGAATCATTATGCAGTAAGCACTTGAAATCCTGAGTTACTTTTTAAAATTTAATAAAGCAATGTTTGCAGCCTGAACCAGGTCTCACGGCTCCAACACGTCCATCATCAGCAATGTTTGGCTATCCAAATCTTGCTTTCGCAGGAACACTGCCACATCATCCTGTTGCATCGCTTCATGGCGGTACTCTACCACCAGTACCACTGCCAAGGTTAAATCTTCAAATGCAAATGGCAAATCGAGCTGCTAGTATACATGGTGGTGGAGGTGGAGGTGGTATGAGACCATTAGATAATTCTAGTTCTAGTGAGGAAGAGGATAAAGTGGATTTGTTGGGAAGGAATTTTCAAGTGCCGAGGCCGAAGAGTCGAAGCAATGCTTCAGTTGCAGTAAGTCTCATCTCAGTGTCTAATTAATTGAAAAAGTTACAGTATTGGGGGCCATTTTTTTCTATAGACATTTGGAACTGATATTAAAGTTTTTTCATTATTCGAGCGAAGTGATGTTCTTTCAAATAATTTTGTCTATCTAAAGTACAATTTCAGGAGTCCGCCTCAACCGTTATCTACAGGGTCTCCCAAAAAACATTCCCCACTCTTTGAGGGTAGAATCTATGACCAAAAATAAGACAAAAATCATTTATGTCAAAATTTCGAAAAATGTTTCCTTATGAAATTGTGACCATTTTGAATATTAAAATGAAGTAATTTTCGAAAATAAAATCAAATGTTCAAATTCAAATTATTTATTAACTAAACACATAATAAAACAAAAACATTTCAATTTACAAAAGCAAGCAACTATTTTATTCAATAATTGTTTTCTACACGGCCTATTGCTTCGTTTGTAATTTGTGCTAAAGCTTCACTGTTGGGTAGGACATGGTAAAGCGTATTTTCAGATAACCCCAAAGCCAAAAGTCTATTGGGTTGAGATCCGGGGACCTAGGAGGCCAAGAAATAGGTCCTCCACGATCGATCCATTGGTTGAGAAAACGTCGATTTAATATCTCTCAAACATTCGTGTTTTTCCGACTGGTGTAGACGCCATGGCCTCAGATTAAACCCTAATAAAACTGTTGCGTTATGCATTGGTAATGAGCGCCATACGGAGTTGATACGGACTTCTGGTAGTGTTATTGTTGTTGGAACAGTGGTGCGGTGGGTGGATACCGTAAAGGATCTGGGTATCTTAATTGATTCCAAATTAAGTTTTAGTGACCACTGTTGTCAGTTATATAAAAATTCGTTTTTTAGGATCAAATGTATGTACCATCTAAAATATATTTTGGATGAAAATACAAAGTTGCTTCTTGTTAAATCCTTGATATATCCGCACCTTGACTACTGTTCCCAAGTGTATTATTATTACTTGCCTAATTATAATAAAGCTAAAATTCAGAGAATTTAAAACGCGTGCGTAAGATTCATCTGTTCCGTTCCATTTGCGGCTCATATTACATTATTTTGAACAAAGCTTGCAGAACTATGAATTTTTTTAATTTTTGAACCCTCTTTTAAACCCTTTGCCTACGCTCAATGTTTCCTAAAATCTAATCAGCTCCTTGCCATGTCCAATAGTATTTTTGTACCAAATTTGGTTAAAATCTGTTAAGCGGTTTTTGCGTTTTCGTGGATACAGACAGACAGACATTTTTTTAAAACTACTTATTTATGTATAATATGACCAAAAACAAGTATTTCCGGTGAAATTAAAGAAGAATTTAATAAATAAGGAAATGAATACGATTTCAAGTCATATACATTATACTAACACTACGTTTCGACAAATCTATTCATGTTGTCTTCTTCAGGTACTCTTAAAACATTGTTGTTGTTACATTGAGAAATAATAAATGTCTTTATTTATTTAAATGCATAATTTTTGGAAGTTACAATTATTATTCATTGTAAAATATCTGTTGTGTTATACACACGATTTCATTTACTTTTTATAAGATGAAAATTATAATTTATAGTAGTGGTAGAGATTTAAAATGGACCTGGGCATTTTATCCTAACAAAACGGCCGCCTTAAGAACTTACCTACTCATCAAGTCACTCTCACACACCACCCGTGCTGCTTCAGGGTTTTTCTTTTGCTGGCCAGCCACACTACCCTACTTCACTATTAGTCCCAAACACTTATTACGACACACGTCAAACTCTCGATTCACAACATACAGAATTACAATTCTTGCGGGTGTAAGAAAAAAGAAACTAATTAATTTACTTAACATTCATAGGACAACGACAATTGTCTATGGCGGTTGTAAGTCGAATCGTCCTGAGAGAAAATATTTCCTTTCCCGGTGCGCAGCAGTACAGTACTTAAGGCGAACCATACACGCGCAAACTAAACATATTAATTATAATAATGAAACTTAATGAAAATGATACCCAAAACCACTACAAATTTAAACTTGCCGTATACAAACTAAAATATGTAAGTGATTTAAATTGAAAACAAAGAAAAGAAAAAATGCTCTATAATGTAAAATTAACATAGATTAACGAGTGGACGCAACAATATCCTTGTATGATTGCTGTTAATAAAATTCTCATAATAATTTCTGTTCATTGCAATGTTAACGTTAACAAGCGATTTTTTACAGTGTAGGTATGTATGGAAAATAATAATATTTATCCACTTTTAATAAATCCTATAATAAAATCATTTGAATACGTACCTAATTATATCACATGATAACTGTTTGCAAAATGATAAAGTGATTTTTAGCAGTAACCTATCTCTCGCCAGATTTAATTACCAGATTTTCTAAATTGTTTATAGTCACAGAAAAATAAAACTAGAATCCAAAATGCAGTGCAAAACTTTGAAAATATCTTTGGTATTTTGCTTATTGCTTGTTGCTGGGACAAGTGAGTTAATAAATAGTGACACAACAAATTTTGTTCAATGGTTTAAAAAGCTGTTTAAAAATGCGAGTAATCAGAATATCGACACCTCTGTTTCTCAAAGATGTATAATTTGTACAGTGAAATGCCAGTCTGGATATATTAAAATGAATAATCAATGTTTGGCGGTATTTGCTAAATGGTTTGTAAAATAATGTACTTAATTTTTATTATACAAAATCCCGGAACGCTAGAACAAAAAAAAATAGTCAGCTCTTTACATCGTAATCATAGATTTGTATCTCCAATGTGTCAAAGATACGTAAGACAAAGCACCGTGTTACAAATCGATGAAAACTATGACAAAATTGAATGAATTGGGCTTCGAATTGCTCACCCACCCCGTGTATTCTCCAGATTTAGCCCCCAGCGACTTTTTCCTGTTTTCAGAGCATCAAGAAAGTGCTTCAAAAAGAGTTTTTCTCAACGATAAAAAAATAAGTGCATAATTAGCACTTTTGCATTTGGGGACTTCAAGGTCTTGAAGTTTGTCCATGCGATAAATAATTATTTGGCTAAAATAAATAATTTAAATAAATAAAATAAACAATAACAAACATTGAATTGTGCTGAGAAGTTTTTCTTTTGCATTTAAAGTATAGAAAAATATTTTAGACATCAATAATTGAAGTATTTTCGTTTTTTTTATCATTTTCAGAACCAAAGCGGCATATATTATGATGTAGACTACGACCAAAACGACTTCTACAAACCTTCAGGCGGTATTCCAATGAGTACGTATGGTCGAACTCCATTTTTCAGGAATTAGATCTTATTTAAACTTGCATAGTCTACATTATGCAATAGTTTTATTAAGTCTGTAACAGATACATTATTGCTATAAACAATTAGATACTAATTAGGAAAAAATGTAAGAAAAAGTAATTTTCTTTTTAGAAAAAAATAAATTTAATTATGTATATACACAAAATTATAAAAAAAAAACTTGTTTTTAAATGTCTTCCGAAAAGAAATGCTCAAAATTTTATAAACATATTTTTAATAATTAAAGTATTACTAAAAAATTAAATTGAAAAATTTATTTATACTTATAATATACGAAATAGTTTTAAGTTAAGACAAGTGTCTGTATAAATATTAATAATATTGAAACACTAGTTAAGTACCTATATTTTTGTTTTTCTTTTAATGTAAATGTGAAATTTGAAAGCAACGAATTATTTTATGTTTTTAGAATTATTAAATATTTTATAATAATTAATATTGTTTTTTATTACGAATATAATTCATTTTAAGTTCGCGTTAATTTATTTTTTATTTATGTGATTATATATTTTGTTGTAGTAATAAATTAGTTTGTACAATTATTACTAGTTTTTATTTTTAACATTATTGCATTTTTTTCTTGTTGGTTAATAAAAAATGCTTTGGGTGTTTAACTGCACTTTTAATTAAAATTAATATATTGTGTCCTTTGCAAATGAAATGAAAAAATAAGTTAGAATAACGCGGGTATCGTGTATATTTTTTAAACGCAGTTTAATTTTGTGACACATCAGATAGTATAAGTAGGTACTGGCTTTACCTAAACAAGGAAAAATTTGGAATTGTATGTTTTGTAATTCTGAAAGAACTCTAAGAATGGAGAATTCCAGATTTTAAAAAAATTATTTTTTGCCCAAAAACTAACTTTCCTGGACGCATCTGAGTAGCAGTTAGGTTACTTGTTTATTTCTTTGAAAATGATTCTGTAGGTCTGCAACACTCGAAAAGCTCATATAATCCAGGAAGAGAATTTTTTCAGAATACCCATTTTTAGACTAAGTATTATTAAATACTGAAAACATGACAGGTCAACAAAATAATTTTTTAACTCCGCGCTCCCAGCTAACCAATCAAACTTTTTGTACCAATCATTATTAAAATCCCTAGTTTTTCCCGCGGTGGCAATATTTACTTAAATCTGGAATAGGCCTCGCTCATTCTTGAACGACCTATAGTTTATAGTCGCTTTGAAAATGACCGCCGATATATTAAATAATTGATTATATCTCCAGAATTTCGCATTTCTAAATCTACGTTTACTTGTAGTACTGTCGGCGTTGGTGCACTACAGCCTGGACCTAGAACATCCATGTTTTCCATACTATTAACCATTCGTGATAGTGACACTAGCACAAAAAAATATGCTTCACTTTAAGAAACTTTACACGAAAAATTACTAAATACCTATTTATTTATTGTCTTTATTGCCTGTCCCTAGTGTCCCTTAATTTATTGCGATTATTGTAAAGAAAAACCACAAAGAAATAATGCTAATTTACAAAATAGGTAGATACTACCTATAATAATAATATAATCAAAACATAAGAAAGCAAAAGAAAACAGAAATATGAATTGTACAAAGATTAAAGATAATGTATGATCAATAGGTCAAAGCGAGAGAACACTAAGTAGTAAATGAAGGGGTATAAGACAGACGTGGATGATTTGTTTCTGTCACTCAATTTTCTGTATATCTAAAAATGCATGAAGACGCACTGCTTCACTTTCCATCTTTGTTTCACACATTAATATATTGCTCCAGTAATACCTACTATGCTAGACAGAATTGTGCAACTCCAATTGATATTAATGTGTTTCAAGTTTAACGTTGATAGAGCTAAATGGAATGTGAACTCTTATAATAAATACTTTGAACATAAAATACGTATATCAGTACATGCCTGCGATAAATGAATATGCAATGTATAGCAATACAATAGATTATCAACTCAACTCACATAAATTATTAAATTAGAAAAAAAAAACTTTGTATACAACACATAAAAATGTGAGCAGTTAACTATTAGTTGATCAGTTTCTGTTTAATAATAAAATCGGAGACTAATATTAATCAATGTGGTAGTAGATAACAATAATTAAAAGTGGCAACTCGCCGTGCATAGCACAGCGGTAAGTATTTTCTTCAAACGTTAATAAAAAAATACAATCAACTCCTTGGAACTTATAGGAACCATGCACCTAAAAGAATAAAGCAAATTGAACTGATTGATTGAAAAGTTGAATCTGTTGCTCAAGAAAATAAAATATTATGATTTTAAACAAACTACTGAAGTAACATTTTTATTTTGATGTAATTGTTACTATACTGGGAAAACTTTATATGTAAAATATCTAATAGTTCCTTCTTATGTGTCAAATACTTGACTGTGTGTATTCACTTTTGTTTACCTTTTGAATATTTAACAGGTAAGTAGGTCTATTACCAAAATTTTTCACATGTACCGTTAGGTATTTCTTTGACTCATTTCATCTATGAGAAGTACCATTATACTTTACATTTGAAGTACCTATGCCTATGAATAGGTAGATACTTTGAGGAGATTATTTTCACAGGTTTGAAAAATATATTTAGTCTTGTCGTCAAGCCAGTGGCGGCCCGTGAGTAATTTTATTAGGTAGGCACTAAGTAAAAAATGGATATGAAGAAAATGGGGCCGCAGACGGAATTTTTTTTGATTGTCAAGGTCAAGCGCCTTAGATGAAAAGTAGAAAATTATTAAGGTAAAAAAGAACACGTTAAAATACGGGTTTCGTAAGGTAAATCTTATTTTTTTTTTATTTTTAAAAATTATGTCCCATTCACTACTCTACGAAATCCAATGCATAATCAAATACAAATAAACTACAAAATTATTTGTATTGAATAAACATTAATATTACTACCTAATTACTACTTACCGCTACCGCAACAAGTTGTGCAGCACAACCACTAATCTTTACTTGTACTAGTCAAAATATTATTACTATTATTATTAAACAATTAAATACATACACTTTTTAATTAATGGCACTAGTATTTAAAGAACAAACGAACAAATAGTTCAAACGTAATGTAAAAAACAGTAAACAAAAATACCTAACGTACAAATCGAAATTCGTGCAAATAGTATACCTACCTATCTACAATAGATAGAAGGCGGCCGGAGTAGGTGCCTAAGCTCAACGTAAACCCGTTCCTACGCAATAGAACACATATTATTTCAATAAGTATTATATAAAAGTTCTCAATCACCACCAGTTTTTTCTGTATATTTATTTAAATATATTCAAGAAAAAGTACAAAAAATTTGAGCTAAATACATGTATTTTAGGCCGTATTTCGTAGTACATAGCAAAACTTTTGATATACAGTGTATACGAGTTGTTTCCTGTGAAAATGCGAAGTCTCGGTAGTGGGTTATAGCACCAGCGGTAAACCTATTTTGCGGTAGTTATATTATGATCAAAAATGCACAGTCATTAAATGCATTTAAAAATAAGCTAAAGCGTTTCCTGATGGATGGTGCTGCGTATACACTTCAGGAATTCTCTGAGCTATGTGCGACCCATTAGTGGAATGGTCATTTGGGATGCGATCGTGCGAGGGTCTACGTTTTCTTTTGTGATTGCATGTTTCTTTTTTATTCTTTTATTTTTGTTTTTATATATATGATAATAAACATGATATTCTTGCCTATGGGCTACTATGTGTTCTTCTAATTGTCTGTAATACATTGTTTTTGTTTTTGGGATTTGTTGTAGTTTTTCAGTATTAATTGTGTGACTTATATACATTGTATGTACAGTTTTATGGCCAATAAAGTTTATTTATATATTATTTATTTATACCTATAGATAATTATTGAATTAAAGGGGATGTTTTAAAGGTTTAAGGTAGAAAATGAAATTAATATAAGAATCAATATTACTTTTTTTGTAAATTATGGAGTCAATAATAATAAATTCAGTATTTAATTTAGGGCGAAGATTTAAAGGTAGGCGGTGCCTACCTTACCTACTCTGACCATCCGCCACTGCTCTGAACCTACTGGCAAACGTCAATATTTTACGAAAAATCATCGACAACTGCGGCATATTATGCAAAAGAAGCAAGAAAAAATTGTTTTACCTGATGATTTAAGGTGAAATTCAATACTTGCATGTGGCACTAAGCGTTAGCGAGAAACATAAACATGATTTCGAATTTCGACTTAGAAATTGCTTTGGCTATCAAAAAAGTCACTAAAATATCAAATAAACTGTTTTTTATTTTAATTTTCTGGGGGTTCATTTCCTTTAGAAACTTCTTTTTACGCCAATTTTGGTTTAAATTACAAAAATCAGTTGATTAAATCGTGCTTGAAAGAAGAAACGATCTCAAAGATAATTTTTCCAATATAAAAAATAAATGCAGGAAATAAATTGTACGTATGGACGTGTCAGCAAAATACTCATACATATACATACCCAATGTGTATCTACCGATAATAAACTTGTCGTAGGATGCCACGTTAAATACCAACATAATGTTTGCTTAGGCTAAAAACTTTTAAGGGCAATACACACGAAAAGTGTTTTTGTGTGTATAAATTTTAATAGAAATTCCATTTTACATTTAGTATAGGTACCGACATACACTACACTACACACACACAACAGAATACAGAGAAGAAGAAATATTGACCCATCCATTAATTACCGTTAAGCCAAACTCTAATTTGCCTAAAAGCTGCACCACAAACCCATTGGTGTACAAAACTACCCTATTATTATTTTACAACTATCTAGCTATACTAGCATAAGTTAATGTGGCGTCTTTTATTACTAATAAGTAGACATGGGCAAATATGCACAAAAATATGCATGTACTTTATTCAAAATATTTATTGACGACTCGAAGGGCTTTATTGTCAATCAAAAGTCAAATTATTTGAGCTTACACTGCTCTGTTATCGTAGATGCAAGCAGACTTTTTTATTATTATTATTGTTACTATCATTATTATTTTTTCCATTTGTACTATTTTTTATTGGTATTATTGATAGGTATTATTTAGTTTATTTATTGGTTTTCGTAATTAGACCAGGGTCGATAATTTTAAAAATGGTAAAAAGTGAAAAAAATCGCATAGTAACAAAAATGAAAGGAAAAATAAATTACGGGCGATCTGAGGTCGGGAAGTGGGAGGGGGTGAGGTTTTAAGGGTAAATAACGGTTAATCTCGATTTCCGGTAAAACTGCAAGGCCGATAAAAAAAAGTTAAATAGCAAAGTTGTAGGTAATAAAAAGATCTACAACTTTTGTGTCGCCACTTTTTTCACATAACCGTAAAATTTCTGTTAAAAATTCGAATAACCGAGTTTTTGGTTTTTTATTTTTATCTTTTGCAAAAAAATTTACTTTTTCACGAAATTTGGTGAAAACTTACCTTTGTATGTCCCAAACATACAGTAATTTTTTTGATTTAAAATATTAATTTGTTCACTTTATTTTCATTTAATATCGAAAAGGCACCCTAATTTTCAATCGAAAATTCTCACGTCAAAATATCTGCTTTTTAAAAAAGTTGGTGTGTTTTTGTTCGTTGAAATCTCTACTTTCTGATGGTATAAATAAAATATACACTACTGTGGTAAATGTTCTCAGAAAATGCAAATAATGAAAAAAACTCGAATCCGAAATTTTTTTTTTTTGAATCATCATGTATCATGTATAATTTTGAGCTATTTATTAAAATTTACACTTTAATTATTCGAAAATCGTAAGATTTCATGTTATATTGATAAACAAAAAAATTGCTAATCGAAATTTACTACTAGAAAAGTATCGTCAACTCTTGTATGTATCAAATTTGGCCAAAACACCATAGCTCCCAAACACTTCCACGAAATACAATGGGGCCTACAAATTCTGTTAGCTAATAATATATGCCACAATATGTACTAGGGCTAAATAGCGCACAAAGTCTGTGTTGCTTAGCATAAGAACATATTTAGAAACTAACCCTATATGTCTACGGTCAAACTAAAAAAATCATAGCTCCCAAACCCTTTCACGAAATACAATGGGGCCTACGAATTCTGTTAGCTACTAACATATGCCACAATATGTACTAGGGCTGAATAGCGCACAAAGTCTGTGTTGCTTAGCCAAAGAACATATTTAGAAACTAACCCTATATGTCTACGGTCAAACTAAAAAAATCATAGCTCCCAAACCCTTCCACGAAAGACAATGGGGCCTACGAATTCTGTTAGCTACTAATATATGCCAAAAAAATAGATGCGAACAAAGAAGATATAAAAAATCAAAATCAAATCTATTAATAAATGTAAAAATGATATAACACTGAACCAATTAAGATTTCAAAAATATCAATTGGCAAGAATTAAATCTTCGTTCATATTGGCCAATCTCTCACCCACAGAAGGTGCAGCAGAACAACATTGTTACAGGGCATATTATCAACTTCAGACTTGGCTGCGTAACAAACTGACAACAGCAGATTGTGGCTGGAAGCAACATCAACGCTGCATTATGCCTAAATTTACAGACAAGGAATTAATTCCGGAAATATTGCTTAAAACGATTTGCTGCAGCTGTGAAACTGGATCTAAAGTTTGAAATGTGGCTGCCGAAAACATGGTTTAAAATGCACAAATTTATGCTCAAATTGTCATGGTTCTGGAACATGCTCCAATGTGGAAGAAAAAACCTACGAGGAAGTTGATGATTCAGATGAAATTGTGGATGAAGAACCCGGAAATAATCCTGGAGACGGTGATGGTCTTGAAGATTTCGAAGATCCACTAGAATCGAGAAGGTTTGTCGAATCTAACGATGCAGAAATGCCATCAAAGAGACAAAAACTAATGGAGAAGTAATTAGAATGCAAGATAAGGTATTTAAAATTAACTAATATATTATAATAAATAACGTCATCAGTAAAAAGTATTTAAATTCAATGGTACGATTTACATGTATATTTATCTATTATGAAATTTTCTATGACATAAATGTAATGAGAATTTAATAAATCAATTTTATTACTGAAACAAAATGGCAGCAGTCCCATTTTTTAGATGAAATCCTTTTTAAATCCTATTTTTGATATTTAGAACAACCATTTTCGCATGTCTTTTGCAATCTTGATGTTTTATGGATTTGTAATTTTTTTGTAACATGAAATCTTACGTTTTTCGCGTAATTAAAGTGTAAATTTTAATAAATAGCTCAAAATTATACATAATAATTAAAAAAAAAAAATATTCGAAATCGAGTTTTTTCATTATTTGCATTTTCTGAGAACATTTACCATATTTCGCAAAAAAATAAATTTTTTTGCAAAAAAAACTCGATTATTCGAATTTTTAACAGAAATTTTGAGGTTATGTGAAAAAAGTGTCGATACAAAAGTTGTAGATCTTTTTATTATCTACAACTTTACCATTTAACTTTTTTTCATAGGACTTGCAGTTTTACCGGAAATCGATACTAACCGTTTTTTGCCCTTAAAAACTAACCCCCTCCCCCTTCCCGACCTCAGATCGCCCGTAATATATTTGTCCTTTCATTTTTGTTATATTGCCTACCTTTTCCAATGGCTTTCATCCTACTATAATTTTTGGTCTCAAAAATTATCGACCCTGGTCTAAATGGTAAGATTACCTTTATAGATATTATTTTTTTTCGTTGAGTTTTGTTTAGTAATTAAGTTATTATTTGAATAATTGTATTTTATATATAATTTTTTTCTGTAATTGGGCTGTGCCTGTTGGAAATAAAGATTTTATTATTATTATTATAGAACATTAATGTTAAATTTGCTACACCTTCACGTCCTTTTTTCATAAAATGAATGAAGTTATTTTGTATCAATTGCAAAGTACTTTAACGGTTTACAAAGCATGATGACTAAAATTATTTGATTTTCTACGAACGCCTCTGTTTCATTTGTACAAGAAGTTCAGTTAAATACACATAAACACTAGTTACAACAAATATTATGCGTTCGTACATAAATGGGAATATGTGGGCAACATGAGAAAGGTAGGACATCCTCCGAACTGATGAGAAGGAAAGGAACAATGCTGAACGAAAAAAAAGCATAAAAACTCCAAACGCTGATGACGGGCATTTTAATTATTTAAGTTCGACCATTATAGAGGGTACCTATATACCGATCTATCCATTTTGCTTCGGACCTTTTTCATACTAAAAGTTAAAAAAAAAAATGTGGCAGCGACTCGCAATTATAATTATTTGTTGGTTTTTGACAGTTAAACGTGCCAACTGTGGTGGGTTTTTCGACTTTACGGATATTGATGATCCATTCGCTATGTTGTGGAATGCCAAACGTAAGTATTTTCTATTTTATTTATTTTTGTTTAATGTGGAAATGAATGAGTTCTTTAAAAATTACAAAAACCAGTTTTGGAAGTCAAAGTTTTTGATTTAAAAAAATATAAACAATAAAATCCTGATCGCAGCCTGTCGGAAAATTAGTTGGCATCTTCATTTCGGTGTAGCATTGCTTAAAGCATTTTAAGTATTACTTATCATGAATTTTAAACTTTGTTTTGTGTTTCATATTATACAGGGTGGGCCGTTAGTGTGTTGGCGGAAGATATCTCAAGATCTATAAGCGATAGACAAAAAAATTGTTTACAAAACTTTTAGGCACTGAAGAGATGTACAAACCAAAAATGTTTTCAATTATAGAGGGTCGTTCACAAACGCACAGCAGACCAAACTTGCTTTTACCTAATGCTTTTAACACATATAAAAGAGGCCATAAAAGACAAGAAAAATGACATACATTACTAATAATAATAATTAAGAATAAGATTTCTTCAGAAAATAAAATATAAACTCTAAACTGAAGATAAATACACCAAAATCTCAATTCTTTTGGCGTAACATAAAAATTGGATATATAGGTATGTTCCACTAGTCAAAGTTTAGCTTATCTTTTAACGTAAAAGTGTCAGAGAACAACTAAGGGAGAGAATATAATCTCTGTCTTCCCGCCTGTGGCCGCCATGTTGATAGAGTAGAAAACAGGGTCGTATTTAAATTTTGTTGAAATAATCGCAGGTCGGTACTTAAGGTGTTTGAGATGCTTACAGTTTGGATTGAATGCATGGAATACTTTAGGTAATGTCGGTAAATATAATAGACAAATCTCTCAAATCTGAAATCGAAACATGTTTCCTTGTTAATCATTACAGTTAAGTGAAATTTAAGGGGTTTGTACAGTATCATCTCCAGTAGGATGAACTGCTTCCTTAATAATAAGATTTTTTTAATTGCAACTTTACTTTATTTATTTGTTAACATAATAACGGAAAAATCACAGTACTTAATAGTTATTTACCTAACAAGTACGGAAAGTAGTACTTTTCCGCACGCGACGATATATGATCGAACAACGCTCAATGGAGTTCGGTTATTCGTCAACTATGGAAATGACGCTTTCCGCATGTGGTGCACATTTTCCCTACGATCAGTTCAAATTACGCAATAACATACGGCATTCTCGTGTATTTGAACTGTCAAATTGAAAATTCACGTAACAATTGACAAATGTGTCAAATATGCCTATTGTCATAATATC
Organism: Apoderus coryli; assembly: GCA_911728435.2. Lineage (NCBI taxonomy): Eukaryota > Metazoa > Arthropoda > Insecta > Coleoptera > Attelabidae > Apoderus > Apoderus coryli. The sequence goes on along the minus strand of OU452199.1, from coordinate 44,761,463 downwards.
AGTTATAGATATTAATGTGTCATAAGATAAAAATCAGCTATAAATACTTCTTCTTTTAATGTGGATATTATTTATAACAAATCTAGCACTATCTTACTTTATATTAGTTATATAGCAATATTAAAAACAGTGCGGAAAAGTGCAACTTCCCGTAACAAAAGAGCATCGATCGTGTAGTAGATAATTGTAATTATTATTTATTACTGACAATCGTTTTACCACTTCACCAAAACACTTCTTTTAAATGGTAAGTAAGTGGTAAAACGATTGTCAGTTTAGTGTTCTACGCCAAAGGTTCTACTCATCGATTATATGATTTATTATATAAAAATACATCAATTTTTCGAGTCAGTTCCATTTGTTTTCCCTTCTTTTCTCCGTTTTACTGTATTTTATTGAAATCAGATTTGTAGTTTTTCAGGGTCATATTTTCTAAATTGTATTTTTATGCGAAAATGTTAAATAGGACACTCTGCAAATCTGCTTAAATTTGAGAAGTCTCTTTCCTATACTTTTTATTGTTATCATATTTCATGAGCTTAAGACTAACTGTTTTCTCATAAAAAAAGGAAAAAAAAAAAGAAAAAATTCTCCACAAAAATCACAATTTTTTGTCATTTTAGTTTTCATTTTATTTAAAAACAAAAAAGTTAAATTACAGTTTTATTTTAATAATTAACAAATAGACGCTCTTAAAAAATAAAAAATAAATTTTTTTCGACAATTTAAGCTTGAATAGAATAAAATCTTAGCTTAAATTAAATACAAAAATTCCTATTTTTTTTGATAAGAACTGAACAACCAACTATTAGAAAATTTATTTTAAAAAATGCTTAAAATGTCGATAAGGACAATTTATTAATTATCTAAATCTGTTTGCCATTTCTCGAAAAATTTTAAACTAAATTATGATATACAAAAAGAAACTATAAAAAATGACTAAATTTTATATATTATGACAACACAATTATTTTGAGTTTCTTTTTTCAATAAGAAAATGTTTTAAATTTTAGTTTTATAAGATTTTATTCCAATAATTTCCACTAATTGTTTGTATATGTTTATATAATCCATGCCATACTGTTTTTGACTTTACCTAAACTGACTGCGTAACTGTTTATTATGAGCCACTGATGATGGAAACTTAGTTTTCCGAAACATGTCTGGCGCTGCAGGCTGATTGCATACTAATATATGAATAGTTTGGTGGAGTAGACGTTGTTTTTATTTGTGTCTTACACATTCAACTCCTTCAAAATTTTTATTAAAATATAAGTATTATGCCACTGCGGTGGTTTGGAAGATAGACGTATTTTATTTCGTATTTGGAACCCTCCACTCTAATATGGACGAATGTTTCAATAGTACTTTATTACATCACTTAAAAACTTTAATTAAAGAACTCCAATTTCATAACCATTTCTTCTTATTTTTCCTACTGTAAAATTAATTATAAAGCTAAATTCTGAGAACATCACTGCTTTACAGTTCTGCAAGTCGTACCAACTGATTTATTTTGTTTATTATTGAGGTCGATATTTTTTTTTTTCAGCAACTTTCAATGAGAAAAAATTGACCGAGTGTAAAGTGCAGACCAATAGTGGAGAGAAATACGGTGTCTGTACTCCAACTAGCCATTGTCTGTTTAGTGGAGGAGCACCAAACGGCTTTTGCGGCCTTTTGTCTACTTGCTGTACCTGTAAGTCAAGATTCTATACGGAAATTACTCTAAAATAACGAGACACCAAGTCAGGATGAAAATTTGGTTACTTAAGTGTATCAAATGATTTTGATGTTGATCATTAAATGTGTAAAAGGCCATCAACCATAACAAGTTGTAAACGTGAGATTTTTTTCAGATGAAAATACTTGTGGCAAAAGCTCCAACTCCAAAGTATCCTACTTTGAAGGATCAGGCATTGGACAAGGCGTCCAAAGTTGTAAATACACTGTAAAGCTAAAAAGTACAAACATTTGTCAAGTCAGGTACAAAGTTTTTCTCGAATATATCAACATTATTATCTTAAGTATTACATATTTATTTTTAGACTTGATTTTGTGAACTTCCAATTAGCTCCAGCTAGACCAATTACTCCATCTCAAAGTCCCTCCAGTACTTCGTTGACGAAAATGTACAAATGTGCTGATGATCGTTTAGTAATCACACCAAACTATTACGGGATTCCAGAACTGTGCGGAAATAATGATAAACAACATGGTTGGTAAAGTTTTAATAGTTTTAACATTTCCTCAAAATATGATTCTTGATTTCAGTTTATGTCCATATTAACCAGTCAGAAGGGATAACACACAGCGTTAATTTAGATATGGCGTTGGCAGACAGACGGACGAATTCATATCTTACCTCGCCGACTTGGAAAATTAAAATTACTCAGTTAGAATGTCCAGGACCAAAGAATTACTATGACATGAGTAAACAGCAGCAAGAAGAAATGGTGCAAGATTTTCCAATGTTAGGTTAGGAATATCGGTTTTTTTAACCTTCGTCTAGGGGCTATTTAGTAATAAATAGAATCAAAAATTAAATTACCTTGTCTCTTGAATTTTTTAACTGGCATAGCGTTTAGCGCTTAGCATACTTAATACCTGGATGACGATAAAAGTTCAGAACTTTGGAACTCTGGAATGAAAACGAATCCTTAAACATTTTAAATATTTTTGCACGAAAGTTTAAGAGCCAAAAAGGGAGTTGAAACTTTAAGAAACTTAGATCGTTCCTCTCATTGCAAAATTTATATTATTTTTTTCTGTAGCTCCTCTCGGTGCAATCCAATATTTCACTGACAAAACTGGGTACATAAAATCGTTTGGTTTCGATGGAACCTCTTCCAATCAAAGTTACACATATGATCAGTACTACGCAATGGCTTTCAAGAGATATCCCAATACTTGTGGTGTAAGGTCAGTCTCTTTCTTCGAATTAGCTATAACCATCGCTGATTTTTAATTAACTTTTTTTGATTTCAGATTTATTCAAGAATGGTTCTTTCTAGCAAGTCAGTTAGCAACTACACCTATTACAGATGCCAGTTGTATACATTATCTGTATGTGCCGGAATTGTATTTTGAGACAACGTCAACTACAAGGGATTTACAAGCAAAAGTCTGTTTACAAACAGGATCTACACAAGACATCTTTAGAGGTAAAATAATGTTCTTACTTTACTCTGTTGGACTGGTGATTTCAAGGTCATAATTAAAACTAACTTTTAATACGGTTGAATTTGCTTTGGAAGCCAAACTAGATATCGTCGGAACGGACAATGTTTTTTAAATATTTGGTTTACTTGGAGCTAATTTGGAAATGTATCGTTGTTATCAAAATTAGACTAGGTGCCTAGTCGAAGGTGTTCATAAACGTCTCAAAACTTTTCGTAGGGACAATAAAGCTGATGCTAGGGAATCATTACAAAGAGCTTGTGCTTCAAAGCCATATTTATTTATTTATTTAAGATACACTGCCCAGACAGATAAATAATCCAATTAAAGGGTAGGAAAAATTACAGTAAATTCTTAATATCTAACACTAAATTTATATTCTAAGAAATATATTTTTTATACAAGACAAAGTTGAATTAAAAATATGAATTTGCTCGGACACAGAGTTACAAGTATGGCACATGAAATATAAAGGGGAACGCAACAACAAATTAGTACGCGGGGCCGGAAAGTAAAATACGATTCCGTTATTACGTGTACGTAGATTTGGGACACAAAAAGGAATCTGGCTTAAAAACTCTGGACAGTCAAGAAGTCCATTAATAATCTTAAAGAGCAATACTAGAGCGGAATATTCTCTCCGAGTATTTAATGATACTAGATTAAAACGGTTTAACAGAATATCATGAGAAAACCCAATGGATGGATAAACCCCATCAACCCGAAACCACAGCAACTTGGCAAAACGACGCTGGATTCATTCAATATTAGTTATATGTATGGCATACATAGGATTCCATACTACAGATGCATATTCCAGTTTAGATCTGACAAATGCGTTGAAAAGAACAATGAGTGTTTGAGGTGTCACAAACTCTTTCGAATTGCGCACAATAAAACCCAGAGATCTATAGGAGGCTGAAACTATATTATTGTAATGATTAGTAAAGCTCAGTTTACCATCAAACCAAACACTTAAATCTATAAACTCATCACAAGTTGTTAATGGACTATTATTTATACAATATGAAAATTTGACAGGGTTTATTTTCCGTGTATAGGAAACACTAAAACATTTATCAATATTCAGATAAAGATTATTACGGACACACCACTCATACATATACAACATTTAAATCGTCCTGAAGATGAGAACAATCTTCAGTACTATTAATGACAGAATATACTTTGAAGTCGTCAGCATATAATAACGAACTATTTGTCAAGCCACTAGAAATATCATCGATAAAACACAGGAACAACAATGGTCCAAGGACAGAGCCCTGGGGAACACCAGATGACACTTTAAAATTTGCGGAACGAAATCCTCGACTTTCCACATACTGAAATCTATCCTTCGGATACGACTTCAAAAGCAGCAGTAAATTATAAGATAGTCCATAACGACACAGTTTACGCAGTAGAATACCATGATCAAGTCTATCAAAGGCTTTAGAAAAATCAATGTAGATTACATCTACCTGACCCCCGTTATCAAGTCGCTCAGTTAAAAACTGTGTTAAAACCAATAAATTAGTTGACGTAGAACGACCAGGAAAAAAGCCATGTTGTACCGATGAAATCTGACGCCTAACATGGCTCATAATAATATAATGGAGTACAAATTCAAAAACTTTAGAAAAACACGACTGTATGGAAATTGGTCTATAATTTGAAATATCCTGTTTATCTCCCTTCTTATGAACCGGCGTTACTCTAGAAGATTTCCAATCAGAGGGGAAACTACACGATCGCAAAGAAACATTGAATATTGTACACATATATTCAATTGACTTCTCAAACTAGATCTAGTATCCTGACAATGCGTTTGCATTTTCAAATAAACGCTTCGTTTTGCTTTTTGGCCTTCTCATTTGCTAGAGTTATTTACATTTTTCTAGAAATTAAAATTCATCGAATTGAACAACGTTTTGAGCCTCTTGAAGACATGCAAATATAAATATATACATAATTAATGATGTAATTAATATTATTTTTTTTTTCAGCATACCCACCTGGTCCAATTAATATTCATTTCAGTTCTTTAAATTCGGAGAATTTATTGACTGATGAATCAAACAAACAAGGATTTAATATTAAATATGAACTGCTCAATCAATGCAAATAAATTTAAATAACTGAGAAAGGAAACTATTTATTTATTTAATATTATTTATTTATTATAAAATCCAAAATAAATTTAATTGTATCTATCAAAACTACCACTGTTTTTAAATCTTTTTTTTTAATTTAACGTTTTGTAAATAATATTTTAATCCGCTTGGGATATTTTTTGGCAAAATTCCAATTCTGGAATGGATGTTGAAATAAAAATTTAAGTTTATCAATTATTGTCTTAATCAGTCGTTCGATTTTTTGGCCATGAACCACACCTTATTCACGGGACTTGGCCACGATTAAGGAGGTAAAGATTCTATCGTTGGCAGAGCTCAAGGTCATACCAAAAAGCGCAAGATGTGCTTCCAGGATTAGAAAAACCGCTGGCACAAGGCATTATATCTGAGGGATAATAGTTTGAAATTGACAATATACAGTGTGTCCACGGATAGAGTTTGGAAGAGGAAAAACTTTTTTATTTGTCGATTTAGAAGTAAAAGTCATTCTTTATAAAAATGTCTGTTTGTGTCGAAACTACAATTTCAAATGCCAAATTGACGATTACTATACAGGGTATATCAAAAATAACATTTTTAATGATTTTGATTTTTTTGTTTAAAATAATAAAATTAAAAAAACAAGGAAATCAAAATCATTAAAAATGTTATTTTTGATATACTCTGTATAGTAATCGTAAATTTGGTATTTGAATTTGTAGTTTTGACACAAGCATACCTTTTTATAAAGAATGACTTTTTTTTTTAAATCGACAAATAAAAAAGTTTTTGCTCCTCCAAACTCTGACACATTGGATATAGTTTGGAAGAAGAAAAACTTTTTTATTTGTAGATTTAGAAGAAAAAGTTATTCTTTATAAAAACGTCTGCTTGTGTCAAAACTACAAATTCAAATACCAAATTTACGATTACTATACAGGGCATATCAAAAATCATGTTTTTAATGATTTTGATTTTCTTGTTTTTTTAATTTTATTATTTAAATAGTAGCTATGAAATTAACCACTTTGAGAAAAAAGTTTATTAGTATTTTTTGCACAATTGGTGTAATAAATCAAGGTTTTGAAAATATTTTAATAAAATTAAAAAAAAAAAACAAAAAAATCAAAATCATTAAAAATGTTATTTTTGATATAGCCTGTATAGTAATTGTTTTTCCTCTTCCAAACTCTATCCGTGGACACATTGTATATATTTATGATTAATTAAATATTTTTCGAGAAAAACAGGTACGTTTTATTGAACGAACTTCGTATAAGTGATATAGTTACAGCGAACTAAATTTAAAGTGAATTAGAAGTTGCCATAATTGTAAAACTTAATATTGTAACTCCATATTCTGCTTTTAGTGTCCTTCACAAATACGAATTGTTAGATTATTTCATATGGTAGAGGACAAAGAAAACACCACAACTATTCAAAAATGCGACGTTTCGCAGCTCTTTTGCTTTTTTTTTACGTTAACCCATGTAATATATAGCTTGCACTCGGTACACATTGAGTGGGTGTATTTGTCTATCAATTTTGATTTTTTTTTATATAAAAAAGATGAACTATTTTTTGTATAATTGCTATGCGATACCTAAATTTAAGTGAATATTTTGTCTATATTAGGATCATGAATTATTCTCATGGTATGTACGTATCGATAAATGTTTCATTGAAGATTAATATTATTGTTTGTTTTTTTTTTGTACCTGACTACGCTTAAGGTAATTTTAATTATTGATATTTTTTACATTTTTATGGATTTTTTTTGTGTCGTAATCTAAACATAGTAATTTTATTTTAGTATACTTAATTGTAAGTTTGTGTAATTTGTGTATTTTCATGGTAGTGCCTGAGGAAGCAGCAATATAGCTGCTAAACGTCGCATTTTTTAATAATTCTGGTGTTTTCTTTGTCCTCTACCCTATGAGATAATCTAACAATTAATATTGTAAATTATAATTGTAATAATTTCTTTACGACTGTAATGTATGTGTATATTTCATTAATTTTATGATATTATTATTTTTATTTAATCTTCATTTCTACGTGGTTTAGAATACCAAAAAATAAATCAATACCTACAGGTATAAATATTTTCAAGCCGATCCTGCTCATATTTGTTTAGTTTTAAAGATTGTTGGAGCCTACATGACGGGATTGAGTTTCTTCAGGATTTATTGCATTAAATATCTCTCTTCCAGGTCTGTCTACTCATTTTTTAGCCCGTCTAAATAGTAAGTGTTGGGAAGGTTTCAACCAAAATTTTTGATGAAACTTAACTTATTATATCAGTGAAACCTGTAGCAAACTCTGCATAATTTATATTGTGAAAGAGAATCAAAATAGTCTAAAATACCGGGTATTCCATTAAGGGTGGACAGGTAGCATATCTCAGGAAATAATAGTCGTAGGACAATAGGAAAAAAATTCTTTTAGGGAAATTCGCCATGGGAAATAGCTGGAAATAGTTTTTTAGTTCCTAACTATACCGCTAAGGGGCGTAATAGATACAGTAATGCGAAAAATGCATTTTTATTGAAAATTTCGCAATATAAGTTAGAAAAACAATACTACCACGGTAATGTTACTGAGATTCGGCATCTTTTTGGTGTATCACTTTTTATTGTAAGGCTTGAAATAAAGGCAGCAGGAAAGGACGAAATTTTACCTATGATAATGTCTATAACTTTGGTTTGGCTTAACCGAATTTATAAATCTAATTTTTGTTTAAGAACACAAGCTTTGCTGATGAAGAAAAAATATTTTAAATCATAATTGTTTTTTGGGGCTCCGCTAGATGACGATATTTGCATCGCCTAAGGTTTTTTTGATTTTTCTTTAAAAACTTAAATGGAATGTTACAAATATTTTATCAAAAATGAAAAGTAAATTGAATTTGCAACAAAAAAGTCCAAAACCACACAGGGAAATCTTTATTCGTTTGAGAGTTATGGCCAAAAGAATGTTGTTCACCAAAATTCGTTGAAAAATCATGTATCTTTAATTTTCCGTGATCAAAAATGCCATGGGAAATAGAGAAATAGGTTTAAAATTTATTAAACTGATAGTTTAACAAATAAAAATAATGAAAGATCCATTAAAATTACCAAAATGCAGAGCTTTCATAAAATTTGTTAAAAGAGGTAGATCTAGATACCCATGAAACAAAATTGGGAAGTTGCCATGCATGGAGACAAATAAATAAACGCGAATATGCTGCTAAATACCCTGACTACGATTCCACACCACACGTTTACACTCCATCTACTTTGAGGGTCAACTTCCGGCATCCAATGAGGATTTGTTTGTGACCAATAATGCGTATTGTGTAAATTAACACTACCACAACTAGAAAAAATGGCTCAGTCCATAACATCTGTGAGAGAAATTGCGGGTTTTCCGTGCACATATCTCTGAGCCAATGACAAAAGTCTATAGGCGCTTCTTGTTAATATCGGCATTTGAAAGTGCCTGATGTAAAACCATACTGTAAGGATGCAGTTTAAAAGATTTTAAAATCCAATATGCTGATGTGCGATTTATTCCTAAGTCTGAAGAAATGTCACTGACGCTTACATGAGGATTCGCTTCCACATACGCAAGTACGCTTATAATATTATCTTCACTGCTAACTGGACGTCTTCTGAGCGGGACTGGATCAACTCTTACACTTCCCGTTTCTCGTAAATGGACTGCTAACCGAAGGAACACTTTTCTGCTATGGTGTCTTCGGTCAGGGTATGTAACAGCATATTCGCGTTTATTTATTTGTCTCTATGCATGGAAGCTTCCCAATTTTGTTTCATGGATATCTAGATCTACCTCTTTTAACAAATTTTATGAAAGCTTTGCATTTTGCTAATTTTAATGGATCTTTCATTATTTTTATTTGTTAAACTATCAGTTTAATAAAATTTAAACCTATTTCTTTATTTCCCATGGCATTCTTGATCACGGAAAATTAATGATACATGATTTTTCAACGAATTTTGGTGAACCACATTGTTTGGGCCATAACTCTCAAACGAATAAAGATTTTTCTGTGCGGTTTAAACCTTTTTGTTGCAAATTCAATTTACTTTTAATTTTTGATAAAATATTTGTATCATTCCATTTAAGTTTTTAAAGAAAAATCAAAAAAACCTTTGCGATTCAAATATCGCCATCTAGCGGAGCCCCAAAAAACAATTATGATTTGAAATCTGTTTTTTTCTTCATCAGCAAGGCTTGAGTTCTTAAACAAAAATTAGATTGATAAATTCGGTTAAGCCAAACCAAAGTTATACACATTATCATAGGTAAAATTTCGTCCTTCCCTGCTGCCTTTATTTCAAGCCGCACAATAAAAAGTGATTCACCAAAAAGATGCCGAATCTCAGCAGTATTACTGTGGTAGTATTGTTTTTCTAACTTATATTGCGAAATTTTCAATAAAAATGCATTTTTTGCATTACTGTATCTATTACACCCCCTAGCGTTATAGTTAGGAACTAAAAAACTATTTCGAGCAATTTCCGATTGTCGATTTCCTTAAAAGAATTTTTTTCCCATTTTCCTACGACTATTATTTCCTGAGATATGCTACCTGTCCACCCTTAATGGAATACCCGGTATATACAAGTACGACACTGTATCTATATTAAAAGTTCCTTTAGCATTTGTTAAAATAAAAGTGTTATTTATTTGAAATTGAAATTTCGATGAATTTGGAAACTCTGATAAACAAAGAAAACATTACTGTTCATAGTTAAGTTTATCAAAAAATATGTCATGACAACCTGACTATTCTTTTCCATCTCGTCTGGTTCTTGAGACACCCAGTAGAAACGTTTGGAAATGTTTTTCTAATAGGTTATTGGATGATTCTCGTATAAAGGTAATCTACCATCTACCTAACCCCATTGCTAATTCCTTAATAGGTACTATATATACCGACCCAAGGTGTAATATAACTTTTCTTTAAAAAAATATTCATAAGTTGGCACTACAAAATAAAAGTACAATAAAATATGTAATACCTAGAATACCTTTAAATCCCCATAAATGTAAGCTTTATTATACCCTGGTAAAACTGACCTCTAAGACTAATCCGAAAAAATATTCAATACTTAGTCAAATCTGCATTTTACTCAAATCAAGTCGAGCGAAAGTCAAGCAAGTGTGTTTCCAAATTAATTTGCGAAAATTAACAACTAAAGTTTTCAAAATTTAAACAAATAATTTGTGGTGATAGTCTACCTATTATTTTTAATAATAATTTAAAAATTAATAGTATCGTTGACTCTGTATATATATATACACGATACCGTAAAAAGTTATCTTCTATTTTTTTTGTCAAGCATCTCCGTTTAAATGAATTTGGTTGATATTTGTGCTAAAAATTTTAAAACATTTATGAGGTTTATTTCCCAAATGCTTCCAACTAGGCTGAAAATGTCGTTTACGCGTGCCAAACGTTTTGATGATCAATATGAACGTAAGTACCTTTCAAGTTTATTGTTTTATAGTATATCTAATAATTGAAGAGCTTGGCGGCAAAAGGTAACAAGCCACATGTCGCAATTTTATATACTGATGTGGCTTATTGCCGTTTGTGCAAAATAATCAATATAATATTTTAATCGTAAAAGGAAATTTACAAACTACTACAAAACACCTATTATCTAATTACAAAAGATTAAACACGGATCACTTTCTTTCATTAAGAACAACAGTCATATAAAGTTTTCTCATTTTTATAAAAAGTGTGGCTTGTTACCTTTTTCCGTCAAGCGCTTCAATTATTTCTGTGGAATATTATACAAGATGTGTTGATTGTGAATTTAATAATGTGCTAATAATACATTTATTTCGCAAAAGGAACTATACAAATACAAGCAATCATTTTAATAAGCTAATATACAGGGTGTTATTTAAGTATATGTATATGGTCAAACTTCGGGAGGAGATTCTTTGAGTAAATGTAAGATGAAAAGTTCATATCTTTGTATCTCGATTCGGTTCGGATAAAAAATTATTTTATTGCATGTTTTTGATAATTAATTTATATTAAAACAAATAATAAACATAAAATAATTACATAACGTTATTTACTATTGAAATGTTTTGCCAGTCGGGTGCACATTGAAAATTAACACAAATCGAATCGGAACAAAGTCATTTTTAGCTGCTTAATTAAAAAAAAATCAGTGACGCACATTTTTTTTTGTCAGATATATTGGTTATCTACCTAACTATACTATTTTATTTTGTTTTGTTTTAGACATCAGCTATTTTTTTGAAGTATCGGGTTTTGTTCATTTTTCTTCTCTTTGGAGGCACTATTTATACGTACATATTTTATATTTCAGATCTTCTAGGCCAAGTTCTTGGACGCAAAATAATTGTTTTTTTTTTTTAGTTTTATTATAAAATTTATTTTGCCCCCTTTTCTACTATTTACGAACGCCTATGTAAACAAAATTGTTATGATGCATGTTGTAGGTTATCCGTTAAGTGGTTTTTGAGTTATCACGGATACAATTTTTTTCTGACCCTTTTATAGAATTTTCACGGACGCCTATGGAACATTAATTTTTGTCGTGTATTTTTAACACCAATTCAACCAACTAGTTAAATATAAAAATTTTTACATTTTAATTTTTTTTTATTTTACCCCTTTTTCTACTATTTACGAACGCCTATGTGAATAAAAATTTTATGCTGCATTTTTTAGGTTATCTTATATCAAAGCTATATATATAATTAATTAGCGAATTTTTCTGGTATATTTGGGAAACGTTTTTTTTTTCGTTTTTGACCCTTTTTTTAAACTATTTTCGAACGCCTGTGTGAACCAATTCTTTTATGGAATATTTTTTAGCTTATATTGTATCACAACTATGAAAAATTATTCCATATTTCGAATCAGTTTAGGAAATATATATTTTTTATGTTTTGACCCCTTTCCACTATTTACGAACGCCTATGAAAGTAAGTTATTTATGACACATTTTATAGGTTATATTCTATCAAAACTATAAATAACTAGTTAATATTTCTGCTATTTTTAAGAAATACGTTTTTTTTTAATCTTTTTTACCCCATTTTACACTATTTTCGAACGCCAATGTGGTCTAATATTTTATGTTCAATATTTTAGGTTATATTCAATTAAATGCGTAAAAAATTATGCAGTATTTCGGATAAGTTTAAGAACTATGAATTTTTTTAATTTTTGAACCCTCTTTTAAACCCTTTGCCTACGCTCAATGTTTCCCAAAATCTAATCAGCTCCTTGCCATGTCCAATAGTATTTTTGTACCAAATTTGGTTAAAATCTGTTAAGCGATTTTTGCGTTTTCGTGGATACAGACAGACAGATTTTGGGAAACATTGAGCGTAGGCAAAGGGTTTAAAAGAGGGTTCAAAAATTAAAAAAATTCATAGTTCTTAAACTTATCCGAAATACTGCATAATTTTTTACGCATTTAATTGAATATAACCTAAAATATTAGACCACATTGGCGTTCGAAAATAGTGTAAAATGGGGTAAAAAAGATTTAAAAAAAAACGTATTTCTTAAAAATAGCAGAAATATTAACTAGTTATTTATAGTTTTGATAGAATATAACCTATAAAATGTGTCATGAATATCTTACTTTCATAGGCGTTCGTAAATAGTGGAAAAGGGGTCAAAACATAAAAAATATATATTTCCAAAACTTATTCGAAATATAGAATAATTTTTGATAGTTGTGATACAATATAAGCTAAAAAATATTCCATAAAAAAATTGGTTCACACAGGCGTTCGAAAATAGTTTAAAAAAAAGGGTCAAAAACGAAAAAAAAATGTTTTTCAAATAAACCAGAAAAATTGGCTAATTATATATAGGTTTGATATAAGATAACCTAAAAAATGCAGCATAAAATTTTTGTTTACATAGGCGTTCGTAAATAGTAGAAAAGGGGACAAAACAAATTTTATAATAAAACTAAAAAAAATCAATTAATTTGCGTTCAAGAACTTGGCCTAGATCTGAAATATAAAATATCTGCGTATAAATAGTGCCTCCAAAGAGAAGAAAAAGGCACAAAACCCGATACTTAAAAAATAGCTGATGTGTAAAACAAAACAAAAATTTATTAAATTTTGATAAATGACAAAAAGGTCATAAAATTATTACTTTTATGGAGAGCTATTCGTGCCTCGAGGGCAACAGTTTATTTATGTATCAAATGACCAAAAACAAGTATTTCCGGTGAAATTAAAAAAAAAAAATTTTCATGAAACTAATAGTCTCCATATATACATATATTACATATATGATATGGAGAGCTAAAAATCTTGTTAACAGTGAGTGCATTTCCGGACCTAGGTTTACAGGAATCCTTTTTCATAATATAACCTGTAAAATTACCTCTAAAAATATTGCCAGTTTAGTCCCATTTTCCTTAAACGAGCGACATAATTTGGAAAATGTTTTAACCGCGTTATGAAGAAGCTTGTACAAATTTCACGTTGAATTTATCAAGAAAAAATGTTTCTATAAGTTTTAACTAAATTACCTTCATGAATACTAGTGTAATTGTAAAGTTTAAGCAATACAAAGAGAAAACGACGACGAGAGACAGCCTCTATATTTTTATTTTGAAGAAAAAAGAGTCTCTATATATTTGATATTATTTCAATGTTAAAATGGTTAATATTTGATTTGCAGCTCGGCCATCTCCTGCAGACTTTGATCTTCGGCGAATTTCTGATTTTGGAATGCCAGAGCCAATTATGAATAGTTCCAGAAGGAAATCATTCAAAACCAAAAATGAGTTGGTAAGTTAATTTTATCTAATTATTATTTCTTGGTTTGTATAAATACAAATCTAATGAAATCTGTCACACACTAGACATCCACCAGACGGTCGTTTCATCGATGCAATAACACATCAGTGATGGTTGGTTGGTCCAGTGGGTGACAGAAATTCCAGTAAATCTATAGGTGGGAACTATTTATGTTTCCACAAAATCTGGGATGAAAATAAACCTTTTGGGAACCGATATTTCATTGCATTACATAATATTCGGCTTAGAATTCATTCCAGTCGACTCAGTATTTTTTTAACAGTGATAGCTTTAAACAATAAGAAAAAAATTGATTTTGTTCCTAAAGGTTTTGGCTGCTTGATTTTTTACGATTTCAAAAAATCATCTCAGAGAAGACAATCTTCAATAGAGTTGCACAATTTCGCCATGATCGTGAGTGATGAATCAATCGCGTGCAAGTCGCCCAAAATCTGTTTCGATTCCAAAAAACATTAATGCTGCCCGAAACTTTTGATTAAATGTTCTACTGTAGAATTTTGAGGTTTTATTTGAGAGAAACGCATGGTTGGAAAAATTGAAATTCCCCTAAAACTGTATTTTTTTTTTCAGGACACCGCTTACAACAGAAGACGTTCTAAAATAACCACAAGAAGCAGCAACTCTGACAGCTCAAACTGCTCCACATGTCAATCTAACTTAACGCGAACAATCAAACCTACGTCAAACGCCACCAGCACACCAACTGCATCAACAAGCCCAACACAAACAACTGACAATGATGCATTCGCTAAAATTAGAATCCTCCGTTACATCGCTGAAATTGACTCGTTATTCAACTCGCAGGAAAGGAAACAGAACATGCAAGCAAGCGAAGATTATAGTTTTTCCACTGATTCCTTGGACTATAAGATAAAAAGAGACTACAAGATGAACAAAGGGTATTACTCGTTGACCACGGAAGAGGACTTTTTCATGGAAGACGACTATTTCACTACTGATGACTCTAACAATACCAGCAACATTCCTTATAGTTGTATCAGTGCGTTAGAATTTGTTGATGGATTTTATTTCGACTATTACGACATATTTCAATTTGGCCATAATTTTGAAAAACGCAATCTAAATAATATTGGTGTACTACCAACTCTTAAAGAAATATCTCAGGCAAATAATATGGAAATCGTTCACGTAATCAACTATGAACATTTGAAGAAAGTTTTTAGTGACTTTGATAATGATGTATCAAACATTACAATGGCGACATGCGGAAGTACTCGTACTAATCTATCCAAAGTAGCTGTTGAAGCTATTCGTGAAAACAAGGAAAATTTCATTAAAGAACGCTCAGAGTTTAACGATGAGATTAGTAATACTACAAGTCCTAATTCTCAAAACGTTTTTACCCAGAACTCTAATAGAAAAAACAACAATAAGTACATCGCCGACAGGAAACTTAAGCGTCCGAACATTCCTTTAACACAGTCATGTTTCGATGATCAGAGTAAACGATTAGAGTTAGAGAATTTGGTGCGTGAAGAATTGGAAACAGCACGAATTCAAATCAAGAACGAAATTTTCGATGAGTTGAGTAGAAAGTTGGATAATGTGTTGCGTTTTGTACAAGTCGAAGCCGACATTAGAGTCGACAAAACTATCGATAAAGCTAGAGATAAGATTACGAAAGCTATTCGGATTTAAGTGTAATGTTTTATTGTGATTTTAGTGTGAAAGTTTGCTCTAGCATTTGACTTATTTAGATATAGTTTTTTTTTTTAGCAATCATCAAAGGCACGAAAATTTAATAATTGTGTGTGTATGTCTGCGAATAGTTTTAAATAGTTATTATACTTTTTCGAATGTAACATGAACTTTATATTAATAAACGAATTCCCAAGGTTTGAGGGGCAATTTTATTGAGAAAGTCTGATCTAACAAGGGATTTTGTGCCAGATTCGATGAATTTGCAGGGTATATCTCGAAAACCTGGCAATATCGAAAAAAGTAGTCAGGATGTTACGACCTATATTTTTCTTTCTATAAAACTAACGATAAGTTTTTGAAATCTATTTAGTTTTCGAGAGACAGGGTGATCTTTGAAAATCATTGAAATTTACTTTATCAAATAACTTCTCTACTTTACTATACAGGGTGTCCCGAAATTAACTTAAAATAATTTAAGGGGACATTCTACAAGCGAAACTAATATATTTTTTTTCATATAAATATGAATATAATATTATTATATCGAAAAATGTTTGGTTTTTATTTATAAATTCCTGTACGATGGGTATTTAGTAATATTTCCGAAACGCGTCTTGATATCAAAATGAAACTTGGCACACTTACGTATCGTTGTAGGATTATTAAAAAATATGATATCCCATGGTTAGGAAAATATCAGGGCTGGGTTAGGCTGGGAGGGGGTTAGAACAAATGTTGTTCCAACTTTTTTTGTGCGCTTTTTTTACTTTTTTTAAAATGTTCACTTGGTTTATAACGCTAGAAGAAGCCGTTTTCAAGATAAATGACTGAAAATTTCGATGCAACGTCTCCAATATTATTATACGGCTACGATAATACAAGAAACAGGGTGGAAATGCGTATTTGTGTTTCATTACGCAGGTCATATACAGTACCCTGGTCGGACCGCAAGTACGACGATCATGTTTTCATAAACTCTAGCAATGCAATGTTGTTGACAATGGAGTGACATAATCTAAGATAATAATAATAATATTCTTTATTGTCTAACAGGTTACAGACCCAATTACAAGACAATATAACAAAATAAATAAGCTACTAATAATAAACTAATTAATAATCCTACAAAACAAAATACGCACACACATCAGATGGCCAGATTTTGCAGGAACCGAGACAATTGAGCGCAGAAAGATCTTACAGGCTCATTGAAATAGTTAATTTCTTGACTAAATCCTTCTATGTTGCATGTTTGGCATGCTCGAAGTAGTGGTGCTTTGGATTCATAATTAGTGCGAAAAATAGGAACGTGAAATAGTCTGCTACTCCTCGCAGAGCGGCGCGGTATGTTAAAATTCAACGATCGGAGTAGGTTTGAACACTCCACCAAGCTATTTATAATCTTAAACAGAAAGAGTTGTCCGGCATACACTCTCCGAGCAGCCAGCGAAACCATTTGAAAGCGATCGAGCAGTGCTGTATGATCGAATCCTCTACATGGGAATCTACCGTCAATTTTAAACGCTAAATATTTAAGGAATTTGCGCTGTATATATTCAATGTGTCCTGCATGAGATTGGTAAATGGGAGACCATATTATAGATGCGTACTCAAGTTTAGATCTTACCAGAGCACAATACAAATTAGTTACACATTCAATATCACTAAAATCTTTGGTAACACGAAACAAAAAGCCAAGCATGCGTAGTGCATCTCGGGTAATACTTTGAATATGATAATTAAATGACAAATCAGTGTCGACGTAAACTCCAAGATCCCTGACAACATCACAACACTCAAGCGCAGTGTCACTCAGCTGATAGCGATATTCAAAAACAGTTTGTGATTTCGAAAATATGACAAACTTACATTTATTAATATTTAAAGGCAATTTATTATAGTTACACCAATCTTCAAGCTTAGATTAAGTCGCGCTGCAACAATACGCAATCCGAAGTGTCTCGAATAACACGATACAACTTCAGATCGTCTGCAAACATCAAATGGTTGCTTGTAAGTTCCTGGGATATATCATTAATGAAAATTGAAAATATTAATGGTGCCAAACAGCTGCCCTGAGGCGCTCCGCTGGTGGGTGTGGAAGTTTCCGATTTATGACCATTGTATTCGACATAGTGTTGTCGATCAGACAAGTAGGAGGCAAAAAACGTTAAAAGATCCTCATGAAAACCCAACCTCGACATTTTCCGTAGGACAAGCGAATGATCCAGCTTATCGAAGGCCTTCGAAAAAACTGTATAAATCGCATCGATCCGCAGACCCTCCCCGAGGGTACGAAATGCATCCTCTAGAAAACAGGTTAGGTTGGTTACTGGGAAAAAACCGTGCTGCTGTGGATCAATCTGATGCTTAATTTGAGTAAATATTTTCCGGTGGAATACCGCTTCAAAAACCTTCGAAAAGTTGGGCAGGAGCGAGACGGGTCTATAATTTTCAACATGATCATTCTCAGCAGATTTATGGATTGGGCAAATGCGGGAAATTTTCCAAGCTTTTGGGAATATATTGGATCTCAAAGACCTATTAAACAGAGTCTGCAGTGGCACGGCGAAAACAGACGCACAATCTCGTAAAATGAAAGCCGGGATTCCCAAAGTATTTCTGAAGCAACAACGTCTCAACAAGACGGTAGTGGATCAAATAATATGTCAAATTCCTTATTGCATTTTACAAATACAATGTTTTCATTCTCTCTGTGCTTTGAGGATATCATATTTTAGGTTATCATGTACAGCATCCGCAATGAACTCTACTATAAATTATTGAGGCGATATCGAAACTTTAACCTTCGGTTTCATATATGTGATATACCTAAATTTAACAGTTATCGGGAAATTTACCATTGAACTAATTCTGTGGGGGGAGGGGTTTTATTGAGTGGCCAGCTAGGTCTTTAGACCTAACCCCATTAGATTTTTAGCTAAAGGGTTATCTAAAATCCAAAGTCTATTTCCATAAATTGAAAACTGTTGAAGACTTAAAAATAAACTTAGATCCGAAATACAACAAATCCCGCCACAAACGCTAACAGAATTCTTACGAAAATTTAAGGATCGCCTTGGTTATGCTTATTGTCAGGACATTAAGTTCGACATTTAATTTGATTTGTAATTCTTTCGTTTTTTAATAAATTTCCGAATAACACAAACTAGCGATTTTCTCATATTCAATCGTAAATTTCTTCATAACTGTTTTCATTTTAAAAAATACGTCTTGGTCGTCATTTACAGGGTTTTCAATAATTTACAACAAGAAAATCGGCGGTCAAATTCCTGAATTTTAAATGAATTTATTCCAATCCATACTTCATTACTGTATATATTTAAAATCAATTACGGTCGCCCTGTATACCTTAATTGGATATCAGTTTTTTTCTGGAGCAAAGCCAATACTACTTTTGTGTTTTTTTTGTACAATCCATTGAGCTATTTTCTACCAAATAATATAGCTATTAGAAAAGCTTTGGAAAACGTGTATAGGTATTGGGATTTTGGAAGATTATGTCAAAAAATACACTTTTTTTTTAATAAATAATGTTTTTCTCATTACTGTTTGCCATACAATTTAACAAATTTTTACAATTCTTAAACGGTTGGCCAGCCATCGACCCACGCAATTTTATTCCAACCGAACCGCTTTGTAGCATCGCCATAACCATAATCAGTATCAACATAATGGTAGTACAGAATATCATTGTACACACCTTGTCCACCTGGTCCGAAAACTTTACCATGACTAGCTAGTACGGTGGTACCGCCTCCTTTGAGGCATTCGCGGCCAGTTTGGTCCACATACGGGCCAGTCACAGAGTTGGAACGGCAAACGACTATGCGGTATTCGTAGCCTTGTTTTGGCATTTTTCCAACATAATCTGAAAACAATAAGGTACGTACCATAACATATTTTTTACAATATCATTTTTTTATACAGAGTGCGCTCGGCATTTTACTCATCACTAATTTTGTTGACCAAAACTCACGCATAATAAGTATAATAATATTTGAAGGAATTTTTTTGGCTCTAATATGCCACTTTTGGTTTTAAATTGCCCGTTTTGTGACGCCACTGAAGATGGAACTTTGTTTCCGAAACATGTCTCGCATGTAGTTCATTTCATTTATTATGAGCACTCACAAATCTTCATCTATTTATTGAGTTTGAAAACATAAACTACTCTAATCTAGATTGCAGCAAATATTCAAACTATGCTCTGTTCACTTCTTGACAGTAAGCAAGCCACAATTCGAATTGGTTGATCACGTTTCTTATTATTTCACTGATATTATTCGGCTTATTTACAGACACTACGTGGTTTAAAGAACTCCAAATAAAAAAGTCCAGGCGACCTAGCAGACCACTCGATTTCATCCTTTCAACCAATCTATTGGCGGAAATACTTCGTTTAAATATTGACGCACTTTTATATACTAAAGTGCGTGGAGGTGTACAATCTTGTTGAAACCGAATTGAATCTTCTGGAATGTTGAGGTTATGTGCATTTGGAAATATACGACATAAATCCGGAATCAATTAAATTAAAACCTTTTAAAGAGCTATCGAAAAAATATGTTCCTATAACTCTGTCATTCACAATAGCCCAATTTGGATTTGTCGTAGACCAGTAGCGACAGTTTGGTCTGTTCACTATACCTAAACCATTTAGACAAAATGTTGGCTCGTTAGAAAATAATATTTTGCCAATAAAAATGAGTCATTATCTGCCCTATTCATTAAAATTTCGCAAAACCCAATTCGACGATCTGGATCATCTTCATTTAGCTCATGAATTAATTAGTCTCTGTTTTTTGTATGCTAGTTTTTGAGTTGGTTTATGAGGAATTTCTTTAATGGTCAAAAGTACGTTTAAGCGCTTATTCTGGGAAATTAAAGGTCGACCAGCTCTAGAAAGATCCGCTACGTGTCCAACTTGTCTAAATAGACTTAGATATCGTAGTGCCAAGATATTTATTACATTTAGAAGGCAACTATGTTGAATAGTAAAATCGAGTTGTGTCAAAATGATCTGTTATGTGTATGAAATTATTTAATAAACTTCCTACTGCTATAAAACAGACTGATAATTTCTTAAAATAAAAAAAATCACAAAAATTATTAACAAATTTAGAATCTTATTGTATAAATGATTTTTTGTATAGTAGCTAATAAGGAAACTTATAATAATTATAGTATTAAGTAGATGTTTAAGTATAATTTTCTTTTTTCAATTTGATTTTGATTTCTACAAGGATGTTTCATTTTATTTTTTGTACATAATTTTTGAAATGAAGATTATTATCTATCGACTACGCAATCGACCCTGTATTCTTTTTTGTTACGTCAAAAAACGGGCAACGTAAAATCAGAAGTGACATGTCGTGCGAGCGTTTGTTCCAAAAACATTTCATTCAAATGATATTGAATTTATGCGTGAGTTTTGTTCCTCTATAAAAATAAATAATAGCGTTCAGTTATGCTAAGAAGTTGTTGCTTACTACAGCACTGTCCTGCTGAGAAGAACAAATAGTAATACCCTTCGTGGTAATACAAGTACGATCCTTCTTCAGCAGCATGTTTAGGATACGTTGAATTGAACGATATCTGTATGGGTTCACCGATAACTTTTTCCGGATTTTCCATTTCAATCAAAAAAATGTCTTGTAAATATGAACCAAAACTGAGGTACATTTTACCCTCTGGAGTTTCGATGAAAGTCTGATCTATAGCTGCATATCTGTAAAAGTGCATATAGAATCGATGAGTAGGGGAGACCGGAGTCAATTGTAACACGGGTCAATTGAAACACTGATCAAAACTTTTTTCTGGTAAAGATTGTATAACCAAACTGTGCTCATAACATATAGAAATATCGGCGTGCTTCTTCCAAAGTAAGTATTTACGATATTCCTTATGTATGTGTAATTGAGTCTGTGTATGTGTTTAGTTCGTTGTCAACTTTATATTAGTTAGGCCATTAAGTTAGCTTTATTTTACGTTGGTTAGTGTTTCAAATTAATTTCGCTTGTAGTAAATACGGTATCATTTATTTAAAAATGTCGCTTGGGGTCAGTGGTAACGGGGACGTTTGTAACGCTTCAATTGACCCCACCTTTTTGTAAAATAAATTACTTAGTTTATTTAATTTCAGATACCCCGTAAAAGAGTCCTAAAAACTGTTAGATCAAGTCGAGATATATCTTTATATGAATCGGCATACGTAGAGCTTCAAAAAGGGCTATCTCTACGTCTAGTTGCTGACCAATTTCGTATATCTCATGTGTCTTTGTTGAGGTACAAGCGAAAGATAGACGTGGATTGAAAATGGTATGGCGGGAGAAGACTGGTTTTCTCGTTTCATATCAAGACACCGTGACTTATCAATACGAGCACTACAGGCGACCAGTTTATCCAGAGCAACGCAATGTTGATGAAACTGCCTTAAAAACAGTCCAGAAACCAATGAATTTCAAAACCCTACTCCATCAACTTCTCGGGGACTAGAAAATTTTGAAATTTCCGAAAATACTTTAGACAAATCAACCACTCAAAATGAGACTTTTTCACCAGAAGTTGTTAGGTGTTTTGGAAAAGATCCACCACGAAAGGTGGCAGCAAAAGGAAAGAAAAAAAGAAAGTCCAAACTGGTACACCAGAATACCTCATAAGCAGAATATTGTGTTAATTTTTGTTGTTGCTATGAAGTTATGAGGCAATTTTGTTATAGTTCCTACTTGGTTTTGAATATTTTTTGTTGACTAATAAATGACAATAAACAATATATTGTCCCCATTACCCTTGTTTCAATTGACCCTTGACCGGGGGCCTTGCCAGGTTAAGTATATCAAACTCCCAGCTATACGTGAACATAAATTTAGAATCATTTCCATTCAGTTTCTAGCCAGAAAAAAATTATTTGTAAAAAATGGTTCAATTGTCCCCGGTCTCCCCTACATTTTAGCATTGCATTAAGGTTTGTAAAAAAGAAGAAATATACTTACATGCCTCCGTCTTTGCTGGTAAGTCCAACAGAACCTTTATCGACCCAACTGCCAGGCTCCATAGTATTGGAAACAGCGACTCCAACTGCAGCATTTCTAATACCGAGTTTACAAATACTATAGAAACACCAATATAACCCTTTGTAGTACTTTATGTCTGGTGCCTACAATTGAAAAGCAACAGCTCAAAATAATTATAATTAGGACTTAATATGTGTGTGCAAATTGGATTTACCCATGGATCAGTGTTTCCAGGCAAATCTATTTTGGATTTATTAACTAGCACAGAACCGACATTGGTCCATGGTCCAGAAATATCATCAGCCGTTGCAATACCTATTAATTGATGGGTTGTATATCTGAAAAAAAAATAAACAAATTCAGAGTTCAGAAAATAATTATAATTGTCGTTGACCAACTTCTTTTTGTTATCGTTAAGAATGATAACTTAAAGTTGCCCAAATGACCTAAATAAACACAATATTATTCAATTGACAATAAAATTAAAACAAAATGATGAATACAACTGAAACTTTGTCAGCTGCCTAGTGATGGTGATGATCCTATCGTCTGGGAAAATCCAGTTCATCCAGAAATTCGTATACTTAAAAAACCTACAAAAACTATGCAAACTGTAGAAGGAAGAAAAGCACTCACCTGAACCATTTTCCATCACTTTTCCTTTGTATCAATGCCGGATCATGTATGTTACAGTCACCGCTGCATCCTCCTGGATTTGAATAGCTAAAAACTTGAGAAATTTCACAAAAATTCAGTAAAAGACATAGGAACAAACTTTGAGAAATATTTTTTGAGCAAAACATTTTAAATATTATTTATCCAAATAAGTAAGTTATTTTTATAAATTTCAGCTATTTTAACTAAACGTAATCTTAAGTGGTACTTAGATTTTGACGTGTTTTGCAATAATATGTTTTTATATTATATAAACAGTATTTTTGATTGAATAAAATAAGCTAAATTATCTAATCTACCTAGGTATATTCAAAACAATAGAATATACTTTTCTAGAAGTCCGTAAGTGCAAGAAAAGAAATCATAATATATCAAATATAAAGACATTTTTTTCACTGACCGTTTACGTGCTACACTACCCAATGTCCGACCCAAATCTTCATACCCAGAGTGTTAAGTCAAATTTTGAAAAAATAATTGTGATAAATCATGGAAAATCTTCGCTGAATCCAGGACTCCACACAACAGACGCATATTCCAATTTCGATCTAACGAAGGAATTATACAGTAAAATAAGAGTTTTAAGTGACACAAAATGCTTTGTATTTCTCATAACAAAACCCAGACTCTTATAGCCAGACGAAACCACATCAATCACATGCCCCACAAAACTAAGTTTAGCGTCAAAGGGCACCCCCAGATTTTATTATTTATTTATTTATAAAAGACAGATACAGGTGTTATCCCAATTACACTGCTTTGTTTAATATAAATTAACTTAACTTAACTTAAGCTCTACCTAACTTTAACTAAACTAAAAACTAACTTAAACATTAAACTTAAACAACATTAACTAATTTATGTTTCAAGACTTTAAACTTAAGGTTACATTTACTACATTAATTCTATAATTCACTAGATTATTTTTTAAGTTTCATTAAGGTGTTTTATTATCTGTAATTTAAAGTTCCTGTATCTAGTTCCGAAGATATCGCAAACTTGTTGGAGTTGGTTGTACTTTCTAACCATCATGTTGATAGGGGACTTAGATTGGTAATTTGTTCTTGGTGTAATTTGTTGAAATGTTTGATGGTTTTTGAGACGTGTTTTCCTTAATGGAACAGCTAACTTGACATTGACTAGAGATCGACAGTCGTATGCCAGATTATTTACAATTTTGTAAAGGTACAAAATACTTGACAATGTTCTTCTATTATTCAAGGAAATTTGTTCATAATATTTTAAATTTAATCTGTAGTTAGATATGTGTTCCCTGTTCATTAGGAAGTCAGCTAATCGGAAAAATTTTTTTTGAACTCGCTCAATCATTATTGCATATTTAGTATACATTGGTGCCCATACAATGCAGCAATATTCTAGTTTCGAGCGTATATTTGCGTTGTAGAGAATAGAGAGGGTTTTTTTGTTTTTAAAAGTTTTTGAATTTCGGATGATAAATCCTAGGTTCCTGTAGCATTGATTGGTTATATGCATAATATGTTCTGAAAATGAAAGTTTAGAATCAAATATAACTCCTAGGTCTTTTACAGATGTTACATTTTGGAGAGGCACTCTATTCAAATTATATTGGCAATCTATTTTTCGTCTTGAATATGTGTAGGACATGCTTTTACATTTATCCACATTAAAGAGAAGTAGGTTTTCTTTGGACCATCTATAGATATTATCCAAATCTGCCTGAAGGGCAACGGCATCAAGGTGGTTACGTATAATTCTAAATAGTTTAAGATCGTCAGCAAACAATGAACATTCACTAAATCTTATAACATGTGTTATATCGTCAATGAACATTAGAAATAGAATGGGTCCTAGTGTGCTTCCTTGTGGTACGCCCGACTTTGCAATAAATGGTTCCGAATTACAACCCAGAATTGAAACGTATTGTGGTCTGTTTGTTAGATATGATTTCAAAAATTTACTGAGTTTAACAGATACTGAGAAATTCTTTAGTTTTTGAATTAGAATATTGTGATTTACTTTATCAAACGCTTTAGCAAAGTCTGTGTAGATAGCGTCCACTTGGTCACCTTTTGCGAGAACGTCCGTTGTGAAGTTTACAAAGTCAGTTAAGTTGCCTGTTGTTGATCTATTTAAACGGAAACCATGTTGAGCATCACTTAGTCGATTTTTAAGGTGATAATTTAGTTTTTTACATATTACCATTTCAAATATTGTGGCTATGTTAGATAGTATAGCTATTGGTCTATAATTAGTAACATCAGCTCTGTTGCCATTTTTATATATTGGTGTTATTTTCGATATTTTGAGGGAATGAGGAAAAATTTGATTTTTTAGAGAAAGATTGAAGATTATTGAAAGTGGTTCTGATAGTATATCCTTGCAACCTTTCAAAACAAATCTAGGTATAAGATCATGACCAAGAGATTTTTTATTTTTTAATTGTGAAATAGCCAATATTACATCATTTTCTGTAATCGAATTTATATTAAAATATGATTCGTGGTTTGTCATATTCTGATGCTGCTCAGGTTGTTCTGAATCTACATAAACACTCTGAAAGTAGGTAGCGAAAGCTGTGGAGATCTCATGCATTCCAAAATATTGATTGTTTTCAGAAAACATTTGTATTGGTAAGTCTGTGCAGTTTTTTTTCTTTGATTTCTTTGATCCTTAACCTCATCGCATATTTTAAGTGGAACAGAGTCAATGTTATACACAAATCCTATTGGGTTTACCTTACGAGAAAAATTTACAGAACAACACTTATCCAAATTAAGGGCAAGCCTGTTTTGAATGCACCAGTCAAGCGGGACATTCAGATCATTCTGCAATTGAAGACAGTCAGAAGTTGAGGTAATCAGTGAATAAACCTTAAAATCATCAGCAAAGATTAGGGAGCGACATTTCACGCCATTAACAATGTCATTAATAAAACACATAAATAAGAGGGGAGCCAACACAGAACCCTGCGGCACTCCAGATGTTGCACGGATAATACCGGACTTGAAACCACGGTACTCGACATACAATTTACGTTCGTGGAGATAAGTAGACAGAAATTTTAAAAGATCCAGAGATAAACCAAATTCCGAAAGCTTTTGCAGCAGAATTCCGTGGTCAAGCCTGTCAAAGGCTTTGGTAAAATCCGTATGAATAACGTCGACCTGACCCCCACTATCTGAGCTTTCTGCCAAAAACTGGCTCAAAATTACGAGATTAGTAGCAGTGGATCGGCCAGGAAGAAATCCGTGCTGAACAGGCGTGATGAGCTGCTTGACATGATTAAACAAAACTTCATGCAACACGATCTCAAAACACTTGTCAAAATTCGATTGTATGGCAATAGGCCGGTAGTTTCTAATATCCTGCCTATCACCTTTTTTGAAGATGGGGCTCATCCTAGACAGTCTCCAGAAATTCGGAAACTCATTATATTTCAATGACAGATTAAATATAGTTGAAATCGGTTTAGTCTTATCCTCATATCATTAAAAAATCTAAAATATACGACTTGCATAACGAAACAGAATTTTAATAATTATAATAATTCTATTATTTTTATTATTTCCAATAAGCTAACCTAACAAACTCACTATTTTAGTCAAAAATTAGAAATAAAAAAAAGTTGCCAGGTCAAAAAATCAAGCTACATTAAATAAATAAAATAAATAAATAAACCGTTTATTGCACAAGTATAAAATTCAAAAGAAAATACAAATATGTACCAAAAAATACAAATACAATATGTACCACATTTTAATAACATAATATGAATATTATTTTAGTAACATAATATATAAATATCATACTTCTGCAAAAGGCAAGAGATTTGGCTCATGGCCATTCTTCCACTCTACCTATATTTGTAAATTCACAATAATAAAGAAGAAAAAGAAAAAAAAAGAAAATCATTAAAAAAGAAAAAAAAAACATCGAAAACAAAGAAAAAACAAAATATCCAATTTTTTGAGACCGTGTTAAGATTTAATTAAATAATATAGCTTTTAAATTATTTTGAAATTGTATAGGTGGCAGTTTCAGTAAGTTATATTTAGTATTTGTTCAATAAAGATGGTGCAACATACGAGAAGCAGCCCTCAAATTTACTACTTGCATGTTGCGGAATTGTAAAATTGTTAAAACGTATATTCACACCATGTACACTCGATCGTAGTCTCAATAATTCATAAAGATATTTGGGAGTCTTCGAAGTATAAATTCTGTACAGCATCATCACATACAAATATTCAGTCCTAAGATTTATCTTAGGTTCATGAAGCTGAGTTAAGAAAGGTGTGATATGAGCACGATATGGGACGTTACAAATAAATCTAACACAAGCGTTTTGAATCCTTTGAATTTTGTTCTGGTTAAAGTTAGTTAAGGATCGATAATATACTGGGGAACAATAGTCAATATGCGGATAAATAAGTGACTTAACAATTTTCAATTTAGTTCCCTCATCAAGAATATGTTTCAATTGATGCAGTGACCTAAGCTTAAAAAAACAATTTTTATATACAGAAGAACAGTGTGATTCAAACTTGAGATCGTCATCAAGAATAACTCCAAGATTACGAGCACTTGAAACCCATCGAACAGCAACGTCATCAACAGACACACCATAATTTAATTTAATACTATCACTGTTGCGTTTATTGCCAATACATAAGGCGAGCGTTTTATTTGGGTTAATTCTAAGTCCGTTGTCTTTACACCAACCAGAAAACATCCCCAAATCATTGTTAATATCCACAAATGCATTTTCTGTCTCACTAATTTCAAAAGGAAAGTATAACTGTACATCATCCGCATACATATGAAGCTTCAGTTTTTGAATTAAAAATCCAATATCAAATGTAAATACTGAAAAAAGTAGAGGTCCAAGGATGCTGCCCTGAGGAACTCCCCCCAACGTCTCACCAAAGCTAGAAATTTTTGATTTTAGCTTAACCCGCTGTTTTCTATTAAAAAGATAACTTCTGAACCACTTCACAGACGCATCATCGAAGCCCAAGTATCTTAATTTCGCTAAAAGCATTTCAAAGTTAACAAGGTCAAAGGCTTTACTTTGATCCAATAAAATTAGGACAACAGACTGAGATTTATCGACGGCGCTTGATAAGTCATCCACTACCTTTAACAAGGCGGTATTAGTACTATGTTTTTTCCTAAAACCTGACTGCTCAGAAGGTAGCACATTATGTAGCCGCAAATAATCCTGAATTTGATTGCTTACAAGACGTTCAAACATTTTCGAAAGTGCCGGCAAAATGTTGATTGGCCTAAGCTCATTGTAAGAAGAGGGTGAATCCACTTTCGGAATTGGAATGACGTTGGCACTTTTCCATATGTCAGGAAAAATGCCAGAGCCCAACGAGTCATTAAAAAGGTCTGTTATAACGCTTACACAGTGGGGCATGACTAGACTTAACATTTTTATATTTATATTATCTACACCATAAGAATTGGACTTTATTGATTTCATACTATTCATCACGTCAGTATTCGTAACTGCATCAAATCGAAAAGAAGCATTTTGTATAAATCTGTTACTATCAAAAAATCTCAATTTTTCCGCGCTTATGACAGATTGACCAGACGCGTTCAAGAAATAGTCATTCAACTGATCGGGTAATTGCAGATATTCAGGCAGTTCATTATTTTTACTTTTACCAGTAGACAATCCCATTTGAGAAACGCTACGCCAAAGCTGTTTTGGATTAGACTGATTATTTAAGGTAAACCGAAAATATGCTTTTTTTTCTGCTATGATCGCACTTTTTACATAATTACGCAATTCTACATAATATTGTCTCGAAGCAGTGGTCCCAGTACTTAAATATCTTTTAAAAGCTCTTTGTTTTAGTTTAATCAATCAATAATTAAAACAATTTTGGAATTTATATTGACTAGGACTACATAACATAAGAAAAATGGGATTCTATGACGAAATTCGCAGCAATTATGGAGACAGAGCCGTATCCAATTTAAAATTTGTCCTGAAGATAAGTTTATTAATGTTGAAACGTCGACAAGAGAACGAAAGTGTTTTTTTTACTGTCTTAAACCCAAAAATAATCAAATTGTAAAATTGCAAGGTCAAAAAATCAAGCTACATTAAAACAATTTTCGAAGGACTACATAACATAAGAAAAATGGGATTCTATGACGAAATTCGCAGCAATTATGAAGAGAGAGCCGTATCCAATTTAAAAAGTGTCCTGAAGATGAGTTTATTAATGTCGAAACGTCGACACGAGAACGAAAGTGTATTTTTTTACTGAGCTATACCCAAAAATAATCAAATTGTAAAATTGCAAGGTCAAAAAATCAAGCTACATTAAAACAATTTTCGAAGCACTACATAACATAAGAAAAATGGGATTCTATGACGAAATTAGCAGCAATTATGAAGAGAGAGCCGTATCCAATTTAAAAAGTGTCCTGAAGATGAGTTTATTAATGTCGAAACGTCGACAAGAGAACGAAAGTGTATTTTTTTACTGAGCTATACCCAAAAATAATCAAATTGTAAAATTACAAGGTCAAAAAATCAAGCTACATTAAAACATATTTATATACAAAATATTTACAAATAGGCCGGGACACATATATCAGTTTAGCTTAGATAGCTCGACAGGATGCATCCACTGATTTCCCTTAAGGGCAGGCATGGATGTTCAGCCCATTTTTTCTTGAGCGGGAAAGTAAAACAGAAATTTAGCAGACATGTTTGTAAGGAGTTAATGAAATTTTCTACTATGCAACTTCCTGATTGCGTGTATATAGGAACCAACTATTTTTTTACACAATTTCAGGATATCTAAGTTCAGAATTTATTGAACAATTTTCAGAAGAATTCAACAATAATTTGCCATGTCGAAATTTTTTTATAAATAATTGAATTTTATAGTACTTTGCCAGTGTTTATTTTATTTTTCTTATTGATTTTTGGCTTGTACCTTCAATTTATACAGGTTGTCCTACGGTGGCAACCCATTAGATTATTTCAGAAACTACTTCGAATTGAATTTTGAAAATTTCAGTGTCTATATTGTCAAACCCTATATATTATTACATTTTTGGATTCTAAATAAGATTTCAGACATATTTCATGTATCATGTCCTATACCTAACGTCAGACGTTTTTGACTTATATCAAGATTTATGTCAAAATTGACAGTTTAGGGCTCCATAAGAATTCCGTTTTTTCCTTGTAAATCAGTATTGAATAATTATTTTACAGGTATTTTCTTATCAGGTGGGATCTTCTTTTTCGAATTGACAAGACGTTTTCTGATTAGTTTATACAGGATGGTCAAAAAATTATATTGAAAAACAGTTGAAAGTCAATTTTTTCAAATGGAATGGGTATATTATTATTATTTGATCTTCCTTAGCATTAAAAAATAATGCAATTTTGTAATAGGTTATCATTTTCTAAAATGTGTAGTTTTCGAAATATCGTCATTTTAAATTTTTCTGCAGCGCCTACCGTTGTCTCTCTGGAAGCTAGCTAATTAATTTAGTTGGCCATGAAATTATTGTCATTTTAACGTCAAACAAAACGTCAAAATAATAAAAATGAAAAATACTTATTGATATTATAAATTTATCATTAATTCATGGAGAATAAACTAAAGTGATTAATATCACCTGTAGAGTATTTAACGAGAGAACCCCCATTTGTTAACGATGACTAGAGAAATTAGGAAGAATTTTGAGAAATAATTTAGAGCAGGTTGAGAGGTATACAAATCAAGTATTACAACAAACTAAAACTAAAATTTAAAATTAAAGATTAAACTAAATAAATTTTCAACTAAAAAAAGTTAATCAACTAACGATAACAAAACTAATTTAATTGTTCGATATGACCCCCATTTAGTCTTAAACACTTATTTACCCGTTCAATAAATTCACTCGTGACAGCTCGTGCAATTTGGACTGCAGGTAAGGCTTCGAATGAAGTTCGGATGCATCCTACTAATTCTTCTTTTGAATTAATTGGGGTGGAATACACCTTTTCTTTAATTGCACCCCAAACATAAAATCCAGCGGTGATAGATCTGGAGATCTCGCTGGCCAATCCCAAGGCCCTAAACGTTTGATCCATCGATCTTCAAACATTTCATTAAGCTGTTGTGTGATTCTATTTCCACAGTGAGCTAGCTTCCAGAAAGACAACGGTAGGCGCTGCAGAAAAATTTAAAGTGACGATATTTCGAAAACTATGCATTTTAGAAAATGATAACCTATTACAAAATTGCATCATTTTTTAGTGCTAAGGAAGATAAAATAATAATAATATACCCATTCCATTTGAAAAAATTGACTTTCAACTGTTTTTCTTGAAACGTTTTCTATATAATTTTTTGACCACCCTGTATAAACTAATCAGAAAATGTCTTGTCAATTTGAAAAAGAAGATCCCACCTGATAAGAAAATACCTGCAAAATAATTATTAAATACTGATTTACAAGGAAATAACGGAATTCTTATGGAGCACTAAACTGTCAATTTTGACATAAATCTTGATATAAGTCAACAATGACTGACGTTAGGTATAGGACATGATACATGAAATATGTCTGAAATCTTATTTAGAATCCAAAAATGTAATAATATATAGGGTGTTCCATTTAAAATAACAAAGTTGCCATCAACTTCCGGAATAACCGGAAGTGCTATGCCGTTGCTATTTTATTATTTGAGTAGAGCATATTTGACAATATAGACACTCTGATTTTCAAAATTCAATTCGAAGTAGTTTCTGAAATAATCTAATGGGTTGCCACCGTAGGACACCCTGTATAATTAAAACCCCCATAAACTAACAAACACAAATAAAACGTATGCGTCGTCTTTAGATTTTGCCTTTTTCGTAAGGTATTCCCAATTCATTGCCTAGTTCTTCTTTTGTAAAATGAAAATCGTTTAAATTATATTAAATTTTTATTAAGAATTCAACTAAATCTATATTGTCGGCCATCCATCTACCCAAGTGATCTCATTCCATCCGAACCGCTTATCGTTGTCCTTGTATCCGTAATCAGTATGCACATAGTGATAGTACAAAATATTATTGTACACTCCTTGGCCACCAGCAGCGTAAACTTTATCGTGACTACCTAGTACGGTGGTACCACCGCCTTCGAGGCATGATCGACCCTCTCTGTCTACGTACGGACCAAGAACGTCATTGGACCGGCAGACGTTTATGTGGTATTCGTAACCGGGAGCTGGCAGACTAGCTGGATTAAATTCTGGAAAAGGGAGATTCAAAAAAATATCTTATATCTATGTATTTCATCTTTCATTTAACACCAATTGGTTTTTGAGCTTCAATGAAGTGGAAGATATTTTTTCGCCTGATAACAAATTGATGGTATGAATGAATGAATTGAATTCAGAGGTCTATTTAAGATAGTTAAAGCTCTACTAATGTACCGCTACAAACACAGAGAAGATCATCACTCTCAAAGATCATCAAGACTCTATGAAACTGGTTTGATCTAAACAGATACAATTATTTAAGGTACAAAACACAAGATGTTTGTTCTTGAATAAAAAGTGCTACTGGTATTTTCTTTCAGTATTGTACTGTCACTCAGAATGCAGGAAATGTTCTCGGTTTGTGATTAGACCACTAGATATCAGGATCTATGTAAATTGACGTGCCAGTTGAAACACAAGCCAGTGTCATCGGTTCATTTTAGGTTTCTAAAGTCAGTTTTTCATGTTGATGTTTGTTCGGTAAAAAACACGTTAAAAATTGATTGTAAAATTTATTTAATACTATAAACTTACTGCAACATAATCCAGCTGAGAAGAACAAATAGTAATATCCATCGTTGAAATACAAGTAGGAACCTTCCTGTCCATGATCTCCTGAGTTGTTGTATGAAATGTGAGTCAAAGTACCATTAACCAAGTAAGGAGTTTCAAGTTCTACTGCATAAATGTCTGTCAGGTATGATCCAAATGAGATAAACGTTCTGCCTTCAACTGTTTCAATAAATGATGGATCAATCGCTGTGTATCTGCACCAAAATCAAAATTAAAGACGTTAGAGATACAGAGGCAAACATCATGAAGACGATCAACACACTCGTCTAAGGATGCGAACAGTGTCGAAATTATTTTACTATTATATTGCAAAATTCTATGTCGACAATTTCGTTCTAATGGCTTTGAAATGAGCACAAATACAAATATTATGACCAGCTCAATTTCATGCAAAATATTATTATTATTATTATTATTAGTCGTAAAACAGTAAACGGTAAAACCGATGAAACTGTTGCTCAGTTCCTAATTTGAGGTTTTTGAAATATTGATGTCATCCTCACTAATCTTCTATAGCGAGTAGTGGACCAACTGATCGCCATGGTCCTTTATGAAATTGTCCAGCCTGTTCTTAAAGCTGTCAACCGTTTGCGCTATTATCACCTCTTCAGGTAAAGAAATTCCATGCATATACAACTCTGTTTGTTATAAAATTCTTCCGAGGAAGTCTAGCACATCTCTGCTTGTCAAGTTTCTTACTATTGCCACGCAGATTAGGATTTCTAGCAGGATGAAATACATCGAGATTCACCGAGTAGTAGCCACTAAGTATCTTGTATGTTTGAATTAGATCGCCTCGTTGTCGTCGATCATAAAGACATGTCAAATTTAAAAGCCTCAATCGCTCCTCATATGGTATATGGCGAAGTGCATGAGGTAGCTTAGTGAATCTCCTCTGAACCCTTTCCAATGCCTCTATATCCTTAATGAAATAGGGGGACCAAACGCTGTTGGCATATTCCAATAGTGGTCTGACATACGATTTATGCAATTGCAATATTAGAGAGTTTGATCTCGATTTGAAAGCTCTGTGTATCAGATACCACAGTCTATTAGCTTTCTTCACTGTGGCGGAAATATGGGCCTCCCACTTCAAATCCGCTGTTACTATGACACCAAGATCCTTCTGCTAATTTACAGATTTAACGGCATTTCCATTGATGAAATATGGAGTCCTGGGATTATTAGCTCCGATGTGTAGTACCTGACACTTTTCCAAATTCAAGTTCATCAACCAAACCGCCGACCAGGACACCACCCCATCAATGTCGATCTGGAATTCATTATCGTCTCGCAGTGGGTTACAAAACAATTTGGTGTCATCAGCAAAGAAGCTCATTTAATATGGTCGGAATAGTGTGTTAACTTTGTTAACTGGGAGGAGATTAATTGAAAAATTTCGAGAGACAAAATCCCTTGAAGACGCCTAACACACTGGTAGTCCAAAAACAAGCCGTTTAAATGTCAATGTCAAAGCCGTGCGTGAATTGCAAACTGCTAGAAGCTCTCTACAGCGTATACTCACTAAAGACCATGCTTACAAAATTCAATTAACACATCAACTGAAGCCTAAAAACCATGCACAGCGAAGATAGATTGCAGCATCAACAAATTGATGCTGATTTTTCGAGCAAAA
Organism: Apoderus coryli; assembly: GCA_911728435.2. NCBI lineage: Eukaryota > Metazoa > Arthropoda > Insecta > Coleoptera > Attelabidae > Apoderus > Apoderus coryli. The sequence continues at coordinate 44,726,471 of OU452199.1, read as the reverse complement.
TCATCCTAAGCGACGAAGCACATTTTTACATTGATGGGTTTGTCAATCGTCAAAACTACCCCTTTTGGAGTAATGAGAATCCACATGTGATTGTCGAAAAAAAAATGCATACGCAACGTGTCACTGTTTGGCGTGGATTTTGGGCTGGAATCAAGGACTATACTTTTTTGAAAATAAGTCTGGTCAAGCAGTGACTGTTACTGGTGCTCGATGTCGCGACATCGTCGTGTACTCTCTCGTTTCGGTGATCAGAATTGGCCCCCTATATCGTGTGATTTAATAATAATAATAATATATGTTTATTAGTTCTAAAAGGTATTACATAAATTTGTACAAAAAATGTATTATTACAACCATTAGAACTAAAGGGCGTGAAATCTCAGCCTCTCAACTAGGTTGAGTGTTGTTGAAGCCCAAGAAACAATACACAATAAGAATAACAACAAAAATCAGTACTACACAATAAATACAATATTAAAACACATAAGTATACAAAAATAGTGTTGAGTTAAAAAGAGTGCAAACAAAATGCCCAAATGAAATGCCAAACGCTGTCAAGCAATATCTTTTTAATCGTAGATCTGAACACATGCAAACTCTGAGAGAAATCCTTAATCACAAACCGGTTAACTAGCGTGGCGACATTATAAGAGAACGATATTTCTTTTTTATGAACAGGGACTGTTATTAGACTTTTACGTCTGATGTTTAGATTATGCACATCAGTTCTATACACAATTCTATTAACCAGATAAGGAGGGGTTTTATATTTTATTATTTTGTAAAAGAAGCATGTTGAATGGTGAATGCGTCTGTTATACATATTCAGCCAACCTGCCTCCTTAAGTTTGTGAGATATGCGATGTCTTCTGCGAATGCCAAATATGAACCGCAAGCAAGAGTTCTGCAACTTCTGAACTCTCCCTCTGTCCACACTATCAAGACAATAAGGACCGTAGATGCTGTCACAGTAGTTTAAGTGCGATAAGACAAGAGCATCACACATACGAATCTTCAAGGATACATTTAACGAATGTCGGTGAGGGTATAACATTCCATATCCGATTTTAAGTTTTGATGTTATATGGTCCTTGAATCGCAGCTTGTTATCTAGAACAAGTCCCAAGCTCTTTGCTCCTTCCTGGAAAACCAAAATGTCTCCATCCAATTCAAGGGCATTTTGTTGAATTTGATTTCTTACATTATCGCCACAAAACAGCATACAAACGGTTTTATTCGTGTTTAATTTTACCAAATGATCACGCGATATTTGATGTATTCTCCTCAGGTCCCGATTTATACGATCTACGGCCACCACAGCGTCTACCGGGTTTAAGGCACTATAAATCTGTGTATCATCTGCATACAAATGATATTTACAAAATTCTAAATCTCTGACAAAAGCAGACTATAAAGTATCGGACCCAGTACACTACCCTGCGGCACACCAGATAGAACAGATCTCTTCCTAGACATATGCCCATCGCTCACAACACACTGAGAACGACCCGTGAGGAATGATCTCAATAAACCTCTTGACTCTACGCTGAAACCAAAATAATTCAACATAGAAGCAAGGATATCATGATTAAGTAGATCGAATGCTTTACTAAAATCAAGCAGAACCAAAATGACAGCCCTGCCACTATCCAAAGCGTGAAATATATCATCTGTCACTTGAGAGAATGCTGTAGAGCAACTACAGTCTTTACGAAAGCCCGAGCAGGCAAAATTTCATTTGTAATGTAATTTTTTTTAAAATTTTTGAAAGTGTCGGCCGGACAGATATACTACGCAAATGGCTCAGTTCAGAAGGACAGCCAATCTTAGGCAAAGGTACAACCATTCATCTGGAAAAATACACTGCTCAATACATGTGTTAATGATATTCACTATAGGTTTAATAATCACAGGACAACACAGAGATATAAGAGCTATATTAATGTCATCGAGTCATTTAACACCTATAAATATTTAAAAAAAAATATATGTGAGTAACTATTAAAACAGGGTATACTTACATGTCTCCGTTAAGACTGATAATACCAATAGCACCAAAATCGTCCCAGGTGCCAGGTTCCATGTTATCAGAAACTGCCACTCCAATGGAAGAATGTCGCGAGCCCCATTTACTGATAGCATAGAAGCAATAGTACTTGCCTTTGTAGTAATGAACATCGGGAGCCTTAAAGATCACATCGTTCATTAGTTATCAATTATTATATTGCAATTGGTTTACATAAAATGAAAATTTAAGGCGTCGTGACTTTTTCAGTGCTTCATGCGAACGTTCAGTGTTTAAGAAATAAAATTTTGGTGTAGGAATATACCTAAAAAACAATATTGAGTACCGAGTTCTGAATATCTCCGGAAATTCGGAAGAGGTGAACTGTGAGGCTGCGGGAATTTTCCTAAAAACCTTTTCTACCCACATTGTCACTATTTATAGATCGCCAAATGGAGATCTCTGTCGGTTTTTTGAGATTATGGCTAAGATACTGGAGAGTATAAATTTGTCCCAGAGTGTCATTGTCACGGGAGACTTTAATGTCCATTTTGAAACGGCTGATCCAAGAGCGGCCGACCTGTGTGATTTTTTTCGGGCTTATGGCTTGCATGGCTCTGTGTCTTTTCCAACTCGAGGTAGTGCGTGTCTGGATAATGTATTCACAAATACAAATGTTAACCCCACAACATTCAAACCTTTTAATTTACATCATCTGTCCGATCACGATGGCATTTCTTTCACCTTTGAAGGGCGCACTTCCCCGACGGAGCCTGTTGCAAAAATTAGTTACAGACCCATAACTCAATACGGACTTTTTAACTTGTACAATCGAATCGAGGATATTAATTGGGACTTTATCGATGATAAAAATATAAGCATTGATAGTAGATTTCTAACGTTTACTAATGTCATTGCAAATACAGCTGAAAGTTGTTTTCCTCTTAAATCTAAAACAGTCACTGCTGGATCAGCGCTGGGTCGCATAAATTGGTTCAGCGATGATTTGCGCAGGATGAGAGATCTGCTATGCACCATGCATTTGATTCATAAATCGGATTCTCAGTCTGTATCTAAAGTCGCCTTGAGACACTATAAAAAACAATATCGAGCTGAACTTTCTAAGGCCAAAAGAAGGGCTTATGAGGAGTATATTGCATCCGATATTAATAGGCCTGCTGCTGTGTGGAGACTGGTCAAGGATTGGGAATCAACTCCAAATCTCGGGACAGCTGAGAACTTGACTGCGCATATTTTAAATGACTACTTTACAACTGCGGCTGATGATATCATAAAACAGCTACCAGCCACATCGGTCACTTTTGAGAAATATATGTCTCCCACTAGAGCTGCTGGATTTAGTTTGAGAACGGTAACCTTTAATGAAGTACGTGAAAAACTATCAGGTATGAAAAACACAAAAAGCTCGGATTGTTATGAGCTTAATGTTAGGATTATTGGGACTTTAAAGAATCTGCTAGTGGTGCCGCTTACTAAGTTGATAAACCATTGCATTGGTGACGCTGTATTTCCGGCGGTCTTGAAGGAGGCAAGGGTTATTCCAATCTACAAAAATAAAGGATCGGTTGATGATCCCAGTAACTATCGACCAATATCGATCTTGTCAATTTTTTCGAAAATCTTTGAGTCTATTATTAAAAATCAAATAACTGAATATTTTGAAGCAAATAATCTCTTTATGCAAGGTCAATATGGCTTTCGTAATAAGAGATCTACTACTCTTGCAATTAATAACCTTTTGGAATATGTTTCGGATGGCATGGAGCGGGGCTGTGACACCTTTGCTTCCTTTTATGACCTCACTAAGGCTTTTGACTGTGTCTCACACGAGATACTTCTTCAGAAACTCTCTTACTATAACTTTGATGTTGACAGTGTTGCCTTGGTTGGCTCTTATCTCAGAGATCGTTTTCAGTACGTTTGGATGGGGGACGATACTCGGAGAGACGAAGGGTTGGACGGGGTGTGCCCAGGGGTCGGTTTTGGGACCTTTATTGTTTTTAATATACGTAAATGATTTATACAAATTTCAAGAAGAGTCAAATATAATCCTCTTTGCTGACGACACAACTAGTCTGATTAGATATCGACCAAACGACCCTTTAGGGGAGTTGGTTAATGCTGTTGAGACTGACATAGGCAATTGGTTTCTGGCAAATGAACTGAGCTTGAATCAGGCTAAAACTCAGAACATGAACTTTACATTGCGTTCTGCGCCTATCGACCTTCAGAGCGATGTTCACGTGAAGTTCCTTGGGGTTCATCTTGATCCTAAATTAACCTGGGAGAGTCATGTTCGAGAACTCGGGTGCTCGCTGTCCAGGGTCATATATCTGATCAGAAGGCTTGCGCAGAGTGTTTCAATCGCCAGTCTGTTGACGGTATATCATGGTTATTTTGTTTCCCGTATGTCGTATGGTATTTTGAACTGGGGACATAGTTCCCATGCAATGAAAATCTTCAAGCTACAGAGGAGATGTTTACGTACAATGTTGGGGCTCGGTTGGCGTGACTGCTGTAAAAAGTATTTTGTTGAACATGGACTACTTACTTTGCCTTCCTTGTACATCTTAAACTGTCTTGGCTACATTCGAACCAATGCCTCGCATTTCACTCTACACTCTGATATGCATAATTATGGTACGCGAAATCGCAATGACATATTGCCTGAGTTTCACCGCCTGTTCAGGACTAGGAAAGGTTCTGACTATTATTGTGTCAAATTTTATAATAAGCTGCCGTCTCACATAAAGAACCTTGGTGAAGTCCACTTTACCAAATGTATTAAATCATTTTTGATATCTCAAGCTTTTTATACCTTTGAGGACTATTTCAGAAGCGATATTGTAAGATTTTTTAGATTTTAGTTTGTTTTATGTTGTTGCTATTTTAATTTGTTTGTAAGCGTTTCTTTGTTGCTGTAACTTTGATTAATTTTTGTTATTTTTTGACGTACTATACATGTTTTGTAACATAAGATGGTGAATAAATATATCTATATCTATCTATATTTTTTTTCGAGCGTATTTCTTTTAAATTTAAAACAGAAAGTTTCCAAATCATACATTTGCATTCACTCTGTTTTTATTTCATCATGTAAATCGAAACAAATAAAGGTTTGGTATATTACAGAAAGAAGGCAATACTTACCCAAGGATTGTCATTTCCTGGTAAGTCAATTTTGGATTTGTTTACCAAAACAGACCCAATATTTGTCCAAGGGCCACCTACATCGTCTGCAGTTGCGATTGCAAGCAAGTTGTGTGTGGAAAACCTGTATTAAATAAAATTCCCACATTATTTACAAAAAGGCGGATATATTTCGCACAAATCATGCGGAAGACTTGTATTCAAATGTTGCAAATTTGTTAGGAATAGTTAAAATTTTCTGCTAACCTGAACCATTTGCCATCGCTAGCACGCTGAATCAGTGATGGATCGTGCACGTTACAGTCACCCGTACAATCGCCAGCATTAGCGTAAGCCAGAACTTCATTCGAAGCAATGCTAAATACCAGAATTGATGCAATTAATATTTTCATTTCTAGAATTAATTATAAAAAAAAATACACACGTTATATCAACAAAAATAAATTGTTTACTGCATAATATTTGCAAGTTTTTGAGTATATATAGACATCATAACAACCTATTGAATAGTTGTTGTTAACATAATTGTGATTGATCAGATAAGTTTAAAAAAAAAACTCAAACTCAAAAATATTTTCAACAAATAATAATAAAGTTCAAGTAGCTTTACTTAGGTAGTTTATTATTAAATGTCAATGCCTTAAGTATGATAAAATCATTTACATAACAACTCGTGCAAAGATAATACAGGTCGACATGATTGTTCTGACATTGATGAAAATGCCTAGCTGGTCCACAATAGTGGGGTGCCGCAAGGCTCCTGTCTCTCACCTACCTTGTTCAATCTTTTTATTGACGATATCTCTGAAGTTCTGGGTATTCTTGGATATCCCATTCTTTATGCAGACGATACTAGTGTTTTTGTTTCAGCCAAGGGTGAATCAGGGTTTGTTCAGGCTGCCAACGGTGTGTGCATCACGGACTTACCCTTAATACATTAAAAACGGTTGCTCTGCCTATATCTATAGCAAACAACACCAGCAATAAGAGTTATCTGATACGTATAGGAGGTGAGTCTATAAAAAATGTGAGTAATACCAAATTTCTGGGAGTATATACAGACAGCAAACTGATCTGGGACATACATATTGACACCATACTACCAAAAGTCAGTAGCTGTGTGTTTCTGATAAAGGTACTGTATCAACCAGCATTCTGAAATTGATATACTTCGGCTTAGTCCAGTCTACCTTGGCATATGGAATCATATTTATTTATAAGAAGGAGAAGGCGCATAGAGATTATCGGAGGTTTGGTACGGTCTATTTTCGTAATAGATTTAATTCACTCCGTGGATTGATTAAAGGTCCAATTAAGGATGCATTGTGTGCTTATGCTTTGAACTGCGAACAGACAATTAAGTCTAATCTCTGCCAGTTTTGGTCGTATATGCATAACAGACGGAGTAGTTCTAGAATTCCTGGTTCCATGTCGCATGAAGACACCATATTTAACTCACCGCAGGACATAGTGAATGCATTTTCAAAGTTTTTTCATAGTGTTTATGTGGATTCCATTCCCGTGGTTGATGCAGTTGCTGGCGTCGTGGACGGTGAGGCAGTTGATATTTTGGACATCACACTCGATGATGTTGGCAAGGCTGGTCGCTTAACAACAAGCTGACCTGTGGTACGGATGGCATCCCGAGTTTTATCGTGAGGGATGGTATTCCTATTTTCGGTTGATTTTTAAATCATCTAGCTTTCCTAATTGTTGGAAGACAGCTAAGATTATCCCTATCCTGAAGTCCGGCGCGTCATCTATTATCAATAATTATAGACCAATATGGATCCTCTGTAATTTCTCAAAGGTGCTTGGGATCGTCATTTATAACAAGGTGTATGCACAGATTCAAAATAGATTTTCGAATAAACAACATGGCTTTTTGAACGGGCGATCGTGTACAACTAATCTTGCCGTGTTCTCCGTGATTGTCTGTTCCGCTATGGATCGTCTACACCAGGTGGATGTGGTTTACACTGATTTTCGGAAGGCGTTTGATCGTATGGATCACTATCTGCTATTGAGGAAATTGGGAGATTTCGGCTTTTCTGAGCGGATGGTACGATTCTTTCGCTCATATCTTCTTGGTCGATCTCAGTTTGTGGAGTACGAGGGTTTTAAGTCATCTACTCTTTCTTCTTCTTCGGGCGTGCCGCAGGGTTCCAACCTTGGACCCTTGCTGTTTAATGTGGTTATTAACGACCTTCTTGAGACCTTCACTTGTGACAGCCTCGCTTATGCGGATGACTTGAAGGTTTTTCTGCGTGTTGTCTCATATGAAGATTGTGAATTCCTACAGACCAATTTAAATATCCTCTGCGATTGGTGTATCAGTAACCGTTTAATGCTCAATGTCTCAAAGTGTAAGGTAGTCAGTTTCTCTAGACTTAAGAGCGCGTTGAACTTCAATTATTGCTTAAACGGTGTTTCCTTAGAAAGATTGAATGAGGATAGGGACCTGGGCGTCATTTTCGATCGAGAGTTTACCTTCGTGCCGCAAATTTTGAGCGTTGTTTCTGGTGCTAATCGTGTACTGGGTTGCATTATTCGAAATTGTCGTCAGTTTAATGATATTTTCACAATGAAGGTGTTATATTAAGCATTCGTTAGGACAAAGTTGGAATTTGGTTCAGTTGTGTGCTTTCTCAAGTATCTGGTTTTCAGAGCGGATAATGTTTATCCACCGAGAGGAAGTGACAACGCCGCCATGCTTCTGCGTTTCGAGATTCCCTCCCTCGAGTTGCGAAGAATTTTATGCGGAATTAAGATCTTGTATAAGATTTTACACGGTGCAGTGGACTGTCCAGATCTTTTACAGGGGATAAGATTTCGTGTGCCCAGCCTCGAGGCCAGGCATGTTGCCCCGTTTACCATCGGTCCTTCCAGGACTAATGTATTGTCGCAAAGTCCGATATACTTCATGTGTGATTCCTTTAATCGGCATTGTGGTCACCTGGACATTAACCTCTCGTCTGTGTCTGAAATCACCAATAGCCATTCGATGGAACTAAGAAATAAATAAAATAAAATAAAAAATAGTGCAATCAAGATTGACTGTGGATGCATGGCAAAATCATATACCATTATAGAAATGGTATGACCATATAAGAAGTGCTACTTGTGTATGACTAAAACCGAAGGGGAAACGCAAAGGGAAGAAATTCAACAGCGAAATTTGCTTTCTGCAGTTCGGGGAGTTCCTCATAGCCATTAACTATCAGTACGTATTGCGCCGTCAAATCTGGATAACATCTTTTTTGGTTATACTAGTTTTCCATCTAGATCCGATCCACAACTTCCTGAGAACACAACAAGTGTTTAAATATAGTGCAAACGTAATACATTAGCATAACACTAGCGAAAAACTGGATTTTTTACCTGTCTTTTTGGATTTTTTCTTTCGAAAACTTGACCGTAGTAAACGTCAAACAACAAGGAAGGCCCTTGTTTCGTAAGAGAGTCATATTATGTAATATACAATAATTTTGATTAGCTTCAAACTTTAGCATATCACCCCGTCTTACTTAATTATATCTTATATAAGCCGAAACTACAGAGGCTATTTACTTAGATATGCAAATCAGTTATCTACCAACCTTACATACAAAGGACTTAGTGGTTAGTAGTGTAAATATAGACAAACCTTGATAGAGATGTGGAAAAGGGACCGACAGCTTGTGTGTAGCATCAAAATAATTCTTTGTGGCGAAATGTAGTAAGGAAGTCCCATAAAAAACATTTGAAAGTGCAAATTTCCAATTTCAGGTCTTTTAAATTTTTTAATTTCGTAAGTGTTTTGTTGAAATAAGTCAGTTTGTGGAAGATTTTTATTTAGCCTATATATTTCTTAATCTGGACTTTGTATTGTTGTCATTCAAGCTGATGATGGAGTAAGCAAGCTCCGCTCCGAAATATGTCCCAGGTGTGTTAAAAATTATTTATCTAAAATAGTGGCGAGGACGATTGTATTTTTTTCGTAAATAATTTACACCTTACTTTTTGTGTTCAATAATAAAGACACGTTCTTCTATCGTTTAACGCTCCATTTTACCTAACCCTAAACTTTCAGCTGTCGATTTGTTTTGTTTTTAGGGTTGCCAACACTTCACTGCATAAATGGCGGCAAATTCAAATCTGGCGTTAATTTTGGGATAACCTTTAGAATTATCAGTGTCGTTATTTTACAACACACCTCGTATTTTTAGAAAAAGACATTATAAATAACAGACCAAGAACAATTCCTCCTTACCTGCCTGCCATTGTTCACTTATAAATATAATACCAATATAAAATATATAATGAAGCAAGGCTAAAATGGTCTCAGGTGTTGTACGAGTTATGTAAAAGGATTTTAAGTGTTTTGTCGGAATATTAGGTGTACGCTGAACGACTACGTGCTAGATATAGGTCGAGTTGAAGTATATCTACCATTATATAATATTTCTTCCCTCAATAGCGCCGCGTTTTTAGCATAAGCCACTTTAAGCTCTTTATAAAAGTATGTCGCATGTTCCCTTATACTCATTACCTATAAGTAATATTCTTATTGTGGTCGAATATTAATCAAATTCTAAGGTAGAGATTTATTACCTCAAATTTAAGATGTATTCCATAGAGATACTTTGAAGTTTCTCTAAACTCTTATATATATATTTTTCTTGGAAGTTTTCTTGAACCTTATTAGTATTATTTAGTTTTTTACTAGTCTATTTTCTTGGGAATGAGGTTTAACTCTACCCCATAAATAAAAATGCAAACATGTTAAACCAGGAGACCTGGCCGGCCAAGGAAAGTTACTTCCCCTCCCAATCTACCGGCCTGGAAAATGTTCATTAAGAAAATTGCGAACACGAAGGGAAAAATGAGTAGGACACCCATCAAGTGCTTCTTCTCACAAGTAAAGGAACATTTTCTAAAAATTCGGGCAAATGAAACTCGGACCAATAAGTATGCCGTTAATTGTGCCACACCAAACATTACAGGTCAATTGATGTTGATTATCAAATTCACGCATCCAGTGTGGGTTGTTTTCTGACCAAAAATGCATGTTGTGCAAATTTACCCTCCCAGTATTGGTAAATGATACCTCATCTGTCCATAATATTTGAGACAACAATTGTGGATTATCTCTTATCATGTTTTTTTACCCAATAACAATAGGTTAATCTCATATCAAAATCAGCATCACTTAGGGCTTGACATAACACTACATGGTAAGGATGAAATTTTTTCCACAAGGATTCTTTGAATTGTGCCGTAACTAAGGTCCAAATCTCTACCCATTTCTCTTATACTACTATGGGGTTCTGCGTTAACATATGCCCGTACATTAATAACTGCGTCCTTGCCGGACGGCGTCTTCTTATGGAGGGTACAGGCCGCACACAACCATATTGTCTCCAACAGCGAGCTAAACGTTGAAAAACTCTCCGTGAATGGTGAATTCTATGAGGATAAGGCAAAGCGTATTCTCTTGAAGCCACCACTGCATTTTAAAATAATTTAAAATAAATGGCTAACATCTCGTATGCTTTTTAACAAATATTAGCTATTGCTTCAAATTAAATATTAATTATTTAACACTATTTGAGTAATTGTTAAAGCCCGTTTAGAAAATGTCACATACAATTTTACATAGAAATGTCAGTAGTGTTGTCCAATAAATAATCTAATTTATCTTCATGAAAACCTGCCGAATTTGTTTGACGGCTAGGTATCTTGATTTATTTTTTAGAAGGCCCAGATTATTGTTTTGGCGATAACTTTGAAACGAACAAAGATATCGAACTGCAGTTTTCACATTTTTCTTGCAAAGATAATCTAGTTTGCGATTATGGGACTGTAATTATACCGTGCCATTTAGGTTTTTGGAGAAAAATCGAAAAAACTCTAATGATTACAAATTGCGCCCTCTGGCAAGTTTATTAGGAACTATTGTGTATTAGCGGATACTACAGTCAAAAATGCTTGGTTTTCTCTTCCAATAAATCTCAACGATACAGCAATTTAAATAATTGTACTTTGAAGGGCTTCCCCCACTCTTATGAAGGATCATGCATCAATAAGCCTCAGCCAAAAGTGGTGTAAAATTATCTAGGCTTTCTCATGATGTTACCAAATGTTTGACTACATTTGGGAATTTTCGCAGAAATCAAGCATTTTAAATTTTTAAATGAAATAACGCCCCCTTGTGACGAAATGCGGAACTTGAAAATAATTCCCAGAATTTTCTCATGACCACTTTAATTGGAAACAAATTTTCCCCAAGGTTCTACGACCAATAGTTTCCGAGATACAGCCGCTGGCCACGCGTAGTGGATCAGCCTGTATATTTTACGAAAACATACCTACGTTAGATACGTAAAAAGATAACGGTTTAGTTTTCATTGTATCACCCTGTATATGTTAACTAATCAGTACAGAAATTGCTAAAAGCGATTTCTCGCTTAAATAAAAAATGCAACATTGTCTTTGTTACATAAAAGATGAATGCAACACATCTGCTTCTACTGCTAATTAGAACATGGTCGTCCTAAACGATTTTCATGTTTTTAGCTTTTTTTTTTTGTTTTTTTTTTGTATGTGTTACGTTTGATGTAAATGCAGAGTAGCTAAAAAAAAACAACCCCACTGTGGAAATGTACTCTTAATGTTCTGTTACTAAAAACATTTATCGTATCATTTCAAGACTAAAATTAAAATTGACGGACTACTTTCCATGCGGCATTTTAATGTCCTTTTTTTTCTATCCCAACACAATCAAAAACCAGAAAACTTGGCTAAAGAATGCAGAATATTATGATGTGATGAAGCCCTCTATGTTTCAATTAGAGTTTTCGAAGATAGTATAATCCAAATGGCTCCAATCTCGATAGGCAATTTTTAATCTATCTCAACCGACATTCCACTTGGATGATTGATACTGCACTCCATAACGCTTAGATTCTCTACAAAAGAACAGGCAAATCCATAACAAATTTAAAGTTTCGAAGAGAAATTGCGGTAACATTGTTAAATAAATAAAAATATCCACCAAATAAACCCAGAAGACCAGCTACAAGTAAACAGAATTTAACACTAAATCGAGTTTCTGACGATAATAGATACGATAATGTAGATCATCTGGATATAAGTTCACCCAACAAAAAACGCAGAAAATGTTCGGGAGAGGTAGGTATGTACATTCTTTGGAGGAACCCAGTGCCAAAAATTTGACGTCGGTTTGAGTATTGAGTGTTTCCTAATATTTCATACAAAATAATGATATTCTATGACAATGACCTTGTGTGACCATATGGTAACGAACGTTTTTTCAATTTTCTAGTTATGTTAATCATATTTTCAAATTGTTTCCTTTATTTTTAGTTTACATTGTAAGTTTAAAGCACTGTTTAACTAAAATTAAAATTTCGGCTTTAATGGGTTAATTTTCTAAAAATACTCTTAATGTAAAATTATGACTTTTTTAAAGACGAAATTTTAATAAAAAAATTTAAAAGCGTTTTTAATTATGGCAAATTTTTGAAATCTATATGATGTTACACAGTATCTCAGGCACTTGCAGACTTTAGTTTAGAGGCCAATTCCTACAAAACTATTTCCTTTTTTAAGCAAAGACGAACAGGTAATTAAAAAGATATATTTATTCCCGTGGCGTAAAAAATAGGGGGATAAAAATTGTCACTAACCCCTATAGCATGCCACTGGTTAATAAAAAAAAAAAGAATGTTTTTGTCAAAATATGACTTTTTGAAAGAACATATCAGTGAAGAAATTAGAAACAAATATTTAAAGGCGTTTTTGAATTATCGCAAATTTTCTTTAAATTTGAGCGTTTGAGACTCTGTAACTAGACAACTAAGTCCTTTAAGGGTATATGCATGAATTAGCGAGAGTTTTCAGTGGTAGAGCGTTGTCGGTCGAATATATAAAGATCCTATATATCCATCCATATATTATAATCATGTGCTAATACGTCGGAGCTCAATTGAACCAATTTTGTGTGATCCATTTGATTGCAGGTCGCTCTGGTAAAATATTAGTTTGTTGTTCGATTTTGATCGATTTTTTTTTTAGTCGTACAGGTTAATGTAGTCCTTTTTTGGAGCAAAACATGCTAGATTCCTGCAAAGTCCATGACCTACTACAGTAGTTGTTGTTATAAAATGTTTAGTAAGAATTTTATACTTAACTTCATAATGGATTTTTTTTCTTGGGATGAGGTTCTAATTAAAACACAAAATTTTTGAATGCCTGAGCTCAACAGGAGACGCTTTAGTTATTAATGCACCTGAAGAAGGCAATTATGTATTGCCGAAATGTTGTTGTTGTCTGACATGTGAAACAGGAGTTGGTTTCACTTACAATTGTGTTTTAATTAGAACCTCATCCCAAGAAATAAATCCATTATAAAGTAATAAAGACGGGTTCAAGAAAAAAGAATATTTATATGTACCGGGTATTCCATTAAGGGTGGACAGGTAGTATATCTCAGGAAATAATAGTCGTAGGACAATGGGAAAAAAATTCTTTTAGGGAAATCGATAATGGGAAATCGCTGGAAATAGTTTTTTAGTTCCTAACTATACCGCTAGGGAGCGTAATAGATACAGTAATGCGAAAAATGCATTTTTAATTGAAAATTTTGCAATATAAGTTAGAAAAACAATACTACCACGGTAATGCTACCGAAATTCGGCATCTTTTTGGTGTATCACTTTTTATTGCACGGCTTGAAATAAAGGCAGCAGGGAAGAACGAAATTTTACCTATGATAATGTCTATAACTTTGGTTTGGCTTAACCGAATTTATCAATCTAATTTTTGTTTAAGAACTCAAGCCTTGCTGACGAAGAAAATAAATATTTTAAATCATAGTTGTTTTTTGGGGCTCCGCTAGATGGCGATATTTGCATCGCCTAAGGTTTTTTTGATTTTTCTTTAAAAACTTAAATGGAATGATTCAAATATTTTATCAAAAATGAAAAGTAAATTGAATTTGCGACAAAACAGTCCAAAACCGCACAGGAAAATCTTTAGTCGTTTGAGAGTTATGGCCAAAAGAATGTTGTTCACCAAAATTCGTTGAAAAATGTATCTTTAATTTTCCGTGATCAAGAATGCCATGAAATAAAGAAATAACAATGGATAACCAATGAAAATAACAAAAATTAACATAATAACAAAACAACAACATTATAACTACCAACAGAACTTTCATAAATGTTCAAAATGACCCCCATTTTGCAAAATGCAGCTACTTATTGGCTCATTCATGGACCGCCGCCTCCATTTCAGCTCGTGGAAGCGACGCCACTGCATTTTGAATTCGCTCAATCATGTTCTCTCGAGTAGTTGGTAGTGTTTGGTAAACCATGTTTTTTATCCTTCCCTACAAGTAAAAATGTAACACTGTCAAGTCCGGGGATCTAGTGGCCAGAAAAATACGCTACCCCTTCCAATCCAGCGATTTTGACACATTTAAAAAATTGCGCACCTGTTCAAAAAAATCCGTGGGGCATCCATCGTGTTGATACCACATGCTCTGCATTTTGGTAATTTTAATGTATTTTTCATTATTTTTTTTTGTTAAACTATCAGTTTAATAAAGTTTAAACCTGTTTCTTTATTTCCTATGGCATTCTTGATCACGGAAAATTAAAGATACATGATTTTTCAACGAATTTTGGTGAACAACATTCTTTTCGTCATAACTCTCAAACAAATAAAGATTTTCCTGTGCGGTTTTGGACTTTTTTGTTGCAAATTCAATTTACTTTTCATTTTTGATAAAATATTTGTATCATTCCATTTAAGTTTTTAAAGAAAAATCAAAAAAACCTCAGGCGATGCAAATATTGCCATCTAGCGGAGCCCCAAAAACAATTATGATTTGAAATATTTTTTTTTTCATCAACAAGGATTGACCTCTTAAACAAAAATTAGATTGATAAATTCGGTTAAGCCAAACCAAAGTTATATACATTATCATAGGTAAAATTTCGTCCTTCCCTGCTGCCTTTATTTCAAGCCGCACAATAACAAGTGATACACCAAAAAGATGCCGAATCTCAGTAGCATTACTGTGGTAGTATTGTTTTTCTAACTTATATTGAGAAATTTTCAATAAAAATACATTTTTCGCATTACTGTATCAATTACGCCCCTAGCGGTATAGTTAGGAACTAAAAAACTATTTCCAGCGATTTCCCATGGTCGATTTGCCTAAAAGAATTTTTTTTCCATTGTCCTACGACTATGATTTCCTGAGATATGCTACCTGTCCACCCTTAATGGACTACCCGGTAGATACTTAACGGTTTTGAGTCCTCCACCCACCCTTCCCGAAGTTATGGATAATTCGCATGTGGTAGACAGCGCAAAGGAAAATAGAGCAGTTCCATTTTTAGATAATTTATATTGATCAAAAAAGCAACGGCCCTAGGATCCATCCTTGAGACATCCCAATCCCATCACAGTTTGTAGTTCTGATATGCCTTCGTACGATAAGAACTCGACGCATAGTGTTGCCTGATGGCTTCAAGCTTCACCCGTTATCAAACCATTCCCGCAAAGCACATTTAAAATTGGCAGAAAACCGTGGTATTATTTCTTTTTGACAATACGACCCGTTGCAACTGTATATTTAATTCAAAGGATTTCCAAATCCCTATACATATACGTTCTATCGCCCAATTTGAGCTTTCCCAAATTTGTTTGAATGTACTCATCATACAACGGAAAAACAATACACCGCATACATGACAAGAGTCAAATAGGAAATATCGTCGTAAGCGAAAATACTATTCTATTCCTGCTCTTTTTTAGTCTCATCTCATCATCATTCGGATGCGTAAAGCCCTCCGTTCCGCTTTATATTGTATCCCGAAATTATTTTCACATATATACATGCCCAAAAACATACCTACCTATATGTACATGTTCCTACGTGCTTTGAGCTTTGCTAAAAAAAAAACAGCAAACAAATTGGTACATATTATTATAAACGGCTCGTGTTCATGCATGTTAATCGAGCATTAATTGAAGATGGAATCAGTACCAGGGAAATGGAATGGAACTCCGGTGAATGGGCGAAAAGATATTTTAAAGAGAGTTTTTTATTCAACATTCTATGAGGATCAATATTTTATTTGCAATAAGAATCGTTATAGAATATTTAACGCAGAGCGCATATCTCTGCGTAGACTCAGAGGCTGTATACAATATCTATTCAATCCTAATTTTTTCTATGAATAGACTCAGTTGCAATCCTCGAGACAATAGTTCAACCTTAAAAAGAAATTGAGATCGAATGGAATATATCAATACATTTCTTGCATCTCTAATAATGAAAGAAAGAATATACCGATACATTTATTGCGTCTCTATGACCCAGTTCTTTCATTTTTTTTTATTATTATTGAAAATGTAGCCAACCTTAAAAAGAAATTGAGATCGAATGGAATAGATCAATACATTTCTTGGATCTATAATAATGAAAGAGAGAAT
This sequence comes from Apoderus coryli, assembly GCA_911728435.2. NCBI lineage: Eukaryota > Metazoa > Arthropoda > Insecta > Coleoptera > Attelabidae > Apoderus > Apoderus coryli. The sequence continues at coordinate 44,709,784 of OU452199.1, read as the reverse complement.
ATATCGATACATTTCTTGCATCTCTAATAATGAAAGAAAGAATATATCGATACATTTATTGCGTCTCTATGACCCAGTTCTTTCAATTTTTTTATTATTATTAAAATAGTAGCCAACCTTAAAAAGAAATTGAGATCGAATGGAATATATCAATACCTTTCTTGCTTCTATAATAATGAAAGAAAGAATATATCGATACATTTATTACGTCTCTCTGACCCAGTTCTTTTAATTTTTTTTATTATTATTGAAATAGTAGCCAACCTTAAAAAAAAATTGAGATCGAATGGAATATATCAATACATTTCTTGTATCTATAATAATGAAAGAAAGAATATATCGATACATTTCTTGCATCTCTAATAATGAAAGAAAGAATATACCGATACATTTATTGCGTCTCTATGACCCAGTTCTTTCAATTTTTTTTATTATTATTGAAATTGTAGCCAACCTTAAAAAGAAATTGAGATCGAATGGAATATATCAAGACCTTTCTTGCATCTATAATAATGAAAGAAATAATATATCGATACATTTCTTGCATCTCTAATAATGAAAGAAAGAATATACCGATACATTTATTGCGTCTCTATGACCCAGTTCTTTCAATTTTTTTTTATTATTATTGAAATAGTAGCCAACCTTAAAAAAAAATTGAGATCGAATGGAATATATCAATACATTTCTTGTATCTATAATAATGAAAGAAAGAATATATCGATACATTTCTTGCATCTCTAATAATGAAAGAAAGAATATACCGATACATTTATTGCGTCTCTATGACCCAGTTCTTTCAATTTTTTTTATTATTATTGAAATTGTAGCCAACCTTAAAAAAAAATTGAGATCGAATGGAATATATCAATACATTTCTTGGATCTATAATAATGAATGAAAGAATATATCGATACATTTCTTGCATCTCTAATAAAGAAAGAAAGAATATACCGATACATTTATTGCGTCTCTATGACCCAGTTCTTTCAATTTTTTTATTATTATTGAAATTGTAGCCAACCTTAAAAAGAAATTGAGATCGAATGGAATATATCAATACATTTCTTGGATCTATAATAATGAAAGAAAGAATATATCGATACATTTCTTGCATCTCTAATAAAGAAAGAAAGAATATACCGATACATTTATTGCGTCTCTATGACCCAGTTCTTTCAATTTTTTTATTATTATTGAAATTGTAGCCAACCTTAAAAAGAAATTGAGATCGAATGGAATATATCAATACATTTCTTGGATCTATAATAATGAAAGAAAGAATATATCGATACATTTCTTGCATCTCTAATAATGAAAGAAAGAATATATCGATACATTTCCTGTATCTCTAGTAATGAAAGAAAGAATATACCGATACATTTATTGCGTCTCTATGACCCAGTTCTTTCAATTTTTTTCTATTATTATTGAAATTGTAGGCAACCTTAAAAAGAAATTGAGATCGAATGGAATATATCAATACATTTCTTGCATCTCTAATAAGGAAAGAATATATCGATACATTTAATGCGTCTCTATGACCCAGTTCTTTCAATTTTTTTTATTATTATTGAAATTGTAGCCAACCTTAAAAAGAAATTGAGATCGAATGGAATATATCAATACATTTCTTGGATCTATAATAATGAAAGAAAGAATATATCAATACATTTCTTGGATCTATAATAATGAAAGAAAGAATATATCGATACATTTCTTGCATCTCTAATAATGAAAGAAAGAATTTACCGATACATTTATTGCGTCTCTATGACGCAGTTCTTTCAATTTTATTATTATTGAAATTGTAGTCAACCTTAAAAAGAAATTGAGATCGAATGGAATATATCAATACATTTCTTGCATCTATAATAATGAAAGAAAGAATATATCGATACATTTCTTGCATCTCTATAAATGAAAGAAAAAATATACCGATACATTTATTGCATCTCTATAACTCAGTTCTTTCAATTTTTTTTATTATTATTGAAATTGTAGCCAACCTTAAAAAGAAATTGAGATCGAATGGAATATATCAATAGATTTCTTGCATCTATAATAATGAAAGAAAGAATATATCGATACATTTAATGCGTCTCTATGACCCAGTTCTTTCAATTTTTTTTATTATTATTGAAATTGTAGCCAACCTTAAAAAGAAATTGAGATCGAATGGAATATATCAATACATTTCTTGGATCTATAATAATGAAAGAAAGAATATATCAATACATTTCTTGCATCTCTAATAAGGAAAGAATATATCGATACATTTATTGCGTCTCTATGACCCAGTTCTTTCAATTTTTTTCTATTATTATTGAAATTGTAGGCAACCTTAAAAAGAAATTGAGATCGAATGGAATATATCAATACATTTCTTGGATCTATAATAATGAAAGAAAGAATATATCGATACATTTCTTGCATCTCTAATAATGAAAGAAAGAATTTACCGATACATTTATTGCGTCTCTATGACGCAGTTCTTTCAATTTTATTATTATTGAAATTGTAGTCAACCTTAAAAAGAAATTGAGATCGAATGGAATATATTAATACATTTCTTGCATCTATAATAATGAAAGAAAGAATATATCGATACATTTCTTGCATCTCTATAAATGAAAGAAAAAATATACCGATACATTTATTGCATCTCTATAACTCAGTTCTTTCAATTTTTTTTATTATTATTGAAATTGTAGCCAACCTTAAAAAGAAATTGAGATCGAATGGAATATATCAATAGATTTCTTGCATCTATAATAATGAAAGAAAGAATATATCGATACATTTAATGCGTCTCTATGACCCAGTTCTTTCAATTTTTTTTATTATTATTGAAATTGTAGCCAACCTTAAAAAGAAATTGAGATCGAATGGAATATATCAATACGTTTCTTGGATCTATAATAATAAAAGAATGAATATATCGATACATTTCTTGCATCTCTAATTATGAAAGAAAGAATATACCGATAGACTTATTGCGTCTCTATGACCCAGTTCTTTCAATTTTTTTTATTATTATTGAAATTGTAGTCAACCTTAAAAAGAAATTGAGATCGAATGGAATATATCAATACATTTCTTGGATCTATAATAATGAAAGAAAGAATATATCGATACATTTCTTGCATCTCTAATAATGAAATAAAGAATATACAGATACATTTCTTGCGTCTCTAATAATGAAAGAAATAATATATCGATACATTTATTGCGTCTCTATGACCCAGTTCTTTCAATTTTTTTATTATTATCGAAATTGTAGCCAACCTTAAAAAGAAATTGAGATCGAATGGAATATATCAATACATTTCTTGCATCTCTAATAATAAAAGAAAGAATATACCGATACATTTATTGCGTCTCTATGACCCAGTTCTTTCAATTTTTTTTTATTATTATTGAAATAGTAGCAAACTTTAAAAAGAAATTGAGATCGAATGGAATATATCAATACATTTCTTGGATCTATAATAATGAAAGAAAGAATATATCGATATATTTCTTGCATCTCTAATAATGAAAGAAAGAATATACCGATACATTTATTACGTCTCTATGACCCAGTTCTTTCAATTTTTTTTTATTATTATTGAAATTGTAGCCAATCTTAAAAAGAAATTGAGATCGAATGGAATATATCAATACATTTCTTGTACCTATAATAATGAAAGAAAGAATATATCGATACATTTCTTGCATCTCTAATAATGAAAGAAATTATATATCGATACATTTATTACGTCTCTATGACCCAATTCTTTCAATTTTTATTATTATTATTGAATTTGTAGCCAGTCTGCACATATTGTTACTCAAACGGGGTCATTGAACTTTTTTGATTATTATTGAAATTGTAGTCCGTCTGGTGACGAGGGTAAAAAATCAATATTCGAATGCCAAATGTGTCAACATGTGTCATTTAAAAACAATTCTGCCAGATTTAGTTCCTGTGAATAAGAGTAAAATAAAAATAAGTATAAATGGGTAGTTTTTCTAGATAAAATAATATTTTAATATGTCTTATATTAGTGTGGGAGTTGATTAAATTAAATTTGTTGGAAAATCAAGTATCTAACATTGTTCCATTGTGTAATGTGTGGATTTATTAAGGAAAATGTTCTGAAATAGTTTTATGGTGAAAATCTTCAAATAAAGTGTGGCATCACCGAATTTCTCATCTTTTCTTGATTGTTGTCAGATTTTCAATGAATTGAATTGAGTGAAATAAAATTAATATGGAATTTTTTCAATAAGCAAATTATTTTAACAAAAATAAAATAAAATAAACTTTGGGAAATTAATTGTGTGTTTAAATAAGCATCTGCACGTGTGTCGGGTGTAAATAGATTAATTACGTTATGGCGCTTATAATGAGTACGACGTGTAGGATAGCGATAATTTGAAAAACAGTCTGGCACCCTTGCGAGTAGATTCCCATAGGAACTTCATTCTGACCAGCCCTTGCATAGATCTATTTTTTTGGTAAAGTAGAAAGCACTATATACGACTATGAGCATAACACAAAAAAAGGAAAAAAGTAAACATCAAAGTGTATCAAAACGACCGCTTATATTCTACCCTCATTCCAGTTTTTAATAATAACATTATCCAACGCAAAGTGGAAACTAATACAGGAATTTGATAAAATATTTATACTATGTAGACACACACATGTACCTACTTTCAACTCATATACAGAGTTTTTATTAAAATTTATTTAACAAAAGTTTACTCTTTGGTATATAATCCAGTGAGCCCAACACATTTAAAACTTTATGGTGCACACGTTTTTGCATATCGTTTGATATGCTGTGCTGGTTCTGCTAAATATGCGACCTGTGTTCATAACAGTTCATGTTAGATCGGACCAATAAATCGGATCGGATCGAATGGTACTAACCTTGACAATTCCACAACATAATAAATATAGCGTGGTTCATCTATCGGTGCTTTTTGAAAAATCGATTTGACAGCTCGAATGACTTTGACAATGTGTCCAATATTAAGTAAAAGGTTTGCGGTTCACTTCAACAACAGTCGCATAAATAGGCCCTTATCAAAAGCTTTTTTGGACATTGGTCCAAATACACAATAGGATTCCCAACATAATGTTTATTTTATTTATTTATTTATTGTCATTACATGTTATTACCAAAAAATGTTTACACAAGTCATATTAAATATTAAAATATTACAAAACACAACATAAAAACATAGAAATGTATATAACTAAATCAAAAGAGAAAGTCAGTGCTGAGGAATTCATCAATGGAGTAAAAAGCCTGGTCAATTAAGTAGTTTTTCAATCTATTTTTGAACACTGCAAGGCTCAGTGTTTTCAAACTATCTGGCAAATGATTATAGCATGTGGGACCATAATAATTCACAGAATTTCTGCTTCTACCCAACCTCATATATTCAGGAAGAATGTCATTTTTGTTTCTGGTATTGTGGTTGTGAACATCATCATGCCTTATGTACAGATTGTAATTATTTTTCACATACATAATTGAATTGTAGATATAGAGACACGGGAGTGTAATTATTTTACATTCTTTAAATTTAGGTCTGACATTCTCTCTAAACTTTAAATCTGTCATTATTCGAACCACTCGTCTTTGGATTGCGAATATCCGACTAGCATGACAAGAGTGTCCCCAAATTGACAAAGCAAATGAAGCCACACTGTGAAAAAGGCCATAATATGCTGATTTCAAAACATCAAAAGAGACTTCACCCTTCAAGCTTCGCAACATGAACACAACCTTAGACAACTTGGCAATGGTACCTCGACATGACCCGTCCAGGTTAGCTTTTAGTCCAAAGTGACACCCAAAAACTTTACCAGACCATCAGAAACAGCAACATCCGTCTCACGTAATGTAAAGATTTTAGTAGCTGTTTTATTGGCATTCATACAGAGTTTGTTAGCTGCAAACCAGTCCGCAGCCCTCGACTGTGAATTAATCATACTTGAGGCCAGAACATCACTCGACAGGTCAACATCGACAATAGTTGAATCGTCTGCAAACAATGTCAGGTCAGAGCATGGCAGATGTAGCGGTAAATCATTAATGAAAATCAAAAACAATAGAGGTCCGAGCACCGAGCCCTGTGGGACTCCACAAGAGCTCAACAAGGGCTGAGAAGACTTTGACTCAAACATCGTTACGACATTCCTACCAGTGAGATAGGAACTCAGCAAACGAATCGAATTCTCACTCATACCGTATCGCTCCAGTTTACCCAACAAGATATCGTGTGAAACGCAATCAAACGCCTTTGTTAAATCAAGAAAAGAAGCCCCCACAAGCCTTCTACTCTCAAAAGCGGTTATAACGCTATTTATAAAGTTTTCTATAGCTGAAATGGTGTTAAGTTTCGGTCTAAATCCAAATTGTTTCGGAGAAAATAAATTATTTCTTTCAAAATAGTTGGCTAATTGTTTAAAGAGTATCTTTTCAAAAATTTTGCCTAGAACAGGCACTATAGAAATAGGGCGATAGTTGTTCAATTCATCTGGAGATCCTTTTTTGAATTCTGATTTGTCCACAAGTTAAGACACTCCAGAAGATTTTTCTTCACTAACCTTTTGGGCAAAAACGTATTGTGTTTTGGGTATAACGTTGGACTCCAACAGCGAGTTATTCGGTTAAAACAACAACGTTGCTTCCTGTGAATTTAGAGCAATGAGGAAAAATTAAAAAAGCGTGGTAAAACCGCACATATATACAGAAAAAGAGCGAATATATGTACAGAAGAGAAAATCTAGAGCTCCCAGCTCATAACTAACATTATGTAAAAAGAAATAAAGGTAATCTGCGTGGCGTTTCCCACTTTTTAATCCAGGAAGAATGTTTTTAATTAAATTTTTATACTAGAATGTACACCTGAACATTTAATTATTTACCCTAATAGTAATAATAATGTTGTGCAATGGCATAGTAAAAAGCTCATCTGGCAGGAAGCTTGTCGTTAATTTCATTTCAAAATTTTTAATAATTACGTTTTCATTAAAAAAAATATTATTCGAATAATTCCACATGAATTTAATGAGGATAACGACGGTATCTACAAAAGTGCGCTGTGATAAAATGCGTTACAAAACAAGGAAAAACTCAAGAAATCATCCACGGTAAGATTATGCTCAGTAGTAATACCCCTAGGGTCTTGATAATACCGAGATCACTTTGTCATAGAGAATGCCGAAAGCGCGTTGCTTGATAATAGCCCTATGCCGCAGGCCGAGGGCTATTATCCTTGAGCAACTCTTTTGAAGGATTCTCTATGACAAAATTTTGAGTATTTATCAAGACTTGAGGAGTATTCGATAAGATAATTTTTTACTTTGTAGATATCAAAAATTTGATTGTCAATCTGACGTTTAATAATTTTCAATACAAAATGTATTAGTTTTAATCAAACAAATATTATTCATTTTTATTTAAAACTACAGTTGTGAAAAGTACAATTGGTAAATGTGAAATTGGAAGAAGAGTTTGCTAAAGTTGACGGATTTTTAATTTCCACTGTTGAAGAAATTCCTCGCATGGTGTTGATTATTTCACCATGGCGTTCTTGGTTAATATTTATTTATTTATTTATTGTAGTTCGAAATAAAATTACATTCTAAGTAGGAAATAATTCCCGAAACAAAATAATAATAACAAATAATAACACTAATAATAAAAGAACTACAAACAGACCTAGGAAAACAATTTGTAAAAGATCAAGTCCTAAGCCTGGCATCGTTAGATGCAATACCAAATCTTCGCGACATTTTTAAACCAGTGGTCAGTTTGACGTTTAATTAATTTTTAATAAAAAAAACACCAAAGTGAAAACACCACATGTAGGGTATTATCGCTGTAATCCAGAGGTTATTGGATGAAATTTGACACATGACTTAAAATTAAGTAATTTGATTGGGTACTATATTTAGTAAAAAATTATCTTCATTATCCACTGCTTAAAAATGGTCAAGTGAATAGAGAAAGGCTTTAAGACGACCCTCGTGCAGGTCTGAGTAATGCCACGACTTCGGGAAATGTGTAAGTTGTACAATTAAATGTATTTAGCGACATCTAGTGCTTAACTTGTAAAAAAAAAAACTAATGATACAAGTAATTTAAATCCATTTTATTTTTATTTTTTCATTTTATTAATTTAACACTAACTTTCCAAAAAATGGTAAGATTCCAACAAGTATAATAATATTAAAAAAAAATGTTTCTATCTATCACACTCTACCGTACCTAAAAATATTGAAAATAAATAGAAACATTTTTGAGTTACCCCGTAGATCACCTCTAGGAGCTTATAGTTTAACTTTCAAAGAAATCTTGAATTGAAATCTAAAGAAATCAAAATATTACTTTTTTCTCCTTAACAAAATAAAGAAATACATTTTTGACTCACCCCGTATATAAATTTAAAGTTTATGCTAAAAAATTGACTACCGTATCTTTCTATTTTGAAATTCGTTGGTTTAACCAGATGTTAAAATAACGTTAACGTCAATAGTGGTGGACGTTATTTTTTAGAACTATCATATCTCTCTATTTTGAAATTCGTTGGATTGTCATAATTTGGAAATATTTTTTTCTAACGTTGGTGTCACTTATTTTACTAATAATTTTCTTGACAGTTACCTTTTGTGTGCGGTAGCTGTCACAGTTTATATGACATTTGGAATAGTGATATTTATAAAAGGAACGTACCTAGTATGTGTGGAGTGAGTCATATTATTAAAAATTAATACTTTTTCAATAGAATTTACGAATGGGTACGTTATTCGTTAATACGATTGTGACTAAAAATATACGAAACTGCTTGTCCCATATGTTTTGCTAAAAATATAATCATGAAAATGGGTTTAAAAAAAACGACAAATTCCAATATAGTTGCACCTCTAGTTTCACGTCATAATTTGGTTTTGGTAATATGTTTTTACTAACACGACAGACAAATTGCTTGTGTCAAATTGTTTATTATTATTTTCTTTGTTTACATTAATAGTCTAAAAGTTTTCGGCATTATTTTCATGTTTAAGATCAATTTCTATCAACATGTTGTATATTGTAGTATTATAAAATGGTTATTCCATATGGTTGTAGCAAATTTAGAAGTTGTCATTGTGTATTTGAAGTAATATTACGGAAACAGTGTTAAGAACCTAAAGTTACAGTGTCATGAGAGCCGTCAGATGGATGGATGTGAGCATATGTTTGTCAATAACCTAAGTCAGATGGATGGGAAATAGTCGATATCTCCCTATGCGTCGCACACAAAATGAACTTTTGTGGCCGCATCAAATCCCCTTGAACAGTACCCGTTCGGATGCAGCAAAAACAAATTTTCTATATAGACAGACCTGCGGCTGCACCATCGGTGCAGCTTTAAGTTAAGTCACACAGATTTTCGACGACAAAGACAGCACTATCAGATTTTATATCACAACTTGTTTATGCATTACAACTTGTTTTCATCATAGAATCTGGCACCGAAGCCAGCAGTTTTTTCTCTATAAAGCCGACATAATTTTTTATTAGTTAATGTCTTATTGATGAATTTCATTATTGATTAAATTCATTCGTATTTCGCGTTAGAGAAATTATTATTAATTTGTTTTAACTTCAGCCAACAGTAATAAATCGTGGATGTGTTATGTATATATTTTCAGTATGTGCGAAATTAATATCAAAATTTATAAACTGCCAGAGCAACGTTCGTTGGCCAGAGTGTCGAGAGATGCTTCGATAACAGCACATAATAATGATTGATGGAAGAAGCCTGCTGCAGTCAAGATAAAACGGCTACAATATTATAGTCTCAAGCATAGATACATGTACCTATATACGAGTAGTCATAGGAGAATTATTGTTGGTTGTTTTATCAAATCATGATATAAAACTTTGAGTCTCATGAGTTTCATATTGATTGAGTTTAATTGGAAAATTGTGCAACGATTTAAAAATTAACCGCAATATCTACAACTAAAGCAGTAGAAGCAGCAAAAGTAGCGTCACAAATTATTGCCAGTTTTGATATAGTATAAAGAAAATTTAACTTTTGTATAATAAAATTTCCTAAAATTAAATATCTACCGTTACTTATGTTTCCGGGAAAAAAATACTCACTTTTTCCCGGGGATAAACAAAAAGTGATATTTTATTACCTGTCAAGAGAGTAAATATGTCAAACTTTTTCCCGTCACAGAAAAAAAGTAAAAAATTTCACTGAGCAAAAAGTTACCGTTATTTTATTGGATCACAATTGCAGTGTAGAGCACCCTCTAACGGCTACAGTGAAATGGTGTCCATATTAGTAAAGCCTTCGATACTTTGGACCATCAGATGTTATGTGCCAAACTACATTACTATGGGTTTCATAACAATAGTGTACGTTTTTTTGAAACCTACTTGTCCAATAGATATCAGCGTGTTCAGTTAGAAGGTAAAGTATCTGATCCACTCCTGCTTACGAGGGGTGTACCACAGGGATCAATTCTAGGACCCCTGTTATTTTTGATATATACATTTGATATGGATCGGTTCGCGAGGGAGTGTAACATGCAGAGATATGCGGATGACACGCAGCTATACACTAGTTTTTCATTAGAACAAAGTCAACTTGCAGTCGAAAAAATAAACAATTCTCTCAAAAGTATTTACGAATATTCCACAAAAAGTGGTTTAAAGCTTAATCCATCAAAGTCACTGGTTATGTTTTTCGGACCAAACCGAGAATGGTCTTATCAAAATATGATTTTCGCTGTAGATAACGTTGGCTTACCTGTGGTAAGGGAAGCCAGGAATTTGGGCGTCGTTTTTGATAGTGACCTTAGATTTAAAAGGCAAGTGGGTAAATTAGTAAAAAGTCTATTATATCACTTAGGAATTTGTATAGGAGTAAGACAGTTTTAGGTAGCAAATTAAAAAAACAACTTTGTGAATCTCTGGTGCTCTCACAATACAATTATGCGTATATCATGTATGGTCCCTGGATACTCATTCAAAAAATAGAATCCAGCGGATTCAGAATTCATGCATACGTTTTATAAATAATCTTAGAATGAGAGACCATGTGAGTGATAAATTATTTACTTTGAACATGCACAACAGACTAAAATATCGTATTGCTTGCTTCGTATACAAGCTTCTCAAAACTGGAAATCCCACATATTTGCGTACAAAACTTTCTTTTCGATGTGCAATCCATAATCGTTCTACGCGATATTGTAATCTGCTTAACATACCTCGCCACCGTACTACGCTGTTTAAGCGCACCTTCTCTTACGTGGTTCCCAGTATGTACCATGATTCAGAGATTGGAGAACAGTTCCTGAACCTAAGTTACAGCTCTTTAAAAAAAAAGTTAAAGGATCGATTGCTCTTTAATAGTGGATAATGGGGTTAATTTTCTAATATATTTATGTCATTTTAATTTTATATGGGGAGTGGGTCTCTTTAGTTTTAGTTGTAGTTTACTGTATTATTGTATGCTTATTGTTATGAATGTATTATTATATTCTTAGTGTTATGAATAATGATGTATTGTAAAACATACATGCTCGGTTAAGAAAACAGCTTTGCTGCCCTTCGCCGAGTTAAAAATAAAGACGTTTCTATTCTATTCTATTCTATATTCGGATATCGCACTCCAAAAAAACAATTTTTAAGATCATTCCTTAAAAATGTACATAATATTAAATATTTTAATAATAATAATAAATGATTTATTGTGAAAATGCAAAAAAAAATTACAATGACACAAAAGGTTAGAGATTTGGCTAATGCCACTCTTCAACTCTACATAAAAGATACAAATGTACAAAAAATAGAAAAATAGAAAAAATGTTACAATTAAAAAAAAAAAGAACCCATCCACAATCAACAAAACATTGAGCCTATGGGTAAATTCTTAGTTTCACTTCTCTCTGAAATAAGTTTAATGGTAAGTCAATTATATCAATCACTTTATTTAAAAGCAGTGAGGCCATATATGAAAAAGAACCCTGAAATTTTGATGTGTGATGCTTAGGGATTGTAAATGTATTAACCCGTATATTATCATGCACACTCGAACGTCTACACAACAAACTATACAAATACTGAGGCTCTCCGGAATGCTAGATTTTATGTAGTAATGAGGTGTATAGGTACTCGAATCTAGCATACAACTTCGGTACCCCTAATCTCTCATAAAAAGGAGTGACATGTGCCGCAAAAGGAACTGTGCACACAAATCGAACACATGAGCTCTGCACTCTATGCAACTTCAACCTATTATACTCGAACAAAAAATAAAAATAAACAGAACAACAATAATCAAGTTGTGGGTAAATTAGAGCTTTAATCAATTTGAGCTTATTAGACTCATCCACGCGATGTTTCAGATGATATATAGAGCGTAATTTAAAAAGGGAATTCTTGCATACATTGCTGCAATGCTCGTTGAAATTCAAATGAGACTCAATCACAACACCTAAATGGCGAACTTTTTGAACCCAAGAGATAATATCGCTGCCGCTAAACTGCTGAGTAATCGCACTGCTATGACGCGCATTACCAATGCACAAGGCCAGGGTCTTTTTAGAATTCAAGCGCAATCTGTTATCAGCGCACCAACCAGAAAACTGTGTTAGTTCCCTATTTATAATATTCAAGACAGTCTTTTTTCCATTTTCAGATTTTTCAACTTGATCACCCTGTATTTCCGAAACGCAGCAATTTTGAACTAAGGTATTTTGTACAGACCTTTTAGAGACACCCTGTATATAAGTGTAATATATATTTATTTATTTATTAATCTACGGACAAAGTCCATTATTACAACATGTACAAAACAATAGCATACAACATAATACAGAAATTATAAAACTTACATAACTCTAGACTATCCATTACAATTGAACTTAATAAAAAAAAAAAAAACAAAAAACCAGCAATTGCGCGACACACAACAGCTCGCAGGACTCCAACGCTCGCTGATGTTAAGGAATTAATGAATGATAATTTATTTTAAATTTTAAAAACAAGGAATTAGGGAAACCATTCATCTCCAGACCCCCTCCTCAAGCGACCGGCGAACTCACCAAATGGTGCAAAGAAATCGATGTTATGATTAGAACAACGATTCGCCAGTCGCGCCACTCTGGTGACAAAGGTATTCATAGCGTAGTTCGCGCGGTGGAACGAGACGTGAAAGAGATCAGAACTTCTGCTTTGTCTAGGGGGAACACGAAAACCAATCTGGGATAAAAGACTAGAAGATAAAAGAGTATTGTTTAAAATTTTATATAGTATAGTCAGATCCCTGACAACCCTGCGGGCGTCCAATGTACGGTTAAAATTAACGCAAAAGCACTTCCATATATTCAAATCCAACCCATTCGCCTCGCACCAATGCACAAGCCGAATAACATCCTCCTGCAAAAGGTAGCAATCGGATGGGCCTGCAATACGCCTATAACACTTTAGATCATCAGCAAATAACTTGATCTCACTATGAACGAAACATTGCTCTATGTCATTGACAAATAAGTTAAATAATAAGGGGCCCAAATGAGACCCCTGAGGAACACCAGATGAAACTAATATGGGCCTGGAATGAAACTCATTGATCTGGACAACCTGAGTTCTACCACATAAGTAGCTCCCCAACCAGTCCAACATAGGCGCAGAGACTCCAACAATCCCAAGCTTCTCAATGAGAAGCCGATGGTTGACACTGTCGAAAGCCTTAGAGAAGTCGGTGTAAATGGCATGAATTTGATATCCGTGCTCCAAAGACCGGGACAAGTAGTTTGTGAATTCGAGGAGATTGAGCTCGGTAGATTTACCTGCCTGAAATCCAAATTTATCGGAGATCACTAATGGCCCTAGAGTGGCCGTCAGATAACGAGTGATCAGGTTTTCGAATAGTTTCGGAATTGAATTCAATATACAGACCGGTCGGTAATTTGTTACTTCATTTCTGTTGCCGGATTTAAAAATAGGGGTAATGAAACTAGTTTTCTATAATACAGGGAAAGTGCCAGTGGAGACCGAATGAATGAAAATAATTTGAAGCGGTCTAGCAAGCGAAAAGCTACAATTCCTGAGAAGCAAGGCTGGGATTCCGTCGGGACCGGCCGACTTCCTCACTTCCAAGCCAACAATTGCCTCTAAAATATCTGAGAGAGAGATGTGATGATCGGAAACATTCACTAGGGTCTCCCCGACACAGCCAACCGGAGAGTCAAGACATCTGTCGTTATACACTTTCATTCAAAATACGCAGCAAACAAATCCGCCCCACACTGATCGGCGTCGCTCGTTCGTTCACCATGGATCATTAAAATCAATACAATGGAGTGTTATACCGGGTGTCCCACAGGGAAGGCAATCGAAGTAGGTCTTAGGCGCCTAGGTATATTGTTTTAGTAAATATTAATACAGGGTATTTGAAAAACAAAATCAAATTGAAAAAAGTATCCAATTTGTTAGTCAATACATTACGAGACAGACAGTTTCTTGCACCAGTTTGATAAGACCTAAAATGTTAAAAAATCAATTCAATGTTACGTGGCTCGTATCTACAAAAAATATTGAAATTCCAAATACCAAATTGAGGCAAAAACGTAACTTCATTATTATAACGTTCATTCTCGTCACTCCCGAACATCTTTTATTCGATTTTCTCGTTAAACATTGCAGATAATACATATTATTCTTATTAAAAGTCAGGCATTATAAGAGCATTTATTTTCCTAACAATGACGATGTCAAAAGATCGTCTCTGGAGAAAAGAAAACGACAACGCGCGCTCTGGATATTTTCGTTCTTTATGTTTGCCAGTGGAAGAATCGGAACAAAAATGGATAAAAATAAATTGTATGAAACGCAAAAGAATGTTCTGTCTCTTATTGATACAAAAGCAAATCCAATAAGGAACGACAGCTATTGCGTTTTTCTTAACAACACAGTGAATGGGGGAATATAAGTAGTCAAAGACTAAGATATTGTATCTTTGGATAGTTGTTATATATACTACGTGTCCATCAGAATCTATAGAAATGTAAATATTGCTAATGGGCTATTTATAGAGTGACGACCAAAAGTCATGTATAAAAACCCTCGCACACATCACTTTTGGTTCCTTTAGATGATATAATGACCTGCTTATTTTGAAAAATTCTGTTTTATACACATGATTACAGTACTCATGGAAGTGCGTGTGCAACCGTTTCTTTGCCTTTTATATTTCGAGATTAGAGAACAAAATTTATTTATTTATTGTCATTACATGGCATTACCAAAAAAGGTGTACACAAGTCATATTAAATATTAAAATATTACATAACACAACATAAAAACATAGAAATGTATATAACTTAATCAAAACAGAAAGTCAGTGCTGAGGAATTCATAAATGGAGTAAAAAGCCTGGTCAGTTAAGTAGTTTTTTAATTTATTTTTGAACATTGCAAGGCTCAGTGTTTTAAAACTATATGGCAAATGATTATAGCATGTGGGACCATAATAATTCACAGAATTTCTGCTTCTACCCAACCTCATATATTCAGGAAGAATGTCATTTTTGTTTCTGGTATTGTGGTTGTGAACTTCATCATGCCTTATGTACAGATTGTAATTATTTTTCACATACATAATTCAATTGTAGATATAGAGACACGGGAGTGTAATTATTTTACATTCTTTAAATTTAGGTCTGACATCCTCTCTAAACTTTAAATCTGTCATTATTCGAACCACTCGTCTTTGGATTGCGAATACCCGACTAGCATGACAAGAGTGTCCCCAAATTGACAAAGCATATGAAGCCACACTGTGAAAAAGGCCATAATATGCTGATTTCAAAACATTAAAAAAGACTTCACCCTTCAAGCTTCTCAACATGAACACAACCATAGACAACTTGGCAATGGTAACCTCGACATGACTCGCCCAGGTTAGCTTTTGGTCCAAAGTGACACCCAAAAACTTTACCAGACCATCAGAAACAGCAACATCCGTCGTCTCACGTAATGTAAATATTTTAGTAGCTGTGTTATTGGCATTCATACAGAGTTTGTTAGCTGCAAACCAGTCAGCAGCCCTCGACTGTGAATTAATCATACTTGAGGCCAGAACATCACTCGACAGTTCAACATCGACAATAGTTGAATCGTCTGCAAACAATGTCAGGTGAATGAAAATCAAAAACAATAGAGGTTCGAGCACGGAGCCCTGTGGGACTCCACATGAGCTCAACAAGGGCTGAGAAGACTTTGACGTTACAACATTCCTACCAGTGAGATAGGAACTCAGCAAACCAATCGAATTCGCACTCATACCGTATCGCTCCAGTTTACCCAACAAGATATCGTGTGAGACGCAATCAAACGCCTTTATTAAATCAAGAAAAGAAGCCCCCACAAGCCTTCTACTCTCAAAAGCGGTTGTAACGCTATTTATCAAGTTTTCTATAGCTGAAACGGTGTTAAGTTTCGGTCTAAATCCAAATTGTTTCGGAGAAAATAAATTATTTCTTTCAAAATAGTTGGCTAATTATTTAAAGAGTATCTTTTCAAAAATTTTGCCTAGAACAGGCACTATAGAAATAGGGCGATAGTTGTTCAATTCATCTGGAGATCCTTTTTTGAATAACGGTATATTTTTGCTAAATTTCAGACAACTCGGAAACATACCGGATGAGATCGCCAAATTAGTCAATATTGTCAATGGTATAATTATTATATCCTTAATATATTTAATGATTACAATATTCACATCAAAAATGTCTTTCGAGCTTTTATTTTTAAAAGAGTTTATTATATCTCTCATCTCAATAAAAGATATTTCATTAAACTCAAAATTGCCAGGAATGTCAATAGACAACAAATCCAGTGGACTGATATTTGAGCATAAGTCATGATAATTAGTTAAAAAATGTCCATAATATTAAATATTTTCATTTATTTTTCAACTTTATCACCTTGTATATCCGAAACGCAGCAATTTTGGACTAAGGTAAGTAAAGTTTATTCGACTTATTAAGACCCCACAAATATCTGGTATGATTTTGTACAGACCTTTTAGAGACACCCTGTATATAATGTCGTGAAGAGACAGACATAAAAAAAAGAACCTGAAAATCGACGATTGTCGTAAAACTCCTCTGTTTTATTTTCAGTTTTTTCTCTTCTTTACATTACTACTTCTGCAGCTTTTAAATAAATTTTACGTTTAATAATTAGTGAGCTGATTCTCTCTCTCTATCTATCTTGAAGTCTCTACGTAACCCTGGGAGATGTGAAAAAGAGAAAATGGAAAATTAAAGATGGAAAGCGGTATAACGACAAATTAGACTGAATGTTTGTGTTTGGAATTCATTTTATTTGAATAGTTTTCATTGTGGCGAAAATATTAAATTTTCTTATCAGTGGAGTATCAGGTTTTTCAAATTTTAGGTAACTAATTAGGTAAAAATATGTGAGACTACTTTTCCTTATCTCAAACCATTGTCTTACTCTATACGAGGGGGCATTTTAATTAAAAATTATACTGGAGTAAGATACTCGACTGAAGAGCACACAGAAAAATGTATTCCCATATTATCAAGATTATTAAATTCTGCCCAAGTATATCCTAAACTTATACAGGGTGTTTCTATATTCGACTAACAACGCTCTCGCAATTCATGTATTTTGATATAGGGACGTATACCCTTAAAGGGCTTAGTTGTCTAGATACAGGGTGTCAAAGGTTCAAATAGAAAATCGAAAATTATTGCCATAATTCAAGAACTGCTTTAAATATTTTTTTCCGTCGACCGTTCATTAATTATGGATTTTAACGCACTCAAAATCGTTCATTAATGACCCCCTATTAATCAACGATTTTCTATTAATCAACGATTTTGTTATACTGCAACCAAACATACACACTTATCCATTTGAAATGAAGTAATTAAGGATAATTTTGTAGGTCTTGATTAGGTTCTATATGATAGGGTCCTACACCAAACCAAGGCCCCAAAAAATTGAAATCTGATTACGTAATAATGGGGTCGTGATATTTACGCAGGACAATGATATTATGAAGGGCTATCTACATGCCAAACGACATGCGGAGGCAGGGTCATTAAGGATAGTTTTTTAGGTCTTGATTAGGTCCTGTATGATAGCGTCCTATATCAAACCAAGCCCCAAAAAATTGAAATCTGGTTTCCTAATAATGGGGTCGTGATATTTACGCAGGACAATGATATTATGAAGGGCTATCTACATGCCAAACGACATGCCGAGGCAGGGTCATTAAAGATAGTTTTTTAGGTCTTGATTAGGTCCTACACCAAACCAAGGTCCCAAAAAATGTTGCTTGTACAAAATTCTAACCTTAAAACATCAAAACAATAAAAATTTCATATAATCCAAACATTTGATTGGTTGATCTCTACAAAGATATCTTACAACGCAGCGTGTGCGTGCATCTTTTACGTGCACGCAAGTAGGGATGCACATCAAGTTTAATCGCCCAAAACAAATTGCGCATACGAACAAATTAATGCAACTTTGCGTGCACGTAAATATTTCCGATCGATTCAATTAAAACCTCCCTGAATACTTTGTAACTGCACGAAATTAGTTAATTCAAGTTCTCCATATTTCACACTGCACGCTTATGGCAGCAGTTTCGTCGTACTTGGGTTGGAATACAGGTTGATATGAAGAGTAGCTCAAAATATGAACCATTTGTATGTACATTCATATTGATTGTTACTATTTATACCACCTGGTGAAAGTTTACTTTTTTGCATATAATTATTAAGTTTGAATGGTTTGTTGTGTGGTTTCCCACAAGCCCTTATCAGTTCTCCGTCCAGTCGTCTAAATACACACGGGGCGAAAGAATGACAAGGGCCTGGAAGAAAACCAAATTCTGGAGATGGATACAGCTTTTCTGATTTTGCCAATACGCTACGCTACGTAGAAAAACTCCTGTTTTATTGTTCCTTCACTTAATTCTTGATTATCGAGGGCAAAGTTTCTGCTCTCAGGTTCAGAAATTGGCCGAGATAATTAAAATTTATATATTTTCATATCAAAACGTCGAAAATAAAAGAGAGGCGTGCAATGATAATTACAGCAGGGCACGCACTAAATCCTAAATTGGCTTAAATATACCTTGGTACAAACAATAATGATGGATAATTTATTTTAGATTTCTTATTATTTGTTTATAAACCTACATACTCCAAGTAATTCCAGACATTCTCATCTCTTCAACTTTCTTCAAACTTTTTGTTGAAATAGGTTGGGTTGTCTGTAGTTTTGTAGGTTTTTGTTGTTCTTGAAATAATTTTACACATTTGCCCACCCGTTACCTGTAGGCTATATATAGGGTGAGTTATTAGTGCGTCGAAGTTCGATATTACCTCAAAGACCAAAAATTTCACGCAAAACTAAGCAGCCAGTGTGTAGGCAAAACATGACGAATTCTAAGGCTTCTGTACTGGAACTGAAGTAATTTAAACTCTGCTTCTTACTGGCATAGCTTTTCTATCTAACCACCATAAACTTACCTAAAGAGAGTACAAAAATAATATATGTAGAACACAAAAATACAATACAATATACACTGTCCCCTAATCATCTCTCATCATCTGATATTAACAAAAACATAATAATATATATCAAACATCTAGTTCCTTTCATTGTACAAAAATTATTTAACTTTATTCCTAAAAGTAATATTGCGACATTACTTTGAAAATCATGGTAATGTTGCAGAATGTGTGCGAAAATTGCGTACGGATTTTGGAAGAAGAGAAGCACCGTCAGCTCCGTATGTTCGTTATCTCGTGAAAAAAGTGAAAGAAACTGGCATCCTCATCGATAAACCAAAGCGTGAAAAGCCAAAAACAGTGCGTACACCCGAGAATATTGCTGCTGTGGCAGAAAGTGTGCGTGAAGCGCCATCAACATCAATTCACCGTCGGTCTCAACAATTGAACATTTCGGAGACATCATTGAGACGAATTTTGCATAAAGACCTTGGTATGACGCCATACAAAGTCCAATTGGTTCAGGAGTAGAAGCCAACTGACCATCCAATGCGTTTTCGCTTCGCTCAGTGGGCCTGCAATCGACTTACAGAAGATGCCGATTTTGCTAAAAAAATCATCTTCTCAGATGAAGCTCATTTTGATCTTGGCGGGTATGTAAACAAGCAAAATTGTCGCATTTGGGACACAGAAAACCCGCACGCATATATTGAAAAGCCGATGCACCCAAAACGAGTCACTGTTTGGTGCGGATTTTGGCATAATTGGGCCATTTTTCTTCGAAAATGAGCAAGGAGTGGCCGTTACAGTCAATGGCGATCGTTATCGGGCCATGTTGAACGAATTTTTGTTCACAAAACCAAATGTGATATTGGCAACATTTGGTTTCAACAGGACGGCGCTACGTGCCACACAGCCGAAGCTACACTCGATGTTTTGCGCCCTGTTTTTGCAGATCGCATTATCAGCCGCAGAGCTGATGTCGTTTGGCCACCTCGGAGCTGCGATTTGACACCGTTGGACTATTATTTGTGGGGTGCGGTCAAAGATAAGTCTTACGCCGACAAGCCAGAGACAGTTGACGCTTTAAAGGACAATATTCGTGAAGCCATTGGTGAAATACAGCTGCACACAATCGATAATGTGCTTAAAAACTGGACCGATCGTGTAGGCTACTGCATGGCCAGCCGAGGCAGCCATTTGAATGAAATTATTTGTCATTATTAACCGGGAGGATTGTACTTTCAAATAAAAAAAGAAATTTGAGAAGATATTCAGCAGTTTTTCTTTTATAGCATTTTCAAAAAAAAAAAGTTATCTGGCGGACCCAATATATGGTTATCACACATGCCTTGCACGCCACTGCTGACATAATAAAGCCAAAAAAAAAACTAACCTTATAAAATATCCATAAAACTGTTCAACTAACAAAAATGTTACCTGTGCAATAAGTATGGATCTTATACTCTAAACTTAATTCTGTAAATGGAATAGAAAGATAGTGGAATGAGGAGCAAATGTTAGATGGAAGTTGTTCCCTTTTTTTCCTTTTGTTTTCTTTTAAATATGGGGGAAAGGCGGATACGGCCGCCTTATAGAGAAATGTGTGTAAAAGATTAAATGGCCACACGAACCCAGAATATTTTATTCTATGGACCTCTTAACGACATTGATGTATGTAGTTGAAACGTTGTTTCGAAAGCGAATTATTGCTATGCCTTTTACTTGTTACTAATGCAAAAAGTAAAACGCAATTTCAATAAATACGTGGGTTTGCTTTTACAAAATCTGGGAAGAAGACGGAATATATGGGAACAAAGTAGTGTTTTATTGTTTTTCAAAATATTCGATTTTATAGTTTTCAAAATACTTCTCTAGTCTAAAGCGGGCTTGACATTATGCTTGTTGGCTGGTACTAGCGATAGTCCTCTGGAACTGCTTGTTGTATAGTATACACAAATAAATTTTAATAACATTTCAGTTTCACTCGATTTGTGCATAGGCACCATTTTTATTTCTTTGACTAGTACATAAAAGTATAAATGCTTTTAACTTTGCTAGTGTAGTACCTACTGTACTATGAGTATTTTAAACGTACCACATAATGCACTCTGGGCGTATTACCATTTTTATTATCCCGGCTTAATATTTTGTTATTATTATCTCTTGGATTGTGGTAGTTGTTGAGATATACAGGGTGATTCATTATGGTTGCAACAAACGAAAACTGGAGATTTCTGAAAGTGATTTAAGCATTTTTTGCCATTGAACCCATGTCCGCAAATGCTTCGTTATCGAGATACAGGGTGTCCAAATTTAGTGGTCAAATTAACTTTCTTGTTCATTTTTCAAAAACTAGCTAACCGATTTCGACAAAATTTTACATGCATTTGGGGACCGATAACCTAAAATAATCTGCAATATTTTGGCTTTCGTTAACTGTTCATTAGTGTAGATATAGAGGGCATTTTTGGTAAATTTTACACATAAATAAATTAAAGACAGCTTTGACAAGCTTCATTATTTTAAATTATTACTTTTTTAAAAAGGGCAACTTATAAGCTACAAAAAAGTGAATTACGTCGATGTTGTGATTTCTACCATTTTTATGGAAACCGATAAATTCCAAGTTAATGGTAGATTTAAATCAAAATAACGTTTACCAGAAAACCAAATGAAAATTCAAAGTTGCCATGGAAAACGAATGCCGCAACAATAAAAAAAACTTTGACAGCAACAAATTTAAATTAGTTAAAATTGTTTTATTATTTCGTAGTTGTTTTTAATATTGCGAATGTTTTTTTTTCTAAATTAAAATGAGTTTTTCAATTGAAGAATATGTGTAATGCAAATGCAAGAACAGCGGCCAGAGAATACCAAATTAGGTATCTTAATAGACGTCATCCATATCACAAAACATGGACGGCTACATTTCACAGGCTTAGAACGATAAGGAGCATTTTACCTAGAGTTAACAAAGGACCGCATCGTCTAAATATTCAAACTAAAGAAAACATAGTGGATATAGTTTTAGACGATCCGAACATAAGCACTAGAAGAATACCAACTCAATTGGTATTACTTCGAACAAGTGTTTGGAGACTAGTAAATCGAGAAATGCTCTATCTCTATCATCATCAAGATGTCCAGGCCCTACATCCTGGAGACCGTGAAAGGCGCCTACTATTTTATAATTGGGTTCTTGGTAAGCATCAAGAAGATGAAAGATGTTTAGAGAAAGGGCTTTGGTCAGATGAAGCAACTTTTACTAGAGCTGGCATAAATACAAACCATAATCAACATGTATAGTCTTTAAACAACCCTCGTGCTATTAGGCCGCGAAATTTTCAAGAACGTTTTAGTATCCATGTTTGGGGTGCCATGTTGAACAATAAATTATTGCCGTTGTTCGTAATTAATGGGCATTTAAACTCAAATCAATACAGTCTTTTCCTACACAACCGCCTGTCAGAATTTTTAGAGGATGTACCTCTGAATATTGTTCAAAACATGTGGTATCAACATGACGAAGCCCCTGCGCACCGTGGTAGACAAGTAACTAAAGTTTTAAATCAACTGTTTTGAAAAAATTGAGTGGCCTCCAAGATCACCGGATCTGAATCTGCTCGACTTCTTTTTATGGGGGTACATGAAACAATTGGTTTACAGTGTACCAATTATAAATGAAAACCAACTACTGGAGATAGTTCATAAAGCTGCTAGGAAAATAAGAAACAATCATAATATCCTTATTACAAATTCATTAGTTGAAAGATGTAAAATGTGCATAATTGTCAATGGAGGGCAGTTTGAGCAGTTTTTATTAATTTTCTTATTTTAATATCGAGTTTAGTTTTTTTATTGGTAAATTTTTAATTGTACTGATAGGCCTTAAAATTTGTTGTTAAGTAATTTGTTATTATTAAATCGTTTTTCACGGCAACTTTGATTTTTCATTTTGATTTCTGGTAAACGTTATTTTGATTTAAATCTACCATTAACTTGCAATTTATCGGTTTCCAAAAAAATGGTAGAAACCACAACATCCACGTAATTAACTTTTTTGTAGCTTATCAGTTGCTCTTTTTAAAAAAGTAATAATTTAAAATAATGAAGCTTGTCAAAGCTGTGTTTAACTAATTTATGAGTAAAATTAATCCAAATGTCCCCTATATCTACGCCAATGAACAGTTAATGAAAGACAAAATAATAATTTTAGGTTATCTGTCCTCAAATGCATCTAAAATTTTGTCAAAAACTAGTTTGAGAAATGAACAAAAAAGTTAATTTGACCACTAAATTTGGACACCCTGTATCTCGATAACGAAGCATTGCGGATATGGGATTAATGGCAAAAATTGCTTGAATTGTTTTCAGGAATCTCCAGTTTTCGTTTGTTGCAACCATAATGAATCACCCTGTATATTTATTTCCAGTGTCAACTAAAGAAGTATTTTTAGTAATATAGGTATGATAACTATGTTCTATTTGGTTTGTATATTTCATTTTTTTAATTGTTACAATATGACGTTTTGGAGACCATTCGAAGATCATAATTTAAACTGTAGTGTATAATTTACATGTGCAATGTCAACGAATAATTAAATATGTATGAGTGTCTTAAAAACGAACATGAAGAAGAATGTGATTTAAATATCTGTAAAAAAAGTAACAACCTGACTGAATTATCAGAGCGTCAACAATTTATTATTATTGTTGAAATAGTCCATTTTCTTACGACAAGTTTTATTCTTAATGATGAATAAATTACGTCTGCTCCACAAATGAATATTATATATTTACTCATAATCAATTAACATTTACCGTACATGTTTCGAGAAAAGTGTTCTCATCTTCAGTGGAATTACATGGGGAAAGCTATTTCGATTCTACAATCAAATGTATATCTTAATTCAGAAAATCCTTTACTTTACTCTTCATTGGTGAAAAAAGAATTTATTATTATAAATTAATTGGAATTCATTAAAATAAAATAAAATTAAATGTAAAATTATTATGTTATGTGATTGTTGCAACTATGAAAAAAGGGTACTTTTTCGATTTGTAATGATTTAAGAGGATTTGGACTAAAAATATAATGTGTTCGGTTTTTTTTTTTATAAATACTGTAGAAGTGTTAAATAAATAAGGATAATATAATTTAGAGCTCTCCTTACTATAACGTATCCTTCATAACTCAAATACTTTAATTGTTAATAATTCAAAATGTGCCCTTCTTGCATCCAACTTCTCAATTGAAACATAAAAACCAACCCTCGTAGCATCTGTTTTATATGTACTAATAAATAATTTATATGTAATGTAATAATGGTGACATAGAACTTAAAAATCTGTATTTAAATTTATTCTGATTTTAATGATAACATTATTGAAAATACGTTATGGTGTGTTTTGAAATCGAACATAATGCTTCCAAACTCGAAATTTTAAAATTACCATAACGTATATCGTCAGTAGTTGGGATTAAAGGTTACATCCGGTATAATATTTTAAGAATGTTGATTTATTAAGGAAATTCATCGAACATAGACAATGTGCGATGGTAAAATGACGATTGATTCCTTGCGTCATTGTAAGAAAAAGTTCTTGTAATCAAAATTATTTAGTGTTTAAATGAAAGTCGAATCTCCACAAAATAAATTCAATAGATTTGTTAAAGCCGGCTTTAACAAAACAAACAAATAGTTAAATAATCTTAAAACTTTATTGGAAAACAAGCAAAATATGATATACAAAAAGAAAATTAGATCAAAAGAAAAAGAAAAAAAAATTAGATAAAAAATATGTAATTGTAATTTTAATTAAATTTTAATAATTCAAATATTTTTCCATAAAATGGTAAGTTAAACGATAATTGCGCATATTGATAAACGAACTAAGAATGAGTTGTGTTTTCCAGACTTCAATAGAAATTTAATGGAATATTGTATGTCTTAGCGTTGTGTTTGTACGATTGTTGACATGCCACTGATGATGGGACTGGTCTAGTCTCAATACATGTATGGCCGATAGTTTCTATTGAATTTATTTTGTGGAGATTCGACTTTCATTTAAACACTATAATTGCAACTCCACTTAAGAATGGACTATTTTTTCAAATTATCAAAATTATTTAGTTGGGTTGGCACCACATCGGGCTCTATGCTCTATAGCTCTATGATAAAGCTTCTATAGTTGAAATTGCAATTATTGGGAAATGAAATTGATCAGAATTTATCCAAACATCTAATTTAACTCACTTTCAATCTACTAGTCGTAGTTGTGATTGGGCTTGTTTTCATACACACACACACACACATATCCTTTAATTTTCCAATTTCCATTTATTTCCACCTTTCTCTATACAGTCTGCTCTGGGAAGTTAGCTATTACGTATCTGCTACTGAAAGTGTATAGCTAGTCGTAAATAATAATGTCACATATAACACGGTTTCCAACGCATTTTAGAGAAACTGATTGAAATTGAACATTCCATCAAATAATATAACACACTGCTCATATAGTGTAAATCTGATATGGGTGGTAGGTACCTACATGAATAACCCATATTGAGTTTATTTGACTGAAATTGTGTTGACATACAGAGTGGAAATTCAAGAAGACCATAAGATGACACATAGATGGCGGTCCTAGAAATTTTTTCATATGATTTTTATTTAGTAATAATCTTCAAACGATACGTGTACAAATTTAGCAACAATCTGACTGTTGATATATGAAATATAAAACATATAATAAATTCAATAGTATTTTCAACATATTTTACAAATCTACATATACAATACATAATGATAAAGGTCGTTGTTGAATTACTTAGGCATAATTTAAAGCAGCCACAGACATAAGCCACCAGATGACCCTAAAATTACCATAAATGCATAGACAATAAGCATGCGAGTGACCAGTTCATGACAGTTATAGATTGTTAACTATTGCAGAGATATTGTATGCGATATAACTTTTCTGTATTCATTTGCGGAATATTCGAATGCATCTCGTTGAGGATTATGCTCGTGGTCTTGTTAGATTGTCCATAAAAAATAATAAACAGATTCATCAACATATTTTTTCTTCCTAATAATAATTATTATTTTGGTTCATATTATTTTTATATAAATTAATACTTTTAACCAAGCAAACTGCTTCTAGTAAATAGAGGGTGGTGCACCGTGTAAAGACAGATGAATTGGGCGAAAAGGTCCATGGAAATGGCCTTCCAGGTCTCCAGATCTTACTCCGCTAGAGTAAGTCGTAGTCCACAAAAGACCAGTAACCACAAAATAATATTTGAGACAGAGAATAAGAATAGCTTTGGATTCTATAGATGGCAAAGAAATTAGAAAGGTTATACAAATACTCATGTCATCAGAACGGAATGTTATTGAAAGCGATTTCTATTGGCTTAGAGAGGATTAGTATTATAGAAACAGGTCGATAATTGCTAACCTCTCCAGGATCATCCTTTTTATATAAGGGAGACACTTTAGTAAGTTTTAGTTTTTGTGGAAATTTTCCATCACTAAAACATTTATTTATAATTATTTTTAAAGGTACTCGAAGGCAACTATGTTGAATAATAAAATCGAGTTTTGTCAAAATTTTGTTTCCTAATTATTTTTTATAAAGAAACTATCATGATCTACAAAAAAGAAACGGAAAAATAATGTTAATTTTTATAAATACAATATAATAAATATATTTTTTCTCCAGGAATGACTACGATAGAAATTTAAAAGAATGATGTTGTAAAGTTCCTCTTTCGCCACTGATGATGATACTGGATGAGTTCCGAAACATGTTTGGACAAATGAATGGATATGAATAATTTATATTACATTTATTTTAGTGGAGATTTGATTTTTATTCGTCACTAAAAAAAATTTCCAACTCCACTTAACAATTGACTATTTTTTCAAATTTTTAAAACATTGAACGATGACTGTGCTTTGATTCTTAGATTTAAAATATAAATAATCGTCCCGGTAGATAAGCTAACCACATTATTGAGGTAAGTATGAACAGAAATATGAAAATAACACCAACTCTGTGTAAATATTCCTGCCTAGACTCGAAATTAGCAAAAAAAAACAAGCAAAAAAAAAATAGTCAAACATCAGCTACCACCACAAGTAAAATTTAATTATGTTTGGCGTTGCATAAACTTTCTCATCAGCTATGCGGCTATGTGGAAAGAGTTAATGGAAACTTCGTAACTCCGCAGGAGGAAGTATTATGTAATGCATATAGATATATAATATTACTTTAACTATATGACAAAATTTCATGTTGTCGAATATTTCACTTTTCTCTCATATATCTAGCAGGATGGGGTGTTTTATTTAATTTTATGGAATTTAAACGCGACACAGTCGGGTATTTAACACTACAACAATCTAGGCTAGGATTTTTCAACATACTATACTGGGTGTCCCCCTTTGGGGGTAGAATCTACGACCAAAAATAAGACGAAAATCACTTATGTGAAAATTTCGAAAAATATCTCCTTATGAAATTATGATCTTTTTGAATATTACATTAAGGAAATTCCTTCACTTGGAATTATTTATATTAATCTAGTCATTCTTGATGAAGGCAGAATAGTACATTTCGAATGTCAAAGTCAATTCGACCACTTGTCTTTGTAAATTTAAAAGATTTTGTTTTGGGAAAGTGTCGAATATTTATAATATTTCTTTAATTTGGTCTCGTTTTGAAGATTTTGTGGTGTTTTTTTGTTAAAAATTAGACACTTAATTAAAAGTAAAATTTAAAGTGCAAGAAATCTAGTAATTACTGGAGTGGTATCCCTTTAAATCTACATTAAATGTAAAATATTAACAAAATTTTTATTTAAATCGACGGTTTGGCAAAAATATTCACATACATTTTTTGGTACAATATTTAGATTTGAAACTTCTGGGGATGAGGCTCACAAATCTAAATATTGAAGAAATAAGGCTCAAGAAAAGAAAACTAAATATATTTTTTGGTACAGATTGTTGAAAAAATGTCTACGTGTTTTTAGCTATCAAAACAGATAAAATAGTTGGCTCCAGATTTCTTCTACTTTAAATTTTTAAGTGTCTTATTTTTAACAAAAAAACACCCAAAATTCTTCAAAACGAGACCAAATTAAATAAATATTATAAATATTCGACTTCAAGGTGACACTTTCCCAAAAAATCTAAAAAATTCGAATATCTCGAAAATGGTCCATTTTGAATCGGGCACTATACAAAGTGATTCATTATGGTTGCAACAAACGAAACTGGAGATTGCTGAAAGTGATTTAAGCATTTTTTGCCATTGAACCCATGTCCGCAAATGCTTCGTTATCGGGATACAGGGTGTCCAAATTTAGTAGTCAAATTAACTTTCATGTTAATTTCTCAAAAATTAGCTACCCGATTTCGAAAAAATTTTACATGCATTTGGGAACCGATAACTTAAAATAATCTGCATTATTCTGGCTTTCATTCACTGTTCATTGGCGTAGATATAGGGGGCATTTGGGTAAATTTTACACATAAATTAATTAAAGACAGCTTTGACAAGCTTCATTATTTTAAATTATTACATTTTTAAAAAGAGCAACTTATAAGCTACAAAAAAGTTAATTACGTCGATGTTGTGATTTCTATCGTTTTTATTTGCAAGTTAATGGTAGATTTAAATTAAAATAACGTTTACCAGAAAACCAAATGAAAAATCAAAGTTGCCGTAGAAAACGAATGCCGCAACAATAAAAAAAAAACTTTGACAGCAACAAATTTAAAGTAGTTCAAATTGTTTTATTATTTCGTAGTTGTTTTTAATATTGCGAATGTTTATTTTTTTTTAATTAAAATGAGATTTTCAATTGAAGAATATGTTTGTGTAATGCAAATGCAAGTGCAGCAGCCAGAGAATACCAAATTAGGTGTCCTAATAGACGTCATCCATATCACAAAACATGGACGGCTACATTTCACAGGCTTAGAACGATAGGGAGCATTTTATCTAGAGTTAACAAACGACCGTATCGTCTAAATATTCAAACTGAAGGAAACATAGCGGATTTAGTTTTAGACGATCCGAAAATAAGCATTAGAAGAATTCCAACTCAATTGGCATTACCTCGAACAACTGTTTGGAGACTATTACATCAAGAGATGTCCAGGCTGTACATCCTGGAGACCGTAAAAGGCGCCTACTATTTTGTAATTGGGTTCTTGCTAAGCATCAAGAAGATGAAAGATTTTTAGAGAAAGTGCTCTGATCAGATGAAGCAACTTTTACTAGAGCTGGCATAAATACAAACCATAATGAACATGTATAGTCTTTAAACAATCCTCGTGCTATTAGGCCGCGAAATTTTCAAGAACGTTTTAGTATCAATGTTTGGAGTGGCATGTTTAACAAGAAATTATTGCCATTGTTCATAATTAATGATTAAACTCAAATCAATAGTCTTTTCCTACCCACCTACCCGAATTTATTGAGGATGTACCTCTGAATATGGTTCAAAACATGTGGTATTAACATAACGGTGCCCCTGCGCACCGTGGTTGACAAGTAACTAAAGTTTTAAATCACCTGTTTGGAAACCATTTGATTGAGTGGAGGTTCCATTGAGTGGCCTCCAAGATCACCGGATCTGAATCCGCTCCACTTCTTTTTATGGGGGTACATGAAACAATTGGTTTACAGTGTACCAATTATAAATGAAAACCAACTACTGGAGATAGTTCTAAGAAACAATCATAATATCCTTATTAGAGCTACAAATTCATTAGTTGAAAGATGTAAAATGTGCAATCAATGTCAATGGAGGGCAGTTTGAACAGTTGTTATTAATTTTCTTATTTTAATTTCGAATTTGTTTTTTTTATTGTTAAATTTTTAATTGTACTGATAGGCCTTAAAATTTGTTGTTAAGTAATTTGTTACTATTAAATCGTTTTGATTTTTCATTTTGATTTCTGGTAAATGTTATTTTGATTTAAATCTACAATTAACTTGCAATTTATCGGTTTCCATAAAAATGGTAGAAACCACAACATCGACGTAATTAACTTTTTTGTAGCTTATAAGTTGCTCTTTTTAAAAAAGTAATAATTTTAAATAATGAAGCTTGTCAAAGCTGTGTTTTTCTAATTTATGTGTAAAATTTATCCAAATGCCCCCTATATCTACGCCAATGAAAGCCAAAATAATTCGGAATATTTTAGGTTATCTGTCCTCAAATGCATGTAAAATTTTGTCAAAATCAGTTAGCTAGTTTTTGAGAAATAAACAAAAAAGTTAATTTGACCACTAAATTTTGACACCTTGTATCTCGATAACAAAGCATTTGCGGACATAGGTTCAATGGCAAAAAATACTTGAATTGTTTCCAGGAATTTCCAGTTTTCGTTTGTTGCAACCATAATGGATCACCCTGTATAGTCAAATTGGCTTCTTACGAGTCCTGCTATGACATCCCCATAAAATATTCAAGTCTACTTACAAGTAATCCTGTATATTTTAAGAACTAAGAAACTATGTTACATCAAAATAAAAGCAAGATAATATAGGAATATACAGATCGTGTAATAGTTTAGACACATCTGGTTAAAACATTCTATGTGCATCACGAAGGCGACTTTCACAACTACCCTCTTCAAGCAGGTACAAAGTAGGCGTACTATAGGGTAAATTTTGTTCAATGGTCATAATTTCATATAAGGGGACATTGAGTGATTTTCGTCTAATTTTTGGTCGTAGATTTTACCCTCAAAGGGTGGGGATATTTATTTTGTGATACCCTGTATACCTTGAGAAATTGTCTTCGATCTAATTGTTACTTATTGTAACCATGTTAGAGAATTGTTTGACCCTGTTGAAGTGCAGTTCGAGTGATCTCTCATATACCAGAGACCAAGCAGCAGTCGAAGCAAGGTAAAGATCTGATCCACATTGACAATTTGGCGAAGAGAAAAACGATAAGGAGTTACGATAACAAGATTCACAAATAATTGAAGAAGCAGCCTTTATCTGAATATCCGTTATAACCACCATTGCATGAATTCTTTACGGAGTAGTTCAACGATCCTCCTCTTGCTTATCAAAAATTGTTTTTAATAATTTAAATAAATAGCCCTAGAGGTGACGTTTGTAATTTGGTTAACGATATCTTATGCTGACAAAATAGTGAGTACGTGTTATACAATTTAAAAACGAATCAACCGTATGTAGGCAGAATATTGCAGATATTTGATTCATATACAGGCCTTGTTGCTTATTTATGCTTGAGGTTTAATGCGGAACCAGTTCCTTCACTTGGATTTGACCCCAACTAACTTCGATCTCTTTCCGATGTCGAGGGACCCTTGTCGGAAGTACATTTTCGACGATGGAAGAAGAGCTCTAAGTACAGGTCCTGCAACGGCTATTCTAACACATATCGTAGAATTTTGCAAAGCCCCTCGCAGTCGTTCTTAGTTTTAAGGTTTGACAACGTCTTTAGAAGTCTTCTAAGAATTTATAAGATAGCTTACGTCAATTACAATGCTTCTATGCGCATCAAAACGCCTTTAATTAATGACCATGATGACCAGGATCTAAGCACTTGGATATAACCTAATTTTGCCCACAGTGTACGTCTTTTACATAACGACCCGGCACTGGATTTGTTTACAACGAAACAAAAAAATAGGCACACATTATGTTGATCAATCCCCCAATGTGGAAGCGATGATGTCATAACAGAAAATTACGATCATTATTCACAGTCACGAGCTTTTTGAAGAGAAGATGATGGACGTCGGTATTAGGTAGGTATATGTTATACCATAGATATATTGTGATGTAAGAAAAAGGGGAGGCGAAAAAAAGCTTCTGAAGCTTTATTAGAGCATCTGTTTGTGTGAATAGTGAAAAAAGGAATGATTGAGATTGTCGCGCTCGTCTGCTCTACTATTATACGTTTCTTTAACGGGTCTCTTTGCTGTGCTCTAGTATTACTCGAACTGAATAATTTTTGAATAAAGATAATTTGATATCTCTACCACAAAATGAAAGAGTATGATAGATGATACGCAGTATACAGGATGATTATTAATAAAAAAAACCCCAAAACTTTCCCGAAGGTGTTTCTTCTGATTCGTTTGGATTTATAGAGATGGAGCAGCTTTATATTAGTTTGTTGCTGAGTTGCTTAATAGATTCCAACTGTCTATGAGAGAATTTCATTACATTAGGCACTCTACAGGGTGATTCATTATGGTTGCAACAAACGAAAACTGGAGATTGCTGAAAGTGATTTAAGCATTTTTTGCCATTGAACCCATGTCCGCAAATGCTTCGTTATCGAGATACAGTGTGTCCAAATTTAGTAGTCAAATTAACTTTCTTGTTCATTTCTCGAAAACTAGCTAACCGATTTCGATAAAATTTTACATGCATTTGAGGACCGATAACCTAAAATAATCTGCATTATTTTGGCTTTCATTAACTGTTCATTGACGTAGATATATAGGGGGCATTTGGGTAAATTTTACACATAAATTAATTAAAGACAGCTTTGACAAGCTTCGTTATTTTAAATTATTACTTTTTTAAAAAGAGCAACTTATAAGCTACAAAAAAGTTAATTACGTCGATGTGGTGATTTCTACCATTTTTATGGAAACCGATAAATTGCAAGTTAATGAAACCAAATGAAAAATCAAAGTTGCCATGGAAAACGAATGCCGCAACAATAAAAAAAAACTTTGGCAGCAAGAAATTTAAATTAATTACAATAAAACAAAAATCATCGTCTCCACTATTTAATTTAAAAATTATGTCAAAGGGACATGTTTCGGAGACTCAGCTCCATCATCAGCCTAAAAGGCAACAATACAATATTAAAAAGGGTTCTTACATAGATAACGAAAAACACAAGTTAGCAAACCTTGGTGGTATAAAATGCACT
Source organism: Apoderus coryli (assembly GCA_911728435.2). NCBI lineage: Eukaryota > Metazoa > Arthropoda > Insecta > Coleoptera > Attelabidae > Apoderus > Apoderus coryli. The sequence goes on along the minus strand of OU452199.1, from coordinate 44,676,255 downwards.
TTGTGAAGGCAGAGCTCCTAACAGACTAAATTAAAGTATACAATTATTTTTGTTTAAAATATTAAATCTAAAATAACAGAAACACATACAGGTATATATAAATAAAAAGATGTAAAAAATGTTGGTCCTGATAAAGTAAAATGAACAGACAAAAAGTAATGGGACAGTACAAGAGCTATCAAAAGTTTAAAAAGTATTGAAAATGTATACAAACAAATAAGCAAAAACACTTAAACAAAACATAGAAGGAATATAACAATGACAAGATCAAACTCCAAGCCATGGGTGTAAACATATATAAAAGAGTCTAATAGGTACACAAATCCTCAAGAGTGTTTTAAATGTAGAAGAGCCTCGAAAAAAGTGTAAGGTTCGAATTTCAACTGATCGTTCAAACATATAATGTTGTTATCTCCTACTGCCTTGAAAATTTCTAACATTTCCAGAAGATTTAATTTAATGCCCTTGTTGCAAACATGGATCACCTTCAGACCTAAATCGACATCGAAACGATGGTTGTGGTTAAGAACATGATTCGCAAAGGAAGAGGTGGTATCATATTCATCAATTAAGTTAGGGTTGTTATTTCTATAACGAGTGATTATATTAGTGTGCTCCTTTACACGTACACTAATCTTACGTCCTGATTGGCCTATGTACTTGGCTGCACATGCTGGCTGTGAGCATGACAAGCAATATACTCCAGACTTGCTTGTCAATGGAATGACATCTTTAGAATTTACCAAAAAAGTTCCCAAGCTATTTATTGTTTTAAAGGAGATATTTATTTCGTATTTAGATTGGATGTCGATTTAGGTCTGAAGGTGATCCATGTTTGCAACAAGGGCATTAAATTAAATCTTCTGGAAATGTTAGAAATTTTCAAGGCAGTAGGAGATAACAACATTATATGTTTGAACGATCAGTTGAAATTCGAACCTTACACTTTTTTCGAGGCTCTTCTACATTTAAAACACTCTTGAGGATTTGTGTACCTATTAGACTCTTTTATATATGTTTACACCCATGGCTTGGAGTTTGATCTTGTCATTGTTATATTCCTTCTATGTTTTGTTTAAGTGTTTTTGCTTATTTGTTTGTATACATTTTCAATACTTTTTAAACTTTTGATAGCTCTTGTACTGTCCCATTACTTTTTGTCTGTTCATTTTACTTTATCAGGACCAACATTTTTTACATCTTTTTATTTATATATACCTGTATGTGTTTCTGTTATTTTAGATTTAATATTTTAAACAAAAATAATTGTATACTTTAATTTAGTCTGTTAGGAGCTCTGCCTTCACAAAGTGAGCATTTTATACCACCAAGGTTTGCTAACTTGTGCTTTTCGTTATCTATGTAAGAACCCTTTTTAATATTGTATTGTTGCCTTTTAGGCTGATGATGGAGCTGAGTCTCCGAAACATGTCCCTTTGACATAATTTTTAAATTAAATAGTGGAGACGATGATTTTTGTTTTATTGTAATTATATTACACTCCACTGCATCTAATGGATTACTTCTTTAAATTTAAATTAGTTAAAATTGTTTTATTATTTCGTAGTTGTTTTTAATATTGCGAATATTTTTTTCTAAATTAAAATGAGTTTTTCAATTGAAGAATATGTTTGTGTAATGCAAATGCAAGAGCAGCGGCCAAATTAGTTATCCTAATAGACGTTATCCATTTCACAAAACATGGGCTACATTTCACAGGCTTAGAACGATAGGGAGCATTTTACATATAGTTAACAAACGACCGCATCGTCTAAATATTCAAACTGAAGAAAACATAGTGGATTTAGTTTTAGAGGATCCGAAAATAAGCATTAGAAGAATTCCAACTCAATTGGCATTACCTCAAACAACTGTTTGGAGACTATTAAATCGAGAAATGCTCTATTTCTATCATCATCAAGATGTCCAGGCCCTAGATCCTGGATACCGTCAAAGGCACCTACTATTTTGTAATTGGGTTCTTGGTAAGCATCAAGAAGATGAAAGATTTTTAGAGAAAGTGCTCTGGTCAGATGAAGCAACGTTTACTAGAGATGGCATAAATACAAACCATAATGAACATGTATAGTCTTTAAACAACCCTCGTGCTATTAGGCCGCGAAATTTTTAAGAACGTTTTGATTTCTGGTAAACGTTATTTTGATTTAAATCTACCATTAACTTGCAATTTATCGGTTTCCATAAAAATGGTAGAAACCACAACATCGACGTAATTAACTTTTTTGTAGCTTATAAGTTGCTCTTTTTAAAAAAGTAATAATTTAAAATAATGAAACTTGTCAAAGCTGTGTTTAACTAATTTATGTGTAAAATTTATCCAAATGCCCCCTATATCTACGCCAATGAACAGTTAATGAAAGCGAAAATAATTCAGAATACTTTAGGTTATCTGTCCTCAAATGCATGTAAAATTTTGTTAAAATCGGTTAGCTAGTTTTTGAGAAATGAACAAAAAAGTTAATTTGACCACTAAATTTGGACACCCTGTATCTCGATAACGAAGCATTCAAAAAATGCTTGAATTGTCTTCAGGAATCTCCAGTTTTCGTTTGTTGCATCCATAATGAATCACCCTGTATAGTCCAGACCTGCGCCATTATGATTTGTTCATAAACATGAAAAAACCACCTCGTGGGAAGAAAACAAAACAACTAACTACTCCAATGGCTAATAAATGCAACAGGCATTAAACTACAACACAAAATTTTAATATTCAGATCTGTAAAAGAACGATAAATTTATAAAAATTGACTCATCTATACACACATCATGGTTCTTATCTTATCAATGGTAAATAATAGCCACTTCTATAAATATTGGATCAAATATCAAAAATATTTCCTATGCGGTGATTAGAAACAGATAGTACCGTATCTTCGATATTCGGCCTACAAATGGATGACTCATTTTTAAATTATACAACAGGACAGTACTTAGTAGATATTTTGTCAATGAAACCAAATTACAAATGTTACCTGTACAACTATTTATTTAAATCACAGAAAACGTTTTCATAAGATACAAGAATTCAATTGGTAAGGGTAATTATTAAGCATCATTAGGTGGTAAAAATCACAAAATACTTTCGAAACTCTAAAAAATTACTTAACCCTAGAGAACTCGCGCTAAGAAAATTACGGCAGAACTCGCGTATGAGCATTTCTCTCACTATTTATTATTGTGTATTTTTTTTATTGTGACGAGACAAAATTAAACTCAAATAATTACGCATCATTTTTAATGAAGTGCTGCATCTTTTTTTTTGGATTTTCGGTTATTTCTTCTTGGGCAAAATCCACAAAATCCAGCTTGATCTTCTGCCGTTACACGTTCGGGTTCAGGAATGTCTACCAGTTCTCTACTTCGCTGTCGTTTGTTGAATGGCATACATATTACTGAAGCTCGGTATACTAAGTGTGGTTTCATCAACTGTTTTCATCCTCAGAAACATTTGACGATCTTCAATAATTTCTGTATTGTCTTTATATATTTGGAAAATACAAACGCCAGAATTCGCGCAATGAGAGAATCACTCACAAACCTGCACTTGATCAACAACTTCATATTATATCGCAGAAAGTAGTGTACTGAATTTTGAATTTAACTAATCAGGGGGCGCAACGTCAACACAAAGTCAGCTAGAGAGCGAGGTAGGCTCATCCAGTGTCTATATCGTGAAATCTTGCGATTTTAGGCTAAGCGTAAGAGAAATTCTCATAGCGCTAGTGCTGCAGGGTTAATGTTCAGTAAGTTCAATTTCGCTTCAACAGGATTATTATTGTTGTTTGAGTTATAAAAAAATACTGGCCTTTAACGATTTCATTCATTTTTATTAAGTCTTGCCAAGGATCAAAACATAAATAACTGCCCTCATATACAGTATGTCCACAGATGCGGTTAACAAAAGGACAAATGGACCAAAAATTGAAAGATACGAAAAAAGTTATTCTTGATAACAATTATTTTTATTAAACAGGGCGCCTCAAAAAGGCATAAATATTAAAATTAAACAAGAGCAAACAGTCATATTTTGGTGTCTTAGCGTAAAATGATAAATAGAAAAAATGCTCCAAATTTAATCCTGATCCTGATTCCAGAGTTACAGAAGAATATTTAAATTTATTAAATCAGTTTTTGATATTAAAAAGAAAAGAAACAATATAATGAGGACCATGCCAGTACAGTTTTGATATTGGAATCAGTAAATGAAAATCCATTGCTTTCTTTAAGAAACAGGGCTAAGAATTTAGAGGTGATGGGAAAATCTACCATTCAAAAAGTTTTAAAAGAAAATAAAATTTATCCTTACAAGCCTCATTTCAACCAAACTTTGGAGGCTGGGGATGAAGCAAATAGGCTAGATTTTTGTTTGTGGTTTGGAAATCAGATTTTAAACGGCAATAGAAATTATCACAAGCTTATAATATTTTCAATTTTCATTTTAATTTGTTTAATTTTATGTTTATGCCTTTTTGACACGCCCTGTTTAATAAAAATATTTTTTTTCATATTAGTTCTTATTTTTTCGACAAAACAACTTTTTTTTGACACTGACCGAATGTAAAGGTAATAATTAACTAAAAGTACGACCACATGCCCATGCACACATGAAAAAATTTTTTCATAAATTTAAATATTCTTATGTAACTGTGGAATCAGGGTCAGGATTAAATTTGGAGCATTTTTTCTATTTATCATTTTACGCTAAGACACCAAAATAAGACTGTTTAATTGTTCTTGTTTAATTTTATATTTATGCCTTTTTGAAACGCCCTGTTTAATAAAAATAATTTTTTTCATGGTAGTTCTTATTTTTTCGACAAGCAAACATTTTTATCAAGAATAACTTTTTTTCGTATCTTTCAATTTTTGGACCATTTGTCCTCTTGTTAACCGCATCCTTGGACATACTGTATATTCCTATTATTTTTAAAATAGTCCTTTTAATCGTATTAGTGCAAAGTAAAAATAATAACGACAGTATTCCATCTAGATACTATTTAATAGAAATTAACTTGATTGAATTTAAACTGAAACCTGGCCTGGATTAACGAGGATCATCCACAAATTTGGTCACCATATGTATCACCGATATTTTATAAAATGTTTATTTAAAAAATTCTTAAACACTTACAACAGTTTTATCTAAAATTTTATGGTGTAAATATTTAAAGTTTAGTTTCAAATACACATATACCAACTTTCTAATAGGTTCAAAGAAAAAACCAACCGCTTAATAATATAACACAGGGTGTTCAAAATACGTCAGTAGCGTATAGTGGGAAATTTAATAATTACAGAAACGGGCAATCCGCTATCTGTGTAGGGTTGCTGTAGGAGCAAGTTGTAGAGAACTGTTTAAGACACTTCATTATTTATATTACAAACTGTATGTCTCCTGCATAGAAACTTGCAGATTTTATCTTCGTCTGCTCCATCTGCTCACCGTTATCCTACGAGATTGCTCCAGCGCGCACACCTACCTATACCTCGATCAGCCTTAGCAAGGAGATCTCTCATTTATGAAAGCCGCAAAATTTATAATCACTTGCCACCAACTTTAACGGCCATGGACAATTATAGGCAATTTAGAAGGCCTGTCAAAAGAACGCTGCTTGACAAAGCTTACTATTATCTTGATGATTTCTTTTCAGATGCCTGGTAGTTTTTTTTTTCTTAACACTGTTATGTTGGGCTCACGTTTGTTATGTCTGGTAGTGCCCATGTTTTGTATTGTTGTATGGATCTATTGTTTATTGTATTGTTATGTGTATATGTTTGTAATTTTACATTTATATTTTTGTTTTTTATTTATTTGATATGATGATTGCACACTTGTGTATATGTTGTAATTTTTTAACTGTATTGTACCTGACTTTGTCTACAAGACAATAAAGTTTAATAATAATAATAGCTTCAAGTCATGAATTCAATCTAAACTAATTATAAAAAATAGTTTAGATTGAATTCATGATTTACTTGTACTTGTACTAAATTTGTCTAAATATTTCCCAAATTAATAAAATGTTGTCCCAAGCTCCCTAATGAAAGGGTCAAAACTCCTGATTCGAGTAGGTACACAATTTGTTTGATCATAAGAATCTAAATCTATTACCTCCAGATCTAGATAATTTGGAAATTTTTGTGTAAATGTGGTATGTTATTAATTCATTTTTCTTTTTGAACCGTTTTTTATAATTTTTTTGTGTTTTTTTCTTTGGAAAGTTATATTTCGCTTGTATTACTTTATTATGAAAATCTACGACGTTCCAACGATGGTTTATCGTCTTCTTCAGGTTTTTTTAAAGTTCGTTATTAAACTTTCGCGTTTTTGACGTCGCATTATTATATTACTTTATTGATTTGTGAATGTATGAAAATTGATTTGAATTATTGAAAAACGCGAAATTAACAGACATGGTAATAATATTATACCTATAAGAAATGCAAAGAAAGAGCAAATCGGGCGGCAGTGGAATACCGGAGACGTTTTCCAAATAGGAAAAACATGCCTAATCTAATCCTCGCACATTTGCAAATGTTGTAAGTACAACGTTTGTGAGATACTGGTACATTGCAAGCTCAAACGGGTGGACAAGGAGGACAAAATAATTTAGAACATTTAGTGGCTGTACTAAATCTAATAGAGGAGGAACCCTCCATAAGTACTACGGAGATTGCAAAAAGATTGGGAATATCTCAGAATAAGGAGGATTCAGAAGGAGCACGGGTTTCAACCGTATCACATACAAAAGGTACATGCACTACAAGTAGTTCAGTGATTAAGCGCATAAACAAGTGTGGTAAAGTTAACGGTTGCCTCTTTGAACATTTGCTGTTGTAGTGCTAGTGTTATTTGCATTTGTGTGTTTTTTCTTGCTCTTGGGGTTTTCCTAACGGATGGGATCCGCCTTGTGGTCGTCGGGCTGAGTACCTGACATTAAACAAGAAGAGTGGACGAGGTAAATCAAGCGGTCCCCAGAAAGTTCAAAAATCATGGCGGCATGGCATGGCATGTTACACGTATCCGAAAGGTAGGAGCTTACATCATATTTAATGTTTCGTATGATTGAAGTCACATAATCATCTACATTTCCTAAATCGATACACTTGGCAACATGGCGCTGTATCATAACCTTTAAGCTTCTTCTTCTTCTTCATTCAATATTGGCCTTCACCATTAAGTATTTAGCCATTATCCTTGTTTTACTGTTCTTGACGGACGCACAGTGAAGTGCTGCGGAGTCTCAGCTCCAGTCCTCTGCCTCAACGTTGTCCTGTCACTTCTTCGGACCAGCTTGTCTGATTGCGTGTGCGAGTTTCAATAATGTTCAAGTTTATTAATTTATAGGAAATATGTTAGTTTATAGATAGTTTAAGAAAAACACACACAACACAAAAGACAGTACCACCAACAAATTCAGAAGAAATCTGGAACGAAATATCAGTGTTATCAGAGGAAGACCTTATTTTGAAACAAATAATTGGTTTCTTTTGAAAGGTTCGAATTTCATATTTCGGAGAAGAGATTGAACTGATATAGGAGTCCTAACTCCTGCTTTAGAGAGCTCAGTGTAGAGATCGTGTTGGTTGTTCGCACATTCAAAAAGAATGTGTGAAAGGGTTCCGACTTGGCCACACAGACATAAGGGATCATCCAATATTTTCAGTGTATTCAAATGTTCAGGATATGAAGCATGACCAGTTCGCATTCGAATTATATACGTAATATGCCTTCTGCCCAGGAATGGGAATGTCGAAAACCAGGGTTCATCAGGAAATGTCTCCTGAATTGACGCATACCAAGTTCCCTTGGTCGTCGATATAATTTTCCATTCTTGTCTCCATTCATCTCGTAGAGATGATTTGAGATGTGGGAAAAATTCTGATTTATCTAGTTTTAGTGCTGGAGGGACTCTAAGACTACGTCCAATGTTGGCTAGGGAATCCGCCATCTCATTGCCCTCGATACCTGAATGACTCGGTATCCAGCAGAGTTTTATATCAAAATAATTTTGATTTGCTTCTATTAGAAGTCGTTTTGGGAGAAAGGGTATCTGTTGGAGTTTAGAGTCAAAACGATTCTTCGAAATTCTGGCTATAGCACTTTGTGAATCACTGAAAATAACAGCCTTTTTGATGTTTTTTGACAAACACATTCCAATGGCCTAATGTCTAATTTAAACTTCAGTTGGGCAGACGTTCATAGGCGTCGTAAAAAGGGAGTTTAACATGATTTACAAAAAAATTATTTTCAGCCTTAATAAAAATGTTGGAAATTTTTTGAAAGGCGATTCTGTTAAATCTTATTTTTCTCTACCTCTAGTTAAAATATTTGTACTGAGTGATAGTTCACCCTGTATAAAATAAACATTCTAAAGATTACATTGTATGCAATATTTTTTCTACAAAAAATCCATCTATTTTGCAAAACATCATGTTTACAATTACATATAGTTTGCGAAATGTAACTTTCGCTGAAAAAATTAAAAAAATTGGTTTCAAAAACCTGAAACTCAAAGAAAAGAATACAAAAAATTCTCAATTAATTTAATTGGAAACTAATTAAGATTTATAAAATTCAATTTGTGAAATTACATCCTCGTTTTCCTTTTGGTTAGAGAGTGTTACAAGCAGCAGAAATTTCTTATTTTTGAAGGTCTTTTTTTGACACAGATACACGTGCGAATTATAGCTTAGCTAAAGCTAGAAGAACTGGTAAAAAATGCTGCTTTATAACAATTTTTTCCAAACTTCCTGCGTGAAAGGGTAGATACAAAAATTGGAAATTACCGTTTTATAATAAAAACTTTCAAACAACTTTAAAGTAAAAATAAAATCTGATAATAATAATATATTTCTTACCTGTTACCGTTATTGATTTTGTTTTTATAAACTCATCTTACCCTCCTGTTTGTTCATTCACTAAATTTTAGCTTAACCAAGTATGTAGATACTTCCTAAACACCATTGATTTGGAATTCGGAACTGCAAAAAGCCACTGGTCACTTCATTTTAAAATACGTCAAAGTCTAACTAACGTTCTTTTAATTTCTTACTTCGTATTATAAAAACCGACAAATTGTTTTAAATATTTAACAACACCACGAACCTTTATACCGAAATGACTACCGTAGTATTATTATGATGCATAGAAGTAAGTAAAATCCGTTTATATTCATTATTAATTCTATTCGGTCCGACCCAGGCATGCCTCAGGCCCCGGCATAATGTAAAATGGAACATGAACATCTGGATTCGTAGCTGAATGGAAGTCTGTCCTTTTTATTCTTATTATTTGTGCCAAATTGTGTGTTTCTACATACGACGACTGTGACGAGACTCAATTCGACAGGGCGGGCGCTGCGTCGTGCTTGGTTTTGAGCAGTGCCGTAGAGCTTGGGGTATTCACTATACTCTGTAAAGAAAAGGAAATAAAAATTAGTATCAATTTCAATTAAGTCACTGGGGCTAAATTTCTTATATTTATTTTAAATCATACAGTTTCGGTCTTAGCTAAAACCATCAGAATTAAATTACACAAATAAAGACTGTTACATTCTATATCTATATGGTTGCTTAAGTTGTTTCAGTTTTCATTTCATCTGCCTTGCCCGGGGCGCGAAAAGGTCTTAGCCTGGCTCTAGTCAAAGTTAGCCTTTGGTGTCAAATCAATCTGTGTGACACTAGGCAATAACTGAAAAATTCTTACAACAATTTTATAGACACCACAACTTACCTACTGTATAAAAAGCTTTTTCTAACAAATAGGTACGTCTTTAGAGCTTTACGGAATCGAGGAAGGGATGATAGCGATTTGATTTCCATTGGCAGATGGTTGTGCATTTTTTTGCATTGTATATAATCGAGCTTTTGATTAATTCGGAGGATGGGGCTGGTAGATAAAGATCATGTTCGGAGATAGTTATGGAATGGTCTTTCAGAGACATCCGACAGGTGTTTGCGGATTAAGCAGACCGATTCCAATATGAATAAGGAAGGTAGTGTTAGTATTTTAAATTTCTGAAGAAGTCCTGGCAATGGGCTCTATAATGCAATCTCAGAGAGTATCGAATAGCTCTTTTTTGTAATCTAAAAATACGCCCAAATTGTGTTGCACAGCATGACCCCAGAATGGGAGGGCGTATCGAAGATGGGATTCGAAGAGTGAAAAGTAGACTGTTATGAAAGTTGACAAGTTAAGTTCTTTAGAAACTGATATTAACGCAAAACAGGCAGAGCTTAATTTTTTTGATAACGCATCAATGTGCAACTTCCACTTCAGGGAGCTGTCAACAACAAGGCCCAGAAACTTCACAGAAGAAACAACGTCAATAGTGGAATTATTAAGTTCAAAAGACTGCAGCGCACCTTTATATGACACAGATTTAGTTTTCGCAGTGTTCAAGCACAACAGGTTATTGATTAAGTCTTTCGATATGGTACTATGAAGAGCCACACTATCCGGGCCGCACCAAGTGAAACTAGTATCATCAGCAAAGAGACACACTTTACCGCTGATGTCTAGGCACGTAATGTCGTTGATAAATAGCAAAAACAAAATAGGACCTAACACCGAACCTTGTGGAACTCCACAATCCATCGGCCTGCAAGAAGACACCCCACCCATGCTACTTCTTATATGTTATAATCACAACTTCAACTCCGTAACTCCAAAAATAACTTGTACTTGGTAAGAACGATGCCAAAGAAACTTGTAGAATAAAGTTTTCGACTTGCTGTTGATGAACTCATTAAAATCTATGTACAGTTACTATGTGTATAATATACAAGGCAAAGTTTGCCTGCCTGGTTAAGTTTTCGGATGGCAGAGAAGATTTCTGTACTTACTAGCAAAGTTTCTCTACAGCAAGTTCCGTTTTACTCTATGTAATTGTATGTACACGGATATATAATCTGAAATGTGTTAGGATAGTTAAAGTTGCATATATGTAGATGATAACATAGCCTAGTTTTTTTTCAGTCTGGTGCTAGAGAAGTTAGATCTCTTTCTAGATGTTCTTTTGAAGCATTCTAGTTATTGCAGTTTAGATAAAAGACAGAAAATAGTTAATAATTTACGAAATTAAGAGGATTGATATTGATGTGGCCAAAAAATTCACCATCTCCACAAAAATACAATTTTACACAAGGTTTTATACTCAGACGCATCGATTTTGCCTCTTTCAGCATTTCAATTCCGTCAAGGCAACGATGGAAAAGAAGCCAATAATTGTAAGCACCAAATATAACGAAAGGCTTCTGTAGAGTCAGAAATATCAAGATGTCCAATTAATAGAATCTTGAAAAAGCTTCAAGAGAATGAAGCATTAATATTATTTCGACGGACGAAGCAAAATTGACTAAAATGTTTTACCCTAGCTAAAGCCAGCTTCATCTTATTAAAATGTTAGTGGAAAAAGAGTTTATTTTATAAAAACGAACAAACTAGCTCAACTCATATTAAGAGGCTTTCTTTCTGTTGATTTTATATATTTTAAAAAATTTGCCACATTTGTAATCCACTTAGAATTCAAATAAGATTTATATCATCTAAGTTAATTACAAACTTTTTATAAAACATATAAAATCAAAAGAAAGAAGAACTCTTAATATGAATTGAGTTTGTTTCTTCATAGTTATACAGGGTGTCCGGAAATAACGTGTACAAAGAGCACAAATTCCTTGGTCGAAAATAGAATGATTTAGCTCGAAATTGTTTGACAAACTAAAATTTTGTAAGAGAGTAAATAGTTTCTAAATAAAATGAACTATTCACAGAAAAAAAATGGTATTGATTATACGAGGGTTACAAAAAATATGGGTAGATAAGTTATTGTGACTAAGCTTTGAAACACCCTGTAATTTTAGAAATTGGAGTTTCTTCAATAATAAACTGTAGTTTATTGGTGCAAACGCGTATCCAAAAAATTAATTAAATCTATCAAATATTTTTCGATCTATTTGAAAAAACGTAAAAAAATATTCACTTTTAAAGCCCTCTACCGCCCAAAACCACGCAATTTTGTATATAGCTAAGTTGACCTGAATCGTCATATTTTCGGCCAAGGAATTTGTGCTATTCCGTCATTTCCGGACACCCTGTATAATAAAAAACACTTTTTCTACTAAGATTGTAATAAGATACAGGACTGACAAAAACTGAAGATGGCCATAGATATAGTAGAAACATTTATAAAGAAATTTGAATGACATATTACCATTGTATTACATTTTTAATTTATCCTTACGGTCCAACTTGTTTCTTGACTACTGGCAGATAGCTCGTATATATGTCCTATACATAAATCGGGAGATATTAACAGAATCGAAAACTATCGACCTATTTCAATTCTTCCTAATTTCGCAAAGGTTTTTGAAATTGCTCTGCACAATAAGTTATTTGGGCAAATAAAACATAGGCTAGTTTACCAGCAACATGGGTTCATTAAGGGTCGTTCTACGGTGACCAATCTAACCACTTTCCTGCAGGATGTCGTGGCGGCTGTCGGTCGGGGTTTGCAACTCGACGCAATCTATATTGACTTTTCCAAGGCGTTCGATATGATTGATCATTCCGTGATTCAACAGAAGATGTGCGACATTGGCTTCGGCAGGAATCTGATATCTTTTTTTCAGTCCTATCTGGGAGCAAGGCAACAATTTGTTGAATACAATGGATTCAGTACAAGTTCATTCACAGCCTCAAGTGGAACTGCGCAGGGCAGTACGTTCGCTCCTCTTCTCTTTGCAATATTCGTAAACGATATTGGCTCTGGTTTCAATAGCAATTATTTGTTGTTTGCGGATGATTTAAAATTGTATCGCACTGTTGTTTGTGAGAACGATTGCGCACAGCTTCAAACAGATCTGTGTCGGCTCTCAGAATGGTGTGATCTAAATAGACTTCCTCTAAATCTGAACAAATGTAAGTTGGTGACATTTACAAGACGTCAAGATCCGTTTTTGCGAAACTACACCATCGATAATTCAAATTTGGAACGCTGCGCTTTAATCAAAGATCTTGTTGTATACTTGGATGGTGATTTATCTTTCAACTACCACATTGAGCAAGTTTCTGCTAATGCTTTGCGAATGTTAGGATTTATTTTTAGACAGACCAGAGAATTCAACAACATGGACTGCCTGAAAAGTCTCTATTTCGCCTTTGTTATGTCTATTTTGGAATTCGCTACAATCATTTGGTCGCCCATCTACCGTGTTCATATACAGAGATTGGAGAGTATCCAACGTAAGTTTTTAAAATATTTGTTATTTAAAATTGATGGATATTTTCCTCCTCGTGGGTGTGATCACGGCCTGTTACTGGCAAGGTTCGGATGTCGGCCGTTAGCTGAGAGACGCATCATCGCGTCTCAGATCTTTCTTTTTAAGTTGATCAACAATATGTTGGATTGTCCTCGGTGGCTTCAGCAGCTATGGTTTGGTGACCCTAGGGCTCACTCTAAAAGCGCTAGTTTATTTCGTTCTAATTATGAATCTAAAGCACCGCTATTTCGGGCTTGTAAATACAGCAACTGATTAGTTATTAATGAAAACGTTGATTTTTTTAATGTATCGCTTGGTTCTTTTAAGAAAAGTTTAGAGACATGTTTGCAGGCTACTGATTTGGATTTGTTTTGATGAATTATGTTCATGTGTTAATTATTTATTGTTATTATTAATTGTTCTTGTAATCCTCCCAATTTTCTTCCTAAGGGAATTTACCCTTTCAATCCAATAAGGATCCCGCTCCTAAACACTCTAATTCTATTAACATCTGGTATCTCAATTACTTGAGCTCACCATAGAATTATAGAAAATAATTACAAACAAGCATTCCAAGGATTACTTGTGACTGTATTATTAGGAACCTATTTTACAATCCTACAAGGATTTGAGTATCATGAAGCCCCTTTTAATATTTCGGACTCAGCCTATGGATCATCCTTTTTTATAGCAACAGGATTCCATGGACTCCATGTTATAATTGGAACAATATTTCTATTAATTAACCTAATACGATTATATTTCAACCATATGTCATCTAACCATCATTTTGGGTGCGTGTATTTCCTTTTTTGTATTTTCTATTTTTCAGTTAGTTTTAAGTTAGTTCTAAGTTGGGTATTTTTGTCTGCTAATGCTAGGCAATTGTTTGTATTGTGATTGGGTAGCAATACCTGTTAGACAATAAAGAGATTATTATTATTATTATTAATAGTAGCGGCTCTTTCGTGTCGTAAAATAATTTTGTTGAAAACCAAGAAATACGTGGACAAGCAAACGCAATGAAAATACTGCTATACCCACAACGTTGGCACACACTAAATAAAATTCATTAAATTATTACAATCACCAAACTGAATGTACACATTCCATCACATTCTCCCAGCTCATTACTTATTAATTATTGTACCACCATTGTGTATTCTGTATTTTAGCGTAACGTTCGTCCCCAGCAGTAAAGCGGTGGCGAAACGGCGGGCGGCTATAACGGCGTCCAGCAGGAAGCCGGTAATTACAAAATTAGTTTTGCAGGAAAATTCGGTCAGCAAAATTCTCTCGTTGTCTCACTCACTCTTTTGTGTTCCAGCGAGATTAAATACTTTGTACGTAATAAGTTTTAAAACAGTATAAATGTTTGTGAGAAATAAAGCTGCTGCCGCCGCCGCGTGCGGATGCATAGTCAGCATTTAATTCCGCTCTTGTATATGGTGTTTGTTTAAACAAATAGAAAGAAACATTCTTTATGTTTAGTTAGCGCAGATAAATGATAACAAATATGTCATGAATCAGCATTTTAATTGTACACAAATTACCATAATTGTATTCTTAAAGTCCGAGTGTACTATTTGATGGATTTCCTGAATATAACCTCGATCAAGATAAATATACAGAGTGAGGCAGAATAACGAGACACAAGACCTGCCCCAGGATACTATATTATATGAAATCGCAGAGTACACAAGAGAATAATATATTGTTATAAGGGCTGCAGTATTCATATGACCCCTCAGAGAATAAATTAAGTAAGCCTGTTGGGATAGCTTACCAGATACGACATCTAGGTGATGTAGCCAAGTCAATTTCTCATCAACAGTCACACCCAAGATCTTCACAGACTGTGACCAGGGCAATATGCTGCTTCCAAACTGTACATCGAAGTCTACTGATGATTTGTATCTGTTAAATTGAAGCAGAACTGTTTTATCATGGTTAACCATCAATAGGTTATCATGGCACCACGAATCAAAAGCTCGTAATGTAGATGAAATCTTTCCTTGAAGAATTTTAGGGTCCCTGTCCGTTATGATTAAAGATGTATCATCCTCGTACATAAATGGTCTTGCAAATGTAAGCCGCTGAGGCAAGTCATTAACAAATAAAAGGAAAAGAAGGGGGCCCAGAACACTTCCCTGAGGAGTGCCGATATTAATGTCCTCATAATCAGATAACTCTGAGTCTATCCTGATACGAAATCTACGCCGATTCAAGTATGAAAAGATCCAGTCGTTGACGTTTCCCCTCACACCCATACAGGATAGCTTGGTCGACACAAACTGCTTATCAACCGTATCAAATGCCTTTGATAGGTCAAAGAATAAGGCAACAACATATTCTCCCGCATCAGTACGGTCTTGGATATATTGGACAAAGTCAGTGATGCATGTTTCCGTTGAAAACCCCTTCCGAAAACCATGCTAACAATCCGTTAAAACTTGAGTGGCAGTTAAAAAATTAAAAATTTGGTTCGACATGACCCTCTCAAAAATCTTAGAAATTACACTCAATAAAGCTATGGGCCCGTAGTTTTCAGTATCCGTACTGTCACCCTTTTTATAAACAGGGATGACAACTGCGTTCTTAAGTTCTGTTGGAAAAACACCGCTCGAAACGGAACTGTTGACCAGCTCACCCAGAATCAATCACCATTGATCTTCCCCTGTTGATCTTTTATTAGGTAAGTTATTAATAACCGATTTAATATCCATGTCACTGACCGGTACGAAAAACATACTTCTAGGGTTGTTCTCACATGTTGTACAGCGAACCGACAGCCCACCATTAAAGTGCCGATTTAAACTTCTCTCCACAATGGCACCATAATACTGCGAAAAAACACGTGCTACCGCCAAAGGTTGGGAGACCAAGTCACCAGTCTGATCTCTCACTTCAGGTGTTATGCCACTGGCTCGACTCTTCCCGGTGATACTCTTAAAGGTATTCCAGATTGTCCTCGATTTATTAGAAGATGCAAGCAAACTCTGATTAAATTGGGCAATTTTTTCTTCGCGAATATTCCTATTGACATCCCTCTTAAGCTCTCTATAAGTCTCATTTAAGTCAACGTTAAATACACGGCCTTTCAACCAGCTCAGCTGCCGAAGTCTTTCATATTTAAGCTGTAGTTCGTCCGAAAAAACTATGCGCCCGCCCTGAAGTCGACCATCAAAACAACGAGTCCGTCGCACTGGAAATACCACATTAAAAGACCAATTAAGATATCGCCAAAAATCAGAAAATGCCAAGTCGAACTCAACAATATTCGGTGGTAGATGGTAAAAACTAATTTTGTATTTAAACTCGCTAATTGCAGAATCACAAAAATTTCGCTTACAAATAATTCTCGGTACCTTCTGCTGTTTTACAGACTGATCTACACTGAGCACTAAAGAAACTAATGAAATAGTTTGCTCTTCAAATAACCCCACAAAAAAAAAGTCGCACGTCTATCTACATGGAACTTGGCACAGTAACGTAGTTGTAGTTGTTTTAATTTGTTGGAATCTTCATGTTTTATAGAGTGTTTTATTCAGAAGCGTATTTAACATACAGGGCGGCTCAACTCTAGGTTGTTCGTGTGTATTTTTTAAATAAATGTGTCATAAATGTAAAATATTCATCAAGAAATATATTATTATTATAAGAATTTTTTATTTTTTGATTTGTGTTTAAATAGATGTTTTTTTTCACAAAATGTATATTAAGCATAAATGTTTAATCTGATGATATGTTCTTGTGTAAAATGTTACTGAGGATGGAATTATAAAAATTCCGAAACATGTCTGGCAAAATGTCTCCCCCACCTGAGATTTAATATATAATAATAATAGGTATAATATATATATAAATATATTTATTTTGCTTTCAGTTTTCTTGATTTTAGGTCAGGATTTTATACAATTTCCACGGATAGAGTTTGAAAGAGGAAAAACTTTTTTATTTTTCGATTAAGAAGAAAAAGTCATTCTTTATAAAAACGTCTGCTTGTGTCGAAATGACAATTTCAAATACCAAATTTACGATTACTATACAGGGTGTATCAAAAATAACATTTTTAATGATTTTGATTTTTTTTGTTTTTTTTTTAATTTTATGAAAATATTTTCAAAACCGTGATTTATTACACCAATTGTGCAAAAAACACTAATAAACTTTTTTCTCAAAGTGGTTAATTTCATAGCTACTATTAAAATAATAAAATTAAAAAAAAAACAAGAAAATCAAAATCATTAAAAATATTAATTTTGTTATACCCTGTATAGTAATCGTAAATTTGGTATTTGAATTTGTAGTTTTGACACAAGCAGACGTTTTTATAAAGAATGACTTTTTCTTACTATACAGGGTATATCAAAAATAATATTTTTAATGATTTTTATTTCTTGTTTTTTTAATTTTATTATTTTAATAGTAGCTATGAAATCAACCATTTTGAGAAAAAAGTTAGTTAGTGTTTTTGGCACAATTGGTGTAATAAATCACGATTTTAAAAATATTTTCATAAAAAAAATCAAAATCATTAAAAATGTTATTTTTGATATACCCTGTATAGTAATCGTAAATTTGGTATTTGAAATTGTAGTTTCAACACAAGCAGACGTTTTTATAAAGAATGACTTTTTCTTCTAAATCGACAAATAAAAAAGTTTTCCCTCTTCCAAACTCTATCCGTGGACACATTTATATAGAGAGGCAAAACTTTAAAAAATTCATTTTTGCTAAACTGGATAAAAAAATTACGTAGCTTTCTTTGTGTTGATACACCTTGGCCAAAAAAAAAATTACAGGGATGTAGAATTAATGTACACAGGGCTTCCGTAATTAATTTGAAAGAGGGACCAAAATATTTGCCTATATAGAATAAATTAAAGAACTCTGCAAAAATGTGACATTAATTTAGAATATAGTCGACACTGTCTATGGTAAGAAACTCAATTGCAATTTTTTCAAGACCTAGAATATATTAATGAAATTTAATGTAAAAAAGCCCTGCAAATAGTAAATCTAAAATGAGTAGCACTCTATATAATAAAATTTTTACCGGACTTTTATGTATAAATTTTTATTAATTTATTGAGATCTTTGCCTTTTCGGGTTTCCCATTTACATTTGTATATCGCATTCTTTTGAAGATGTTCTTAACGCGTTTATAACGTCTAATGGTAGGCAATAGAGCAGGTAGATTTCTGTGAGACACCTGGGGAATTCCGAACGCACTTTATAGTCAAGGTCTAGTAAATCGCAAATTTATGTTCAGTTGGTTTTTGTTTAAGAATCAAGTAAAATATCCAAGCGTGTGTGTTTAAGTTTAGCTCAGAAATTTAAAGTTTCAAAGGCTGCACAAATTGATGTTGCTGCAAAATTCGGTGTTTCCCCAAGTTGTATAGATCTGATAGTAAAAACTAAGAAAACTAATATTGCAAGCAGTTGAAAACGAGTCCAGGTGTGTTCTTACGAGGATGGAAATGAAGCAGTTTTACAATAGGTTCACGTGTTACGTACGCATCAAAACGTACCAATATCGGGAACTTTAATAAAGCAAAACGACTACAATTTGCTAAAGAATTTAACTGCGTTAATTTTCAAGCTAGTGAACGGTGGTTGAGTGCCTGAAAGACTCGCAATGCAATTGTTTTCAAAAGGGTCTCTGGCGAGAGTTCTCAGGAGAACTATGACATTTGGACAGAGAACATAATTCGGAAATAAATAAATAATTAAAAAATAATTAGTTATCAGTATTTTGCATGATAACTTCATCTTTCACAAAGATTTTATGTTTCCGAACAGGAAATATGATTTATGTGGATTTTATTTATCTTAAACGTACTTCCTTTTAACCAAATCCAACGGTATTTTAGACTGAATGTTATCGTTAACAACTATATTATTATATTATGTACGATAAAAAATGTAGCTTAATATTAAAACATGGATAATACTAATAATGCACACCCATTTATGTTTTACAATACACTGTGGCCCACAGAAAATTCACCACTCCCTTTTTTTCACTTTTTCCCATAAGAAACAAAAGAACGCTCGGACCTATCTACTGCCTATTTTTCTTAGGAAAACCAGGGTAGGTACTGATTGTTCTTCAGACAAATTGTCAAATTTTCACTTCACTTTCTTATGAAATTAGAATGTCGACAAAAAAAGCAACGGCATATAATTGACGCGGCTATACCTATGCCAGTTTATTTCCCAGAGACCTTGTAGATCCTAATTAGAACTCGAATAGTGTTTTAATTTATTTAGTTTTAGTAGGAGCTACCGCATAGTAAAATCTGTCCTACCAAATCAAATTTAAGTGATATTCATGATAGAAAAACTGATTAATATAAATCACAGCTACTGCTAAAGAGAAAAAAACAACAAAGTCCTCCCCATGAGTTACTTTAATTGATTTAACAGACCATTTCCGTTTTGGATAAAATAAAACAGAAATAGGTTTTAAGTGTCGAGCGGAAAACTAATAATAAATACATCAACACCAGTGCCGCAGACGATAAATAGAATCCGTTCGGATTATTTTTTAAATAAATAGTGTGTTTTTCTTTTTCATTTGTAAAACTTTTCACACTACTTTCGTATTATATAATGAATAGCGTTAACCTACTTTATATTTTTTTTTCAATCTGTGTTCAGTTGAAAAGGGACATTTCAACAATAATAAAAATTCTTATATGGTCTTCTGTTTACAAAAATAAGACCCTCGGTTTTTATTGTAATATACAACACTTAAAAACATCTGCGCGCCAGATTATTATTGTGTTCGTATGGTAAAATATACAGGGTGTCTTCCAAAACATTTTTTTGTCGTTGTTCTAAAATTATTAAGAGCTTTTTTAACTTTCTTCTTCTAATATCATTATTCTATAGGTACCAAAAAAATTTGCGATAAAATAGCTTTGTATCTCAAAAATAAAAGTACGTAATTTAATATATATTGTTTACTTACAAATATATATTGTAAGCATACATATTAGATTAGGTAATATTGACTAAATTTGTCCGCAAACACCTGGTACATCATAAAACATTTCCAGCTTTATCCCTTCAAATCTCCCAATAGGTTCTATGTGTACATAACTAATACCTACATATCTAAACTACCTATATAGCTAATACACTGTAACCATACTTGCAGCTATAGATGCCAAAATGTTATTGAAACTATCCGGATTCGAATGTTTGGAGAGCTAATATAGATTTTCCAAAATATTCAGTGTAGGTATAGCGTATTAGACAGGTAGGTTGGTGGGTTCATATCGACCACTGGCAGTAAACTCGTAAGCTGTAAGTACATATACAGGGTGAGTTATTTAGTGCGTCAAAGTTCGATTTATGCCTAAAGCCATTTGTGTCAAATCATTGTCCAGAATATATTTGATTGTAAAAATTATTTTGTTCATTATTTAATTTAATTTAATTAAAAACTTTTAATCTATTACCTAAAGCTGATTTTGCAAGATATTGTTCTAACTCCGTCCCTGTATCCATTTGTTAAAAACTCAATTTTAAATAATAATTAACTGTTTTAATACAAATAATAACGAGCTTCCTAAATGAGGTTTTTTATATTAAATTTTATTTTACTGAAATACCTACATGGACAATTTCCCTTCAAAAATTTAACTTATAAATTAATTACCTAACCTCGGCTGCACCGCTTATAGCCATGTACCTAATATATTCTACCCTCAACACCACCACTCACAAAGTCCCTGGATTAATCTGTTTCGTTATTCTGGCATTTTAATTATAATAATTAAACAGGAATCTTAATTACAAAAGAGGATAAAGTAATGCTGTTGCATCTACTCAGATGCAAATTGCTGATTTATTTTATATAAAAATGTTCTAAAAAATTATTTATTTGATTATGTATTTGGATTCACTTTATTCATAAAGATTCTCGTTTCTCCAGTTTTCTTAATACAAAGAAATATGTATAGTTTATCCAAAGTTAATTTAAAATATATAAATTTAACGATTTTACAGGGGCTATCCGTTCCCATGCCTCTTTACATTATAAAAGGGCATCGAATGCAGCGTTTTTGGATACATTTCTCCCTCGTATATAAGACGTATAATAAATAATGCCTGGGGGATATAAAAGGATACCGACAGTAATATGAATGAAACCAATAATTTTTGGCAACGTGTTATTTTCTCAGATTAATCTAAATATAATCGGATGGACATCATATGGACAGTGTTAAGCAATAGAGTTTCAAGCCACACGCCTGTCATTTTGAGTAAACCGCATTTAAAGTTTGACAATGAAAACACCTACTTTTATTGAAGTATGACCAAATTCAACAAAATATTTTAGGTATTTTGGTAACTTGCAGTTAACATTAAAATTGTTTTGACAAATATTCCAGAAAATATTAATATTCTTGAAAAAAAATGCAATTTTTGATATAGCGATTCTCCCTACCGGACTTGTGAGTTTAAAAAGTATGCAATGATACTTGACATGTTATTGCGTATCTAACTTACAGGAAATAAGTAGTAGATGCTATGCGTTATGTACCATAACATTCTGTTGCTTTCGTTAAGTATCGAAGTTAACTCTACATACATACTCGGCAAATCAAAATCTTCAAAATAACTTCAAAACCTATGAGAGTCCCAAAATCTTCGGTGTAATCTACGAAATCTTCAGGCCTATCAATTCTAAAAACTCGTAAAACCTATCTGAATCATTAGGAATTAATTTCAGCATTTCCTTAAGGTCTTGGATTTTAGCATCCAACAATTCACGAGCATCAGGCCATAATAGCGGCAATTTGTCTCAAAGAATTTTCTTTTAGTTGTTCGACCTTTAGATATGCCAACAATTTGAGATTCATCGGAGATTGTGAGGTCATATAAAATTTGCACATTTAGATTTGCAGCGACAAAAATGTAACTGTAGTAGGATTTCGAGTATAACGCGATATGTATCTGGGTATATTATTAATAAAAGTTTTATTAGCTTCATTAATCCTTTCTTCTGATATTGAGTTTCTTCCGCCAGAGTTTATTCCACCTTTATGTATTGTATCATTTGTTCTAACTTTAGACAATGCAAAATCAATTCTGGTCTGACTAATTCCGAATGTTTTAAGGTAAGTATTCTTACAAACTTTAGTATTTGTAAAATAGTATTCCCTACTAAACTGTCTTTTCTTGTTAATTTCTTTGACACTTGTATCAAAGAACATTTTGCATCATATGACCCAGCCTACCAAAAATTTTTCAAATTTGGCTTTCCGTATTTACACAGCAATTTTTTTCGTGCGTTTCATTCGAAAATTACAGTTAAAATCCAAGAAGTTGTTCGCAGCTACTTTTTTTGCTTTTTATTTATTATTCTTAACATCATCAGGATGAATTACTAATAATAGGTCTGAGAATATTCATAAGGTGTAATGTATAATAACGGAGTGATGACTTGAGACTTTTTGTCAAATTGTGGTAGGTAAATCAGAATGCTGTAGAACTGTAGATTGCGTGACATTCGCTACGCAGGGTTCCAGTTAACTATTGTTTTTTTAATTTTATTAGATGTAGAAAAAGTTGTGCTAATTTTAAAATTTTCCGTATTAATATTGAATCTGCAGTTTCAACCATTTGCTGATTTCTTGATTTCAAATCAATTCTGTACAAAACGAGTTATAGTCTCCTCCTATGGTTTTACGTTTTTTCTTGAATTATAACTTCGGGTAAAAGGTCATTATAGTAGTAGGAGTAAAAAAATCGGAGATTTTTTACGTGAGGTGGAAAGTCTGCAGCCCACGGTTGACTCAGAGTCAATTAAAGAATGTAATTTTCTTTAAGAAAAAAGGTCATCGCACTATAAAGAAAAAGAAGTGAAAACATAGGATTTCTTACAAGGTACTAAACAAAAGATTTTTTCGTTAAAGATATTGAATTAAATTAATTAAATTACTTAAATATCTTTGTGGGTTAAAATCATTTAAAAGTACGAATTTATCCCAACAAAATAAACTAAATCACTTAAATTTTTATTACAAAACGAAGAAAACGCTTCAAGCGATGACCTGGCATATATAACTCGATTTTTCAATTTTTGTGGGTTGACACTGTATTGCATAACAGTGTCCATATGGTATGGCGAAGACTTAATGTGGAATTTAAACAAGAAAATTTATGCCCGACAGTAAAACACGGTTGTTGTTCAATAGTTTTTCTTAGATTAATAAAATGAAAGAAGATCTATCAAATTAGATAATAATTTTTAATAACGTTCAACATATATATTTTTTGAAAGCTTTTAGGTTTTCAAAATTCGTTTAGGACATATGAAGCTATGTCCTAAACGAATTTTGAAAACCTAAATAAAGCTGTTTTCCATTGTCGTAAGACCTAGAGAGAGATAGAGAGAATAACGTGAAGATTAAACCTCCATAAATATTAGATTGCTTAAGAAACAACCCTGTAGTTTATGAACATTCGAACAAGAATATTTTTTGCACGTTATATAATAATGTTGGGAATTTACTATTTCAAATAATTACTTTACTTACATTTTAACGGCATTTGGAACCCAAAACCGTGCTTATAACACATTTTTAATTAAATCACCTTAATAATCGCGCTAATTTTATTTTTCTATTCTCGTATTATTTAAAAAAATTATAATAATTCGAATAAAACAAATAATATAAAACAATAACACTGTAAACACATTAACAGTCTATTTGGACGAAATTAA
Source organism: Apoderus coryli (assembly GCA_911728435.2). Taxonomy (NCBI): domain Eukaryota; kingdom Metazoa; phylum Arthropoda; class Insecta; order Coleoptera; family Attelabidae; genus Apoderus; species Apoderus coryli. The sequence goes on along the minus strand of OU452199.1, from coordinate 44,652,218 downwards.
CATTGTTTTTTCTATAAATTAAGGTCACGCTGTAATGAATTTATACAATTTGATAGTAACAGCCACATGTACTAGATTCTGCTGTGACAATCTGCTCAGTCACCCATCTTGAATTATTGTTGCTGATAAGGTTTTTTTTTTCTAAACATATTTTTAAATTTAATACGCATGTGGAGCAATATAACACTGTAGATATATACACTGAAAATATTGAGACCAGATAAAATAAGCGACGAGAAAAAAAGTATAACGAAATGAAAACTAATATCGACGAGTTGTTACACCGTGAGCCAGAAAAATAACCAATTTTTGTATATAGTAATAAAAGAAATCTACTTTTATAATAGCCAAACTAATCAGATAAGTTTCGAGGTATAATTCTGCTTTGTAGAATTTTATTTAAAATCATTGCAATTATCAATAATTTTACTATCTGTTCTTAATTATTAGTAATTTAATTTGTTACCAAAAATACCCAACTTAGAACTAACTGAAAAATAGAAAAATACAAAAAAGGAAATACACGCATCAAAACCAAAGAAAATTGAGAGGATTACAAGAACAATTAATAATAACAATAATTAATTAACACATGAACATAATTCATCAAAACAAATACAATTCAGTAGCCCGCAAACATGTCTCTAAACTTTTCTTAAAAGAATCAAGCGATACATTAAAAAAATCAACGTTTTCATTAATAACTAATCGGTTGCTGTATTTACAAGCCCGAAATAGCGGTGCTTTAGATTCATAATTAGAATGAATCTGTGGCACCCAAAATAAACTAGCGCTTCTAGAGTGATCCCTAGGGACACGAAACCATAGCTGCTGAAGCAACAGAGGACAATCCAACATATTGTTGATCAACTTAAAAAGAAAGATCTGAAACGCGAAGATGCGTCTCTCGGCAAACGGCCGCAATCCGAACCTTGCCAGTAACAGGCCGTGATCACACCCACGAGGAGGAAAATATCCAGCAATTTTAAATGACAAATATTTTAAAAACTTACGTTGGATACTCTCCAATCTCTGTATATGAACACGGTAGATGGGCGACCAAATGATTGTAGCGAATTCCAAAATAGACACAACAAAGGCGAAATAGAGACTTTTCAGGCAGTCCATGTTGTTGAATTCTCTGGTCTGTCTAAAAATAAATCCTAACATTCGCAAAGCATTAGCAGAAACTTGCTCAATGTGGTAATTGAAAGATAAATAACCATCCAAGTATACACCAAGATCTTTGATTAAGCGCAGCGTTCCAAATTTGAATTATCGATGGTGTAGTTTCGCAAAAACGGATCTTGACGTCTTGTAAATGTCACCGACTTACATTTGTTCAGATTTAGAGGAAGTCTATTTTTAGATCACACCATTCTGAGAGCCGACACAGATCTGTTTGAAGCTGTGCGCAATCGTTCTCACAAACAACAGTGCGATACAATTTTAAATCATCCGCAAACAACAAATAATTGCTATTGAAACCAGAGCCAATATCGTTTACGAATATTGCAAAGAGAAGAGGAGACAACGTACTGCCCTGCGGAGTTCCACTTGAGGCTGTGAATGAACTTGAACTGAATCCATTGTATTCAACAAATTGTTGCCTTGCTCCCAGATAGGACTGAAAAAAAGATATCAGATTACTGCCGAAGCCAATGTCGCACATCTTCTGTTGAATCAGGGAATGATCAATTTTATCGAACGCCTTGGAAAAGTCAGTATAGATTGCGTCGACTTGCAAACCTCGACCGACAGCCGGAATTACATCCTGCAGGAAAGTGGTTAGATTGGTCACCGTAGAATGACCCTTAATGAACCCATGTTGCTGGTAAACTAGCCTATGTTTTATTTGCCCAAATAACTTATTGTGCAGAGCAATTTCAAAAACCTTTGCGAAATTAGGAAGAATTGAAATAGGTCGATAGTTTTCGATTCTGTTAATATCTCCCGATTTATGTATAGGACATATACGAGCTATCTTCCAGTAGTCAGGAAACAAGTTGGACTATATTATATTTGCGACACTGTGTACATCCCATTTAATGGAGATGTTTAAATACAATATATACCAGATGTGTGATACAATTTTGTTTATGTGCCATTCCAGTTGCCAGACATTGTAAATATTAAATTTATTTTTAAATATATAGAGAGGTCGCTATATACAGGATGGCCAAATAAAAACGAAACACAGACCTCTCTCGAGTTTATAATGTATGTTTTCGGAAAACTTCTTCAACAACTCTATTTTGTTAGCGAGATGAGCATTTTTTTGGCAAAATTGGAATGCTTGTAATACGTACCCACTGCGAGGGGTGAGTGTTACTCCCAGAATTTTAATAGGGAAGATAGCTCGAGTGATAGCTTAGTTTAAAGGTATTTTAGTTCTCAACCTTTTGCTTTTTCTTAAAATTGGTCAACTTTTTAGTTTAATAATTGTTCAAAATGTTCATCTTCTCATTCCATTCAGAAATAGAGGTTGTTATCAAACAATAACACCTAGGAATTGTTGGTTCAAAGCAGATTCGGACGTTCTGAAGAGACAATCACTTTGTGCATTAAAACCTTACCTAACGTACTAGTTTCAACGAATCTAATGAACAAATTTGTCTACTACTAACTAACCTGAAACATGGTGATATACTTGTTGCTGTCTTACACATATTTTCCATCCTCACGTTATAAAAATCCTTTAACACTTATTTTAAGCATTCGTCCAAATATTTCCTTAAATTAACTTTAAATTTAAACATCACTTCATGTGATGTAAGGAGATTCTTGTATTGGTTTACGATGAATTGATTGATATTTCACATAAAAGGAAAGTCACACAGTTTAAAAATTATTTCAAACCCCGAAACGCCTTTGAAAACTAAACTGAGAGCCACGACTTCAACTGCGTTTAAAAATATGCGTGTGATGAGTATTATTTTCCGTTTTTCTTTTCTCTTTTTTTTATTCACAAAAGTGGGGTTGGTTTTATTATTCTATTGAACTAAATTTAGACCGAGATCAGTCTACATGCGAATTCATTAAGCTAGTATGCGAGAGCGATATTATTATGTGTGCAGAGCAAGGCAACACAGGGGTCGCCCTAACTATTAAATACTATTATCAGAATTAGGATAAGGCATAGGATTGCCATGAGGAAATATTAAAGTAAAATTTTCAATAGCATTTATAAAAATAGTGGCACTATTTACGTTTATAAAGGTCCACTAATCACTAACAGGAATATATAAAAGACCTTTTCGACGATGTGAGAAATATCACATCCGAAATCACGAAAGACGAAGTCACCCACACACTAAACAACATGAGCAACGGTAAATCTCCTGGCCCCGACGGAATTCCTATCGACATTCTTAAGATCATAAGTGAGCAAGATTTGGATGTCGTGGTGAGACTCTTGAACAGCGTCTATGGGTCTGGAAAACTACCAAAGGAATGGCTCTCATCAGTTTTCATATGTTTACCGAAAAAATAGGGTGCAAAAGAGTGCAGTGACCACCGTACCATAAGCCTTATGTCCCACACTTTGAAACTACTGTTAAAAATTATACTCAACCGCATCCACCAGAAACTCGATCTGGATATAAGTGACAGTCAGTTTGGCTTTCGCAAAGGATTAGGTACAAGAGAAGCACTATTCGCATTCAACGTAATAATGCAGCGATGCCTAGATGTTAATCAGGACGTATATGCCTGCTTCATCGACTATAATAAGGCGTTTGACAGGGTCCGCCACGACCAGTTGATGGAAATATTACAATGTAAAAACCTAGACCACCAAGACCTACAAATCATCTCAAATCTCTATTACAACCAAAATGCCACCGTCAAAGTAGATCAACAAAATTCTTGCACCATCTCAATAAAGAGAGGTGTACGTCAAGGTTGTGTTCTGTCACCTATTTTGTTTAATGCATACTCTGAAGAGATTCTAAAAAGGGCAATGGAAAATGACAGTGCAGGAATAAAAGTAATGGAGTGCCTATAGGTGTTCAAAGATAAGCTGATGATACCGTAATTTTAACGGAAAACCTGGAAGAGCTACAAAGAATCATGGACAAACTTGTTCGATATAGCGAAGAATACGGCCTTACACTCAACGTAAACAAAACAAAGTTCATGAAAATAACAAAGAAGGCCCAGACTAACAACGAACAGATAATCGTCAAAGGTGAACCTATCGAACAGGTAGAGAAGTACACTTATCTTGGAACAACAGTTACTTGTAATAACGACTACACGAAAGAAATAAAAGCACGCATAGAAAAAGCAAGATCCAATTTCAATAGCATGAAAAGAGTTTTGTGCAATAGAGGTCTAAGCCTAAAGCTGAGACTGAGACTAGTTAGATGTTATGTTTTTGCTACTCTGCTTTACGGCGTCAAGGCATGGACTTTGAACACAGAAATAACCAAAAGACTAGAAGCTTTTGAAATGTGGGTGTACAGAAGAGTACTGAAGGTGTCATGGGTCGATCGGATATCTAACTTAGAAATACTTGAACGACTAAACATAGAAAGAGAGTTATTAATAACAATTAAAAGCAGAAAACTTCAGTATCTGGGCCATGTGGCTCGTGGACCAAGATATGCCTTACTTCAATTGATAATGCAGGGACGGATCTAAGGTACAAGAAGCGTGGGTAGAAGAAAGATATCTCTGGGCACTGCAAAGATCCATGAACATACGTAAAAATATTATGGTCTCAACAATATACTGCTGCCTGCACTAAAGCCCTTGGGACACAAAATGTGCATGCGAATTTGGTTCAGAGACCTTCAAAACATGGCATTTCAATGATTTTTCTACCGTCCACGCAATTTAGCTTTGATTTTAAGGGAGAACAGAAAATGAAGCGTTCAAAAATAGTCCATTGTTCGATGAAAAAATATCCGACGACGATTATTTGTTTTCCAAATTACACCAAAGATTTCCGGCAAAGAAATTGATGAGTTACAATCAGAATTAACCGTTGTACGCTTCTCTAAATGTACAGAAGCCATATGACCAGAAATGCTGAAATTCCATTGTAAATCACTACTTCTTTCGAAATCACTTCAGAAATCTGGAAAATCCTCGCTCAATCTGCAAAATTATTTGTTTTCTTTATTTCAACAAAGATGTCCGACAAGTATTTAATTTAACAGCTAATGTGCCATGGAAAATAATACTTTGACGTATTTCCTAATCAGGAGCTTTTGTTTGATGAACTTTTAAAGATTTTTTTTCCCCTTAATTTTCTTCAACCATATATTTATAATTTTTTGGATATCATTCTTGGGGTTTTTGGGTTCGCAAGTATAAATAATATTATTTAAATATAAATAAAATTCTTAAAATACACATATAATACTAGACACAATAAATTTAAATAGGTGTAAAAAATATTCTTACCTTCCAACATCTTATTAATGTTCTCTTTTTGAACGTAATATATATCCAAGCTCAAAAAGACAAAATGCTTCTTTAATTGAGATTTATCTGCTTCCCCTTTTACTGTGTTTCAATTATTAGGTTCAAAATATGAATTCGGAACTCCACAAGGATCTGTTTTAAGCACAACGCTGTTTTTAATAGCAATAAACAATCTAGTAGAGACTTGTGATAGCCCTGGAAAATGTAGACTATATGCAGATGACTTGGTTGTTTACATGAGCGGAAAAAAATTAACTTCAATTCAAGAAAAACTTCAGAGAGTTCTCGGAAAAATAGAGGAATGGTCACGACTAACAGGCTTTCGTTTTTCACCGGAAAAAACAAAATGTATTTTATTTACAAAAAAAAACATTGCCGTACCTACCCAAGTTTAATTTTTCAAGAAGAAAGGGTAAAATATGTAACCACAACAAGGTTTCTGGGTATGATATTCGACCAAAATTTAAACTGAACTGATTAAATCATGTCAGTCAGCGATCAACTTAATAAAATCCCTAAGTGACAAGCAATGGGGAGCTGATCGCATATCACTATTGAGAATCTACCAAAGTCTTATCAGATCGAAAATGGACTATGTTTGTATGGTCTACGCATCAGCAAAAAAGTCATGCTTAAAGAAACTCCTAAACAAATCTCCACAACCTACGTGCAATACATGCAATATCGGTATGTCCGTAAAGCATTTCCTAGTGGAATGTCCACAGTTTTCTGATTTGCGTATAAAATACGATATACCTTTAGAGTTAGAAAACACACTTAATGATGAACCTAAAACTATACATAAATTAATTAAGTTCCTTACAGAAACCGACCTGATTAAGAAAATTTAAGTAGATCATACATCTGTCAATTTCATTGTAATGTTCCTATATGTTATGTAAATTGAATAATATTGTCATAGAAATCCTTAATGTATATAGAAATGCCGCTAATAACCAAAATGGTTGATGCGGTTAATAAAATAAAAAATATATAAATTGTGGCCCTCTACAACTACAGCAAAATTTCTTAAAAGTAAATAATGCCTGGCAATCCTACTTTAACTACTATTTCTCTCGCTCACAGTCTATAGGTATATGTGTCTCTCTCATATATATTTATAATGTGGTATTAAACACGACCAGACGGGAAAGTCTGGATTTAGACCAGGATCATATAGATGGAGTTCGATGTACTGAATTTCAATGAGAAATAATTTTTATGACACATACATGTAGAGAAAATTCCCTAAATTGAGTTATGGAACACAGTAGCGTACAAGATCACTGTAGATTTCTTAGACAAGGGTAATAATAAATGTAATATTCGACTGTAATAATTGTCGAATCGAATAAATTGATAAAATATATAATGCATGGTGATAATAAATAGTTGCATCTCTACTCATCCTATGAATGCTACTAGCTACTAAATATTTACATCACGTGAGCCGGATGTTGCTGTTTCTGATGGTCTGGTAAAGTTTTTGGGTGCCACTTTGGACCAAAAGCTAACCTGAGCGGGTCATGTCGAGGTTACCATTGCCAAGTTGTCTAAGGTTGTTTTCATGTTGCGAAGCTTGAAGGGTGAAGTCTCTTTTAATGTTTTGAAATCAGCATATTATGGCCTTTTTCACAGTGTGGCTTTATATGCTTTGTCAATTTGGGGACACTCTTGTCATGCTAGTCGGGTATTCGCAATCCAAAGACGAGTGGTTCGAATAATGACAGATTTAAAGTTTAGAGAGGATGTCAGACCTAAATTTAAAGAATGTAAAATAATTACACTCCCGTGTCTCTATATTTACAATTCAATTATGTATGTGAAAAATAATTACAATCTGTACATAAGGCATGATGAAGTTCACAACCACAATACCAGAAACAAAAATGACATTCTTCCTGAATATATGAGGTTGTGTAGAAGCAGAAATTCTGTGAATTATTATGATCCCACATGCTATAATCATTTGCCAGATAGTTTGAAAACACTGAGCCTTGCAATGTTCAAAAATAGATTAAAAAACTACTTAATTGACCAGGCTTTTTACTCCATTGATGAATTCCTCAGCACTGTTTTGATTAAGTTATATACATTTCTATGTTTGTATGTTGTGTTATGTAATATTTTAGTATTTAATATGACTTGTGTAAACTTTTTTTGGTAATGACATGTAATGACAATAAATAAATAAATGTAGTAATAATCATTAATTATGTTTTATAAGACTTGAATTGGTAAGACTTAATAGGTCGTGGAAGAATAACTTAACATCCTTTTATTTTATTAAACGTCTATATAAATACTACAAAACATCGATTTGCTTAATGGTAGAGTTTAACTCAAAACTTTCGAATATACCAGCTTCTAATTGATGAATTGAAACCAATAAACCTTAGTTCTGTCGACTATTAATGAAATTTCGTTTAGCCAAAGGTCAACAAACTAATATCCCGTCGGCATACCTGATATCAGTAGTAGTTGACGTCACATCATCATCTTTCCTCATTCGAGGCGTCTGGACCAATTCAAAAGCAGCGTCGGAAACGCGATGTGTTTTCCGACGACACGCCGCAGATATTTTCTATCTAATATTATTTTATTGCCAACATACCTTTTCAATAGCTCTATCTGTCCCACTCATCTTCTTTTTGTTGACTCTATGTATTAGATATATAAAGGATTTCGTCGTAGTTTCATATCTCCGATCCAGCCGCATTGCTTTTCAGACTTTTTTCTTTTCTATTTAGTCAATATAATATTATGGAATTAAAGGTACCGTAGAAGAAAAGAGATAAGAATTTTATAACAACAAACTATAGAAGACAAGTTTAATAAGAAAAAGGTGTAATTAGTTTTTCAATAAGTGCCTGGAGAGTATCTGGATAGAATGATTGAAGGTTACAACGGACGTTTAAAATAATAAAACGAAAACTTACAAAACTGACAGGGTCATAGCTTCAACGAAATGCTTCACATAAAAAAGTATCACAGTTTTCTTAAGTAAACTGGAAACGTTAAAACGAGTGGTCAACAACGAATAATTTACACCTTGGTCAGGATAAGTTCGTTGGACTCTCTCAATAAGTAATTTATAAGATATATAGTAGGGACACCATACAACTGAACAATATTCCAATTTCGAGCGAACATAGGCATAGTATAAAATCATCAAAATATTCAAGTCAGCAAAGGGTTTGGAGCATCTAACAACAAAGCCATAGATTCTTAGAGCATCGCTTACATTTGAACGAATATGGTCATTAAAAGAAAATTTAGAATCAAACAATACTCCTAAGTCATTCGTAGAATCATAACGTGTAACCGATATGTCATCAATACAATAATCATAATGCAGAGGCTTTTTCTTCCGCGTATATGTAACTACCTTACATTTGTCGGGGTTCAAATACAAACGGTTCGCAGCACACCAAAGTCTTATGGCATCGAGACAGTGTTCAAGCACAACAGGTTAGAGTCACACTAATGCTTAAGGTTGTCTCAATCTCTTGATAGGTCACACGACGATCTTCCAACATCAGTTTGCGCATAGCATCAATGTTTTTCGGAACAAGAACTGATTTTGGACGACCTTCACGAAATTCGTCTTGGAGTGAACTACGACCACGATTGAATTCACCATACCATCGATAAACACTGGTCCTTGATGGAGCTTCATCGCCAAAAATTGAATTAAGTTCGTTCATGCACTGTTCCTGAGTTAATCCACGTCAAAAGTTGTAAAAAATAATCGCATGAAAATGTTCACGATTTAATTCCATTTTCGGACCGAGATGAATGAAGCTAAACAGGATCGGGGCAAATAAAGTAACTCCCCAAATTAAATTGTGTAAAATAAAACAATGGAAGTTGGTGCCTGCATAAGCCGTACGAGATTTCAAAGAATTCCTTAAATTCCACCCGTACAAAGTTAATATTTTGCACGCACACTGATAGATGTTTGAGGTGCTTCTCTGAGGTGAGGGTCATATCCTCTGTCGTTCTTCAAGGCTTAATATTAGGTCCTTCTTCGTTGGCCTTGGCAATTACTTTGGCGAATGGTTCACGGTTTTCTGCTAATCTGAATAGTTGCTCGGCACTTTGGATTCCACTACAATCGCGAATTTTCTTGAGACATGACATCTGCTTCCTTCCAATTCCTCGTCTGCCTTTGATTTTACCCTTCCTTTTAAGTGTTAAATAATTCACGAATGGAATTTGCTCTATTTAACACTGCTTCGTGGATCTGCATAGCTGTCGATGGTATTAGGAGCATTTTTTTGTTCAACCACATCTCAAATGCATCTAGACGGCCTTCAAAGTCCAGGCCTCAGCTCCATACAACGGCACGGACCAAATATAACATTTGATCATTCTTTAACGTAATTTTAGATTTAAGTTGTCGTTAGAGAAAAATGATTTTATTCGCAGAAAAGTTCATTATCGTCTCGCAGTGGGTTACAAAACAATTTGGTGTCATCAAATTGTTTTGTAACCCACTGCGAGACGATAATGAATTCCAGACCGACATTGATGGGGTAGTGTCCTGGTCGGCAGTTTGGTTGGTGAACTTGAATTTGGAGAAGTGTCAGGTACTACACATCGGAGCTAATAATCCCAGGACTCCATATTTCATCAATGGAAATGCCGTTAAATCTGTAAATCAGCAGAAGGATCTTGGTGCCATAGTAACAGCGGATTTGAAGTGGGAGGCCCATATTTCCGCCACAGTGAAGAAAGCTAATAGACTGTGGTATCTGATACAGAGAGCTTCCAAATCGAGATCAAACTCTCTAATATTGCAATTGTATAAATCGTATGTCAGACCACTATTGGAATATGCCAACAGCGTTTGGCCCCCCTACTTCATTAAGGACATAGAGGCATTGGAAAGGGTTCAGAGGAGATTCACTAAGCTACCTCATGCACTTAGCCACATACCATATGAGGAGCGATTGAGGCTTTTAAATTTGACATGTCTTTATGATCGACGACAACGAGGCGATCTAATTCAAACATACAAGATACTTAGTGGCTACTACTCGGTGAATCTCGATGTATTTCATCCTGCTTGAAATCCTAATCTGCGTGGCAATAGTAAGAAACTTGACAAGGAGAGATGTGCTAGACTTCCTCGGAAGAATTTTATAACAACAGAGTTGTATATGCATGAAGAGGTGATAATGGCGCAAACGGTTGACAGCTTTAAGAACAGGCTGGACAATTTCATGGAGGACCATGGCGATCAGTTGGTCTACTACTCGCTATAGAAGATTAGTGAGGATGACATCAATATTTCAAAAACCGCAAATTAGGAACTGAGAAACAGTTTCATCGGTTTTACCGTTTACTGTTTTACGACTAATAATAATAATAAAAGTTTTACGAGTTGCTTCAATTCTGCACTTATTCTCTTTGTCACTGATATAAGGTATTTGAACTGGGTACCTCTCTCTCAATGTTTTGATGGTCTATTCGCAGGGAAGCATCGGCGTGCGGTTGGCGACTGAATATATTGGGTCCAGTTCTTTTCATTACAAATGATTCACCTAATTTTGTTTATGCTCAAAACACAATAATTATGCTGTCCGGCGTTGATCCAAATATAAAGATCAATTGAGATAAGAATAAGATTGTGGATTCTGCTTATCGGCAGAGGTCTGATTTGCAAGTTATTGTTGTGTATTTGATTGATAAATTACTTAAACAGAATCACTTGAGCTATATGACTCGGACTTTTGATTTTTTTCGACTCTTTGACGAATGCCTTGTTTTTGATCGTTTCCTTTTATGTGATTTCTTCTTTTTACTCTTCCGATCCCTACTGTCTTCCACTCTAGGCGTTCTGCTTCTACTTTTCGTATTTCTGTCCTCAGTAGAATCATTCTTCCTGCTTCTCTCCCTAGATCTGCTACGAGATTTAATTTCAATAATTTCCACAGAACGTCTACTGCTACAATACGACCGCGGACTAACCGGTGACCGACCTCGTGTAAGTGGCGTATTTGGTTTAGCAGTACTTTCAGGAACGCTAACAGTAACAGACTTAAGTTTTAAAAATTCGGCAGCTCTCCGCTTACGTTCAAGCTCTAACTCTTTATCTCTGGCTACTGTCGCCTGTAACTTCTCTCGCGCAGCTGCTACCAGTTTGTCTTTTATTCGATCCTCAGCTCGTCTAGCTTCCTTAATTAAGTCAACTCCACCTGTCAAACACATCATTTCCAATATAGGATCATCTGGATCAAGAAGACTGACATGCCCGCCACCATTCTCCAATTCCGAATTAGTCTTGCTTCCAAGATCTGATGAGGTTTAAGCTCAAATATTTATAAAATTGTATTAAGTATAATATGTAAATAAAATTATTATATTACCTACATTCTATTTAAAATTGTATTGATACATTACTTAACTTAACTCTCTTAATGGACAACGAAGGCAGAAGAAGTCGTACATGTAGTCGAATGCCATCAGCTGGTGCCTCAGCTGAAGCTGATTCAGCTTCCTCCAGAATGCTGATGTTTGTTCGTCGGTTCTGCTATTTGATTCCAAGAATACTTCAAAGACATCGTGCTGCCGAGGTATGAGAAACTCTCGAACAACAATAAAGCATATTTTAATGAAAAACTGTTGTAAAACGAGAGATACGAGTAAAAGGGAGAAATGAGTGTCTTCAACTCTATCTTAATGGCTAGTCTAATAATTTTACATGCAGATTCACTAGATTGTGTAACACGTCTCGGTGTATAACGCTTGCATCTCTTTTTCTCGTTTTGTGCTAATAGTAATATGATGTTGTATCTCCTCATGCCGCATGCCCTCAATTCTGCATCATTAAATTTAATACGCTCTTGAAAAGGCGAGATATGAACTGCGAAAGGGCGGGTGGCACGACTTATATGATATGTTGAAACGGTGAACTAGTTGATGGTAATGCTAGAATAAGAGTATATTATTTCATGAATTATTTGAGGACTTCAAGACCCCTACTAAAGACTCAAAAACGACTCGAACACAATGATCAACTCAAGTCAGAAAGGGTGATTCTTATAGACCATTTATTTGCAGTTTCGCCTATAATTTCTTCAATATCCCTCTCTTTAAGAACTTTCTCTATTGGTATAGATACGTAGATGATGTACTTGCTTGTTTTGTAGGAACTGATAGACAACTTACCCAGTTTTTTGAATTTATCAACAATCAGCACCCTAACATAAAATTTACAATAGAACAAGAAACGAACAACTCTATCAATTTTCTTGATTTAACAATCACTAAAGTAAGTAACAGACACTCGTTTTCGATTTTTCATAAACCTACACATACAGACACAATTATACATAATACATCCAATCATCCTATCCAACATAAACTAGCCGCATTCCACAGTATGATCCATAGACTTGTTAATATTCCATTAAATAAAGTTAACTTCAAGAAAGAACTTAATATAATTAAACAAATAGCAGTAAACAATGGTTATCAACCGACAATAGTAGAAAAAATCCTAAACAAAATTAATTACAAAAAAATAATCAACACTGTTTTCCCTCAAAGCCCAAAAGATCCCCAAAATTATGGCTTAATTACCTACTCAGGCCATAATTGTTCCTATATTTCAAAATTTTTTAACCAACATAATATAAAAATAGCTTTTAAAACCAACAATACAATAGGAAAAATTATCAAAAATTCAAAATCGAAAATAGATAAGAGAGAAAAATCTGGAGTGTATGAACTGACGTGTGGAGACTGCGATCGGGTTTACATAGGACAGACAGGTCGAAGTTTTTCTAAAAGAATTAAGGAACACTACTTAAGTTATATCAAGAAAAAAGACAATTCTAATTACTCTAACCATCTTTTAGAACATAATCATAATTTTAACGATAATTTCAAAATTATTCATATAGAAAACAAAAGTAAAAAGCTGGATCTTTTAGAATCATTAGAAATAAACAAACTTAAATATTCTAACAAATTACTCAATAGCCAAACAGATTTAAATAATTCCCCTTTGTTAAACCTTTTTTAATTTTTGTAACCCTAGGTAGTTTTTATGCACCTGTGACCTAGTTATTAGTTTTCATTTTGTTACACTTTTACTATATTTTATTACCTGTATAAACCATATAAATATTTTGTATTTTAGTCTTAAGTTACACTTGATAAAGCCACTGTGTGGACGAAACATGTCGTGTAATTTTGAAATATAAATTTGTATATTATAAAAGTTTGGAAATATTTAAAACTAAAGTTGTTTTATTTTACGCAGTCTTCAATATATGTTGCCCAAGTTATAGAATGTCGACCATTCATCATGGGTCATCACTACATTTTAGAGTTTAGTCATCATCAATTGGGGTACACCTATACCTACCTACAGGGATTTGAAAATTCGTTAGATTGGAAGTTGGATTGGCTCAATCATCCCATTTTAATCTTTCAATACAATAACGTTAGAGCAAATGCTCTTAAATTCATTGAATCTTACTTGCGTAATCGTCAACAGTTGGTGGACTATATGGGGGAGAGGTCGCACTTGCGCTATATGAAATCTGGCGTGCCCCAGGGCTCAATTCCGGGACCTCTCTTGCCATCTCATCTTAAGAATACTGGGTTCATACAATGCGCAGACGATACCACAATATTTCAGGCTTCCACCGTTTTAATATCCTAATTCAGACCAAACAGATATTGCTGAAAATTGATTTGCATCTAACGGCCTGTGTCTTAACTCTTTCAGGCGCTGTGATACACAAAAACCAGGGAATACGGGGGTCGTTTCAAACAAAATATCAGGCCATGTATGTTAATATATCAAAGGTTAGAGCTCGTAACGCAGAAGGTGACAGGTATTCTCGCTAGGCTCAAATTCTTTCTCAGGAAGAGGACTATAAGAAAAAAAATTAAAGAATCCAAAAAACTGGGAATACGGGGGTCGTTTCAAACAAAATATCAGGCCATGTATGTTAATATATCAAAGGTTATAGCTCGAAGCGCAGAAGGTGTCAGGTATTCTCGCTAGGCTCAAATTCTTTCTCAGGAAGAGGACTATAAGAAAAAAAATTAAAGAATCCAAAAAACTGGGAATACGGGGGTCGTTTCAAACAAAATATCAGGCCATGTATGTTAATATATCAAAGGTTATAGCTCGAAGCGCAGAAGGTGTCAGGTATTCTCGCTAGGCTCAAATTATTTTTCAGGAAGAGAATTAAAGAATCCAAAAAACTGGGAATACGAGGGTCGTTTCAAACAAAATAGCAGGCCATGTATGTTAATATATCAAAGGTTAGAGCTCGTAACGCAGAAGGTGTCAGGTATTCTCGCTAGGCTCAAATTCTTTCTCAGGAAGAGGACTATAAGAAAAAAAATTAAAGAATCCAAAAAACTGGGAATACGGGGGTCGTTTCAAACAAAATATCAGGCCATGTATGTTAATATATCAAAGGTTATAGCTCGAAGCGCAGAAGGTGTCAGGTATTCTCGCTAGGCTCAAATTATTTTTCAGGAAGAGAATTAAAGAATCCAAAAAACTGGGAATACGAGGGTCGTTTCAAACAAAATAGCAGGCCATGTATGTTAATATATCAAAGGTTAGAGCTCGTAACGCAGAAGGTGTCAGGTATTCTCGCTAGGCTCAAATTCTTTCTCAGGAAGAGGACTATAAGAAAAAAAATTAAAGAATCCAAAAAACTGGGAATACGGGGGTCGTTTCAAACAAAATATCAGGCCATGTATGTTAATATATCAAAGGTTATAGCTCGAAGCGCAGAAGGTGTCAGGTATTCTCGCTAGGCTCAAATTATTTTTCAGGAAGAGAATTAAAGAATCCAAAAAACTGGGAATACGAGGGTCGTTTCAAACAAAATAGCAGGCCATGTATGTTAATATATCAAAGGTTAGAGCTCGTAACGCAGAAGGTGTCAGGTATTCTCGCTAGGCTCAAATTCTTTCTCAGGAAGAGGACTATAAGAAAAAAAATTAAAGAATCCAAAAAACTGGGAATACGGGGGTCGTTTCAAACAAAATATCAGGCCATGTATGTTAATATATCAAAGGTTATAGCTCGAAGCGCAGAAGGTGTCAGGTATTCTCGCTAGGCTCAAATTATTTTTCAGGAAGAGAATTAAAGAATCCAAAAAACTGGGAATACGAGGGTCGTTTCAAACAAAATAGCAGGCCATGTATGTTAATATATCAAAGGTTAGAGCTCGTAACGCAGAAGGTGTCAGGTATTCTCGCTAGGCTCAAATTCTTTCTCAGGAAGAGGACTATAAGAAAAAAAATTAAAGAATCCAAAAAACTGGGAATACGGGGGTCGTTTCAAACAAAATGTCAGGCCATGTATGTTAATATATCAAAGGTTATAGCTCGAAGCGCAGAAGGTGTCAGGTATTCTCGCTAGGCTCAAATTATTTTTCAGGAAGAGAATTAAAGAATCCAAAAAACTGGGAATACGAGGGTCGTTTCAAACAAAATATCAGGCCATGTATGTTAATATATCAAAGGTTAGAGCTCGTAACGCAGAAGGTGTCAGGTATTCTCGCTAGGCTCAAATTCTTTCTCAGGAAGAGGACTATAAGAAAAAAAATTAAAGAATCCAAAAAACTGGGAATACGGGGGTCGTTTCAAACAAAATATCAGGCCATGTATGTTAATATATCAAAGGTTATAGCTCGTAACGCAGAAGGTGTCAGGTATTCTCGCTAGGCTCAAATTCTTTCTCAGGAAGAGGACTATTAGAAAAAAAAATGAAAGAATCCAAAAAACTGGGAATACGGGGGTCGTTTCAAACAAAATATCAGGCCATGTATGTTAATATATCAAAGGTTATAGCTCATAACCCAGAAGGTGTCAGGCATTCTCGCTAGGCTCAAATTATTTCTCAGGAAGAGGACTGTTAGAAAAAAAATGAAAGAATTCAAAAACTGGGAATACGGGGGTCGTTTCAAACAAAATTTCAGGCCATGTATGTTAATATATCAAAGGTTATAGCTCGTAACAACATCAATGAGTGTTGTCAAGCTTCAAAATAAATTCCCATTAATAGTCGTTTCACAAAAAAAAAAACATCAAAATCGGACCAAATATGATGAATTTTTTTGACAATTAGTATTACGGAATCTTTGCGATTCATTGTTCAATTTTAATGTTACAAACCGTTGGTAATTATATAAATAATGATACACAGCACAAAGCTTTCTTCTACATAATACTCACTCGATAACATAGTTAGAACTTTGTTTGTTTCGTTCGTTACACTGAAACTTTCCCGGGTCTCTGCATAAACCCACAGTTTAATCTCCCTGTAGATTAGAATGTAGCGGATGCATAATGTATATGTTCGCCATTATTTCATAATTTCTCCATGAAAGCCATTACAAAACATACTCATCACATATATCTCAGTTAAAACAACCGGGAGGAAAATTACACATATACGAGTAGGTACGTACGAGAGAAAAAAAGTGCACTTGTCTGTTTTCCATTGTGGCTTTTTCCGTTCCATATTTACAAAAATATGACAACAAACGAGCGAACAAAAAAAAATCGTAATATTCGTCGTCTCAATCAAGTTTTCAACTCTTATATCTATAATATACAGTTTTATTCTTTCCTTTTTTAAATGGTATGGATACATCAGTCCATTATTATACGATGGAGGAGAACAATGGCGAAAAGAGGTTGTTTAATTGCGGTGTATTTTGCTGGTTATTGTTTTCTGCTTCCTAATTTTTTTCCGTTTTCCTATTGTCATTAGTATTGTTGTAGTTGTATGGACTCTTCTACTATGTTCTTGTTAGAAGTTTTTAATTCATTCATTATACCAATAAAAGATTATTAGATGCTTTTAAAAAAGTGTTCTTTTATAAGGAACAATGGCTCAAAAAGGCGTATTAACCGAGAAATTAAAAAACACTAGAAATGAAAGAAATTAAGAAAACTTAAAAATTATTATGGCGATTATAGAAGCGGACAGTGCCACCGCAAAACTTTGCAGAAGGTTTTAACGTATCTATTTTTCAGATCTGATAATTAATAATTAAAAAATACTTAGCTTTCTGATTCGACTCTGCTATTTGCACTGATGATGAGAGTGTATAATTTCGAAACATGTTTCGTTTTGATTTGACTTAATTATAGAAGATTATATTGTGAAATAGACGTCTTTCTGTTGGATTATTTTGCTGCAGAATATAAAATAATATAAAAATGCATTCTCTGTTTTTGTTTTGTCTCACTTTCTCTATAGTGAGATTTAAAAAAAAAAAACAGCAACGCAAATATATTTTCAGCAGGAAAAGTATAATGACATGCGGCCTGAGGATTTTTAATTAATACTAATCCGGTAGGCACACCATACAAAAGAATTTTTAAACAATTAAACGTATAGTATAGTTTTGATTATACAAGGTCTTTAGTAGTTATTGTTGCATTAGTTAAAGTGAACTTGAAATCTATAACTGTGTCATTCAGTGGGTTGCTTAGGAAAAACATAATATGCATTTATGTTTATCTACTACATGATCGATCCTGTCTATATTTTCTTTTACGTCAAAAAACGGGCAAATTGAAATCAAAAGTCTTGTTCATCACGGTATATTTCTGGACAATTGCGTCATTAAATCGAAATATTCACGACAACATTGAAGCTTAGCTTTCAAAAATTTTATTATACAGGGCGAGTCACCCTAGATGCGACGGTCTTCTGTGGCAAAACTATTCAGATTTTCAAAATTCTTTCAACGTCCAATTTTGTAGACCTATTAAGACTACATTCTAGAATAGGTGCAATTTATACAGGGTGTTACATTATCCCGTAGCATATCAAACTTACGTTTTTTTCAATGGAACATCCTAGATGTTATTTTTGCTTTCGATTCAGACATCTTATTAAATGATTTTGATATAAGGTTTGTTTGCTTTAAAATGCATAATTAACTAGATGTTAATTTTAAAAGTTAAAATACAAGCCATTTTTTATAGTTACGCCAATGCGTTTTACAAATAGTAGCTATTTCATAAGATGTACAACATCCTGTAGTAAAATGATCCATTACACATTCGTTCGAAAAGCTACCTATTATACAAGGTGATGACATTTTACAAACCAATAAAAATCTTGATTTTTTGAAATGGCACACCCTGTATATCTCACTATTAAAAAACCAACATTCTAACGGTTCAATAAAATACTATAAAAGTTATTGATTTCATAACAATTTTTTTTAGAAAAATTGGTATAAACACAAATTTACTTGCTATGATACTTTTACGTATTCTCGCAATCAACGATTATATTAAGTTACTCCAAATAATTCGTTTATGTCAAATTATGCCACATTTATATAGTTTCACAGTTTAGGACAGTATATTTTTAAAACAATTTTTGAAGTGAACACTTAGGGTGTTATTTTACAAGACAATGATTGTGTATTATACGAGATACTGTTGTAGTTTGAAATTCTCGTGAAAGAAGTATTCACTTCTATCACGTGTACTGTGCTGCACGCGTTTTTTGTATAAATTAGTTTAATTATAATTAATAGGAAATTTTTTTAATGCATTTACTTCACTAATATCTGAATGAGTGGAAGATACTTAGCTCACATCAGTTTTTTGAGTTGAGGAAGGAAGAAAAGCAAATATTCTACTGTCAAGTTGCTACCAACATAATAATAATGACATTTTTATAAACAACTTGATACATCAATCAAGTGATAAACCTCCTAATAAGCATAATAAATAAATATTTTTTTAATATTTAAAAATTGTCTATTAGCATCCAGATTATATGCCACGAAAATTCACCCTGATACCAAAGTGCTTGCAAATTTCCATTACTACGATACCGAGAATAAAGATCAGTTTCGTACTGACTGTGGAGTGTTAACGTTTTTGCTGCTATAGTCATGATTGGGCCATATTTCTTTGACGGTCATTTAAATGGAAATACATTCTTACGATTTTTAAAACATGATTTTTGGTTAATTTTGGATAAAGTGCACTAGACGTTAGGCAAAAATTATGGTTACAATTGGATGTAGCTCCTGCACATGTTAAGCGTACCGTGCACGAATATTTAAATATGAAATTTCCTAATAGATGGATTGGCCGTGGTGGCCCCTATAACTGGTCAGCAAGATCACCTGACATAACTCCATTAGATTTTTTCTTATCGGGTTATGTAAAAAATATAGTTTATAGTACTCCACCCACTACAGCTGAAAATATGAAGCAAATGATGAGAGATGCTTTTAATACAATAACAAATTTTGTACTCCTTATATGTATGCTGATGACAGTCAAATTAAACATTAATTTTTTTTAAGTGACATGAATAGGGCATCGGTTCAAATTAATGAGGACATACGATCTTTAGTTAACTGGTCGAACCAACATCAACTAGCTATTAATGCTTCTAAAACTAAAACCTTAGCATTTGGTAAATCTAGATCCGTAGTGGAAAATAACCTTGTTATAACAATTGATAATGTACCAATCGAGTTCTGCAGTTCAGCTAGAAATCTGGGTATTGAAATGGATACTGATTTACGGTTTAAAGGCCATGTTACAAAATGCATTGGCAAAGCATATGCTGGATTAAAAATGCTTTACCCTCATAGACATAGCCTACATGAACAGTTGAAAATAAAGTTAATGGATGCTCTTGTATTAAGTAATTTTAACTACTGCGATATTGTTTATGGGCCATGTTTGTTGAAAAGTGATCAGGATCGCATTCAGCGTGTGCAGAAGTCATGCTTGCGTTATATCTATGGTATTCGCAAGTATGATCCCATAAGTCACAAATTGACTTCTGCAAATTGGCTTTCAATGAAGAGCAGAAGACTCCATCATGCTGCGTGTTTCTATCAGGGTCTGATGTCTACCAGGTGCCCACCTTATCTTTATAATAAAATAAGTTTTAGGTCAGATATACACAACATAAACCTCAGATTCATGGGTCGCATATCTCCACCACCACATAGGACTTCATCATTCGAGCGAGCTTTAACCTACGATATCTATAGAATTTATAACAGTATACCAAGCAATTTCAAAAATCATAAACTCTTGACATTTCGGTTCCTCCAAAAACGTTACGTATATCAGTTAGATAACGACTAGTTTCCCTCATCTACATATACTTCCTAATTATTGTTATTTTTTATATTTTGTTATATTACTTACATCTATTATTATTTTATTGATGTGATATTATGCTTTTTATTTTTTTTTTGTTATTAGGGTTGGAATATATATATATCAGTATCTACTGCCTTCTAACCCTTTTTGTAGTGCTCATAATTATATGTATATAAGTTTTTAGGAACGCTATGGTTAGTTTTACTTTTTTTTTTTAATTTATAATTGGTATCTGTATTATGAGTATCTGCAAATAAACTGCTTATTATTATTATTATTATTATTATATGTTCAGAAATGTTTGGAAATCATACGAAAATAGACTTCAACATTGTGTTTATGAAAATGGACATCACTTTGAACATTTCTTATAACTCAGTAGACAATCGCACCTAGGGTGACTCACCCTGTATACGCTACGAATTCTGGTTAATATTGATAGCAATCTTTCGAAGAATAGGATATGAATTTTTAATTTTCAATCAACACAACCAAAGCTTTTCCTTGCTCCCACCGTTGAAGTGATATAATGTTATTATTTTGTTACGTCATTTTCATTTTGTAAGTTTTCTTTTGGAAAATTGTTGTCAATATTGAATATTAACTACATGTTTGATAATCTTTGAAATCCACAATTTTTAAAGCAACGTCAAAGAAATTCAGAACGATGTATTAGATTGTATGGTACAGTTATATGATGGAGTTGTAGTAGCATTTGCAAATTGGTTGATATTGTGAAACTGGTGCCTTACCATTCTCAAATTCTCGAACCTTTTCTATTACAGAATGTAATCCAATTAGATAATAAACAAAAACCATGTTGGTGTCTAACTAAACTAACCAATTTATGCTACATTTAGAAAAATCGCTCTAAATCTGACGCGCTTAATAGAGATATATTGATTGACAACCATCCCCTATATACGTTATATACGTACAACAAAATTCACTTTAGTCGACTCTATTTTTGCCTCTATATGTAAGAGATACAAAACTTCCCTCAATTTACCACTAACTTAACTTAATACATTGAGCAAATTATCCTTACTCTATTCCAATCATTTATATTTACCCTTCATCAACACGAAATTGTTATTTTAGTAACTACAGTGCTCATGAAAAATAATTGTTGTGAAATAAAAACAAAACTTTATTCCAACAAGTTGTTGCTTACACAAATAAATGGAGCTATGGAGTTATGATGAGGGTATAAAAATAATAATAAAAAAAACTTCTGGAAAAGTTAAATAAAAATCGAAATATAGTCTATAAAACTGCACTGCAAAACTTTTTCCGTATGTTTTTCTCGTTTTGATATTTTATTTATTTCAACTGCTATTCAAAAAGTTTTGGTCGGCCTGCTAATACAGTGGTAATCAAAAGTAAGAGACATAACAGGCTTTAGCTTAAATCTGATTGGGCATTCCCATAAAAGTGCCTCTGAACAACCCAGAAATGATGCACATCAGTCGGTTAGAGCTCAGCAAAGTATAGCTACAATTTGCCTGGAAAAGAAAAACTCGATCATTGAATCCAATCGCCCTGCATGAAGAGATCGTACGACAGAAGTGTATGGTCCAATGGCTAGGGATTATCCTGGATATTTAACTTATTTGTAATAAGGGAATGATAAGGATGACTCATCATTACCACAAATATAAAGGTTTATCTTATTCGAGTCAATAATTTTTGAACTATTGTTGCAAGCAAATCAATCAGGAAGAAAAGGCAGGGAAAGCCTATTCAAACCATTATGGAAGAAATGCCATCAGTTTGCGAGGAAAACTTGATCAGGAAGCAATGGTTCAAAAGTGGTATGGACTTTTTAATCATGGTAGAGGATCACTCAAAGATGTAAAATGGAAAAAACAATACCACATGATATCTTTATAATGTCAGCTAGCTCCTGCATCTTCAATCTGCGATCCTTTTATATAATTTGCGAATTTTTTTGACGAAGAAGTACCTATATATTTCTGCCGTCGCTCAAGGTATAGTGAAAAGACTGACCACAGTTTCGTTGAGTGCCTTTTAAAATTACAAAAATAGTAGACTTTCTCCAACTAATACCTAACAACCGACAATATAACCGTATATACCTACAAGAAAACTTTATCTCTATAAGGTAGAAATGGTGTGATGCGGTTAGATTTTCGGTGCGCTTGAGCGAAATCGAAAAAACAAACTGGAGTGAGATAGAGTTGGAGCGAAAAGCCTTTCGATAAATCCAACAGGAAAATATAACCGCACAAAATACATCAGGTCGATACAAACGGTAGAGACGATGAGTTCTTATTCTCCAACACTTCTCTGCAACTTCTAACTTTTCAATTTGTACGGTTTGGGTAATGGACAAATAAAAATCAAACAAAACCCGTATCGTATTTGGCACTTAACAGTAGCACGTTTGATGATGTTTTTTTTTAGTTCACTTTTATTTGTGTAAGTTGGATATCATTATAACAATAGTGTAACTCAACAATAATTGGAGTTAACCTTCTGTTATTTGAATAACTAATCTGACTATGAGAATTTGAAAGACTACATTATAATAAATCTTAGAGTTCGAGGTTGCCTTTTAATTTTTAAGACTTACAGAAGAAGAATATTATTTATGAAGATGAACGAATGGACCTACATTGTACTGATGAAAATGCCTTAATACACTCTCTGCAATGTAAAGGCGCAACAAAACGACAGGGGCTACTACAATGTACGACATACCTAAAGAAATCAGTGATGGTTCCACAGTTTGGCTTCAGGGAGTACAAAAATAATATTTGGACATGTTTGTGAATATAAATATGTCAGTTCAAAGTGGTATATTCCCGGAACAGCTGAAACATGCCATCGTTGTTCCAATATTTAAAAAAGGAGATAAAACTTCTATTGAGAATTACAGACCGATATCGCTTCTGAGTGTCTTTTCTAAGGTCATGGAAAGGATTGTCTCGAATAGAATTTTTGGGTTCCTGGGCTCCACTAAAATCATAAGTAAGTGTCAACATGGTTTCCGGCCAGGTTTTTCAACAGGAACGTGTACTTATGAGTTTGTACAGCAGATACACGATTTAACTGATAGCGGGCACTATGCGGTGGGTGTGTTGTTTGATCTGACGAGTGCGTTTGATGTGGTGGATAAGGATTTCTTGTGTAGAAAGATAGATCAGCTGGGTTTGCGTGTGCCTATAAATAGGTGGATTGACTCTTATTTAACTCATAGAAGGATGGCGGTAAAGATTGATTCATCTATATCGGAATCTCAAGAAATTGATTTGGGTACTCCTCAGGGGAGTATACTTGGACCGCTGCTTTTGCTACTGTATATTAACGACCTTCCCACGAGCATTTCACATGGTACCATGTATATGTACGCTGATGATACCACCATTCTAATATACGACAAAGATCCTGAGCTCTTAGAATATAAAATCAACGTAACTCTAGAGGAATTTCAGTCGTGGTGTCATAAAAATAGACTGATGATCAATTATAGCAAGACTGTTGCTTTTCATTTTAATAAATATAAAAATCCACTGCCTTTCAATTTATGTATTGATGCACTTGTTTTACCTTGGGCAGAGTCTGCTAAGTTGTTGGGTGTGTATGTTGATCCGGGGTTGAGTTGGATTGGTCATGTTGACAATCTATGTAGCAGACTTTCTAGAACTCTATACGTGCTGCTTTCTCTAAAAACATATATGGACAAGCATTCCCTCATTTCTGTATATTATGCTCTTATATATTCGTCTATCGCGTACAATATAGCCATTTGGGGTAGATCTGCGCAGATGGACAGAGTGTTCATATTACAAAAAAGAGCAATTCGATATACATTCAACATTCCATACAGAGGGACTTGTAAATGTACTTTTAGGAAGTATAACATCCTCACTGTTCCATGTATATACTTATATAAAACACTTTGTCCCATATTTAAAAATAAGAATAGGCTCGAAGACGGGGAGATGGTCATCGCTATCCTACTCGAGGGAGGGATCTCTTATATCTACCTCGACCCAAACACGAGTTTTATAAAAAATCGCCTCTGTACTCAGGATACTTTTATTTCAATCTTCTTCCCTCAAAGATAAGAAACTGTTCAAATATGAGCAATTTCAAAAATTTATTAAAAGAGTTTCTTACAAACGCTGCGTTCTACAGCCTACAGGAATTTACCACCTCAGTATAGTGTTGTTAAGCTGTGTCAAGAGTTTGTTCTATTTGTATAAATATGTATTTGTCTTTTTATTTATATTTTCAGTTTTTCATTAATTTATGCTCAATGTTTTTTGTGTTTTGTATTTTGACGTGTCTATGTACAGAATCTATGTACTTTTGAAAGACTAATAAAGATATTATTAAATACTTTCCGTATCTGGATAGATTTGTTTAAGACAATGTTAGCTTACATTTTATTTAAAACAATAACGTGAATCTTTTACTTCCATCGCGAATCAGTTAAGTCTTTATTCAAAAAATAAAAATCGTCCTTTTTTAATACATAATAAATTTCTGCATTCTCCACGTGGCCACAACAGAGTGTGAACATTTTCCCTAACTATAAGAGACAACGTAAAATTGGCATTGATATTTTTTACTACTACTTTTCAAAATAATGTGACTCAAATACTCATTAATTTTTGCTGAAAAAATCATCATCTCAAAAACTGCTAATCTGCAAGTAAATGAATATTGTGCTTAGTTTAGGATGGGGTCTTATTCTTTAAGGACAAGGAGGACTACATATTTTTTGTTTCGCGAAAACCAAGAGAATGCTACAATTTAACTGACAAATTGCGCCCAAGCCGTGATGAAAAACTCCAGAAAGTAGATAATGAAAATTTAGCAAATGCGACTAGAGATAATCCAGTTGCGTATTTAAAGAGTGTGTTATAGTTTTGTACTTGTTTCGGCTTCCTGTCAGCTGCTGCAAAATTCGTTATGTAGAAAAACTGACACTGTTTAAATAGTTTCGAATTACAAATATGCCAAAACGACATTAAACCTGCTCTGGAAGACACCATTTATCTCAAATAATGTGACTCAACTGAAAGATTTCCTATTCAATATAGAGAAAAGGAGTCAAAAACATCCACTTGGAAAAAGCGATAGAGATATTTCAAACTTACTAGGATCATTCGTGTCAAATATGCCAGATGAAGAGAAAGACACAATTCTGTTTTACCTTTTATACTTAAGCAACTAAAACTCCTTACATTAACCAAAGCAAGATATCGTTATTCAAATAATACTATGAGTTTTGCCTCCATACATCAAACAATAGTACGCCCCTGATCCTCGGCAGGCAGATGCTGTACAATTTTGCATAAAATACTTATCGATTGGTACGTGTGTTGTTACACTTGAAATTAGTATTAGGCCAAAAGGGTCTCATTTAGCTAATGTCCTCATCTCTCGACTCTCCCGTGTGAATAATTGAAAGTTACGTTGGCTGGTCACGTGCGTACGGTAATTGATTGCGTCACGAGTATGGAAACTACACACCGAATGAAAAATAACTTTATAGGTTTGGGTGGACATCGCAAATACGGTTTCATCGTATTTCGATTCCTAGAAAGATACCTATCTATTTTTTTCTACACAGAGAAAAATCTGTAGTTTTGCCAAAAACACACCCTTTGATTCAATGACATATCACATTCAGTATTCTTCGAATACAACAACATTTCATTCAAGAATAAGTCTATATTTGGTAACTAATAGTATTGTATTATCAGTAGTAATACCCCTAGGGTCTTGATAATACCGAGATAATTTTGTCATAGAGAATGCCGGTAGCGTGTTGTCGAGGGGTATTATCCATGAGCAACTCGCTCGACGGATTCTCTATGACAAAATTTTGAGTATTTATCAAGGCCCGAGGAGTATTCGCCACTAACTTGCATCCTTACCATTCCAGGGAATTAAGAACACCCCCTTGTCTGTCGAAACTAGTACAAAGTTTAGAGAATGTTGTTCTGCTAATAAATATACCAGAACAATTCAAATAATCATTTCCACATATTTGCTAAATACTACCCCCATACTTAACAAATTATCTGTTAAAGTAACATCCTTTATCCAACATAAATATGTTAATATGTACGCAACTAACTTCCGGTACATCCTGAATATCCCGAAACCAAGTTGTTTTCCCCCAAATATGGCTGCCCCCAGCACCATTCCCGTGTATAATAATGCTCGGTCTCTGTCGCACTTGCAGCTAAAATGTACCCGGCGACCGCCATCGACATGCCAAAACTGCCGTTTAGGAATGTAAACAGAATCTTGTGGCAAATGTGTTTGGGTATGTGAGGTGCCTTGACTATGCCAATGCCGTTGTTACATTCACATGAGCATAGTCTGGATGCTTCTGATTTAATAAATTTAATATGCAAGCCCAGATGTAGGTACCTAGTTTTTACGGAAACTTACCAACCCCTGAAAACACATTCATAGACAACAGATATGAAACAGCATGCACTGAATAACAAAACCAAAGATTTTAAATAGAAAATGAATCAAATGGTGGAGATTATCCACTATTTAAATTGGAAGAAGAGTTTGCTGAAGTTGACGGATTGTTAATTTCCACTGTTGAAGAAATTCCTCGCATGGTGTTGGTTATTTCACCATGGCGTTCTTGGTTAATATTCAAGTACGGTTTAATTGAATTAGAGCTGCTATGTCCTGTTATTTTTATTAATTGCTGTTCAAGAATTCCTTTATTTGCCAAATGGCTAACTGCAGTTGATTTGTTCGAATGATGGGATATCTTTTTACACTTAGTGTCCAAACCAGTAGCTTGCGCGGATGATTTGGTCCACATATTAATTGTGTTCTTGCCTACCGGTATATTGTCAAACCATGTGTCACTTTCGGATTTCCAGAAACGATTTGGTCTCAAGAATAGGAGACAGGAAGTAATATTTTTCCCCCTTTTGGACAATAATTTATGGAATAACCGAACAGGGCATGCACTTTCGTTTGCAATATTTGGAACAAGCCACTTACTATTTATACAACTTTTCGATCCTCATTGGCATGTTTTACTGAATATTGGATTGTATTCAATTCTGTTGGTTGGCGTTCCATCATTATTTTTCTCAATCGTGAAATAATCTATAAGGCAATCAGCTGGTTCACCACCTCGCCAAGCTAACTCAACAGCTACAATATGGTAAAAAATTTTTTTGTAAACCTTCTATGTATGTAAACATGTAAACATTCATCCCATAATTCAATCCCATAATCCAATGATTCTAGCCAAATCACTTGAACTCAAATTTGATGAACTGCCTTTTCGTTTGTTTGGATCCTGCTGTAATCTTTTACGTTTTGCATGTCTTACATCTCGCGCATTTTTGAATATCACACTGGTAAACGGGTCAAATACAATTTTGAAGTCATTGAAGTATTTTTCCTGGAGTAGCCCACTTGAAATTGTAAAAGAGACTTTAATAATTCAAATAAATATAGGTATTTCATTTTACTTGGACCGAAACGATTTTGGAATTGTGAAACCTGAGAAGGGAAACAGTTTTGCATTGCATAAAATCATTTGACAGTAATTAACAGTTAGTTAATTAATTTTGTGTTTTTAATTATGAATCTTATCCCAGGAACAATCCCATCGAAATATAACAATTTATGTTTTGTCCCTTCATCAAAGCAAAGTTTTTTTTCCACATGGCGTTGCTCAAGTGGACCAATGAGATGGAAATCTGATGAAGCAACATCTAGGTTACAACGACGTGTGGAATAATCTCCCAATGTCTCATCGCTTCTCAGTTTTCTGCCAAAAAGTTTGTTTTTCATTCAAACATACAATGGATAAGCAAAATCTAGTTTGGTGCATATTTGTGGACCCTCTGACTCTAAAGCATCCGAGGATTACTATAAGTCGTGAAAATTGTAGAAAATTAAAATGGCTTAATAAAACTGATTTTGTACCATTCACTATTAATAATTCTTGGGTAAAACCAATAGCTCTTGAGGCTTATCAACAATATTTTTTCCCTTTTAAATAAACTACTGAATTCACACGTTTGATTTTTACGTCAAAAATGACGTTCAAGTGGGTATTAGCAAATGACCATTATTCAAACAAAACTACGAGTACTTATATCGAGATTTTTCGAAACACAAATCTATTCATCTAGTTTATAATGTTTGTTGAGAGTCTAAAAGAAAAAAAAAAGAGGAAAAGAGCACTTGAAAAATTCTGTAAGAGCTTCTACATGTGTGTATGTGTATGCCGCATCACGCTCACACAGGAAATCCCTCTTTTTGCCTTGTGTCTCAAACGAGGGAACGAACATTTAATATGAAACAGTTTTCATCTTTTCCGTGTCTCTCAAATATGCACCTACACGTTTGTACGCCTGCCGTACATATGATTATGAAATGTAGAATCGTTTATGAAAAAGAGCATAACAAGAAAAATTAACGCTTTACGTTTTGCAGGGCTGAAGATGTTCGTGTTTTGACGACATGTTCTGGTATGTTTGGAAATTGTGAGTTTTGCCAACTTTTTTTTTATTCTCAAAAAAATTTGGTCTATCCTCTTATTTGGGGGTTGTTTTCCCTTCCAAATCACAACTTTCCTGCAAGAAGTTCCACATCAAATCTGCACTTGTAAGTCGCAATATTTGGACAAGAGCGATTGTATACCACAATCCATTAAAAATCTATCAAATTCTTTATTGCAGTATTCAGTACCATTATCTGATTGAAGAAATTTTATTTTCCTCTGTTAAATTTTCAACTTCATTTTTGTATGTTTTGAAAATTTCCAGCACTTGATTTTTATGATTTATAAAATATATTTTGGCATAACGACAATATTCATCAATGAATGAAACAAAATATCGAGCTCCTCCTGGAGTTTGTACTCGAAATGGTCCGCAAATGTCAGAATGTATTATATGTAACAAATCTATGTCGTTTGATTTTTGAATTTTCCTTGTATAAAAATTTCACAATCTTCTAATTTGGAATTTTTATTGAACTGTAGACCCTTTAGAAATTGTTTGTATAAAGCAAGCTTTAAATCTGCTTCATTTAAATGACCCATTTTTCTATGCCATGACATAATTTCGTCATTTGGAAACATTGATTTGATACGTCTGGAAATTCTTTCGATTTGAAATAATAAAGACCATTTTCTGCTTTATTTGCTTTCAAAATTTTGCATCCATATTTATTTTTAATAATTGCTTTTTCATTTTTAAAAATTAGAGTATGTCCATTATTTACAATTTTGCTCACGGAAAGTAAATTTGTATTTAGATATATATATATATATATTGTATTAGCCAAATTTATTATATGATTAGCAAAGAGAAGATCATAAAGAACCAAATTGATTTCATTTGTGTCAACAGGCGGTTTAGGAATAGCATTCGGAGTGTTAAAACCTACCCACGTGCAGACGCGGACACTGACCACGAATTGCTCGTAACCAATATAAAAGTGAGACTAAGGAAGCTGCAAAGAATAATAAAACCGAAAATAATAAACACAGAAAAGCTTAAAGAACTGCAGTATCAGAAGGAGTTTAATGACTCAATAGCAAGTGATTTTTTGGAAGCATCAGCGACAAATATCGACATGGCTTGGGATCAAATTAAATCTACAATATTTACTGCTGTGGACCAAGTTGTAGGCAGAAGAGAACAGAATACGAAAAACCCTTGGATGACACAGGAAATCATAAACCTTATAGAGGAAAAGCACTGACCCGCAAAAATATAAACAATTAAAAAGGCAAATAGAACACCGCATAAGAAAAGCCAAGGAGACATGGATGGAAGAGAATTGCCGTGAAATGGAACAACTGAATAGTAAACAGGATTCTTTTAATCTACATAAAAAATTAAAGGAATTAACGGGAAATACAAAAAAAAGAATACCGATGATCACAAGAAACATACAAGGAGATATTCAGTTAACAGAAGAAGGCAAAAAACAAACTTGGGAAGAATACATTAAACATCTATTTGCAGCAAGACGAGATGACGTTAGAGAGGAAAACAATCAGACGGAACAGCTATGTATTTTAAAATCAGAAGTGGAGTATGCTATAAAAACATCAAAGAGCAGAAAAGCGACTGGACCCGATAATATACCAATTGAATTCTTGAAGGCCTTAGACGATAGAAACTTAACAGGGGAAATCCATTCCTTTGCCTAAAAAGAACAACCCCAAGTTCTGTGATGAGTATCGGTTGATCAGTCTGATGAGTCATACCTTGAAAGTACTCTTAAAAATAATCCAACAGAGAATATATCGAAAATGCGAAGAACAGCTGGATGAGACGCAGTTTGGCTTTAGAGAGGGTTTAGGAACTAGGGAAGCTTTATTTGCCATCACAGTACTGCTACAGAAATGTAGAGAATACAATAAAGATGTGTACGTCTGTTTCATTGACTTCCAAAAGGCCTTCGATAAAGTCCAACACGGCGAACTCATAGAGAACTTAAAGAGCATCAAATTGGACCCAAGTGATATACAATTAATAAAAAATATCTACTACAATCAAACGGCAGTAGTTCGAGTTGGGGACATCGAGACTGATAAAGTCGAAATTCAAAAAGGAGTTCGTCAAGGCTGCGTTCTATCCCCACAATTGTTCAATCTATACTCTCAGTCTGTATTTCAAAAAGCACTTTACGAGAGACCTGAAGGGGTAAACATTGGAGAGACATTGGTTAACAACCTAAGGTTCGCCGATGATACTGTCATAATGACGGAGAGTGCAGAAGATCTTCAAACCCTGTTGGAAAGAGTCAGTCGAGAGTGTGAAGAGGTGGGACTCACTATAAACACGCAGAAAACTAAAATGATGGTCATAAGCAAAAACCAAAATATTAACCCTATTCTCAGAGTAAATGGAAACCGAATAGAGCAGGTCCAAAAATACAAATATCTCGGCTATGTCATAAATTCTGAAATGGACCCGGATCAGGAAATGAAGATCAGAATTGAAATGGCTCGAAAGGCATTTATGAAATATTCCACAATGCTTACAAACAGAAATCTAAATCTTGGCATCAGATTGAGATTCGTGGAGTGTTATGTGTGGTCAGTGTTAATGTACGGAGTGGAAACTTGGACGCTAAAGACTCAAATGATTAAAAAGCTCGAAGCATTTGAGATGTGGCTCTATAGGCGCATTCTGAAGATACCTTGGACTGATAGGATACCCAACGACGAAGTGTTGAGACGCATCGGATAAGAAAAACACCGTACATAGGACACATATTACGCAATGACAAATATCTACTGTTACAAAATATTATGCAGGGCAGAATTGAGGGGAAGAAGGGTATCGGCAGACAGAGAAAATCCTGGCTCCGAAACATTAGAGAGTGGACAAATCTCAGCGTTGGAGAACTGTTCCATGTTGCAAAAGACAGAGAAGAATTTAGAAAAGTGGTCGCCAACCTTCTGTGAGAAGACGGCATGAAAAGAAGAAGATTATATGATTATTTTTATTATTTGTTAATTTGATATTTCCTATACCTTCTATTTCAGCTGTACTATCATTTGAGGCTAATTTTAATTTTCCATTATGATTTTCGTTTAATTCGATAAAATTATCTTTTTGACTACTCATATGTGAAGTGCATCCAATGTCCAAACACCAAGAATTTGTTATTTTCAAAATTTATATTTGTTGATAAACATTCTTCCATTTTAAATAATGATTCTTTTGTATCAGAATTCAAAATTTCAGATCTGCAGTCTTTTTGAAAATGTCCGAAACGATTACAGCGTGTACATTTTGGATTAGTTTCATATGAATTTTTATTTTTGTTTGGAAATTTATTATTTTTAAATTTTTGTTGATAATTTTTCGTCAATAGTTTTGAAAATATATTCCAGTCATCATTTTTTGTATAGCATTCCTTACAATGGCATCTTTAAAATGATTGCCATCAATTTTGCCTTCACAGATATTAAAATGCTCTCAGTCATTGGACTCTGACCTTGTTAAACGTTTATCCATAGAAAATATTTTCCAGGGCCAAAAACAACAACAAATTGATGCTTCAGTGGAGTGTTTGGCGCTGTTAAACCGCAATAAAATGGAATTCTATCGTCGATATGTGACAATGGATGAAACATGGCTTCACTATTACACACCGGAATCCAAAAGACAGTCAGCTGAGTAGACTGCAATCGAGGAACAGAATCCAAAGCGTGCACATACGCAACAGGCGGCCGGTAAGGTGATGGCGGCTCTTTTAGAGAATGCGAACAGAATAATATGCATCGACTACCTTCAAAAACGAACCACCATCAACAGCGACTGTTACTGTGCACTTTTGGATCGATTGAAGGCTGAAATCGCAAAGAAACGGCCACATTTGCAAATTAAAAAATTACCAAGACAATGCACCGTGTCACAAAATGAAATTATGTGCACATGAACTTTTAGATGACCTTTCGCTTACCACTTACACCACTTTTCACCCTCTCTGTTATGTTACAATGTTATATAGCTATCTCCTACCCTTAAAAAAATAAAATAAAAGAGGGTCGTGTGTATATGTGTGAAAATGTCAAAAGAGAACGGCATTTCCAAAGTGGACCTTATACGGTGTAAGCGTATCATACATGCCATTCCTCTAGGTATGTAAGTTCGGAACAAAGCAAGTGGCAAGTGTATCAAAATACAAATTGAGTGACCACGGGCACTACGAAATACAGGGTGTCTTATCGAAATATAAAAGAGGTTCACGTCTATCGATACAAATTTTCTATCACGTTACGAATATTTTTTGGAGGTAGTTGACATACTACTACTTATGATTGGATAGGGTCGTCATATATACAACAATATTAAAAATGAACATTGACGAATTAAGGAGATTAGTACCTCAATTTTATTGACGTCAATTGTCCTCATATTAACACTCCAGAGATCCCCGAGGGTCTGACTTAAAGACAGACTCCAAAGTAGTTTTTCTTTTAACGATAATGATGTACGTAAATTGTCTTTCAATAGATAGTTAGATTACATTTTTACAAACAAGTTTCAAAATATTTTATCTCAAATCCAACAAGGCGTATAGACCATCATTTTCAAAATGAGTGTGACATATATTCATCAACTGAATAAAAACAGTTACTTAAGAGCAGTTCCTTTATTTTTCTTTTAAATTTATTCTGGTTTAAAATTTTGAAGCTAGCAGGAAGCTTGTTATATAGTTTTATATTTAGCGAGTTATTTTGACTTTTGTTAAGTCTAAAACGTGGCGCAATGGTCAGCCCAACTGAACGAGTATTGTGGTCATGAACCTGTCCGTGCCTAGGGAACTTATCCTTATGCTCATGAATTTCCATGAGCTGGTGATACACATAAACACAAGGCAAAGGCATTATCCTGTACCCAAGAAAGAATGGACGACAGTGATCAATAGGCCCCGCACCAGCCAACAGTCTAATAGCTTTTTTCTGTAGCCTAAAAACCTGTAACGCGTTGGGTGAGTTGCCCCAAAGAATAACCCCGTATACAATACGCGAATGAAACAAGCCATAATAGACAGACTTAAGAACCTCAAAGGAAAGCGCCATTCTGAGTTGCCTAATTACAAATAAAATACCAGACAGCTTACTACTCAAATGACTCACGTGTTCGGCCCAATTCAAACCGCCATCAACAAGAATCCCAAGTATTTTGCGAGAGTCATTACTAGCAAATTTAGGGTTACTAAAAAACCAAATTTGTTTAGTTTTGTTGCAATTTAATTGTAAATTATTTGTTGAGAACCAGATTTCGGCTGCTTCCAGGACATCCTTAGACAAAATGTTAAGATTCTCAAACACACCCGATGAACTTCAAAAGAACGTGTAATCAGCAAACAA
Source organism: Apoderus coryli (assembly GCA_911728435.2). NCBI lineage: Eukaryota > Metazoa > Arthropoda > Insecta > Coleoptera > Attelabidae > Apoderus > Apoderus coryli. The sequence goes on along the minus strand of OU452199.1, from coordinate 44,617,753 downwards.
TACACAGCGACATTTGTCGTTCATGTACGAACATATATCGTTTATATATATTATGAAAAACAGGGGACCCAGTACCGACCCCTGGGGCACACCGTACCTGACGTCAACCCTGATGGACTCAATATTTCCCACTTTAACACACTGTTGTCTACCAGTGAGGTAGGACTTTATAAGATTCCAAGGAACACCTCTCACACCGTAAAAATGCAACTTTTCCAAAAGAATAGTATGCGAGACACAGTCGAACGCCTTGGCAAGGTCACACACCATCAAATATTAAACGCTATGGTCATCATGAAGCACGCTGTATCTTAGGGCAACATCTGACAGTATTGTATGACTATACTTTATAGACTTTCTGGAAACCATGACGATTATGTCTAAATTTGAACTTCTAAAATTATATAACAAGTATAAAACATAATACCTATCCAGTAATAGGAAAAAATGTTTTCTTCTAAATTAAAATTCCAGCAACAAACTTGCAAATTGAAATAAATTTACGCGATTTATTCGTTGAAATGCTTGCGTTTCATTATTCCCACTGAGCAACACTATATACCTATATATATATATATAATACACACAAAAATAAGAAGAAAAAAGATAAAAAGTAAAAAAAATCCGAAATGGAAATAAAATACTGGAGTCTTAAAAACCGCCATGGGGTAAGCAGGGGATGGGCTGCAGCAAATGCGAATGTGTGAGTGTGAGAGATTTATTCCGTTGAAGGATAATGGCGTCGCAGCTATTGTAAGCACTTTACCGTTTTCTACTACTTATACTTACTTACTTAACTTCCACTGTACTTCTTTTCCGTAAAGCGGACTTTTATTCGATTTACCTGATGCGACTGCAAAATGCATAATCTAACCAGATATCTCTATTTATTCACATAGAGTGTTTTAAGTCTAAGTATTTTATTTGGATAACTATACATTTTGTTTTTCTGTGTGCATTGTAGAATTTTCCAAATCAGCTATACTGTTGTCCTCTCGGAAAAAAACACAGTAAGGAGTGGAGAATTACAAGGATAATGACATTTAGGGGTTCGGGTCTCGATCACGGCGTCTAAGCCTAAACCCAGACCAACGTAATGAGAGAGAGTTTAATTTTCTATTTGTCATATTTATAAAGCAGCAAGTATACCACAATTTTGGCGCAGTCGGTTAACACGTATCATTATTGGTTTAATAGAAGAATTTAATGTTGGTATTGAGTCGTCGAAAGACTATCAAGAACGTTTATAATTCTATTACACTGCAAATGACGAAAAAGATAAGAAGAAAGCAGATTTTTATAGTATGGTGGGCCGCAAAACATTTGAAATGGCAAATCAGTTAGTATATCCTGACAATTTAATAAGTTCCGAAAATACAGAACACAATAAGTTAGTTGAAGATGATAGTACAGGTACAGGAAAATGAAGATTGTGATGACAGAGTCAAAATAAGTAGACGAATAACAAAAATGTTTCAAGATTACGAATGCAAGTGCTAAGAGGTGGAGGTGTTTCTATGGGTGTACTCTGTACATTTTTCATATTGTGTCTTCATTATTATTGTGAGAATTATTCAGTGCCAGGTGTAATGTTTACATACATAAAAGCAGCAAGTATACAACAAATTTGTTATTTATGTCAACGGCAATGGGACTATACATACAATGAGGACAAAAGGTCACGCATAGAACTCAAGTACAGAGGGTCGATCGTGTAGGTAGTAGATAAACGTAATTCTATATGATCTTCTTATTGATATAGTGTATGGGATATCTCAGTCAAAAAAATTAGAGAAGTACGAGATCATCCTGGTCGATTTAGATGGTTCTCCCTAATTAAAGGATCCTACACTGTTCTGAAAAAGTTTGTTCCTTCCAAATTCCTCTGAATGGACCGAAGACGGTCAAACTCAATGGAAATTGATTCTATTGAAGCTCAGCTTTAATATAAAGCGTGTGCCTATAAACTCTCTCATATGTACCAGCCAATTACATGGTGAATTTTCTACAACGCCTACGTTACGAGCTTCGTAAGATCACGTTAGGAAAAATGCGGCGGATATTTTTGAAATGCCTTGAAATCTTCTAAGGTGGATGTCATACATTCAAAGCTCGGTATAGACATAATAATTTGCTGACTAGATTTTGTTTCTATGTAAAATAGTATATTATATCGTGGGGTGTTCCTATCACGATTGAAATATGGCAGGCCCACATTTAACTTTAGACACAATGTTCAACATTTTCGTACCTTCGAAATTAATCTTCTTTATAAATATATTCTACTACACTTCGACATGGACTACTTCTTTAGAATTAATCTGCTTTATATGAATTAGTGGGTTGTAGGGTGATATAGAGATACTCCAATAAATTAAAAGGTAGACACAATGATGCGTTAGAGCCAGATCTAATATTATCCTCTTAAGAACACCCCAGAAAATTAAACTTCAATGTCTAGGATTTTTTTATTTAGTTTTATATGTTGATTTTCATTTAAACTTGTATATGCACACGATATTTTAATCTTAAAATGGGAAACTTTATAAATAAATTAAGCGAACACAACTGCGAAACTAAACGGAAGGAAAACTTTCTTAAACTCTCTACAGTCTACCATAACTAACTGTATAACTATAGATATAAAGAAAGACTTATACTCTTTATAATAAAGTATGACATCAAATTCGGCTAATTTCGAGTGATGCTCTTCGTCTTCTTCTTCTTCTTACTGCAGTATACAGCACAACAAAAGTTTTAATGAAAATCTTTTGGGGATCGGTAAAATTAAAAGAGTGAGAAATTATTTTATATCCATCTAAAACCACTTCAAAGAAACGGAGGATTGAGTTTGATTTATTGTTTAGAGCTAGTTGATTATTCATTGTATACTTGCTCTTATCGCGACTCAAAATAATTCAGAAAAAGGAATAGTAAATCCGGTGGCATCAAGTCGGAAAGTTATAGTTTGAAAATAGTAGTTTTTAATATCTTCCCAATCTTCTTCAGACACCTCTTAAGCATGGCTTTTCACTGCATCTACGGCTTCGTCTGCCGGCAAAAGTCTTTGTCGACGCCAAATCAGCAGCAATTTGACTTTTTGAGCGTTCATATACTCGATTGTTGGATGAACATTGATCCAACGACAATTCTAAATTGGGAAAAGTAAAGACATAGAGAAAGTTCAATACCGCTACGTTATAAAGTTTGTGACTAAGCTAGGAGTCTCTTCAAATTATTGTCATCGGTTTATGGGGAATCTTACCATGAAAAACAATGGCAGGGGCGCCCAATATGTTCAACTCTTGTAACCCACCAAATTTCCAATAACGTTATGGACCAACGGGAGGTAACATAAAAATAGACAAATTTCTGTCTCCAACTGATTGATGTTTACGTGTTCATGAGATGACCATAAAGCATAGAATACTCTGAAATCTATGAATATTATACGCGACAAAAGAAATGGTAACAGCTTGCCTCAGAATTTGTTGGATCTGGAAAATATAAAGAAGCACTTTACTGATCAGGCAGTTTTGCAGAAAACGGAGGCTCAACTGAGATTGTTGGATAAATATGATGACCATTGTCAACAGGATCATCACTATGAGTTCAGTGCTGTGGATCGGACTGCGTTTGTGCGGTATTTGAATTCTATAAAAACGAGTGCTGTCGGACCTGATTTGATTAGTATGAGGATGTTACGGGTGGTTAGTTTTGACCTAATTGATCATCTGACGCATATCATCAATTGCTCACTCATGAGCTCTACATTTTCTGAAGGATGGAAACAGGCTAATGTGATTCCACTAGCAAAAATTGAAGAACCTACCGAACTGAAACATTTGAGACCAATTAGTCTTCTTCCAGTGTTATCAAAAATATTGGAAAGGGTAATTTTTGCGCAGATTTCGTATTATGTCCTGAGTAGTGGGTTTCTGAAGCCGAATCAATCTGGGTTCAGACAGGGGTTTGGTACAGCAACGATCTTGGCGCATATTATGGACGATATTCTAAAAGAGACAGATAATGGAAAAGTCACTGCATTGGTGCTTCTTGATTACTCGAAGGCCCTCGACTGTATGGACTCGAATATTCTATATGTAGTAAGCCTTATTATTATAATTTTTCGAACAGAGCTGTTAATATGATTAGAAGCTATTTGTCCGACCGCCGGCAGCAGATAGTTTATAAAAATGTATATTCTGGCTACTCGGCTATAAAAATGGGCGTCCCGCAAGGTTCGGTTCTTGGACCTTTGCTCTTTTCGATATATATTTCGGACTTTTATACAGTCTTCGAGAATTGCCACCTGGAGCATTATGCCGACGATCATCATCATCATCAAACAGCCTGTCTCGTCCACTGCTGAACATAGGCCTCCGTTAACGATCTCCATTTATTTCGATCCTGGGCATCCTGGATCCAATTTGGTGTTACTCTTTTTATGTCATCCGTCCACCGGGTCGGCGGACGACCTCTGTTCCTGAACGCATCTTGCCTAGGTCTCCACTCTATGATCTTTTTGGTCCATCTTTCGTTGGTCATTCTTGCGACATGTCCAGCCCAGTTCCACTTGAAATATGTTATTCGCTGGATTGCATCGGTAACCCCTGTTCTCTGGCGTATCCGATCATTCGGAATCCTGTCTCTCAGCGTGACTCCCAACATGGAGCGTTCCATGGCTCGCTGGGCCACTCTTACTTTATTTACCGATTTTCGTGTTAGAGTTAAGGTCTCCGAACCATAAGTCAGAACCGGCAGAACACACTGATCAAACACTTTCCGCTTAAGGCATATGGGGGTTTCGGACTTAAAAATGTGCTTCAGCTTCCCATAGGCGGCCCACGTTAGTCCTATCCTTCTTTTGATTTCGCAGGTTTGATTGTCCCTGCCAATCGTAATATCATGGCCCAGATATCTGTAGGATGTAACTTGGAAAATTTCTTTCCCTTCTACTAAGTAGTTTCGGCTTGGGACTAGATTTGTCATGAAATTTGTTTTCGATGGATTGATTTTAAGCCCAACTTTATGTGAAGCAGATGTTAGTCTCATAAGCAGTTTCTCTGCCTTATCCAAGCTATCTGAAATCAGTACAAGATCATCAGCGAACCGAAGGTGACTGAAATTTTCACCGTTAATATTTATACCCATATTCTCCGACTCGACACTCTTGAACATATACTCCAACAAAGTGGTAAATAGTTTAGGGGAGATTGTGTCGCCTTGTCGTACACCGCGCTGCACTCTGAATCTGTCTGTCTCTTCATGGAGTCTTATGCTCGCTGTTGCATTTCCGTATATATGTTGCAGTATAGCAGAGTATCTGTGGTCTACTCGGCAGTCGGCAAGTGCTTTAAACATCTCGCTGTGCTTGATGGAATCAAACGCCTTTTCGTAGTGCACAAATATTAACACGATTGGTTTGTTGTACTCAACGGACTTCTCGATCAATGTCTTAATAACTTGCAGATGGTCATTTGTTCCGTATCCGGATCGGAAACCTGCCTGTTCTGTCGGCTGGTAGAAGTCCAATTTCGATGTTAGACGCTTAGTTAGAATTTTGGTAAACAATTTATAGAGATGAGAAAGCAGGCTAATTGGTCTATAGTTCTTCAGGTCGGCAATGTTGCCCTTCTTATGCATGATGATTATGGATGCATTGTTCCAGTTCGTAGGTGTTGTGGTTTTCCATAAGACATTTATTGAATAATTTTGTTATGGCCTTTAACAGTTGTTCTCCGCCTTCCCTAACTGCCTCAATCACGATGTCGTCATCACCTGGAGCCTTATTGTTTTTCATTTCCGATATTGATTTTAGGACTTCCTCCTCTGTTATGTCAGGCATTTCCTCCGATCCCTGGTTTAAAACTCGAGGGATGTCCTCTGTGCATCTCAGCTGTTCATCATTGCCATATAAATTTGCATAGAAATCTTTCACAGTTTCTAGAATCTCTTGTTTATTTGTGACTATTTGTCCATCTGCGTTTTCCAGTTTAATGATTTCGACGATACACAGGCCTATATCTCTTTTGAGGCAGATGAGAGTAATGTGGCTCAGGATTTATTGAACGCCGATCTGGAGCGTCTTGTACAATTTTCAACGGCACACAATTTGAAGCTGAATGCCAGTAAGTCCATCGGTATGTTGTTCGGTCCAAGGGTAAAGAGAGGGACTGTGGGTAGCAGATTTGAATTTCGCCTTGGCGGTGAAGTAATTTCTAGACAGAGTGAAGCGAGGAACCTTGGTCTTTGGATGGATGAGGGTCTGCGATTTACAAGTCATGTCAACCGGCTCTGTAGGGCCACTTATCCGATTTTAAAATATCTTTTTCATCACAGTCATACTATTAATACTAAAACTAAACTTGGCATTGGTGAAGCCTTGATTGTCTCTAAGGTCTCATATTGTGACACTGTGTATGGTGCGGCCTTGCTTAAGTTTGATTCAGATCGTTTGCAGAGGATCCAAAATTCATGTTTTCGTTTTGCCTATTGCATTCGACCATAAAATTAGCCATAAAATTTCCGAGTCTGGTCAGTTCAAGCTTGAAAAGATGAGGGAGATTCATATCAGGGGGTTAACACATAAAAGTCTAATTTAAGAAATTTCCAAAAGTTACTGCGAGAAACACAAGGCAGGGACAAATGCTTGTTATCCCAGGACATGTTTCAAATATGTATAAACGTAGTTTCGTTTATGCACCTTGCAAATATTATAATGCACTGCCCGAGTACTTGAAAAATAGAAGAAAGCGGTTTTGGGATATTTTTGGCGAAATATGCATTATTTTTGTAAAAACAAATTAGTAGTATTAAGCTTCCAGATTAATGACATGAGTTTATTAAATTGCAGGTGATCCTGAACATAGAAAAGTTGATCCTCAACATACAAAAGCAGACATGTTTAAATTCTCTAAGGAATCATCTTCAGTGTTAATATGTATACAGTTTTAAGATATTAACACTGAAGATCATTTCTTAGAGAACTAAAACATGTCTGCTTTTGTATCTTGAAGAGCACCTGCAATTTAATAAACTAAATTTGAGTGGATGAACGACAGTATCATTTCATATCATTAAACTGATAATTCAGAGTATCGTGGACTACTTCATTAAAATTTCTGATAAATATTTGAGAAAGAAAAATAGCATTGCATTTTCATTTTGTATCCTTATCACCGATTCAGCGGAATTAAAAACTGTCCCTCGTATCATATCGAAAGCTAAAAACAAGCAAACTAATGTCAGAGTTTCAACTAAGAACAACTAATACATTTCCTTTGAGTAACTAAGTATCAGTAGATAGTCTGCCGAAAAAAATACCCTCACATAAAAGCGGAGAAATACGATGTGACATTTAAAGCGAATGACGACGCCCGCCTGGTCGCTCATCCACCACCACCCACCGGTCGGTATGCACCTCCTATAATAATCCGTGAAAATTGAAAATTCCCCCGTTATTCCTGCAATATACTATTATATACATAAAGGTATATAATGTAAGAGACTGAAATTCCAGCTCCGCTTAATCACTAGCGACGGCGTGCAGTTAAATGTCATTTTGTTTAATGTCAACTGACTTTAATCATCATAATTTCTAATTTAATACGAAGTGACAAACTAATGTTTGTCAACTTTAGGTACGATCACACAAATATGAATTTAAAGACGAAATTCCATTTTAATGATCTGACTGAGGTAATACCCCCTATAGAGGTGCGAGGTAATTTCCAGAGACCGTTCTTCTTCCTCAAAAAATATCTGGAGTTTGGGATCGCCAAATGTGCGAAGATGAAAATGTATACAGTTGGTGGACGGAAGTACTTTCAAACGCCTGGACCAGCGACGTTAAGCATGGCCTAAATCTACATACACCTGACATTGTTCTCCTTTTCAAGATTAACGTCGAAATCTCAGCTCCTGCTTCTGTTTTTATATTTTGATCAATATATTTTTTAAAACGAAGGTCTTCGTCAAGATTTGGACGCAGATTCAAGCCACTTTATAGTTTTAGGTTGGATATTCTGCTAGCCAATCAATTGCCCGTCCTACATCAAATATACTCGAAGTAACGTCAATTTGCATATCTGCAGTCACTGTATAAATGCAAGACACATAACAGCAATAATGAAACAAATTGGATATATATCGATATCTGTGATCGTATTTATTACAAGTTCGTCGGCTTGTGGATTCACATATTGCACAAATTCAGTAAAATTGACTTTTTGTCCTTTGATAGTAATCAAAGATTTTGTTTGGACATCAACAACGACACACAAAAACAAAGCCGTGAAATTTAAAATTGTCCATATTTCAAATAAATGTAAATTCAACCAAATAACAGACAGGCGAGATCATGTTTATGCGTGTGGATATTCCACTATAACCATGATGATGATGATAATAACTGTCTGACAGAACTTTATCAACAAACATTGCATGTAGTACATACATATAACATATACGAACCAGTTAGGCAATTATTTTTCATTAGCCTGAAGCGCGAAAAATAGTTAGTCAATATGTATTCAAAACATAACGTTATCTACTGCTAATTTTTTCTGGCCACAACATGTGTGAGTATAGGTATTTCCTGCTGAAGCTTTAGCTATCTAAAACCCAAAATACATAATAGAAGAGAGTTGGTAAATGAACATTATAAAACGGCCATTAAAGCCATTATCACCTTGCCACAGAATCTGATACACAAAACATACCGGTTAAAGCTTCATATTTTGGTATTTCGCCACTTGAAATTAAAGTTTCATCATGAAAATAATTCTATCGACTTAGTTATAAAAGCCACTACATTAATGAGAAAAAGGAAAGATACATTTTTTCGTGAGTATGGGTGCATTTCAACCTTGAAATTTTAATTGGAAAGAAGTATTGAGTTACGTAATTTTAAAGGAAGACAATTTCCCTATCCAAAATTGGTTAGTTAATTATTGAAAATCTCCACCCCCATAGGAAAGGTAATATGTACAGGATGTTCGAAATAAGTAGTCCTAGTATTTCATGACCTGTTTTTGGAGTTGGTGTCATCAATACAAATTCAATTAATTTTCTTGTTTTGAATAAAAGACTGGATTACTTCTCATAATTAATTTTCTGCTATTGCATTGTTATTTCCGGAAGCGTTTTAGAATTCTGACTTTCTTCTGCAGAATTCTCTAAAAGAAACTGAAATTTTTTATCATCAAAATTCAAATAATAAAAATTACGAGTTTTTTTTTACAGAGTTGGGTAAAAAAGTCAGAATGATAAAAAATTCCAAGATGTTTACAGAATTGTGTCAAAAAGATCAGAATGATAAAATATTCCCAGTTTTTTTACAGAATTGTGTGAAAAGTCAAAATGATAAAATATTCCCAGTTTTTATTTACAGAATTATGTAAAAAAGGTCAAAATGATAAAAAATTCCAAGATTTTTTTACATGATTGTGTAAAAAAAGTCAGAATGATAAAATATTCCGAGTTTTTTTTACAGAATTATGTTAAAAAAGTCAGAATGATAAAATATTCCAAGTTTTTTTACAGAATTGTGTAAAAAATGTCAGAATGATGAAAAATTTCAAGTTTTTTAAGAATTGTGTAAAAAAAGTCTGAATGATAAAAAATTCCAAGTTTGTTTATAGAATTGTGTATTTTTTTACACACAGAATTCTTTATCATTCTGACTCTTTTACAGAATTGTGTAGAAGAGTCAGAATGATAAAGAATTCCGAGTTTTTCACAGAATTGTGTAAAAAAAGTCAGAATGATAAAATATTCCGATCTTTTTACAGAATTGTGTAAAAAAGTCAGAATAATATAAAATTCCGGGTTTTTTTTACAGAATTGTGTAAAAAAAACTCGTAATATTTTATCATTCTGACTTTTTTTACAGAATTGTGTAAAAAAGTCAGAATGATAAAATGTTCCGAGTTTTTTTTACAGAATTGTGTAAAAAAAGTCAGAATGATAAAATATTACGAGTTTTTAAGAATTGTGTAAAAAAAGTCAGATTGATAAAAAATTCCAAGTTTGTTTATACAATTGTGTAATTTTTTACACACAGAATTGTGTGTCAGAATTATAAAGACTTCAGTTTTTTTTTACATAGTTGTGTAAAAAGTTAGAGTGATAACAAATTCCGCTATTTTTTATAAAATTGTGTGAAAAAAAAATGAGAATAAAAATTTCTGAGTTTTTTCGAAAATTGTGTAAAAAAGTCAAAATGATAAAAAATTCAGAGATTTTTTACAGAATTGTGTAAAAAAAGTTAAAATGATAAAAAAATTCCGAGATTTTTACAGAATTGTGTAAAAAAGTCAGAATGATAAAGAATTCCGAGTTTTTTACAGAATTGTGTAAAAGAAGTCAGAATGATAAAATATTCCGATTTTTTTTACAGAATGGTGTAAAAAAAGTCAGAATGATAAAATTTTACGAGATTTTTTTACAGAATTGTGTAATTTTTTAAACACGGAATTCTTTATCATTCTCACTCTTTTACAGAATTGTGTAGTTTTTTACACACGGAATTCTTTATCATTCTCACTCTTTTACAGAATTGTGTAAAAGAGTTAGAATGATAAAGAATTCAGATTTTTTTACATAATTGTGTAAAAAGTCAGAGTGATAACAAATTCCGCTACTTTTTACAAAATTGTGTTAAAAAAAATGAGAATGATAAAAATTTCTGAGTTTTTTGGAAAATTGTGTAAAAAGAGTCAAAATGATAAAAAATTCCGAGATTTTTTACAGAATTGTGTAAAAAAAGTTAGAATGATAAAAAAATTCCGAGATTTTTTACAGAATTGTGTAAAAAAGTCAAAATGATAAAAAATTCCAAGTTTTTTTACAAAATTGTGTAAAAAAAGTCAAAATGATAAAAAATTCCGAGTTTTTTTATCCTAAAATAATATTTTATATTGCTCTTCTTCGTTTTCGTAGTTAGAATGATAAAAAAATTCCGAGATTTTTTACAGAATTGTGTAAAAAAGTCAGAATGATAAAAAATTCCAAGTTTTTTTACAAAATTGTATAAAAAAAGGCAAAATTATAAAAAATTCCGAGTTTTTTATCCTAAAAAAATATTTTATATTGCTCTTCTTCGTTTTCGTAGTTATTCCAGTGTTCCAAGATTTATAGTTTCTATTTTGAATTAAAACCATTGTATATAATTATTTTTTACATTTTTTCGGAACACAGTGGGTACCATGAGCAGGCCTAAGAATCGTTAATAATATTTTCAAATTTTGTATACACAACAACAATAGTGTTCTATATACGGTTTGACTGCCATCGAACCTAATTATTCAATACAATTATCCCAAATTTACTTGTATTAGGATATAAAAATGATCAATTGTGGGTATAAACTTACCGAAATGCCTATACTGTACAAGTGTATTCCTTTATCTTTTGAAGGGTTCTCGAATATTTGGAAATGCCGTTTCATTTCAGTTATTATCCGTCTATTGTTTTGAAATATCAAACCTGAGGCAGCAGGAGAAACAGCATAAACAGCAAACAACATCGCACTGATAGAACCTTTCACAATAATATCGACCCATCATATTCTCCATGTAGTCCGTCCCCTTTGTATTATTGTTTATTGTGTATTTAGAATCCATCATTGTTATTATTATAAATACTAAGAGAGTGACTATACATTTGAGTAATACACAACGTTTCAATAATTTGCGAATTGAATTTTTCTCAGGCCAAACACGAATGATACATTTTCAATTTCAGGTATAGTCTTTAAGGCTCATAACTCTGCAGCGAAGGTCGATTCGACAACACTTTACATGAACTTATAACCTTCTTCTTTCACAACCTACCCCAATGCGAGAGATTGCCTATATATTCTGGGACACCCTGTATATTATATAAATAGCTTAGGATAATAAATGTAGTGTACAAAGGATAAATCTTGCAGAGCATGGTTTTTTTGTTAATTTAGATTAATGAGTATAATAAATTAATATAAACAATTTGCTGTGAGCACAACAAAAATTCCTATTTTTATTAAAATTATTTAAACGTATTTAGTTTCCCTAGGGAATCAATACAATTTTCCACCAGTAATTTAGCGAAAAATAATAATTTTTATTCACAAAATTTTCCTGTTTTAAAATGTTATGTCAGATTCAGTTATAATATAAATTTCAAAAATTATTTATTACAGATATTTTACAACTACTGTAATATTTACATATATACCTACATAAAAATAAAATAATTGCTGAAAAAAAAAACAGCTTTCAACGCAATAAATTTATTATTAAAATATTATGTATAGGTACTTTAAAAAATATAGGTAGACATTTTAATTTTGAACTAGCATATTTTAATCATTATTTAAATTTAACAGTATTGGTGTTATAGTAGACTCAGGGCTGTCCTCGGCGTATTTGACGCCTGTGGATTACTAAAAGTAATGCACCCATTCCATGAGAAAATACACGAGATTTGTAGTGTGAGCAGATTGGTGAGAATGCACAAGGGTCACCTTTTATATTTTTCAATAAGAGCAGTCTCCCCCCAGTTCGATCTTTACAGTCTAAATAGCGCGCATTTCAAAAAAGGAAGTTATGATGCCGCATCCTGTATAATCGCATTGACATCATCTAAAATATTAAAATTATCTTCATGAATAGGTTGAAAATTAAACATATAATATATTTTGTTTACTTTAATATTTTATTCTATAATTCATTGATACGCCTCTGTATCTCGAATTCCACAGTAGAGTACAAATAAATATTGTAAATCGACCCTATTATATCAGTTTGTGCTTTTAAAATAAACTCGTGGATTATATTATTCTCTAAATTATTATTATTGTCCAACAATGTTAATATTTCATTTTTGAGTGTATCAAAATTTTAATCATTTTAAGCGCCAAATATATTAAATCCAAACAAAATGGTTGTAATGTTGTTATAAATACAATTTTCTATTTAGAATGCATTGGTTTTGATAAATATACGTGAAATATAGTGGTAAATTCAAGTTTCCTGCTTTTAAAAAGTTCTATTCTATCGAACATCAAATGGGACACCCGGTATACAATATTCTCAATCGCTAGGAAATTCAATTCTGAACCAAAGTTGTTCTACTGTCTTTTATCCTAATGTTAAAAATGACAAAGTTGCCGATGATTTCTCAAATTCGTTAAGGTACGTTCAATAAGTCCGTAGTATGACACATAGATGGCGTTACTAGAATTTGTGCCATATGATTTTATTTAGTACTAACCTTCAGACGATACGTGTATAAATTTGACAGCAATCTGACTATTGATTCGTGAATTAGAGCAAAATTCAACAACACACATACACTATTGGACAAAAGTAGAGCTACAAAGTGCTTTTATTTCTTTGAATTTGAAAAACTATTTAAATATTATTGTAATCCCCAGTTAATTTTAATGAAATATTATCCCCAATATTAGTAATATTTCACAATATTTTGGCACACTTTAAACGAAATGCAGTTACAGAAATATTTATAATTATAAAGATCGACGAAATGAAGTGCGACAAAAGTAAAGCAACAAATTGTGTCAACAGTATTTTATTTTACATATTACGATTAAAACACATTAAACACATTTATTAATTAAAAGAGCTACAAATATTATGTTAATAATTAATAGAATATCCATTATTATTTGCCAGCATTGAAGCAATCAATTTTTGGACAGTATTTTCGGAAAGGTTATTCCAAACTCCATTGATTTTATTTACAAATGATGGTATATTTGTGAATACTTGTGTACGAATTCCACGCTCAACTTCTTCACATAGATTTTAAATAAAATCAAAGGTCTGAGGATATAGTGCCGCCCACTCCAAAACCAGAACGTTATTTTCTTGAAACAACTCTTAAACAATTAGGAAGTGTTTTGGATCGTTATCCTATTAGAAAATAAAATGCCACGGCATTTCCCACTCTGCATAAGGCAACATTACATTTTGCATTAGATGTCTATAGACAAATCGATCCATGGTGTCATTAATGAAGTTTAAAGGACCCACTCCATTCCATGAGAAACAACCCCATGGAAAACACTGCCTTTACCTGTGGGTGTAACGTATTTGGGATGAAACCTTGGATTGATTGGCCATCTTATATGCTTCATTCTATCAGAATTGAAAATTTTATAACGCGTTTCATCGCTAAATAACACTTTCTGCCAATCGTCTACTCTCCAATTTAAATGTCCACGTGCAAATTCAAGCCTAGCCAATCCATTTCTTGCCGAAATAAGCGGCTTTTTCGCCGGGCGTCGACTAAATAACTTTGCGTCTACCAACCTTCTTTGAACTGTCCATGGACTATCCTCAATTTCGGGAATTTCAACAATTATTCTAGGTGCAGACATCCAGGGATCGTTTTGGGAAATTCTTTTAATGCGTCTGTTTGTCCTAGTTGTTGTTTTTCTCGAGCTTGCCGATTTCGGTATATTCTCTAAATGTCCCCTTTCATTGTAAGTTGAAATTATTTTGGATACGCTGGCTCTGGGTAAAAACAAACGGGCTTGCAATTGGGCTTGTATTGTACCTTACAAGTGTGCAATCACTACTCTCTGTTTTAATTCTTTCGAAATTGGAATACCTCTTGGCATCCAGCACAGAAATAATAATTAAACATAAAATAAACTCAGCAAAAATATTTTAACCTCTACTGTCGCTAAAACCTTTCTTTTTTAGGCAAATATTAAAATGTTGCTTTACTTTTGACGCATTACAATATTGTATTCAAAGTTTACGTCAATATCAGTTCATTTGTTTTGATTGTTGGAAAAAGCAGTTGCCGTCGATAATAGCAGCCTACGTTGATATTTAAGACACGACGTATTTAAATACGCTATCATGCATTTAATATTATAAAATAGAGATTTGTCTAATTTTTCGAAAGTGTTGCTCTACTTTTGTCCAATAGTGTATATATGCAAAGATGTAAAATTAAATTCCAATAAAAGTAAGGAAATTTGTCAGAAAAAATTGTAGTGGGCAATTTGACGTACATTCTTAAGATATTTTATTAACATAATTATGATAGCATTCCTCATTCCTTTAGAACCTCGTTTACTTACGTTAATAATGCCATTATACATTTCGATATTGATGGTATGCGTTAAACTCATCATGAACAATCATTAAGGTCCCATAAATGGAAAAATAAATAAAGTTAAATAACACAAAACGATTTATATATTTTCATTTGAAATAAAACCTCTACATTCCGCATAATACAATAATTGAACTGGAGTTGGATAATGCAATAAATTTTACGATAAAATATTGTATGAAATAAACGCATCTCGCGTCATGACCAGTTTTAAAATTATTGGAATGGGTGGTATTAGAGGACATAGAGTCATAGGCGGCGCTTGAGGAGATAATCCATGGCAATTTTTATGTTGCTTGAGAATATTTACGATTCAATTCAAATTTAGAACACGTTCTCTGTAAATTTATTTATATCCGTAAATAGAGGGTGTTCAGAAACATAATTGAGAAACGAAGACAGCAGCTTGTAGAGAAAATTTCATGCCAATTCGCCATATATCAACCCAACGCAAAAAAGTGCTTGCCCCTGTTGTTTCTAAACGCATTACAACCGGCTTGAATTTGTTCCCAAAGTTGATCTCGTTTATCCCCAAGCACCACATTCGCATAGATTTGGATATGGAGACTTTGGTGGCCAAGCAACTGGATCTGCTCTGACCGTCCAATAGTAACGTTCAGATATTCACTTAGGTACGTCTTTAATGCACCGGACTACCACAGACTTTATCTTCAAGCAAATCATGTAAAGTATTTTGAAGAAAACTAAGCATTAATAGCACAGGTCCTAGTAGAAAGTTCCAAATAGTAATGGTAAAATTATCTTGATCTTGAGAGGGACACAAATTTGTGACTAGCTTTCTAACATAACATCAAATTTGTTCTACTTTTAATACAATGGATTCTTCTCTTAATTGATCATGTCTTCCAGTGTCAGGATTCCTTTTGTGTGGTACTCTCGATCCCATTTCTGTCAACCTCTGACGCAAAGCAGTGAAAGCACTATGAGCAGAATGTCTCCGATACGGAAATGTCGTGGCATATCGATGTGCCGCTGCTTGAACATTACAATGCAGTTTCGTCATAAACTAAATGCATATCGGCATATTCTTTATTCTTATTGATTTAAAGTTGACATTCCATGACCTAGTTGTCCATTACTGCCATGAGATTGGTTATGCAAAAGTGCCCAAGACAAAAAACACAAAAATTGATGACCATTTATGTCTAAAATAGTCTACCCTTTTTGATTCTCATACTAAAAATAACAAAAAGTCGAAGGTAAAAAAAATTAGATAGAAAATACATTTCGACCCCATTAAATATCACGTCTATGGTTCTAACTGAAACATCGTTTTCTCATTAAAATACTGAGCGTTACATCCTCATCCACAACCTAAGTTTCATGTTGTAGATAAGCTGAAATGTAAATAATTAAAAAAAAATCAAATTTTAAAAAGCACTGACATGAAATCATTCCCAGACCTTGTTGTCTTCATTTACAGTTCCCCCCTGTATAATAAAGGAGAAAGAATTTTGTCATATAAAGGACTCAATTACTGACTTTATCCATACACGGGATTTTGTTTAAAATTAACTGAGCCTCAATTTGTTTAACCAGACTGAGGCATGAGTGCACAGATCCTCACGATATCATTTCACACGAAATTAGTTCTTTGCATTAGTTCGCTGCATTAATTTTCAGCATAGCAAAGAAAATTAGTTCTCAGCATAGCCAATCCAATTAGTTTTCTCTATTAGTTCTCAGCATAGCCAACAAAATTAGTTCTCAGCATTAGTTCTCATCATAGCCAACAAAATTAGTTCTCTGCATAGCCAACACAATTAGTTTTCTGTATTAGTTCTCAGCATAGCCAACACAATTAGTTCTCTGCATTAGTTCTTATCATAGCCAACAAAATTAGTTCTCAGTATAGCCAACACAATTAGTTTTCTGTATTAGTTCTCAGAATAGCCAACAAAATTAGTTCTCTGCATAGCCAACACAATTAGTTTTCTGTATTAGTTCTCAGCATAGCCAACACAATTAGTTCTCTGCATTAGTTCTTATCATACCCAACAAAATTAGTTCTCAGTATAGCCAACACAATTAGTTTTCTGTATTAGTTCTCAGAATAGCCAACTAAATTAGTTCTCAGCATTAGTTCTCATCATAGCCAACAAAATTAGTTCTCTGCATAGCCAACACAATTAGTTTTCTGTATTATTTCTCAGCATAGCTAACACAATTAGTTCTCTGCATTAGTTCTTATCATAGCCAACAAAATTAGTTTCAGCATAGCCAACACAATTAGTTTTCTGTATTAGTTCTCAGCATAGCCAACACAATTAGTTATCTGCATTAGTTCTTATCATAGCCAACACAATTAGTTTTCTGTATTAGTTCTCAGAATAGCCAACAAAATTAGTTCTCAGCATTAGTTCTCATCATAGCCAACAAAATTAGTTCTCTGCATAGCCAACACAATTAGTTTTCTGTATTAGTTCTCAGCATAGCCAACACAATTAGTTCTCAGTATAGCCAACACAATTAGTTTTCTGTATTAGTTCTCAGAATAGCCAACAAAATTAGTTCTCAGCATTAGTTCTTATCATAGCCAACAAAATTAGTTCTCTGCATAGCCAACACAATTAGTTTTCTGTATTATTTCTCAGCATAGAAAACAAAATTAGTTCTCTGCATTGGTTCTCAGCATAGCCAACAAAATTAGTTCTCTGCATTAGTTTTCAGCATAGCAAAAGAAAAATTAATTCTCAGCGTAGCCAATGCAATTCGTTTTCTGTATTCGTTCACAGAATATCCAACAAAACTAGTTCTCGGCATTAGTTCTCAGCATAGCCAACAAAATTAGTTCTCAGCATAGCCAACACAATTAGTTTTCTGTATTAGTTCTCAGAATAGCCAACAAAATTAGTTCTCTGCATTAGTTCTCAGCATAGCCAACAAAATTAGTTCTCAGCATAGCCAACACAATTAGTTTTCTGTATTAGTTCTCAGCATAGCCAACAAAATTAGTTCTCTGCATTAGTTTTCATCATAGCCAACAAAATTAGTTCTCAGCATAGCCACCACAATTAGTTTTCTGTATTAGTTCTCAGCATAGCCAACAAAATTAGTTCGATGCATTAGTTTTCATCATAGCCAACAAAATTAGTTCTAAGCATAGCCAACACAATTAGTTTTCTGTATTAGTTCTCAGCATAGCCAACAAAATTAGTTCTCTGCATTAGTTCTCATCATAGCCAACAAAATTAGTTCTCAGCATAGCCAACACAATTAGTTTTCTGTATTAGTTCTCACAATAGCCAACAAAATTAGTTCTCAGCATAGTCAACACAATTAGTTTTCTGTATTATTTCTCAGCATAGCCAACAAAATTAGTTCTCAGCATAGCCAACACAATTAGTTTTCTGTATTAGTTCTCAGCATAGCCAACAAGATTAGTTCTCAGCATAGTCAACACAATTAGTTTTCTGTATTATTTCTCATCATAGCCAACAAAATTAGTTCTCAGCATAGCCAACACAATTAGTTTTCTGTATTAGTTCTCAGCATAGCCAACAAGATTAGTTCTCAGCATAGTCAACACAATTAGTTTTCTGTATTATTTCTCAGCATAGCCAACAAAATTAGTTCTCAGAATAGCCAACAAAATTAGTTCTCTGCATTAGTTCTCAGCATAGCCAACAAAATTAGTGTTCTGCTTTAGTTCTCAGCATAGTCAACAAAATCTGTTCTCTGTAAATAATCCATTTAAAACAAAACCAACTGTTGTTATATTTGGTGTGTTTTAATGGGTGTTGAAATATTAGTTGCATGCGCTTACAAATTATTGTATCGCCTGCAAAATAATATCTCCGGAGATTTAAAACAAAAACAAAAAAGCTGCCAGGACATATTTCCTCATTCTGTAGCTATACCTGGAACGAAGGTACAGGGAATAAAAAATAAACGTCAAAACAAAACAGAACCAGGGAAAATACGACAACGCGCCCCGAGTTCAATTTATACCTACTCTTGTATTTGACCGGTTTCTAGGAAGCCTCCACCCGCTCTGCTGCTGCGTTTTTACCCTATACCCCAACTCCAGTGGGAAATTTGTAAAATCTCATCGTTTTTATTAATCTTTTACAGAGCACAAGCAAAAGCTCGAAAATGTATTTGAAATAATATGATTGTGTTTGTTATGCGATTGGGTGAACATGGTAGGAAACGAGCATTTATTTGTTCTTTGTTTATGAGTTTTATGCTTCAAATACTAATAATTAATTAATCAAATGAATTCACCTGTGATGAAATGGTTGGTTTACTACTGACAACTGTCGCGTATGTTTAAACTCTACCTCTATATTGTGTAACTGGCATTTATTTACTTATTGTCATTACATGTCATTACCAAAAAAGGTTTACACAAGTCATATTAAATACTAAAATATTACATAACACAACATAAAAACATAGAAATGTTATTTTTGTATCTGGTATTGTGGTTGTGAATTTCATCATGCCTTATGTACAGATTGTAAGTATTTTTCACATACATAATTGAATTGTAGATATAGAGACACAGGAGTGAAATTATTTTACATTCTTTAAATTTAGGTCTGACATCCTCTCTAAACTTTAAATCTGTCATTATTCGAACCACTCATCTTTGGATTGAGAATACCCGACTAGCATGACAAGAGTGTCCCCAAATTGACAAAGCATATGAAGCCACACTGTGAAAAAGGCCAAAATATGCTGATTTCAAAACATTAAAAGAGATTTCACCCTTCAAGCTTCGCAACATGAACACAACCTTAGACAACTTGGCAATGGTAACATCGACATGACCCGCCCAGGTTAGCTTTTGGTCCAAAGTGACACCCAAAAACTTTACCAGACCATCAGAAACAGCAACATCCGTCTCACGTAATGTAAATATTTTAGTAGCTGTTTTATTGGCATTCATACAGAGTTTGTTAGCTGCAAACCAGTCAGCAACTCTCGACTGTGAATTAATCATACTTGAGGCCAGAACATCACTCGACACTTCAACATCGACAATAGCTGAATCGTCTACAAACAATGTCAGGTCAGAGCATGGCAGATGTAGCAGTAAATCATTAATGAAAATCAAAAACAATAGCACCGAGCCCTGTGGGACTCCACAAGAGCTCAACAAGGGCTGAGAAGACTTTGACTCAAACATCGTTACAACATTCCTACCAGTGAGATAGGAACTCAGCAAACGAATCGAATTCGCACTCATACCGTATCGCTCCAGTTTACCCAACAAGATATCGTGTGAGACGCAATCAAACGCCTTTGTTAAATCAAGAAAAGAAGCCCCCACAAGCCTTCACATTTAAACTAACTACCGATGTTTGTATTTTGTATGGTGGCATCACTGAAAGAATCAATAGAAGATCAAAAAAGAAGAAAATCTCTCTCTTTACAGAGCGCGGTAGTTCATTGGCCAATGAAAGCAACAGCACAGGACTGCAAACTGTGCCCTGCGGAACTCCAACAGTAACACGTTTCCACTGTGATGTGCTCTCAATAATGTGTATAAATACAAAATTTTCCGACAAGATATACTATCAAATAATCAAAAATATATGACCTGCATAACGAATTTTCATCATTTCCAATAAACTAACGTCACAAACTAACTACTTTATTCAAAAATTAGAAAAAAAAAGTATTGTCAGATTTGATAACAATTTAGATGTATCATCCGCGTACATAAATGGTCTTGCAAATGTAAGCCGCTGATGCAGCTCATTAACAAATAAAAGCAAAAGAAGGGGGCCCAGGACACTTCCCTGAGGAGTGCCGATATTAATGTCCTCATAATCAGATAACTCTGAGTCTATACTGACACGAAATCTACGCCGATTCAAGTATAAAAAGATTCAGTCGTTGACGTTTGCCCTCACACCCATACAGCATAGCTTGGTCGACAGAATATTGCTGCAATGGTTCAGCATAAACCAACTGTTTGAGACGACCCCATAAACAAAAATAACATCACATTCTAAATAAAAAGTATTTGTCATATTATGATTCAAATTAAAATATTAATTGCAAAAAGTATTTTTTAATTCCTGAAATTTGGTACGGGGATATGAAATTGCATTCTAAACAACTTTTGTTAGTAGAATTTTAGCGTATATTGTAATATAAAGTTGACGATGATTTTCATAAAATTGTTTATAAAACGCCCTGTACAGCATGGATTTAACTCATTTTTTGTGTACCTTAGTTTTAAAACAAGCAGGACTCATTCCCCAAATGTCATTCCAAAATTCAAAAACTTTTTGTCCGTCACACCTCTTGTTACATCTATCCTGGGACACACTGTACATATAAGTATATATGGGTTGGTTGAAAAGTATTGAAAACGACACGAGTAGTAGAGCAATCAAAATTTATATGTCATTTTAATATCTCATCTGTGCCTTGACCACACAAACATTTTTATTTCCGACTAGCAATTAACTCCTTGTTTACAAGCCCGTTGAAGTTGACGCGTCATTGTATTTTTGTACAATGAAATGACCCAAAGATTGTGATAAAAATCAGCAACAGAAGTCCTTAACAAATGCTACGAGTCTTCAAGGAATCTACTCCCATGAAACTCAAATACAAACGTTTACAGTGGACTGAAGCTGGTTGTTCAGCTCCAAAACAGGTTAGTTCAAATTCAAATTTCTTTATTTCAGTCATAAATTGTACATTTCTGTACATAGACATGTCAATATGTAAACAATAATGTTTAAAATAAAAACACTCATAATAACATTCAGAGAAAAAAATAAAATAAATAAACAACAAATGAACAATTACAATCGCTAAAAAAACTACCGTCTATTAGTATCAACAAACTCCTGAAAGCTGTAGAACACGTTATCAATCAAATACAGCTTTAATTTTCTTTTAAATTGTGTCTCAGTTAGGCAACCCTTGACGTCCTCGGACAGGAGATTATAACATTGGTAGCCCGCGTATTTTGATTTTGATTTTGTAAAATTCGTGTTTGGGACGAGGCAAGCACAATCGGTCCCTTCCCCTAGTGGAATACTCGTGGTTGTCTCCACACGTACGCGCGCCATCTTTATTTTTGTAAATATGACAGAGCGTTTTATATAGGTAAATAGATGGGACTGTGAGCAAACGACTTTGTTTAAAAGCCTCCCTACAAGTACCCCTAAAAGGAATATTAAAAATGCAACGCACTGCCCGTTTTTGTAGTATAAACACTCTGTCAATCATACTAGACCTGCTCCAGACCACTATACCATACGCAATTGCTGAATAGATCAATGCATAATATATTGAAAGTAAGACATGCACATTCATGCAAGTCTTCAGCGAATTAATAATATATAAAGACGTATTAAATTTTTTACAAAGGTGGTCTATATGCGTTACCCAGCTGAAATCCGGATCAACAAAAACTCCTAGCAGTTTAGCAGAATCTGATAGAAGAAGATGGATATGATCAAACTTTATGTTGAGATCCAATGTTCTGAACTTATTAAAGTGTATAGCAACTGTTTTGTCAAAGTTGATCATCAGCCTGTTACTCCGACACCACATTCGAAACTCATCGAGCATGACATTTATCTTATGTTTTAGAATTTCAGGATCCCTGTCAGATAATAAAAGAGTGGTGTCATCAGCATACATGTACTGAAAACCGTGTGTGATATTTGCAGGAAGATCGTTAATATAAAGTAAAAATAGCACTGGGCCCAGTATACTTCCCTGAGGAGTGCCCAGATCAACATTTAAGAAGTCTGATACAACAGATTCAATTTTAACCGCGATTTTTCGGTCCTTCAAATAAGAATGTATCCACTGATTGATCGGTCCACGTCGTATGCCAACTTGTTCTAATTTTTGGCATAGAAAGTCCCTATCAACAACGTCAAATGCGCTGGACAAATCGAATAAAAGAGCCACTACATGGGAGCCGTTATCAATCAGATCGTGAACCTGTTGAACAAATTCGACGGTGCAGGTTTCAGTGGAAAAACCTTGTCTAAATCCGTGCTGACAACCGCTTAACACATCACACTGGCTTAAAAATTCAAAAATTCTCTCGGCCACAAGCTTCTCAATCACCTTCGACACAGTGCTTATTAAAGCTATTGGCCTATAATTTGCGATGGCTTTCTGGTCACCCTTTTTATGTAATGGGATGATTACGGACCTCTTCAGTTGCTCCGGAAATCTCCCATGATATACAGACATACTTGACAACTCCGCTATTATGGGATAGAACACGTCAGAAGATTCCTTTAATACCTTTATTGGAATACTGTCTATACCCGTAGATTTTTTATATTTATATGTAAATATGTAAATCCAGCTTATTGAGCATAGTGATCTGAAAACCCAATGTTAAAGTTTGATACCTCAGTTGATCCTGGAATATTTGTAATAATAGACTGAACCGTTTTTGAAGATATCTGTGCGACGGGGAATCAACAAGCGATGATAGACCGAAAGACTCAATAACATCCCATAAAAGTTTTCGGCTGTAAAGGCATCGCCCACCCATTTCATCAATGTTGAAATCACCACATATGAAGAGAATTTCATATGTATTAAAAACATCAGACAAAAGTGCCTCCAATCGAGAACAAAAGACATTCACATCCCCTGAGGGTGATCTATATATTGTTATAACGCATACTACTTTGTCATAAATAATAGCACAACACTCAAAATCAATCTCTACAGAAAATTTGGTTACACTAATTAACGGTTCACACAAAAAATGTACATCATTTTTTACAAAAATAGCTGAGCCACCATGAGAGTGTGAGGCGCGACAGAAACATTACATTAAAGTGTAGTTAGTTAGACTGTGACAAGTGGCATCAGTTTTTTGGGATGCAAAAGAAATTTTGTTGATTGGGTGATCTTACAAAAGGTTCAACAATTAATTCTAAAGTGTATTGGAGCTTTTGGACAAGAAAATAATAAGTGTTCATCAATATACTGCAGGTGTCCAGGCAAGTACGAATTGCTTGAACACCCATCGTATTCATTTGGCTCGCAGCGATTTTGTGGAATCGAATGAAGAAGCTGTGTAACACTATTTTGCAGAGCTTCCGGTAAAGCATTACTGAGATGGTATAAAATTATTGGACGATCATTGGAATAAGTTTAAGTAAAGGGAGACTATTTGAATCAAAAAAGTAATTGCCTTAAAAAATTCACTATTTTCATTTTTGCTTTCAATACTCAATATTGAATTATAGACTTATGAGAAAGCCTTCTCATAAGTCTATAATTCTTTGCATTTGTCGATGAATTTAGTGAAGTTCTTAGTGGATTTAATATGCAAATAAACTGACCTTAGTATCCGCTTCAAGGTCTGGCTCTGCATACGCATATACCATCACTGTTCGCCTCTCGAAAAGCCATTTATTATAAACTTGTTTTCTTCTCAACAAACATTTAGTTCATCTTAGTCTAGCAACACGAGGCGATCTATTAAGAAAATCACTGATTTTAAGTACAAAATAATCTCCACAATCACTTAAGTACAAAATTACACAATTAGTGTGGTAAATGAGAGTTTTCTGTCGCGACAAAATAACCTGACAACAACCGTCCATCTGAGCGTCGCGTCGTCAGACGTCCGTATGGAGCGTCCATCCAGCCGCCCCCGCTTCTTATACGTTAGGGGGGAACGAGGGGTGGTTCGTAGAAATATGGAGGCTGCGCGCGTTCTCCATAGCAACGCTATGCGAGAGAACGGATCATAATCATATCGCGACGCTGATGCCTGTTTTCCACCCTCACTACCCTGGTCCCTTTACATTTCCAGTGTGTGCGGTCCCCATAGTGTGGCTGTTATATTTTTGTGGGTCAAGGGGGGAGGAGGAGAAGGTTAGAAACAACGCTCGTTGCAACACTAGAACCCCCCTCATAGTCTCGATGTTCAAACATCTCCCTCTCTACTACTGGAGGCTTTTACACACGTCATATTGCTGATAGTTGGGGTGGTATGTGATGTACAGTGTATCACGGAAATCTACCACAAATAAGTTAGTTCTTTTGCAATACACAAAGCGACCGGTAAAGTTATGTAAGAAACCAAACCGAAGTTATTTTGAATCTCTGTGCAAACTTTTTGTGTTTTTTTTTTTCTAAAATTGGCGGATTCATTTGCACCAATGAAAACATTTATCGACTATTTTACTTATCAAGTTAATACCTACTACAAGCAAGTGTTTTAATGTTAGTCTTCTGATTCCCTACAGTCCAATACAGCGACTTCTCCAGCTTCGTTTCTCCCTATTTCATTTGAAGTTTTTTATTCGCCACCAATCTCATCCATGATAAATTAAATTGTTTATCACTTTTACTTTCAGTAGACCCCTAGGGTCTTGATAATACCGAGATAATTTTGTCATAGAGAATGCCGAAACCGTGTTGCTTGATAGTAGCCCAAGGCCGCAGGCCGAGGGCTATTATCCTTGAGCAACTCGCTTGAAGGATTCTCTATGACAAAATTTTGAGTATCTATCAAGGCCCGAGGAGTATTCGATAAGATAATGTTTTACTTTGTAGATATCAAAAATTTGATTGTCAATCTGACGTTTAATAATTTTCAATACAAAATGTATTAGTTTTAATCAAACAAATATTATTCATTTTTATTTAAAACTACAGTTGTCAAAAGTACAATTGGTAAATGTTAAATTGGAAGAAGAGTTTGCTGAAGTTGACGGATTGTTAATTTCCACTGTTGAAGAAATTCCTCGCATGGTGTTGATGATTTCACCATGGCGTTCTTGATTAATATTCAAGTACGGTTTAATTGAATTAGAGCTGCTATGTCCTGTTATTTTTATTAATTGCTGTTCAGGAATTCCTTTATTTGCCAAATGGCTAACTGCAGTTGATCTGTTCGAATGATTGGATATCTTTTTACATTTAGTGTCAAACCAGTAGCTTGCGCGGATGGTTTGGTCCACGTATTAATTGTGTTCTTGCTTACCGGTATATTGTCAAACCATGTGTCACTTTCGGATTTCCAGAAATGATTTGGTCTCAAGCATAAACGACTGGAAGTAATATTTTTCCCCCTTTTGGACAATGATTTATGGAATAACCGAACAGGGCATGCACTTTCGTTTGCAATATTTGGAACAAGCCACTTACTATTTGTACAAATTTTCGATCCTCCTTGGCATGTTTTACTGAATATTGGATTGTATTCAATTCTGTTGGTTGGCGTTCCATCATTATTTTTCTCATTCGTGAAATAATCTATAAGGCAATCAGCTGGTTCACGACCTCGCCAAGCTAACTCAACATCTACAATATGATAAAAATGTTTTTGTAAACCTTCTGGTTTCCATAATCCAATGATTCTAGCCAAATCACTTGAACTCAAATTTGATGAACTGTATTTTCGTTTGTTTGGATCCTGCTGTAATCTTTTACGTTTTGCATTTCTTGCAGCTCGTGCATTTTTGGATATCACACTGGTAAACGGATCGAATACAATTTTGAAGCCATTGAAGTATTTTTCCTGGAGTAGCCCTCCATGGGCATTGATAACGGCCTGACAACGCAGTGGCATACTTCTCACTACATCAATCCATGAGGAATACATATTCGCATAAATTATTTTGCAAAATCCGTTATTTCATGCTGGACTAACCCTTCAGAAATGAGCTTGAGCAACTTGATCCGAAGTGGAAAAAATACGTTGAAACTGAAGTTCGTCCTGTAAAAGTGGTATCGAAAACTTCTTTCAATGACATCATGTATATCTACGTTTATTTTTGGACAATCTGTATCTAAATATCAAGAAGGAAGTGGGGGATCGCTAGTAGTGGGGCCGAACATAGTGCAAGTGAGACAGAACAGGGTATTGAGGGGTAAAACCGTGGAGGATGAGGGGAGTAGAGTGTCGGTCTCGGGGAATTGCTCTTTTACTGCCTCTCGTGTGATCGAAAAGTGACCCGATATTGATAATAAACGGTGGTTTCAGTTTAGTCGCACGTTTTGTCCGATCGAATATGAATGAAGGGAAAAATAAGGGGTTGTGAACGGTGTGGCGGGTGGAGGATAGGGAGCATTAAGGGGGTGGGTAAGTTAAAGCAGGATGGCTCGTAGATAGATGGATGCTGATGGATACACACTTTGTATGTATGGGGTTTCAAGAGTTGTTTCGAGTGGAAATAGAATAAGGGGTCAAGGTGTGCTTTTTTTTTGTTGGGTGGGTAATAGGGGTGTGAATTTAGTATAGTACAATGTTGTGGGGGTTAGCGCTGCTTGTGGTTATTTATAATAAGTCATTAGGTTGAGAGCTGCAGTTGATAACACTTAATTAAAGTTTTTATGCCTGTTAACGTAACATTCATAATTAATGTAGGCGTATAGTTTGGTCTAATTTTGAAGCTTTTGATACAACGAAAACATTTAATTGAACGGTTAAATTTATTACGATGAAGGGATGAAAAATTTTGAGCTTGATAAACCAGTCCCATCTCCATCAAGGCTAACATAAGTAAATGTTTTGAGGCACTGCTTTTCTTATTTTACGTTAACGATCTTCCTATGAATATAACGCATGGTTCCCTTTATATGTATGCTGATGACACCACCATATTATTGTCTGACAGGGATCCTAAAGTCCTCAAGCAAAAGATCAATGTCACACTCATTGATTTAAGAACTGGTGCCAGAAAAATCGACTGATCAACAATTACGATAAGACAGTCGCTTTGCACTTTGATAGATACAGAACTCTGGACTTTGATATCAGTTTTGATCAGATCCGATTATCGATGTCAAGGTCCACCAAACATGGGAATCCTGAATCTAATACCTTAGGATTCAGGAAGAAAACCGTCGGACGGTTTGCCACGCAAACATGATTTTGAAATCCCATTTGAAGTGGTCATTGCAGACCGTCAAAATTGGCTAAATGGGGAACCACGATTCCCAGAAAACACATCCGTCTGGTATACGGACGGTTCAAAACGAATAGAAGGGAACACAGGCATGGGAGTATACGGGCCAAATTGCAGGCTCTCTGAATCTCTCGGGAAAAGTCCCACTATATTCCAAGCAGAGATCAACGCTATTAATCGTTCTGCTCAAGAACACCTGCAGAGAGGCATCCCGGAACGGCAGATCAATATTATGTCAGACAGTCAAGCTGCGTTAAAAGCACTGAGGTCGTACACGTTCACGTCAAAGCTAGCATGGGAATGCAAACAGACCCTAAAGCAAATGGCAGCTCAGGGGAAAAAAATTACTCTGACATGGGTGCTAGGACATGAAGGCATAGAGGAGAACAAAGCGGCGGACCAACTTGCAAAAGAGGGCGCAAATGCTCCGTTCTGCGGCCCGGAACCCATCTTTGGCCTTCCAAAAAGCCATATGAAGGAAGAACTTCGGAAATGGGAAAAGGAACAACTTAAGTCCTACTGGAGAAACACTCCAGGCCTAAGACAATCAAAAAGGTTTATCAAACATTCAGAGGCCAACGCAGGAAAGCTTATTCAACTGGAGAGAAGCGACCTAAGGCGAATTACAAGCCTTTTTACGGGACACCACCCAGTGAAGTACCATCTCAAAAAGATGGGCCTAACCGAGGACGACACTTGTCGGTTTTGCGAAGACGCAACACAATCACAACAAGGGTTATCTTTAATTCCTATTTTATTTAAATGTGCTGGAAAACAGCCATGGTTCAGTTTAATTGGTGTAATTGTTGACGAGTAAAACCGACTGACGTTGAAATCAAATATATGTGGTTATATCTTTTTTGCATGGCAAATGAGGATGGATTTTAAAATAATGGTTGTTGGAAGACTTCAAATGATCGTTCCATAGCTTTTCCCAGATTTTATAAATATTTTTTTTTCAAAAATTGTATATTTGCAGATCAAAATCTAAAGGATGCATCAGAAATTCGTAAATACACTGAGGCACAAAAAAGTTACACTTGTTTTTATGTAATCAGAGTACTGCAGAGAGCGTCCTATACAACTCACATCAAAATTATCAACAAATTCAAATTCCTCGCTTCCAAAACCCTCCCACCACATAATTCCATGCAAAAATATTGGTTCAAAACTAGATTATTTAGGTAAATCGAAAACGATATTACCACTTTGGCAGCCCTGTATCTCGGTGATTATCTACTTTTGAACTAAGGTAAGTGTACTATTAATTATGGGACACCCTGTATTTTGTACAAAGTCATTGATATTTCTTATATATTAGGATAAGCTTACTGTTGCATTTGCGTTTCTTATTTTGTTATTAATTATAATTAGGCATTACCCCTGAATAAATAAAATAAATATTTGGGAACAAAAAGGAAGAATTGTCGAATTTTTGATACTTTCACCAAAAATGAGCTTCGTCGCAAAACAGAATTTTTCATTTGAGGCTATTCGAAAGCCCAAAATCCGCGACTAAAACGTAAACCAACGTCACCCAGCTTCAATTCTTGAATGAACTGTATTTTATACGGTTTTAAAGCAAGATCACGCTTCAAAATACGCCACAACGTTCCCTAAGAAATGCCGAAACCTTGATGACGACGACGAATTGCTTGATCATCGTTTTCACAAACACTCATTGCTACTGCAGCAAAATTCTCATTATTACGAATGTATTATGAATGTCCAATAGTATAAATCTGGTTCGGATTTGGTGATGGTTTCACAAATGGTGCGTTCACCAACAATTTTGAACTGGCGAGCACTAAGTTTCTACAATTATTTTTCAGGGGTATGTCACACAAAAAATGTCATAAAGCCAGTTGACACATAAGAACTGTCAAAACAACTAAAATGATTTCATGTCCGTAAATATAATAAATGAAAAATAACTTAATGCCAAATAATGGCATTAAACATCGACGGCAGAACGCTTGGAGACCACCGTCCGAGCATTGCTGAAACCCAAATATTTGGGAGATGCTGGCAGAAGGATAAAATGGTCTCCTGCTAGCGTTTTGTGTTCATACTATTTTTATTTATATTTATATCTATTTATACGACTGGTTTCACCTATACATTGAGTTTGTTCGGCCTCTGCATGGTATAGGATATGCATTACTATGTACATGTAGATGATACGTGTTTACCTGTGTCTACTGTTGTGTATCCTATTGTGTGCTTAAATGCAGGCCGATATTTGAAGATGGGCAACGACTATGGTACTCTGAAGAGCTCATAACAAGAGCGAAACGAATTCGTCAGTATCTGTCGACCCTCGGTCTGGTTCTATTGAATTAGACTGGGGCCGTGCTAAATTAAACAAAATTCCTTATGTATGTGAAACCAGCATTTTAGTCCGCTTTGCCATTAAGTTATTTTTCATTTGTCAAAACAACCTTATTGAAAAAAGTACGTCCTATTGGATTTTCCGTTATAGACAAATGAGCATACATTACTATGATGTAGGTGCATGAGTACAAACCAATTTACATTATTCCAATTATTATGTGGGAGGACCCTTATGATGCATTATTGTGCGGTGCGTATTATTGCACCCAGTTAGTTGTTCCGCTCTCACTTTACCGGGCTACAATCTACATTATTATAGAATAGGCTGTTGGCAGCAAAGTTATCATGTGTGTGTGTTAGTGTCACAAATGATGTTAAATATTAATAACTTCATCATGATTTCAACCTGTCAGTTAATAGGGTTTGAATAAATGATGGCCAGTTCTCACTTTTCGTTGTGTGCAATGAGCTTTTGTCGGACATAAGGAAAACACAAATTTCCTTATTCGACGATAAATTTAGTTCTCAATTTCATTGATCTGCTCCCTTCAATTTTGACAATTTGCTAGCAACAGTAGTAGTTGTACTGAAACGGATAGTTTTACTTTTAAATTAAACTTAAATAAAGTTGACAATGACATATTTAGCGATGTAAAACCCACGAAACGTCAAGTATTAAAAATCGTTATGTCAATATACTTGGTTTTTTACCAAATTTGACAATAAAAGGAAGAATCATATTGCAAAAAATTTGGAGATCAGGAATTGATTGGGATGAAACAGTTCCAGAAAGTGTATATGATTCCTGGAAAATATGGCTAAAACTCCTAGAGAAAATTACGATTTTAAACATAAACCGATGTTACATATTTTTAATGACGCTAGTGAAGAAGCCTTTAGATCAGTAGCATATCTCAGAATTGGATATTTAGAAAGTTACGAAGTTGTATTTTTGACAGCAAAAGCAAGGGTTAGTCCACTCAGACCTATGTCTATTCCACGTCTAGAATTACAAGCTGCTGTTATGGGTAGCAGACTATTAGACACAAAGAAAAGAAATTGGATTAAATATAACATAATGTTATCTGTGGAGTGACTCAAAAACAGATTTATCTTGGATCAGAGGGGATGGTAGAAATTACAAACCTTTTGTCGCTCACATAATCGGAGAAGTACAAGAATTGACATCCACAGACAACTGGATGTATTGGGTCTGCCAGATAACTTTTTTTTTTTTGAAAATGCTATAAAAGAAAAACTGCTGAATATTTTCTCAAATTTCTTTTTTTATTTGAAAGTACAATCCTTCCGGTTAATAATGACAAATAATTTCATTCAAATGGCTGCCTCGGCTGGCCATGCAGTAGCCTACACGATGGGTCCAATTTTTAAGCACATTATCGATTGTGTGCAGCTGTATTTCACCAATGGCTTCACGAATATTGTCCTTTAAAGCGTCAATTGTCTCTGGCTTGTCAGCGTAACACTTATCTTTGACGGCACCCCACAAATAATAGTCCAACGGTGTCAAATCGCAGCTCCGACGTGGCCAAACGACATCAGCTCTGCGGCTGATAATGCGATCTTCAAAAATAGGGCGCAAAACATCTAGTGTAGCTTCGGCTGTGTGGCACGTAGCGCCGTCCTGTTGAAACCAGATGTTGCCAATATCCTCCTCTTCAATTTTTGTGAACAAAAATTCGTTCAACATGGCCCGATAACAATCACCATTGACTGTAACGGTCACTCCTTGCTCATTTTCGAAGAAAAATGGCCCAATTATGCCTCCGGACCAAAATCCGCACCAAACAGTGACTCGTTTTGGGTGCATCGGCTTTTCAATGTATGCGTGCGGGTTTTCTCTGCCCCAAATGCGACAATTTTGCTTGTTTACATACCCGCCAAGATCAAAATGAGCTTCATCTGAAAAGATGATTTTTTTGGCAAAATCGGCATCTTCTGTAAGTCGATCGCAGGCCCACTGAGCGAATCGAAAACGCATTAGATGGTCAGTTGGCTTTTTGGATGGCGTCATACCAAGGTCTTTATGCAAAATTCGTCTCAATGATGTCTTCGAAATGTTCAATTGTTGAGACCGACGGTGAATTGATGTTGATGGCGCTTCACGCACACTTTCTGCCACAGCAGCAATATTCTCTGGTGTAAGCACTGTTTTTGGCTTTTCACGCTTTGGTTTATCGATGAGGATGCCAGTTTCTTTCACTTTTTTCACGAGATAACGAACATACGGAGCTGACGGTGCTTCTCTTCTTCCAAAATCCGTACGCAATTTTCGCACACATTCTGCAACATTACCATGATTTTCAAAGTAATGTCGCAATATTTCCCAGCGTTGTTCAAGCGTATACACAACCATATTCGTTCAGCGGAAGGATAAAACTAATTATCTGTCAAATCAGACATGAGCTAAGTGTTACCCTTTACGAAATAAGGACTAGTTGAAAAAAAAACGTTAGATGGCGGACCCGATATATACCAAGTGAACTAAATACGGCTGACCAAGTTACGAGATTTTCATCGAACATTGAATTTGATATCAATTCAACCTGGTTTACAGGACCAAATTTTCTCAAATTACCTGAAACAGACTGGCCTATACAAGATACACCATATCATATTGAGATTAACGAAGAAGCAATAAAAGAGCAGAAGGTTAATTTCGTAGGTGTGTTAATAAGTTATCCAATAAATATACCAGATGTAAAAAGATTTTCAAAATGGTCAAGACTAGTGAGACCCACAGCTAGGTCTACAGATATGTGCATCAATTAGAACGTCGTGTAAATAATGATAAAATGAACTTACCTGAAGTGTTAACTCCAATTGAAATTGAAAAAGCTGAAACATGCGTTCTAAAATATAGCCAACTACAAACTTTTGAGGAAGAATATAAGACATTATCAGCAAAACAAAATATTTCCACCGATTCTAGATTATTTCAACTGTCACCATATCTTGACTCAGATGGCTTAATAAAAATTAATAGTAGAATTAATAGTTCTTCAGTACTGGCAGAAAAAACCAAACATCCTGTAATTTTAGATCCTAAAGATGCAATTACAAAATTATTACTCCAATATTACCATGAACGAAACAATCATTTTGGTATTGAGACAGTACTGAACAATTTGAGACAATATGGATACTGAATAATAAAAGGAAGAACCGCAGTGAAAAACACATTTAAAAATTGTCATTTTTGCCAAAGAAGAAAACGGAAACCTGAACAACCAATGATGGGGCAGATACCTGCATTCAGATTGGAACCAGGAATCAAACCATTTACTTACTGTAGAATTGACTATTTTGGACCAATATACGTTGTGGTTGGAAGACATAAAGAAAAAAGATGGGGTGTGTTGTTTGCATGTATACAAGTACGAGGGACAAACTTAGAGATCGCACACTCGCTAACTACAAATGGGACATTAATGCCTATCAGAATAATGATTTCTAGGAGAGGCGAGGTGAAGAGATTTTATTCAGATAATGGAACTAATTTAAGAGGAGCTAGCGAAGTCAGCTGAATGGACTGCGACTATTTCCAAAAAAGAAACACCATCGACTATTACTATGCACTTTTGGATCGATTGACATCGCAAAGAAACGGCCACATTTGCAAAAAAGTGCTATATCAGCAAGACAATGTCGAGTATTGATCGCCTCTTCATAAACCAGTGATTTCATATGTATCCCCAAACACGAAAATCAAGGGGGTTCAAATCGGGGTTCCGTGCAGTCCATTGCATTTGGCGACAACCTATGCAGCGGTTCGCGAATGTAGTATCCAAGTAGGCTTTGACAATCCTGGAACAAAGGGCTGGGGCCTCATCTTGCATAAAAAACATGTTTCTTCTTAGCTTTAACGGTAAATCACCCAACCAGTCTGGCAACTGGTTCTGCAGGAAATTAGGATAGAGCTGCCCATTTAAATGTAAAGGCCTTCGCTGTCAAATATTCGTGAAATTGATGATTTTTAGTGTTAATTTCCGGGTTCTCAGCCATGCAAACTAGTATTTCCTCTTCCTGCTCGGTTGTAGTAGTCTTAAGGCAACCCGCACCATTACGTTTGGGACGAAAGAATCCCGCTTCGTCCAGGTCATGTCCAGGTTAAATTGTACGCATTTACCAAATGGGATGCGATGTTCCAGCCTTTTATTTTAAAATCTTTTCAATTTGTGTTAGAAACTACAATATAACCTCAAAACCTAATTGCTCATTCACAAGTCATTTAATGTGTAGTACAGACTGGCTGGTCAAATAAGTACAGTCGATCGAATCTCCTTATTATCCTAATTCAGTTGTGTAACCGGAGAAAACTCTGGAAATATAGTAAATCGCTGTACTAAATAGCTCAGAAACATGTCAAGAGGGAGATGGTTACAAAACTGAAAACATAAATCACACAACTACCCAAGTAACAAAATATAGTTCTAGGAAGGTTGTATATTGGTTCTAGAACCACTTTATGGATTTTGTTTACATATGCCATTAGGTATAAAACAACCTCCTCTAGCCGGCTACACAAACTCCTGGTGACCAAAAGGGCCCACGCTACAGAACCTCCTGGTAACCTAAAAGTTGTCGACATTTCAGAACCTTAAGGTTAAATATTGAATATTTGTGCAGCTATAATATAACCTTTATATATCCTTACTAGCCAATATATAACTGAATTATAACCTATGAATCACGGGTTTAAAGTTATAATTTAGCCACTAAAAGGTTCTAACTAGCTCCTTGCGAATTATCAACTACAACCTATTAATAAATAGTTGATTTGCGGAAAGCAGTCTTAAAACTATTAAGTAAAATATATTACAGACTGCTTCCAATTTTTGGATTA
Source organism: Apoderus coryli (assembly GCA_911728435.2). Classification (NCBI taxonomy): domain Eukaryota; kingdom Metazoa; phylum Arthropoda; class Insecta; order Coleoptera; family Attelabidae; genus Apoderus; species Apoderus coryli. The sequence continues at coordinate 44,582,521 of OU452199.1, read as the reverse complement.
GTTGGTTAATATACGGTATTATTTCTAGTAATTAAATAACTCTTGGTAGGTATTAAAAATATTGTAATGGTAAATTATGATAATTATTTATCACTCAATATACGTGATATAAAACTGCATAAAATAGCGGACACAAATTGCTGATTTTAATGCACCTTCTATTTTACTGTCAAAATATGATATAAAAGTAGCATAAAATTCACGGGCTAACGATATTATTAGTATAAATATTTTTTTTAGCTATATTTAAAATACAAGGGAAATATTTTGTTTTTAAAAGTAGTCGAATTTCTAATATACGGCAACCTATGAATATAAAATTATGAAAAAATGTGTTTCCCGAACCTAAAACTACGCAGACTTACATATATTTTCAAAAATGTTTTGGTGTTTAACTATGTCATATAGTCTTAAAATGGCCGATAGGAAACAAATGCTTTTAAGCTTTTGAAATAACCAAAATATAACCTAAGTTGCTTGAAAGTCTGAAAATATGCTAAAATATAACCTTAAGATCAAATTCGTAACCTAAATAATGCTAAATAACACTTTTCAGAACTAATAATTGCCTTTATACAACTCAAGCTTAAAAGTCGCACCAGCGCAACTTTCTAACGACCTGTTTAGTATGTTTTTGGATGTGTAGTTGTGAACACATGCCAGCTTTTATTCATATTTATTATACAGTATGTCTTTTAATTGAAACGGTAAGTACAAAGTAATAATCGCTGATAAGCTGAAAGCGTTCCTAGTTTTCTTGTTCTAATAAGATGACATTAGGGATTGGTTTGTGCCAAATAAATGCAAATTGAACGCCTATAATATCTAATAAAGTATTAATTTTTATAGGTCGTTTTTAGTTTTTACTAAACGTATTTTTAAAATGTTCAAACAACAAAAAATCAAATTTTTGTATTTCATAAATAGATATAATAAAAATGTATTTATAGTATTCGAAATATTTAAATTTGTTTGTGTATTTTGGTAACACTCTTTAATACATTTTTGTAAACCATTGTGCCAGTACCTCCCTCCAGCAATTTCATCAACTTCAATTTTTGTATCCGGTGTAGCCAATAAGGTTCGAGGGTCCTTAGGCACCCCGAAATTACTGTTTTTATTTAAATTCAGAGAGAGGTCCTTTAAGGCAACATGCGTTATTTGATGTTTTATAGCCCATTTTTATTCCTGCCTAATATTTTTAGGTTCAGCATCATATTCACAGTCATCTGATGATTCAGAGATAGCTAAAAGTTCTGGTGAATTCTCAGTATTGAATCAATATTTCTGGATGTGCTCGGATCATTTACATCATCCGTTAAATAAGGATGTTCCGTTGTTGTTTTACAATGTTTATTTATCTGTAAGATTAATTTCAAAGATAATCAATATGATGACAAAATGCGCTTGATTTTTTGAAAATTGAAATTTGACAAACCTGCTCATTAGCAATTCGTTGAAAGTTCTGTCGCACCTTTCTTTTAAAATTTCCACTACGAACTAGCTTTTCGTGAGACATTCTGTATAGATTCAGGAGACGTTGATGTTACCTTCTGTCTAGTCGAAAACGAGACTAAAAGATAATTTTAGTGACCAAATAGATTTTAAATAAGGGAAGTAGTATTGTGTTATGCCAGAAAGCTTATTTAGTAACCTATAACGCATCGCTTCAATTAAATAGTCTTTAATTAGTTTTAAAATGGGCTACATGGTTATGGAGAAGTTGTTTAAATGACTTAAAGGCACAAAAACTGCGAAGTTATAATTAGGTTATAAACTAGCAGCAAAAAAAACTTATAAGTCTTATTTCGGCATTTAAGTGACTAAAAAATGCCTTATTTATAACCATTCCAAAACCTTAAGGTTTTAGAACTACTAGGTCCTAAAACTCCTCATATATATAGTTGATTTAACGTTTTTCAAACATGTTTTAAGCTGTATGTATGATTTCATAGTTCTAAGACCAACAAGCACAATATATTACCTATGTATAGTTTTTAAGCTTAAGAAAAAGGTACAGATTACCCATTTAGAACCTTAAGGCAATTTTAAAGTCTTCCTCCTTAAATAAATGTTACTTGGGTACCCATTTGAGTGTGTATTTTATCAAATTATCTTCAACCAGGCTGACGCTGAAACGCAAAAATTACATGGACGAATGCACGGGAAATACTCACACTCTCAATACTCAAACTCAAAACTTTTGATATGTTGACTGAGAGAATGAGCGAGATAGAAAGAGAGATTATTGGGGGAATGGACAAACTGCACAGATGCAAAAAGTCTTATAAATTGATAAATCAAATTGAAATGATACGAATAACACCAACAGCGATTATACAACAGACTAGTTAATGTTCAACAATAACTGCCAAAAACTTATACTTATACAGGGTGGCTCTACGGGGAAAATCGCGACAGATAATAATTAGGAAAGTTATGACAAAGTATTCTCAGTAGTACTACTTGATAATACTGAGATAATTTTGTCATAGAGAATGCCGAAAGCGCTGCTTGACAATAGCTCAAGGCCGCAGGCCGAGGTCTATTATCCTTGAGCAACTCGCTTGAAGGATGCTCTATAACAAAATTTTGAGTATTTATCAAGGCCCGAGGAGTATTCGATAAGATAATTTTTTACTTTGTAAATATCAAAAATTTGATTGTCAATCTGACGTTTAATAATTTTCAATACAAAATTGATTAGTTTTAATCAAACAAATATTATTCATTTTTATGTAAAACTACAGTTGTGAAAAGTACAATTGGTAAATGTTAAATTGGAAGAAGAGTTTGCTGAAGTTGATGGATTGTTAATTTCCCCTGTTGAAGAAATTCCTCGCATGGTGTTGATTATTTCACCATGGCGTTCTTGGTTAATATTCAAGTACGGTTTAATTGAATTAGAGCTGCCATGTCCTGTTATTCTTATTAATTGCTGTTCAGGAATTCCTTTATTTACCAAATGGCTAACTGCAGTTGATCTGTTCAAATGATTGGATATCTTTTTACACTTGCGCGGATGATTTGGTCCACATATTAATTGTGTTCTTGCCTACCGGTATATTGTCAAACCATGTGTCACTTTCGGATTTCCAGAAACGATGTGGTCTCAAGAATAGGCGACTGGAAGTAATATTTTTCCCCCTTTTGGACAATAATTTATGGAATAACCGAACAGGGCATGCGCTTTCGTTTGCAATATTTGGAACAAGCCACTTACTATTTGTACAACTAGTCGATTTTATTTAAAGTTTACTACAGTCATTTTTGTGACAACTGGGTACATTTTTACGACTGTTAATATTTATAAATGTACCATAACTTGAAGGTTATGATCTAGCGTAGAAAATATGGGACGTTTTGATATATATCAACAATTGTGCGAAATGTATAAAAAAATTATAAAATATTTGACGTGAGGGATGTTATTGTAAACAAAACTGCAGACCTAAAGAGTACATTTAATTTAAAGCCGATGCTAAAAATGTCAACTTTCTTTCATTAACAGAGATGCAAGTCATGTATCGATATATTCAATTCGATCTCAATTTCTATTTCAGGTTACAGTCCTCGAGGTTAATTTATTAAGGCTAGTCTAAACAGAGTCGTTTTATGCGGCGGCAAGGCTAACAATCCCTTATGCCTCAAGTTCATGTTATGCACGTCCGTCCTGTATCTAATTTTCCGAGCCAAATATTCCGGTTTCAATTCAGTTAGGATTCTGTGAAAGAGGACCAAAGAATGAAGTTTTTGTCTTTCATTCATACGCAGCCAGCCGGCCTCCCCGAGCTTATAATACCCCGGATCAAATTTCCTGATAGCATAAACAAAACGCAAGCACGATTTCTGCATCTTCTCGATTCGGTCACTGTCACGATGACTAATACAAGATCCGTAAGTCACATCACAAAAGCTGAAGTGACTAAGCACCAATGAGTCACTAAGTTGCAACTTCAATGAACGTGACAACAGGCTTCGATGGGGGTACAGCATCTTTAACGATCTGTAAGATTTTTGTAGACAAAAACCAACATGGGATTCAAAACGTAGATCCGTGTCCATAATCAACCCCAAGTTACGGGTCTTATCAACTGAAAATAAATCGGATCCATTTATTTTGATCCTCATATTAGCTGCTAGGTGTTTTCGGTTCCTTCTAACTAATTAACTGATACACTTATTATAAATCACGTTTACAAGGTTTTAAAATACAAATACATACAATAAAGGTCTCGTCAACCTGGACCAAGTCTCGCGCAACGCCGCTCATATTCCTGCAGCGTATAAAAAACGCCATCCACCAAGAAACTCCTAAGTATCACTTTAAATCTATTTAAAGTTGTTGCGTTTTTGATTTCATCTGGCAACAGATTAAAAAAACATTTAAAAATAAACTACTGAGGATCTGTTGATGGTTTCGACATTTACTTAATCGAAAATCATATTAAACTAAAATAATTTCAATGAATAAAACTGAGGATTGATAAAGCCTTCATAAAATCCTTATCTTTCCACGATTCTATCATCGTGCAATTTGTCCGCATTCCTTGTGTCTAAGACTCTGAAACGTCAATACATTTTTATACTCTGGCGACAGTGGCTTACCTACAATCGCACCCCTCGTCCCACTATACTCTTCTCGAAAATCTCCCCATTTACCTTTTACCAACTTTGGCGGTGGTTTATACGTTTTAGTTTGGTTTTGGATAATATTTTTTCTTCTATTTTATTTTCATTCTGAAGCACACGTCATATGTCACCATTATTAGGTAGCCCGGGGGATTTTTCAATAAATCCATCCAGGACCATATTTCACCGTTACTATACGTTGCTATATAACCAACTAAATGGCTCCTGTAGCTTTGCTCTTGCTCTCTGCTGTGGAGCGTAGTCGTATTTTTAAAATTTTCGGTTTCGACTTGGAGAGGAAAAATATGGTTATTCTTATATATTGGACAATGCGAAATAATAAAGATTTGTTTTAATTCAATAGGTAGTTATTGTCGTGTTTCCTTTCTCATCTTTATCTTCCAATTCTTGTACTTGACGTTTCCATTTCTCATTTTAATTGTACAAGGGCCTCTATTTATATTTTGAGACTAACACAGTAATAATAATAATAATAATAATGCTTTATTTGCCTATATAGCAATAGTTATTGGCATCGTCACATTCAGTATGTACATAAATAAAAATACAATATAAACAAACAAAATACTCAAACAACAAATGCGTGTGTAAATAGGACAAATACAAAACAGTAAAACAAAGTACATAAAAGTCACTAAAAACTTTAATAAATAGTCTAAAGAGGCACAATTCAAATATTACAACAACAACCAACAGACTATAATATAACTTAAGAATAACAAAGCACTAGAATGTAAAAAATTCACTCAAAATTTGTAGGTGAGATAGTCAGCTTAGCATATGGGACAATCTCAAGAAGTTGTTTTTTCACTTCAACTTTAAATTTATTGTTGTTCGCAATATCTTTTATCTGGCGAGGGAGGCGATTATAGAACCTAACGGCTATAACCTGAAACTGTCGATCTGTCAAAGCTAATCTGCGTCGGGGCAGACACAGGTTTTTGTCATGCCGCGTTGCATAACAGTGTTGATCCTCATGACTTATTAAAGTATTGAGATTTTCCCTAATATAAAAAATGCATTGCCAAATATACAGAGCAGGAAGTGTTAAAATATTTAATTTTTTAAAGAAGGGTTTGCATGACTCTCTATATCCAGCTTTAACAATTACGCGTACAGCCGCCTTTTGAATTTTAAAGATAATTTGCCATTGCGGTGCCTTGCCCCAAAACAGAACGCTATAACTAATTAGGCCCTGAAAGTATCCCATATATGCGCAACGCAAGACTTCTTGTGAACATGTAGTCGATAGTTTTCGTAAGAGATAAACCACACTGGACAATTTTTTGGCAAGGCAATCGATCTGATCTTTCCATGTCAATTTTGGGTCTACAATTACTCCAAGAGTATTGTTTTCGCTAGTAAAATTTTTCCTTGGTGCAAAATCAATCCTCTCCGTTTTCGAAAAGTTAGAGGCAAACCAATTCTCAGCACTTTTTAATTTGGTTTGGATTATGTTATTAAAATCCTCAGAAGCCTGGTAAATTGTGGTGTCGGCTGCATACTGAATTACTTGAGTATCCCTCAAAAAAGATGATAAGTCGTTGACATAAATGTTCAAGAATATTTCCGACACATAAATGATAAATTCGAAAAATCCTATCTTTCGTTTTAATTGGTTCACACTGTATCTTATTTACTTAATAGTATTACAAAGTAATATGTTTATTTCATCGACTAATCTTAAAGTTTCCCTTCAAGTGATACTTCTCTTGGCTGCGTAGTTTCCCTATTCATTAAAAGCGCAACTTTCTATTCAGGACGTGTCGCTCTTCTGTCTAACCTCGTCGACAAGGGACAGGACAAGGGCCCGCATCAATTTTGTATATCGCACCACCACTTCAACACTCACACCACCGCGGGAAAGGGAATACAGGTGTTTTTTTTTTCCGGCGTGACTCAGCACCTTAAACTAATGTGAAAATTGTAGAAAATATAAAAAAAATCTCTCTTCATCCTGTCTAATTTTATTATTGCTTGTAATTTAACACTTCACTTATTAGTTTTTTTTTGTTTTTTTTTTCTTGAGATAAAATTTTCTTTGAAATATTGTTTTTATTTCATGTCTGTAGGTTCTACGTTTCGGCTAGTATGCCTTCTTCAGGTACATTTCTTTTTCTAAAATTTTAAAACTAGATTTAAAATAAATTGGTACATTTACAAAACATCACTAGAACATTCAGTGTAAATAGGTGATCTTAAACATAACAACATACAAATTACAGACATTCTTATTTATGTTTCATTTTTCTGTTTTTATTTTTTACCTTACCAACATCGCATTTTTTTTATGGACCAATATTTTTGTGTACACCACTTTTAGTGAGTATCTTTGTTTGAATAAAATTTTTATTTCATTAATGTGTATGTCTCTCTCTCTCTCTCTTTTTACGTATGTTCATCGATCTTTGCAGTGCCCAGAGATATCCTTCTTCTACCCACGCTTCTTGTACCTTGGATCCTTCCCTGCATTATCAATTGAAGTAAGGCGTATCTTGGTCCACGAGTCACATCGCCGAGATACTGAAGTTTTCTGCTTTTAATTGTTATTAATAACTCTCTTTCTATGTTTAGTCGTTCAAGTATTTCTAAGTTAGTTATCTGATAGACCCATGACAACTTCAGTACTCTTCTCAAAAGCTTCTAGTCTTTTGGTTATTTCTGCGTTCAAAGTCCATGCCTCGACGCCATAAAGAAGAGTGGCAAAAACATAATATCTCACTAGTCTCAGTCTCAGTTTTAGGCTTAGACCTCTATTGCACAAAACTCTTTTCATGCTATTGAAATTGGACCTTGCTATTTCTATGCGTGCTTTTATTTCTTTCGTGTAGTCGTTATTACAAGTAACTGTTGTTCCAAGATAAGTATACTTCTCCACCTGTTCGATGGGTTCACCTTTGACGATTATCTGTTCGTTGTTAGTCTGGGCCTTCTTTGTTATTTTCATGAACTTTGTTTTGTTTGCGTTGAGTGTAAGGCTGTATTCTTCGCTATAGCGAACAAGTTTGTCCATGATTCTTTGTAATTCTTCCAGGTTTTCCGTTAAAATTACGGTATCATCAGCGTATCTTAGATCAACTCTAGACACTCCATTTACTTTTATTCCTGCACTGTCATTTTCCATTGACCTTTTTAGAATCTCTTCAGAGTAGGCATTAAACAAAATAGGTGACAGAACACAACCTTGACGTACACCTCTCTTTATTGAGATGGTGCCAGAATTTTGTTGATCTACTTTGCCGATGGCATTTTGGTTGTAATAGAGATTTGAGATGATTTGCAGGTCTTGGTGGTCTAGGTTTTTACATTGTAATATTTCCATCAACTGGTCGTGGCGGACCCTGTCAAACGCCTTATTATAGTCGATGAAGCAGGCATATACGTCCTGATTAACATCTAGGCATCGCTGCACTATTACGTTGAATGCGAATAGTGCTTCACTTGTACCTAGCCAAACTGACTGTCACTTATATCCAGATCGAGTTTCTGGTGGATGCGGTTGAGTATAATTTTTAACAGTAGTTTCAAAGTGTGGGACATGAGGCTTATGGTACGGTGGTCACTGCACTCTTTTGCACCCGATTTTTTCGGTAAACATATGAAGACTGATGAGAGCCATTCTTTTGGTAGTTTTCCAGACTCATAGACGCTGTTCAAGAGTCTCACCACGACATCCAAATCTTGATCACTTATGATCTTAAGAATGTCGATAGGAATTCCGTCGGGGCCAGGAGATTTACCGTTGCTCATGTTGTTTAGTGTGTGGGTGACTTCGTCTTTCGTGATTTCGGGACCTGTGTCTTCCAGTCCTACCCTAGCTACGGATGTGATATTTCTCACATCGTCGAAAAGGTCTTTTATATATTCCTGCCATCTCTTCAGTTTGTCTTCTGTGTTTGATAGTGTTTTCCCATTTTTATCTAAGAGGAGTGTAGTAATCTTTCCTTTTGTGAGACCTGCCAATTCTTTTATCTTCTTATGTAGGTTATACAAGTCAAATCTGCGTTGTAGCTCTTCTATTTGACATTCTCTGCTTAACACTAGATGTCGCTATATACATTTCATGAATAGCAGGGGTTAAACGGTTATGTTTTGAGGGGACAACGGACCTATATAGAGTCGACTAGCAACTAATACCTACTTGTGAAGTATCCTGTACACTGTTAGTATTTTCCAGTTTTTACAGGCTTATGAAGGGTATGCCATGTGTGTGTATGTATTAAACAAACAAAACGGCACACGAATAAAAAAATATTATGGAAAATTCACTCTGAATTATTTCGGAATTGGGAATATAACACCGTTTGTTGCATTGATTATTAGAGGTCGTTATTTACTGTATGTTGGCTATTAGTCAAAAGTAGTATGAGCGTTGTTACTCTCTTTTTTTTTTATTTTTATTATTTTGCGATCTGTTTTTGTTTTGTTTAATTTTAAAATATTGCAATATCCCGTATTATGTTATTTCCACTGATATGATGGATATTGACGGGAGCTGGATGATGGGAGCGAGTGCTGTATTTTTCACATTTGTTTTTACATTTTTTTCCATGCATTATTAAAATGTAATTTATAATGATTTATGATATTTAGCTTTAGTTTTAATAAACGCACAGGTCAACTTTTACAAACCATCTAGTAAAGCATTCGGAAAGTATTATAGAGTCTGTTAATGATGACGTTGAAGTAATTTTACCTGAACAAAAGATTCAAAATACACTGAATCCCAACTGCGAGCATTTGCAGAAGTCTAAATATGGTTGCTTTGTTGATTCTTAAGCATCATCTTATGGTCAATTGTAAAATTATACAAGGCGATTCTCGTACGCGGAATTATATTTTATTTGACTCACATATGAACAGCGCTGCTCGCATTGGAGAGTGATCCTTTTCGATGAAAGGAGCCATCTAATCCCAGAATACTATACTGACATGGATTTCTTTGGAGTCTTTCATCGATTTGCAGAATGCTTGGCTTTGCAGATAGCAATTAAACGTGTAATAAAATACCCCAGCCCCTAAGTTATTTTATCACTGGTCGTTCCTGTGTGCCTAATCTGGCAGCGCTTTCTGAGCATATTTGCTCAGAAAAACTTTAGCAAAGCGTTTAATGGGATCGATAATTTTTTCTGCTAGCTAAGTTGAAGAGGTTTAGTTTTTCTGATCTGCTTTTATTATTGTTTTGATCTTACCTGTTCCGTAGAACGCAAATTATAGAGAATGAGGGTTTTAGATCCTTTGATTACGCTTTGACCTACGGCGTGTCTCAGGGATCAAACTTAATCAGAATCAGATCGACCACTATGTTCTATTGAGAAAGCTTGAAAATTTTGGTTTTTCGTCGGGGTTGGTCGGCCTACTTAAATCTTAACTATTGGACCGTCGCCAGTTTGTGAAATATGAAGGGTATGAGTCATTCAAGTTTGTACCTACATCAGGCGTACCACAAGGATCCAATTTAGGTCCATTGCTGTTTATTATTTTTATTAAAGACATTTTCGATTGTGTGTTATGCAATGGGCTACTGTTTGCCGACGACTTAAAACTTTTTCATGAAATTCGTAGCTATGACGACTGTTTGTATCTTCAAAGATGCTTGCATTTTCTTGCAGACTGGTGTGATAGAAACAAGTTGCGTCTGAATATAGACAAGTGTAATGTGGTGACCTTTACGAGAAAAGACAATAGAATTAATTTTAATTATTACATTGACGGTTCTGTCTTGAATCGAGAGACGGTTCTCAGGGACTTGGGTGTTTATTTTGATGAGCGTTTCTCTTTTGTGGCTCATGTGGAGCACGTCTCGCGACATTGCACTAAGCTGCTTGGTTTTATCCTAAGAAATTGTAAATATTTTAATAACACCAAAACTTTTAAAATTTTATTTAGTGCTTTTATAAGATCCAGACTGGAATATTGCCAAATTGTATGGCACCCTATCTATGATAGACATGCTGAGACTCTAAACGCGGTGCATCGAAGATTTCTGAAATATTTGATATTTAGAGATTATGGTGTTTATCCGCAGAGGGGAGCCGAGTATCAGATTTTATTATACGAGTGCGGGGAGACCTCACTGCAAAGCCGTCGAAGACTGCTAGCCGTTAAGTTTTTGCACAGTCTATTGCATGGCTCAACAGACTGTGAGTATTTATTATCTAAACTGAATTTTCTAATACCACGACAGGCTGGCAGACTTAGGTTCACATTTACGAGGATCCTTGTCGTACCAAACATAATGCTTCAGTCTCCTGTTCACTATATTTGTGACGGTTTTAACAGAGTATCGCACTTGCTTGATATCAACCACAGCACGCTCGCGAATATTGTTGCCACAATGTCGGGCTTGTTATGGTGAATTAGAGTAGATACCTACTTATTTGTAGTTTCTGTTATTATATTGAATTATGTTTTGATGGTTTATTCTGTTTTTTTCTGATCTCTTTTTTAATTTTCATTCATTCATTTTTCGTATGAAAAGATATTTTTTTTTGTTCTTTATATGGACATGGATATAATGTGATTATGTTTCCTGTAATTGGGGTTACACCCTGTTGGAAATAAAGAACTATTTATTTATTTATTACAATTTAGTGCCCTTGTTATACGTCGAAAACTCAAAATCTGGGGTACTTGAGAATTTTTCAAAACCTACAGGGTGGTACAATTTTAGGGTTTGTACTGAATTGAGACTCTCGAGCTTTTTGTGCACCGCCTCTGCTTTTTAATAAATAATAATTGTAATAGGATTTTCATTTAAAAAAAAATTCTTAAAGTCCTGCTACAAAAACCTGACTAACCCTGTATAATAAATCTTATTACAAGTTATTTAAAAAAATAACATCAAATTATTAAAATCATACAATTGCAGTCAAATAAATATTTATAAAAGAATTCAACTGAAATAATTTTGAGTTAGCTCAAAAAATGAACACCCTCACATCCATTTTGTTAAGGTTTATAATAATTTTAATTGTTCATCCTCATCAGATTTTTCGACAAAAGCCAGACATGGAAAGATATGAAAATTCAACACAATTAACAAGAATCCATGATATTCTCAACGATTCTGGTAGAAATAAAAAATCAAGGAAATACTTCTTCTTCAAGTGCCTTGTCCTTGTCGAACGCTGGCAATCATCAACATTATCTGCACTTTATCCACTGGTTTTCTAACGAGACTCGCCGTGGTGTCACCATACCATTGTCTCAAATTCCTTAGCCTTCTTTAGCTTCCTTTTGCCTTCAATTTTACCTTCTATAATCCGCTTGAGAAGTTCGCACGTCTCATTCCTAAGTATGTGTCCGAAGTATTCTAACTTTTGCTGTTTAAGTGTAAACATGACCTTGAGATCTTTTGACATTCTCCTAAGCAGGTCTTCATTGCGCACTCTGTCCGTCCAGGAAATTCTTAATATCCCTCGATACGTCCTCTAGCTTTTCGCACAGTCAGAGCCTCAATTCCATAGTAAAGAATGCTGAATACATAGAAACGTAGTACTCAAGTGCAAGAAAACTCGCTGAAGAAAACTAAAGAAATGGGGAGGAAACAAAGTTAACCAAAGTAAGAATTAATTTGAATAGATCCTTGATTTATAAGCAAAAAATAAAACAAAGAAGAATAGAAAAGTTTGTGATAAAAGTTCATAAAAGTAACCTCGTATGATGAACAATGTAATAAATAGCACAGTTTAAAATAATATACAGTTACTTCAGGTCGTGTCGGAACGTTTGATGGTCATGTCTACAACGCAATGCGCCGCGATCGTAGTTACCTATATTATAGTACCTTATAGTATATATAGTACCGGGCCAGAAATGTGGCTGGGAATGCGACGAGTCGATGCTGTTTTCAGCGTCTACTGCACCTTCTTATCTATACTTAATATTCGATGGTAATAGGATTATTACATCGGTTCGAATAAAGAGGCTAATATTAGATTGCTGTCGGAAAGAAAGTATATTCATCGAAGTTACAGAGTTCTGCGAATCCAGAGAGATCAAAAGTCAGAAAGAAAAGTTGATGGTCGACTGATAGCCAAAATCTGAAGTTTATTCAGTTGCCCTGTAAATCACTCTGTAATAAGTTAAAATATAATAATAAGTTAATGTCCACATGGCATTGGCAATAAATCAATCAACCCCACAATGAATTTAAAATTCCATCGTGCAACAAAACGGTCACATATTGTATCGCCAATTTTAGCTCTAACGGGCTCCATTTCCTGATTGATGAAACAAACTAAATGATTTTATGTTTATTATTAAAAATTATTTCATCTGTGATATGATTAAAAAAAATTGTTCAATAAAGTTTTGTGTTTTTTTTTGCATGGAAAATAGTGGAATAAGGACGGTAATTGCCTGATTTTTCCTAGGCATTTGGAAGCAGAATCATAGAATTATCTTTTATTTTAAATTTTACAGGATTATTCCTGTTGAGAAATTATTGGCAAGCCTGGAAGCCATACGTTGTAACTTTAAAAGGGCAGTCCTCTGAAGGAAGATGTTGTATGTTGTATGGATTACTCCAAGGTTCTATACTGGGCCCAATTTATAATTCTTTATACACCTGCCACGAACCAAGTGTTATTGATGATTCAAGGCTTCATTTTTATGCTGATGATATTCAGTATTGCATTCTTTGTCCAAAAAATATTCAAAAAACCCATTCAAAAATTTTGCAAAATTTTCCCATTTTAAAACAGAACCTTTATCCCAAGAAAAAGAAACAAAAATTGTAACAAGGTTCAAGAAAACATACAAGATTAAAATAACTTATTAGTATTTTACTTTGAGAAATGTTCAAAATGTTGGCCTTCATAATCCATGCGGAGTAGGTCGCTCTGTAAGCATTTATGTCTAAAGATACTGAATGAATTTTATGAATTTGAGTGCTTTTAATTGACCCCATCAAAAAAATCTAACGTATTTAATTCTGGTGACTTTGGGGGCCACTCCACTGGTTTTCGCCTACTCTAAATGCTGACGAACACCAGCATATAGTGATTTTGTTAAAATGTCATATTATTCTCATTGCAAGAACCGTTATCGACACTGTGTCATAGCAATTGCAAGTACATTTTTCCTGTAAGATTTCCTAGGAAAAAGGGACCAATAAAACCTACAGTCATTTCACAAGTTCTAGTCGACAAGTTTAGCTTCTGAGGATGTTGAGTGTGAACTTCATGAAGTATGGGTTTTCACCACCAACAAAAATGTTGTACAACAAATTTGGATTATTCGTTCACTCGTTCTTTGACTCGCAGAAATGTATATCAAAGTTATATTCATTTTTGTAGGCTTTTAAATTAGGAATATTTACATTGCTCTTAACTATCGAAATTTTCGATAAAATTAGGAATATTTAGATTGAATTTAACTATGAAAATATTAAGAAAAAATAAATCATAGCGCAAAAACAGCAGAAACAAACAAAAGATAATACTGTAGAGGCTTAGGGGTTGACACAGAACACAAAATGAACGAATACGAGTAATGAGTGGGAAGAACATGTAAATATTATATGCCTGACGCTGATACCGCAAAAATGCAAAAAAGGCAGGTTTTGCTTGCTCACACTTCCTCTAATATGGTGTAAAGTTTCTGACTCATCAAAACATGGATGGCGAGAATTGAATATTGTCACACTGGATTTTTTTTGTCTTCCTCATTTTATTGCACGGTTTCGATGGCGTATTAAAGGATTTCTACTTCAATTAGAATATTTATTACGCTAACGTGAAATCAGTTAGTCGGTTTCTTTAAATTTAGTACTTTTTTCAATTTAAGAATTATTAGCCAGCTCTCACAGTGAAGTTCCGGGTAGTGTTGAATAAATCACGTCCAGTCTTCTTTACCCAATATTTTTAATAATAATAATAATAACGTTAATTTTGCCAAAATAAAACAATTATGGTTAACAACAAAATTTACTAGGTACAATAACAATGTTAAATTAATCAGCAAAATAAACATGTCTAACTCACAAAAACTTTATAAAGATTGTCCGTGAGCTTCACATATCTACCAGGCCTCAGTACCAGCACATCTGGCTTCTAATACACCTTAATAAAAAAACATAACAAAAAATTCACCACATCCTACACAACGAAAAAGGATAAGACTGAAAGACTTGAGTATATAAAGAAAAAAAGAAAAAAAAAAGAAAAAGAAGAAAAAAAATCCCAATATGATTCACAGAATCAAAGAAAACTGATAAGAGTCTGAAACTCTTCTCGAGTCTTGCCATGCATGTATTCCTTTACAGATGCCTTAAAACTCTTCAAAGCGGGCTTGGATCTGACTTCCGGAGGTAAGAGATTGTAAAATCGTGGGGCCAAATACATATAGTGTCTCTGACCTATTGATTTAGACGAGAAAGGAGTTCTGTATGAATCGTGTCTTGTTCGTGTATGATAGTCATGCTGAATTGGCTCCAGCAAATGTTTGGTTCTGTGTTGGTGAAAGACAGCGGAAAGGAAAAAAACCTTCCTAATATCAAACACTCCTGCTTCACAAAAAAGTTGACTTGTGGGGTATGGTATGATTTTTAAAATATATTTTTGTGCAGTTTCCAATTTTATTATATGGGCAACCACTGCACTCCCCCATGCCAAAATTCCATAATTTATTCTTGATTCTACAAGAGCGTAGTATAATGTTTTTAAATATTGTACTGTTAGTACAGCTTTGGATCGTTTAAATCTATGGAATAGGGATCTTATAGTTTGAGTGACTTTGTCTATATGAGTGTCCCAGCGAAGATGGGAATCAAAGAAAATGCCAAGGTACTTGACTGAGCTGACCGGGTGCAAAACCAGTTCATTGTGAGGTGTCCAGACAAAAATTCTATCGAAGTCAGGCAAACCTAGCCTATTGCATGAGAAGGGTAGAAGTGTGTTTTTTAAAAATTTATTGAGTAATCTAGAATTAAGCCAATCCTTCAACAGAATCAAATCCTGCTCAACCTCATCCTTCAAAGCACACCAAGAGGCGTTTTCGTAATAAATAGTAGTATCATCAGCATAGCTAATAATGGATCCATGCACAGGCAATTTTAATAAGTCGTTGACGCAGAGATTACAGAGTACAGGACCTCAAACCGTCCCTTGTGGTACACCACACTCCATAACAAGATCATCGCTCCGAAGTCCATCCACCTCCACTTCCAGACAACCAAGCAATTTTGGTGACTGACTGAATCAAATGCTTTTTTCAGATCTAGAAAAATACATAGTGCTGGCTTACTATTTTCTAACGATTTGTGAACTCTGGTAACCAACTCATTAATTGTATCTTGAGTACAATTATTTTCTTTAAATCCAAATTGCATCTTAGATATCAAATAATATCTATTGGTGTATTGTGTGACTCGTTTATGAAGAATCTTCTCAAAGATTTTGGCAAAATTAAATATTACAGAGATTGGTCGATAATTAGTTACCAGGGTTTTTTCTCCATTCTTAAATAAGGATTTTACAATAGCGTATTTAAAAACATCCGGACATACTCCACTAGAAAAAGTATTATTAATTATATGTACGAGAGGTCCACTAACACACTTTCCAATCTGCTTAATCAATTCTGAATTTATCTTATCAAAACCATATTTGACATGTTTCGAACATATAACGAAAAAGCTATGGTTGAATTTAAATAAATTCAAAAAAACCTAAATACTTATTCAGTATAATTAAATTTCAAAGTGGCCATATTATATAGTTTTCAAATTTTTATATATGTAATGGATGGCACGTCATAATTCATAATTTTCGCCCAGGGGGTAGTTGAAAAATCTTAACGTCATCCGCATAAGTGAGTCTACTGCAATTTATTGACTATACATATAAGATCATTGCAAACATTGAAAAAATTATACATCAGAGGTCTTAAATAAATAAATAGTTCTTTATTTCCAACAGGGTACAACCCCAATTACAGGAAACATAATCACATTATATCCGTGTCCATATAAAGAACAAAAAAAATATATATTTTCATACAAAAAATGAATGAATGAAAATTAAAAAAAGAGAACAGAAAAAGCCAGAATAAACCATCAAAACATAAATATAAATATAATGACAGAAACTACAAATAAGTAGGTATCTACTCTAA
Source organism: Apoderus coryli (assembly GCA_911728435.2). Taxonomy (NCBI): domain Eukaryota; kingdom Metazoa; phylum Arthropoda; class Insecta; order Coleoptera; family Attelabidae; genus Apoderus; species Apoderus coryli. The sequence continues at coordinate 44,565,748 of OU452199.1, read as the reverse complement.
TTCTCCAAAACAAGCCCGACATTGTGGCAACAATATTCGCGAGCGTGCTGTGGTTGATATCAAGCAAGTGCGATACTCTGTTAAAACCGTCACAAATATAGTGTACAGGAGACTGAAGCATTATGTTGGTACGACAAGGATCCTCGTAAAATGTGAACCTAAGCCTGCCAGCCTGTCGTGGTATTAGAAAATTCAGTTTAGACAATAAATACTCACAGTCTGTTGAGCCATGCAATAGACTGTGCAAAAACTTAACGGTTAGCAGTCTTCGACGGCTTTCCAGTGAGGTCTCCCCGCACTCGTATAGTAAAATCTGATACTCGGCTCCCCTCTGCGGATAAACACCATAATCCCTAAATATCAAATATTTCAGAAATCTTCGATGCACCGCGTTTAGAGTCTCAGCATGTCGATCATAGATAGGGTGCCATACAATTTGGCAATATTCCAGTCTGGATCTTATAAAAACACTAAATAAAATTTTAAAAGTTTTGGTGTTATTAAAATATTTACAATTTCTTAGGATAAAACCAAGCAGCTTAGTGCAATGTCGCGAGACGTGCTCCACATGAGCCACAAAGGAGAAACGCTCATCAAAATAAACACCCAAGTCCCTGAGAACCGTCTCTCGATTGAAGACAGAACCGTCAATGTAATAATTAAAAGTAATTCTATTGTCTTTTCTCGTATAGGTCACCACATTACACTTGTCTATATTCAGACGCAACTTGTTTCTATCACAGCAGTCTGCAAGAAAATGCAAGCATCTTTGAAGATACAAACAGTCGTCATGGCTACGAATTTCATGGAAAAGTTTTAAGTCGTCGGCAAACAGTAGCCCATTGCATAACACACAATCGAAAATGTCGTTAATAAAAATAATAAACAGTAATGGACCTAAGTTGGATCCCTGCGGGACGCCTGATGTAGGTACAAACTTGAATGACTCATACCCTTCATATTTCACAAACTGGCGACGGTCCAATAGATAAGATTTAAGTAGGCCGACCAACCCCGAGGAAAAACCAAAATTTCCAAGCTTTCTCAATAGAACATAGTGGTCGATCTGATCAAAGGCTTTTATGAAATCCGCATACACTACATCAATCTGACCACGCGAGTCCAAGACTTCACAAACATGCTGTGAAAAGCAAGCCAAGTTTGTCGCGCATGATCTGCCTGAGAAAAAGCCATGTTGTTTAGTTGTAATAGAATTTTTAACAGTGGAGAATATATATTGATACAACACTATTTCAAACAATTTAGAGAAATTACACAAAATTGAAATAGGTCTATAATTAGTAATGATACTAGAGTCTCCCTTCTTCAGAATTGGAATTACTCTTGCAGTTTTCCACAAGTCCGGAAATGTGCTAGTTCGTAGAATTAAGTTAAAAATATGACACAAGGGATTAGATAAAGGATAAATACAGTCTTTTACAACAAAACTGGGCACACCGTCCGCTCCAGACGTAGGTTTAGGCTTCAGTTTTTTTACTTGTCCTCAGCCGTCACTCGATGAATACACCCCTGATCACAATTACTGCCAATGGCATCCGGCAAAGTCTCAGTATGCTGAGGGTTTGATTCCACATGAACACTCTGAAACTAATGAGCAAAAGCGTCAACGATTTGCCGCGGATCATTATACTCTGATTACACCCGGAATTCTGGAACTACCACGTTTGTTATTTATATAAGACCATACATACATAATTATTAAAAATGTTTGAGAAATAACTTCAGAAACATGAACAAATTTATCAAATACACGTAGGATTGAATAAACTAATTAGGTACCGACACTGTCGATTGCTCTCGCATTTTCTATAACCACCGGAACTCCATTGAGTGACTCTATCTTGCTCTGGCCTGCTTTCTCACCAGTTTCAATCCCTCTCCGCAACAACTCTACTGCTCTGCTTCACCACCTCTCGCTGTATTTGTTTGTTTGTTTGTCTGTTTGTTATCTGTTTATTTGCCGGTTTTGGTTGTTGTTAACTGTTAAATATCTTTGTGTGTACCTATCTACATCTATATATACAATATACTTACCTACGCTACCGTTTTACTAGTTGTTTTAGTCATTATTATGTGATATACTCATCTCTTTCTCACTTTCTATTCAACATCTAACCTATTTTCTGCACAAAACATATACAGGGTAAAAGTTATCCTACTGTATCACTGACAATAATTGAGAACACCAAACAGTAGCTTACGGATTTTTTCTGAACATATTCTTTTTTTATTCATTACAGTAGGTAACGATAACGACGTTTTGTGCTCTTATAACAGCAGATTGTCCCAGTGCTCGACCAGAGAGGCTGCTGTTTCTTTGTGATTATGAACTGCAAAAATATTCTAGACCTCAATCGTCGTTCTAACATGTCCCAGACATGTCGTTTGGCATGGCATAATATCATTGTCCTGCGTAAATATCACGACCTTTATGAGGGAAACAGATTTCAATTTTTTGGGCCCTTGGTTTGGTGTAGGACCCTATCATATAGAACCTAATCAAGTCCTAAAACTAAGATAAGGTTAAGGTCTGAGGAACATGCATGCCAACCCATTGATCTTATTCCGACGGTGCTTAGCATTGTCTGCCATCAAAAAAAAAGTTTTCTTCGATATGGGAACCGAATTACTGTTGGAAAACATCTATTATGTACGTGTCTGCATTAGAAGCGTTAGAGTGGAATTAAATTGTTCCTCCTGTTCTCCTCGACTTTCCCTGCCATGGATTGAGTTGATGCAAACTCAGCTCTCGTCGTTAATAAGAACAGTAATGTTGTTGGCACACAAAGAAATGAACGTTTCCTTCTTCGGTTGTACCGAAGAATAACCTGAATGGCCTTTGCCAAAAGTTATACACAAAATCAGGAAGAACAACCCCAAAACGTCGCTTTATACTTCAGCATGTCAATGCCAGAAAGGAAAACAATGTTGACATAATGTTTCATTTTTCTCCGCCTGATTTCTGACTTAACATCTTCTTTTTCTTCAAAAACGTGGACGACAAAAATCCATGAATAGCTATTTTCATCTAATCGATGCCTTTCAAAACCTTGTTCCTGAGATACAACCTTCAGAGTGGAAAAATTAATTTGTGTTTCCTTCCCAAATTTTGTAAAAACATAAAAACTCATCCTTCGTAATTCATTTCTGTGAATAGATATTTCAATAATTACACAACAAACAGCGAAAGGTGCAAGGTATTGAAGTTGTGTTGCGAAAGTCGCAAAGTTGAAAGCGAAAGTCGCTAAGTTTTGAAGTTGTATTGCGACAGTCCCAAATTGAAAGCGAAAGTCGCTAAGTATTGAAGTTGTGTTGCGAAAGTCGCAACACAACTTCACAAACGGAAAAAGAGCATCATCACTGTTATAAAAATACTTCTATTTGTTACAATATTTCTCTACTTAAACGTTTTAAAAGAAAATCGGATAAATCCACTCCCCCCTGTATAAAGACGATGATATTACAATATAACGAAGGTATTTTAAAGGGAATATGCGCTTGGAGGGTGGCTTTTATACTAATTTACGTTAAATGTTTGAGCAACTAGAGAAAATTTACGTGAAGCCAGTGTCGGAGTTTAAAAAATACGTCTTTGAACTACTGTGCGATCAGACGGTCTAGGAAAATCAGTGTGAAATTTTTCTGGTGGTGTTGCAGATTAATAATAATAATAGTAGCCAACTAGCCCATATTATAATACACCAGAAACTTTTGAGAGACAGAAATATGACAACCGCGAAGACTCAGGGAAACAATTCAGCATCAATATCTGCCAAATTTTTCGAAAACGCACATTGCATACTCGAGCAGGCTTCTGTTTCATTTTCATTGGATCACCCTGTATATTATCCGTAAATAAGCCAATAAAATAAAAATATTTGACACATAATAGCTTGTAGATTATTTTATCGGAGTCGTTTAGGCGGTTTGGCCTCCCCTCACTTCAACCTGCAGAAGATCTTTTGTGAATGACTCTAATCCATAAATTGCCCAGCTTCCTTCGAAGACGTTTTTCGAAACAGACATGTGTAGAATGATTTCTTGTGAGATTTTTAACTAATATACTAAAGTTAAAAACTGGAAAAAGTAACACCCTGTATTAGGTATGTTAAGGAAAAACTTTTGTGAATCAATTTAATCACATTTAGTAGTTCACGCATTGAAGATTTTGCGAACGATTATCACCATCATGGTATGAGTAATATTTCTAAAACAACAGAAGAATGGAGCATCAGCTAAACCCTCAATAAAGAAAATATAAAAAAAAACCGACCGACCGCTCGCTGCCTGCCTGCACAATGATTTATGTGGCATTTTATTTTTCGTCGATTAACTTGTATATATTTTTCAGAAAAACCACTACTATACGACTACACTACACTCGAATTTGACGTTGTTCGCCTTTTCATTTTCAATCATAATTTATCTTTGTTTTGTATAAATTTTCTTTCTCTCTTTTCGCTCACATTTTTTTTCTGTTCGTTTTATTTGCGAATAGCCACTAGGGAGGTTAACATGATGTTTGTTTGCTTTTTTTTTTGTTGCTATTACGAACGGGTTATAAAGTGGAAACGTATGAAAATTGTATTAGTTGATATCGACGTTCAATAGCGATATTGAATAAAAATATTTTGATAATTTGTATTTAATCAGCTTGTACGAGGGCAACTATTTCTATGTTCAAAAAAGGATCTCCAGATGAATTGAACAACTATCGCCCTATTTCTATAGTGCCTGTTCTAGGCAAAATTTTTGAAAAGATACTCTTTAAACAATTAGCCAACTATTTGAAATAATTTATTTTCTCCGAAACAATTTGGATTTAGACCGAAACTTAACACCGTTTCTGGTATAGAAAACTTTATAAATAGCGTTATAACCGCTTTTGAGAGTATAAGGCTTGTTTTCTTGATTAAACAAAGGCGTTTGATTGCGTCTCACACGATATCTTGTTGGGTAAACTGGAGCGATACGGTATGAGTGCGAATTCGATTCGTTTGCTGAGTTCCTATCTCACTGGTAGGAATGTCGTAACGATTTTTGAGTCAAAGTCTTCTCAGGCGTTGTTGAGCTCTTGTGGAGTCCCACAGGACTCGGTGCTCGGACCTCTATTGTTTTTGATTTTCATTAATGATTTACCGCTACATCTGCCATGCTCTGACCTGACATTGTTTGCAGACGATTCAAATATTGTCGATGTTTAATTCACAGTCGAGGGCTGCGGACTGGTTTGCAGCTAACAAACTCTGTATGAATGCCAATAAAACAGCTACTAAAATATTTACATTACGTGCGACGGATGTTGCTGTTTCTGATGGTCTGGTAAAGTTTTTGCGTGTCACTTTGGACCAAAAGCTAACCTGGGCGGGTCATATCGAGGTTAACATTGCCAAGTTGTCTAAGGTTGTGTTCATGTTTCGATGCTTGAAGGGTGAAGTCTATTTTAATGTTTTGAAATCAGCATATTATGGCCTTTTTCACAGTGTGGCTTCATATGCTTTGTCAATTTGGGGACACTCTTGTCATGCTAGTCGGGTATTCGCAATATAAAGACGAGTGGTTCGAATAATGACAGATTTAAAGTTAAGAGAGGATGTCAGACCTAAATTTAAAGAGTGTAAAATAATTACACTCCCGTGTCTCGATATCTACAATTCAATTATGTATGTGAAAAATAATTACAATCTGTACATAAGGCATGATGAAGTTCACAACCACAATACCAGAAACAAAAATAACATTCTTCCTGAATATATGAGGTTGGGTAGGAGCAGAAATTCTGTGAATTATTATGGTCCCACATGCTATAATCATTTGCCAGATAGTTTGAAAACACTGAGCCTTGCAATGTTCAAAAATAGATTAAAAAACTACTTAATTGACCAGGCTTTTTACTCCATTGATGAATTCCTCAGCACCGACTTTCTGTTTTGATTAAGTTATATACATTTCTAAGAACTTTACCAGACCATCAGAAACAGCAACATACGTCTCACGTAATGTAAATATTTTAGTAGCTGTTTTATTGGCATTCATACAGAGTTTGTTAGCTGCAAACCACTCCGCAGCCCTCGATTGTGAATTAATCATACTTGAGGCCAGAACATCACTCGACAGCGCAACATCGACAATACTTGAATCCTCTGCAAACAATGTCAGGTCAGAGCATGGCAGATGTGGCGGTAAATCATTAATGAAAATCAAAAACAATAGAGGTCCGAGCACCGAGCCCTGTGGGACTCCACAAGAGCTCAACAAGGGCTGAGAAGACTTTGACTCAAACATCGTTACAACATTCCTACCAGTGAGATAGGAACTCAGCAAACGAATCGAATTCGCACTCATACCGTATCGCTCCAGTTTACCCAACAAGATATCGTGTGAGACGCAATCAAACGCCTTTGAGAAAAATATGCGTTATATCGGTTATAACGGTTTATACTTCTTGATCCACAAGTCAATGAAACGTATTAGGCTTTCATCAAGTAAAATCAAATAAGATGAAAATTACTTTCTTTTCCTGTTCTTTTTTTTATTTCCAAAGTTTCTTACGACGTTTCCTTTTGCTCTTGAGACATCATCAGATACTGAAATTACCTTTAGTATTTTTTATGCAAATCTAAAAATATATTACGTTAAAGATTGTAATTCTTGTAACAACTTCAGAAAACAAAACAATCAACACATTAAAAACATGTAGTTTGTTTTAAACACAAAATATAGTAACAAGTTGATTGTATCTTTATTTTTTTAAAGAAAAGGACTAAATCAGTTATTTCGATATTCACTGCCACCTAGCAGACAGTTGGTAAAAATTATTGAAGGTTCGTTTGCACTTTAAATGAAAGTAATTAATTGCCTTCTCAATGAGCTTAAGTAGACTTAAATCGGATTTTCTGGAATATCATTCTTTTATCGCTCCTCTTTATTTGAGGAATGTAGTGTCAATTTGAGTTTTTTAATAAGTATTGCAGTTTTTAGTTTCCTTTTTAAAAATGCGCCCTGTAGTGGTCGGCATTGAAAGTTAAAAACTATTTGGGTCAATTTTTCGTGACGACTTTTGCTAATATTTTTTTTCCCCGAACGCTGTACGACCAATAAGAGAGAGAGACAGCCAGTCGATAACCTTGGTAAGACACCCGGTACATATTTGCAAAATCCATATATGCTTTATTTATATTAAAATCAAAAATCTTATTGTACTACTCAGTAAATAATTTGTCAGAAAACAAAAAGAAAATAAACAGTCCTACCGAAATTAGTGACCAACGCTGTATAACACAATTATATTTGTATCGCATAAATATATTATTCAATTAAAATTAATTATAATATCGGTCGAGTATAATATTGTCCGAATATATAACTATGCACTAAGTTATTCCCATAATAACTCTCTCTCACTCGGATATGTACGTATATACGAAATAGTCCCGAGTTGTGAGCCTCACTCACCAAACTCCGCATGCATGGCCGGCGCGTATAGCCGAACAGATCTGGCAATGACATCTAGTGTAGCAGTAGCGATTTATGGGCCATCTGGCAGCGATACAACTCCAAACCACATAATATAACCTACCTATAGACTGTGTATACTATATGGATAGATATGGCAAGGATCGAAGGCTTTGCGCGTAGCGAAAAGGATAATTCCTGTAAAATTGGGTCATTGACGTTCTGGTCTTCGTTTGGGTTTGATGAACAAATGTGAATGCAGATTAGGTAGCTAAACAATGTAAAGCATACTTTAAATTTATTTAGCCACAGTTAAACAAATTATCTGATCTTGAAAATGCCCTACACAGTTGACCAGAAAATTTAAATTGTTTCTCGTTTCTTCAAATATACAATTCAAGGACAATGATCAAGGCAAACTACGTGAATTTTAGCCATTTAGCCATTTGGCAAATAAAGGAATTCCTGAACAGCAATTAATAAAAATAACAGGACAAAGCAGCTCTAATTCAATTAAACCGTACTTGAATATTAACCAAGAACGCCATGGTGAAATAATCAACACCATGCGAGGAATTTCTTCAATAGTGGAAATTAACAATCCGTCAACTTCAGCAAATTCTTCTTCCAGTTTAACATTTACCAATTGTACTTTTCACAACTGTAGTTTTAAATAAAAATGAACAATAAATACATTTTGTATTGAAAATTATTAAACGTCAGATTGACAATCAAATTCAATCAAATATTCAACATTTTGTCATAGAGAATTCTTCAAGCGAGTTGCTCAAGGTTAATAGCCCTCGGCCTGCGGTCTTGGGCTATTATCAAGCAACACGCTTTTGGCATTCTCTATGACAAAATTATCTCGGTATTATCAAGACCCTAGGGGTATTACTACTTAGAACAGTCTTTCGATCTTCTATGAAACCAACAAATTAAAATCGCGCTCGACACTCTCGACCTGGACAAATATTTATATATTTTTTTTAATTTTGCAGCAGTTTGCAAGAAGAAAGTGTCTCTGTATGGGAGCTGCGTTGAGACCTTTTGGAGATCTCCGCTGATACTAATTTGTTTGCGCGTGTAATTTATAGTTTTAATATACATCCATTAAGTTTCAATCCTATACGAACCATGTTTTCAATCCATTGGGCTACATTCAAGTTCTCGTAACTTTTAGAAACAACAAAATGGTTGGAGATTTATATGTCATACCTGGTAAGGGAATCGCTATTCTCCGAAGAAGATGATGGATTCGAAATTTAAATATAAATGCAGTTAGTTTACTTGCTTCTAACGCTTCGGAAATTGTAGAAGAAATAGTTAGGAATTTTGAAGATGTGTTTACTCCAACAGTGGGGAAAATTCCAACTTTTGTTCTGTTCCCTAAAACTTAAGTCAGATGCCAAACAAGTTTTCTATAAATCACGAAAAATACCGTATGCGGTACAAGAAGAACTAGATGAATTAGAAAAAGAAGGAATTCTGGAAAAAATAGACTATTCAGAATGGAGATCACCCTTAGTCATAAAGTCACTGCCAATCCACAACTTCAGGATAATCGATATCCGATTCCAAGAATTGAAGATATTTTTATTTAATCAGATGGCAAATGGTCACTGGATATTTGCAAAGGAAATCTACATATTCTAGTTGACGAAGAGAGTGCCAAAGTTCAAGGCATTCTGCTAGGGTGCGTTTGTGATGACATTTCGGTGGCCGTTCCCTATAGTCTTTAAATGTCCGTTACTATCCCTGGTATTCAGTTTTTAAAGAGTAATAATCAACGGCTGTAAATGTTTTTTTCGACATCAGCAAATTTCTGTGTTATATCGATGTTGAGTGGTAGTCTCATTGGCAAGTAGAGCAGCCAGAATTCCAGCGCCTCTGATACTCCACGGAGTTCTTTCATTTTTGGGAATAAATAAATTGAAGCGTAGCATTGTTCAGTTATAGAGACAACTTTATCTTTATTATCAATCAATTGGATTCCTCGTGAGCCCTAAAAAATGGTCTCCATGGGTTTTCCGGCTGGTCGAATGCATTTCTGCCATGCTTGGATTCAGGTTCATAACAGTGAACCTAGGTTTCGTCTTTGGTAATAATCTAGTCGAGCTCATCTGGATTACAGGGGTATAAAGACATATGAGAATATTATATATGAACAAGCTTTCAAATAAAACATCGCGTGTCCTTTAAAAAAGGTCGACATCTACGTGGGTACACCTTCCACGTAAGAAATCTAAAAGAAATTGGCTTATTTTTAGGAACAAAATTGTGAAAAATTAATTGATAAACTCAATACGATACCGTCATCGATAGATAGACGTAGACCATGCCTGGACGTTTGAAACCGAAACCAAGCTAGACTTGGTCCTCGTCTATCGAACCCCAAGATAGCAACCCACATATATTCCGAAAAGTACACTTCTTCTTCTTCCGCTGCTATCCATTAATGGATGTTTGCGATCACTTCTGACCATTTTTTCTTATCTCTGGTGGTGTGAATTAATTCTCCTGTGGTTCCTATTCCTGTCCAATGCTTGATGTTTCGGAGCCACGACATCCTCTTTCTGCCTACACCCCTTCTTCCTTCTATTGTTCCTTCTATTATTAATTGTAGGAAATGGTAACTTTCGTTGCGTATCACATGCCCCAGATACGCTGTTTTCCTGCGCTTTATCGTGTCCAGCAATTCGCATTCTCTTCCTATCGTCCTCAAAATTTCCTCGTTGGTCTTTCTTGCTGTCCATGGGACTTTCAGGATTCTTCGATAGATCCACATTTCAAATGCTTCTAGCCTATTCATTGTGCTAACATTGACTGTCCAGCCTTCCATACCATACAACAGTACGGACAATACATAACACTTTGTGAATCTTATTCTGAGATTGAGGTCAAAGTCGGAGTTCGTAAAAAGGTTTTGAATCTCATGAATGAGCTCCTCGCTTTTTCTATCCTGTACCTTTTCTATCCTGTACTGGAACATATTGTTGATGGGCGTTTTTTTTTGCCTGAAAATGTAAATGGCAAAATGTATTTGGATTTGTTCGACGGCCATAGTGAAGTGGATGCTGATTACCGTGAACAAAACCTAATCTAAAGCTGAAGCACTTCTTAGATGCGACTTTCCTGGCAGATAGTTTAGGAGAAGAAGATGTATGGAGTGTCCTATAGGTTCATTGATGCATTTTCCCCGATGGGCGCATTTGAAAACAAACATTATCCAACATCGCCTGAATCATTAGCAGATTTGAGACAAAATAGCAACTAAATGTAAGATTTCCAGGGTCATGGCGTGAGAAAATACAAAAGAACCAATCATAAGCACGATAGATTTTCGATAAGATGTATAAAAGAAGAAGAATCTTCAGCCTGAAAAGGTGATCGTTCTTATCAGAGTAGGAACATCTCAACGTAGTACTAAAAACATCCTTTTCCAGCCCGTCACCCATTTGTAATCTTCCCTGGATTTTACAATTATTAGATTTTACTAAAAATAGTGCGACGTTGGATCAGCAACTTTGTAAACGAAAAAAGTAGAATTTCGTTTGATGGTTTGAGAAATACAAAAAGAAAAGAAACAACAGGAAAAAGAAGCCGACAGGTGCCTGGGCGGTGGGCGGGCCCACCCATATTGGCCATGTCGCAACCAATGCCAAACAGCTCAGTTCAGACTGAAAATTTTATACCACATGTCTTTGTGTTTGTGTGTGTGTTTGGAAGGCAGATCCGGAGGATTTTTTGTATTATTTTTTCTTTTCTTTGACTTGATATAGGTACATATAGAGATATAAATTTATTTATTACTATCTACCAACATTTTTCCCGACAAATTGTAAGAAGCCATGTCTGGGCTAAGGCGGTGTTTCTGGAATTTTAGATGTTGCAGTTTTCTAGGATAAATTTTCATCTGATTATACAAGGGTTGGTTAATTATTAGCTTCTATATGTGTGTTGTGAACGAAAAAAAAAACACAGTGCGGTATTCCTTTGCAATGTGGAATCCTTAAATGTTGATGGAGTTTTAGTTTTGGGATTGGAATGACATTGGCTTCTTTCTAACATTTTGGGAAGTTCCTCGTTTCTATATAGTAATTAACTAGATGCTGTATAAAGGGCATTATAAACGGACAACTACTACTACTAGCATATCAATACTGATCATGTCACTGCCAACAGCATTTGACTTAATCCCAAGCAATGCATCAAGTATCCCCCATGATCCACCATTGTAAATTCAAAGTTAATATCAGGCCTAATTTTATTACCTAAGTAAAAATTGATCGTTTCTGGGTCCGGATTGTTGGTAGAAGTGGCCACAAAAAAATCATTAATATTATCAACATCATGAATAAAAGACGGTATTGTGATATTTTCCCTTGCATAAATGTTTAGATCTCGTAATAATTTCCAATTTTGTTTAGAAGAATTTCCGCGGACTTTAGTTTCCAAATATAGTTTTTTCTCCCTTTTCACCTCAGACGACAGACGAATCTGACATGTTTAGCATTTAATATTAACTAAATTAAAAATAAAGCCTTTAGATTTCGAGTGTCGTACAAATATGATTTAATTTATTTACAAAGCAGGTGCATCAAATCAATGGACGTACAGCAAGATAATTTTGAGTCTTATTTGGGCTTTTAAATTCTCTAACCATTGGTACTAGTATATTTGAACCATACTGCACTTTGCAGTACACATAATACATATGTACCTATATGCTCGCGATTATTGATTGAATACAGAACAATAATCTCAATCTTTCGTAATAATAATTTCCGGCGAACACAATTACGTAAAACAATTATTATAACCCAATGTAATAATCAGCTAACATTGGTTTAACGTACAAAAGTCATAGATTCATGTTTCTCGTTCGTAACATTAATAACCTTCAGACATCGGTAATGTACAAAAGTCATAAACTAATCTTCATCGTTCGTAACATTAACAACCTGGCAACATCGTTTTAACGTACAGGAGTTATAAATTAATGTCCATCATTCGTAAGATCAATAACCGGCGAGCATAAATTTATGTTCTTTATTTATTAATTCCACGTACAGAATTCGCTACCGAATTTATGTACGAACGTTCATTGTATTAATGTCACCCATCATCGGCTCAAATTTAATGTTGACGTTCATTGATTTGAAGCACTTTTTTATTAATATCACGTACCTTTTCGGTTCAGTGTAAGTTAGCCAGTACTCAAATTGCTACATTATCGTTCGAAATACATTTCGCTCATACCAGATCCTTTTGATATTTCTCGAAAAACATAGCAGACTCACAAATATTAGTGAGATGATGCTAATTATTTACTTATTTTAATAAACAAAACACAGTTAAAATACAATAACATGCAGAATCAAGTAAACGTTAACCAAATCGTTAATAAATACTAAAAATAACTACTAAACCATAATAATAATAATATCCAAAATTAAACTAACGATTAACATTAATTTGTTAACATTTTATAAGAAATTGTTTCAAACGCACGTACAATTCTGAGCTTCATATATCTTCTTTCGTGGTCGGAGCTGTATTATACACAATATTTCTCAAATAGCCACAAAGCAAATAATCCATTGGTGTAAGATCTGGTGATCTACTTGGCAAGGCATAAGGATCATGCCTTTCAATAGATCGGCCGAGAAATACATTGAGAGTTAAATTACGTATAGTAAATTTCAAAAATGTCCTTCTAAGAAACGCAAAAATTTATTGACGACCAAAAGTACAGCCAAATTCAATTTTGTCCACGATTCCCCTAAAATCTTCAAATTTCATATAATGTCAACTCTACAAAATTCTTGAAAATTACAGCAAACAGGAATTAGTTTCGGCGTAAGTAGGAGTATCGAAAATCGGTTAAAACTCAGCTATTTGTGTCCACTGTAAACTAGTTATTGAATGACCTAATATTATGTATTGTATTTTAGGGTTTTGCATGGTTGATATGTTCCTTCTTAAAATATTGTTGAGAAACATATTTTTTGTTCTTGTTACTATTTTTATACAATTTTAAACGTTTATTAGAAGCCAGAGGGGAGCTTTGGATTTCGTGCAAAGTTTTTTTTTTATTAATAGTCAGGGGGCTTTCGACCTTTCACTGCTAACTCGTCAGGTCAGGCCATGGCCCGAAAGCGGTCTGACCATTAATAAAAAAAATTCTGCACAAAATACAAAGTCCACTTCTTTTTTATGATTTAGAATTATAGTATAGTACAGCCTCTAATAGGTATAGTTCATCTAATGTAAATAATATGCCAGAACTAGACAAATAAGATTGCTAAGGACTTGACTTGCATTTAAGTTAAGCCAGAGATGATTTTTTATTTCTTAACAAAATCTCTGCTATAAGAAGGCACACATAAACCAAAGCATAAAAACCTAGTAAAAGCAACAGGAATATTGAAGTTGTCTTCATTTACACAACAGGCACCAAATTTTTTTGTCAGACTTAGTTAATGAGATAAAGGGTTTCATATTCTCTATTCTACACTGATTTTCAGAAAACTATTTTAAATACAAATGTGCTTATCATTCTCAATACATAATTAACAACCCCTGTATCTATACTTCAGGAGGATATATGTATATAGAAAAGCTTTACCGAAAAAATAAAAATATAAAAAGAAGTAGGTACAACTCTCAAGTCGAAGGAAACGGGAAAAATAGTAAAACAAAATGTATTACCACCACATATTCTGCAAGCCCTATCGCGGAGGTGGTCCCAACCGTCGACCAATGATTTCAGTGCTGTTTATATGTGGTATGGCATAGTTCAGTAGCAGAGTCTCTCCTTGGCTTCATTTTTATATTTGTTTCCTTGCTATATTTTTCGTTTTCTTGAAAACCCGTCTTATATGTACGAATATATTGTTTTTTTTTACGAAAATACATTTCCTGATGGGACATCCAACGTGTAGGATACCTAATGATTTTACAATTTTACGGTAGAGCAGAGGCGTAGATTTCATTCTTACTAGGTGGAAACTCAAATGATTAAAACATTTCATAATTCGGCTTATAACATGCGGAAACAAAACGGTGAAAATTACAAGGCAGACACCATCGAAACAATTTGGAATCTATAACAGCAAAAATGGTGATGGGAAATTATTTGGAAAATGATGCATGAGCAGATAAGGAATCAAAACGACGTGAATTATAGAGCGCAGAAAACAAACGCAACTTCATTAACTTAAAAACATCATAGACAACTGCAATGAAGAGGCGTCGCAGAAAAACTTAAAAAAAATGTGTAATAATAGTAAAACATTATTTATGTCGGTCTCTCTCTTCCGTGTGTGCGACAGTTGACACCCTTGCCAGTGCTTGTGTCCTATGACAATAGCCTGACAGGCTGAAACCTCTTTTAGAAATGCCAATTCCAAACAATATCAAAAATCTTCAAAGAGCATTGGGAATGTTCTCACATTATTCAAAATGGATTAACATATTTTCTGAAAAGATAAGATGTTTAATAGACTGCAAGACATTTCCACTCAGTACTACTAGTACTAGTTTCCGCTTTCGAAGAAATGAGGACTGACATAGCTAACTCGCTTCTGTGGAGCATCGACGATAAAGAAATTTTAATTGTAGAAACAGATGCATCTGATTTTGCTATAGCCGCTACGTTGAGTCAAGCTGGAAGGCCTGTGGCATTCTTTTCACGGACACTATCCGAATCAGAGAGACGACACCCTGCTATAGAAAAAGAGGCATATGCTTGTGTTGAAGCATTAAAGAAGTGGAGACATTTTAAATTAGTGACAGACCAGAAATCAGTAGATTTTATGTTCAATACAAACCACACAAATAAAATCAAAAATGACAAAATCATGCGTTGGCGTATAGAACTTTCGTGTTTCAAATTTGAAATAGTTTATCGTCCTGGAAAATCAAATAGGGCAGCTGATGCTTTTTCAAGAATATGAAATAATATTACAAACAAACTCTTTGAGTTACACTCGTCCTTGTGCCATCCTGGGGTCACCCGAATGCATCATTTTATTAAAATTCGAAATTTGCCGCATTCTTTAGAAGAAATTAAACGAATGATTGCCGCATGCCCGATATGTGCCGAAATTAAACTTAGATTCTACAAAAAATATGAAAACAGTCATTTAATCAAAGCAACAGCCCCGTTTGAAAGATTAAATATTGATTTTAAGGGTCCGATACCGAGTTATTCTAAAAATTCCTTCCTCTTTACAGTTGTTGATGAATATTCGCGGTTTCCTTGGGCATTTCCTTGTGCAGATACTTCTAGCCAAACTGCCATAGAATGCCTGAACCATTTGTTTGGTTTATTTGGAATGCCTAATTACATACATTCTGATCGTGGAACCAGTTTTACGTCTCAAGAATTCATATCCTACCTACATTCCAAGGGTATAGCCTCAAATCGAACAACACCATATAATCCACAAGGAAATGGTCAAGTCGAAAAATACAATGGTGTTATTTGGAAAGCTATAAGCCTTGCATTAAAATCGCGTAAACTTGAGACAAGTCAATGGGAATTGGTTCTACACGATGCTTTACACTCCATTCGAAGTCTGTTATGTACATCAACAAATTATACTCCTCATGAACGTTTATTTACTTACCAATGTCGATCTACTAGTGGAACTTCTATTCCTTCCTGGATGAAAAATTCTGACAAAGTTTTACTTAAAAAGTTTGTACGTAGAAGTAAATTTGATCCACTTGTTGAACCAATATTCCCGTTTTTAGAATCATTAAGACTCTTAATAAAATATGTTTGTTTGCATCTAGGCGCCTAACGGAAAAAATATATATGAGTGTATGCGACGTATATTGGGGGTTGTAATTTCACCCTTGAGACCCTAATCGGGCTCATTTTTAACATGTTACACGACTCCCAAATGGTCTGGCATCTTCGTTCTATATGTGCGTTGTACTCTCTATACGCCGCGACGATCTATGCGTGTTTTCCTTGCCTCTCAGGGATAACGAAAATTCGTTCACTCTATATATTATTGTCGAAAGATAATTTAGATAGAGGTGAGTATATAAACAAAAATAAATGGAGGGTTGTTAGTAAATTGATATAAATTTTTTTGAGGGCAAAATGTGTCAATAGATGTAAGTACAATATACCAGGAATGTGTTTTTAGGGATGAAATAAAACAGCTTTGATAGACTTTATGGATTTTAAAATATTCTGGGCGGAAATTAAGGTACTTTTCTATGCACTCGCGCAAACTTTCGAAACAGCTACTCGGTTTTCAATACAGTCAAAATTGCAACTGTCAGTACACTGGAGGATAAACATTTATTCGCTCTAAACGCCAGATACTTAAATAAGAGTCTTTGCATCAGTGGCTTTGAACATCGATACGCAGATCACCTTGCTGAAAAAACTTTATTACAATGAAATAATGGTTAGCAAATGCTAGAAAAAATGTCGATTTGTTAGACTAAAAAGTTTTTAAATACATCACTGTATTCGTAATTACGCTATCTATCCACAATTTTTTTTTGTATTTGTTAAAATAAGGAAGTTTGAGTAATTTTCGATGATGTTTATGTTTATTTTTTAATGTTTTGTGCTTTTGATTAATGAGATCCTCATTACATGTCTCTGATTATTTAAAAAGAGAAGAAATTTTAATAACAGATGCACGGGAAAAAATCAAATCTTCAAATAAGGATAGTCATATACTTAGAGATAAATATTTGGTGCAAGTTTGTTTAATCAACACACAATTCAAATATTCATCATTGAAGGAAAATCTATCCCTCTATAAAAGTTGTATTATATATAAGAGATAGGGAACTGAAGACTCCACAGGAAGTTATAGATGGATTTGCGCACTATTTCCAGAGCGTCTATTCTCAGCCCCATAACAGTGATGCCCCTTTGATATTGGCTTTGAAGATGTCACTCTAGAGGAAATAATAACTGCTGGACATAGATTAAAAAACAAAACGACTGCGGGTCCGGATAATCTTCCATCGTTCTTCATAAAGGATTCCATACATGTTTTGCGAGGCCTCTATCTAGAATTCTTAACTTGGCAGTGGAAAACAAGCGATTTCCTAGCGTATGGAAACAAGCTAGAGTGTGCCCAATACTTAAGAGTGGTGACAAGTCATCGGTAGAGAATTATCGTTCCGTGTCTATCATGTCCAACTTTTCGAAAGTATTTGAAGTAGTCATGTATAATCGCATATTTCCAAGAATTCGCAGCCAGATTGAAAGTTATCAACATGGCTTTCTGACAGGGAAATCAACAGTGAGTAACCTGACTCTTTTCACACAGTTCATTTCAGATAATATTGGGGCAAATGGAACTCAGGTTGATGTTATATATACAGATTTTGCGAAAGCATTTGATAGGATAGACCATGGAATTTTATTAAACAAGATGCAGCGCTTTGGGTTCTCACGGGATGCTCTGACTTTGCTGAGGTCATATCATCAAGGAAACAGTTTGTGTCATATAATGGATTTAACTCATTTGTATACGGGACATCATCGGGCGTCCCACAGGGATCGAATCTTGGCCCTCTAATGTTTCTTTTGTTTATTAATGACATCGGACTAGACCTAGTTTGCCAGAGACTGGGATTCGCTGATGATTTTAAGTTTTATTCCGTTATTGAGCACTCGGATGATTGTCTGGGTTTACAGAGTGATGTGGACAGGCTGGGTGATTGGTGTCGGATGAACAGAATATCCATAAATGCATCTAAGTGCAAGGTTATGTCGTATTCTCTTAATAGGAATCCGATTAAGTTTGACTATTATATTGACGGTATTTCGGTGCCCAGGGTTAATGAGATTAAGGATCTGGGCATAATATTTGACGATCAAATTAACTTCGTAAAACACATCCTAACAAAGGCATCAGAGGCTTCACAGGCCTATGGTTTTTTGGTGAAAAGTTGTCATTCATTCTCTGATATTCAAGCCTTGTAGACGTTGTATTTTACATTAGTAAGACCTAAACTGGAATATTGTTCGGTAGTGTGGTCACCCTATTATCAATGCCATCAATTCATAATTGAAAAAGTTCAAAGAAAATTTTTAAAATGTCTTTGTTATAATATAATATAAGGAGGATGGGATTTACCCGAAACGGGGAATACACAATGGTTATCTTCTGAATAGGTTCAATATCGACAGCTTAATACTGAGGCGTAAATGTGCATCACTTGCTTTTTCATATAAGTTGTTGCATAATAACATTGATAGTCCAGATCTTTTGGGCCGAGTGAATTTCCTGGTACCACGACAGACTAGATGCTTCAACACATTTTATAATAGTAGACCACGAACAAATGTCGACTTAAAGTAACCCATTTATGTTATGTGCGAACATGTGAACGTGATGGGCTGTGATATTCATTTTAATAGTTTGAACGATGTCTTAGCACTCGCAGCTGATATTTTGAATGATGAATTTTAATTAGCATATATTTTAAACTTAATGTCGAATTTTTGTTAGTTTTACTTATATTTTATTTTTGATATGTTTAACTTTTTACTGTGTTGTTATGGAGTACCTAAGTGTCATTTTACTTTTATCATTTTGACGATTTTTTATTGAAAATTGATGAATATTGTGTAATTGTGTAATTGTTAGTTGCTATATGTAATTTAGTTTGTCATAATTTTTGTTTTTTTTTTGGTATCTATTGTAACTCAGATGATTTGTTTTTTATACAGAGTTGCCCTGTAAATGGTGTAAACTGTAGGGTAATAAAGCTATTATTATATTATTTGTCGGCAAAGAAGTGTATGATGTTCTTATATTTACAATATACTATATTATACGATAATACTTTTAAACTTTCTTGAATTACATTCAAAATTCAAGTGCTGTGGCAAATTAATAAAAATTTTAATATAAGCATTACAAGTGAATCATATAATTGGAAGATTATACAAAATCTATTGAAGTCTAATGTATATAGGTATAATATAACTAAGTACACCATTCCACATAAAACAATAATACCTCTGTATATACTTGATTCAAGTATCTTCTCTTCTTCCGGTGGTGTGTACGACATTAAGATCTTTATATCAACGAATATTTAGCCAGTGCTATTCTTAATAGTTCCAAAAGTTCACCCCTCTTCCCCCTGTGCCAGAAGAGTAAACCAATAACCCACTGTAATAGAGCGTGCTAGAAATTGAATAACGGAATATCTATTTCCTCTAGGTATATGTACCTACCTACGTAATGTACCCGAGCCAGAACATGGGAACGAAACACACACACACAATCGTAACGTTGACTCTCATAAAAATGTTTATGTAAGATGAAAATTAGCACTGGCTGTGTCGATAAATTAACACAACAGATTTAATTAATACCGACTCGAGCTGGAATTTTATCGTTTACAATGGAAATTCTCTAATATGTGACGAAAGTACAGAACCGGTTTCGGAACTAATTGCAATTGTACTTTTCATTTTATCTTTGACACTGGTTTGTCCCTAGTAAAAATACGTCGAAACTGCGTCCAACGCTTGTGAAGTTCTTACGTACTATTGGGTGGGCGATTTATAATAATTGTGTTTCTTGAACCTTGTCTTAATCTAATGTTATAGATATTTCTTGACAAACAATAAGTAACTATTTAAACCTTATAATACAAAATATTTTTTAATGAAAACTATATGCGATATTGAAATGTTTGAATATAGTAAACATTGCCGAAACGATGTATTTACGCCATATGTCAATTATAATATTTCATTTATATCCGGTTCTGAGGCAGAGAGCGAATAATGCCTTCCTGGCGCAGTCGTTTCGCCATAGCATCAGGCTCTTTATTCAATTTTAGTAAAGTTATTTAAATACTGACCTGTTCGTGTATAAAATACCGTGGGTAATAATTTCGTGTACATTCTGGCGGGCGTAAATTTCAATACTTACGAGCCGGGATATTACTTATTGTTTTAGAAGTAAAATGGCACATGGAATTTAGTGAAACTTCATTTTATCCACATTATAGTTACACGTAGTGGATTTACGATATAGGGCGCATATTGCTTTAATAGTTTTAAGAGAAACTGGCTAATGCATATACGCATAGGTCTACTTCAAAGAAACTTATTTACGAGGGCCACTATTTAATAATAATAATAATAATCTTTATTAGCCATCACAGATACAAACAATGTACATTGGCAAGTCAATTCAATTGAATTACAAAACATAACGAATCTAGGTTGCAAACAAAGGCAAGAAAACAAGTGAATACAAAAACAAAGATAAAAACAACAATGTCATACAACTAAAATCATTTAATACAATAGCCGAAAACAGACGATTCACAGAAATATCATAGCTACGTCCAACAACAATAAGCAACAGCAAGATTATATCTCCCAAACTAAGAGAAAATGTCTATATAAAAAACCCAAATAGTATCCATAATACCAGTGGCGTGGTGTTTTGTTACAATATATCATTTTAATCTGCAATAATTATATCTAAAATCGGAATATAAACAAATCTTTTCCAATAATTGTTAAGTGAAAGAGTAGGAAAGCCAGAAAAAGTTTGTTGACAGCAAAGACGAAAAATTCTTAAATCTACATCAAGATCTAAAAGCATTCGTTGAACTTTTCGGAGATCATTTACTTTTAAATTGCCCGAATGTATATCGATGTCCATACCTTGAAAGTATTTAGCTAATGGTAATGTTACACTAAAAATATCACAGAGACAAAACACTGTAAAAATAAAATCACAATCACAAACAGAATGTTTGCTTTACTTAAAGACAAACTCTCTCAATATTGAATATTTTATAAAATCACAGATCGATCGTCGATTGCTCGTTTTCCTAATTTCACCTAAGACTTCCGTCAAGACTATGAACAATAAGTGTTGTCCTCGTAAACATTGCGGAAATTCCAAGACGCATAAAAACTGCTCTTCGAAAAACAAGTATATTATGACTTTCGAGCTTCAGCATCCTTACTTGAGATGCAGACAGTGTGTTTCCTAAAAACGTACGTATCTTCTTGCATTCAGGTATTATTTTATTCTCTTCTAATAAAAAATACAACATTACATGCAAGGGTAAGGCAACAATATAATACAACATGGAAAATACGACATGTACCTACCGTTTCGAGGGTGGCTACGACGAATGCTACTGTCCTATGAAACAGGATAAGGGATGCATTATTGATAAAAATGCGCGTCGCAAATTGTTTTATACGAGGACGAGTATGTCGGAAGAGAGTAGTAGAAAAAGATATGTTGTGGTCTACCCATTGTGTTTAAATAATTTACGAAATATAAAGGGTGTCACAAATTCTTTTTATAAATTTGAAAAAAGGTTAATGGAATTGAAAGAATAAATATTGCTGTTAAACGTGTGGTACAATTAGTGCTAATAGGCGGTTCTCACTTCTTAATTTAATTATAAAAGCCCCAAATGCAGGTGTTGTTACAAGTTGAACGTGCTCAGGGTGTTTAGGGACCAAATCTAATAGCACAAAATGATGAATAACCAAATAAAGCCCATTTACACGAATTTCGAACGCCACTGCTATTAAAGTACACAACATGTTGTATTCAAATTATGTGGATTGTTGTCCACGAATTGTTTCCCATTTCATTCATTTATTTTTGTAGGGAAAAAGTCGAACGTAAACCATTTTAAGTTTTAAAATATTTGTTCGATTTTACTCTTTATTTTATAGTGTCTCTTTTTCTGTTAGCAACTTCTACTAGCAGTGAATCGTCAATAATAGACTTCTGCGTTGAATTGTGTGTCATTAGATTGAGAATTAATAGGCAATTGGGCTATAATTTCCCGACATACCTCAGCGATTACTCTAAGTTCTAATATAGAAGTATTTTTCAATATTCTGAGTTTAGTTTTTAACTGAATTCTAGTTTGTATGTAACTAACAAACTGTTTATTTTTGTTCATTTGTTTGTCATAAGCGCACGACCTTTTAAAATTTTCTTTGACAATTAAGTGAGAAATTAATCTCAAATTCACTCATTGACGCACGAGCATGATGACACTCAAACTAATTGAGCACTGTCTTTTCTGATGGTGCTTTATTACCGAAGTGATTTGATGTAACAGTTGCTCTAAATTTTTTTTAAATTTTCTAAGCAAATACAAGGAACTTGCACAAGCGGCCAAATATTCATAGTTAACAGATTAAACTTTATGATTGTCATTTCCTCTGTTTGATATAAACTCTTTCAATTCTGTTGTGTGAAATTTTTATTTAAAGGTATACAGTCGTTGTATAAAGGGATCTGTAACAATGCAGTCTATAGGGTACTATAACCTTACCGCAGGACCTTCCGAATGGACAAACTATCTAACCTTTTCAAATATGCATTAGATACGTGCTTTCTAGCAGCTTTTGTCGATAGTTGTTGCCAGTCGTAAAATGGTCAGTGGAGTTCTGCAACTCAAAGGAGTTCTAATGAAATTCATAATGATAATAATAAAAGAAAAACAATCCGTAAAGAGTATTATTCAGGACTTTGTATGAATTAATCATAATATATAAAAGCTTGCCCCCATTATTTTCATTTGTATAAAATGTTAATTGCCTCCAGATAGTGCTTCGTTCAGCTTACTGTATAGCTAACACTACTGAATGTATTGGATACAAATTAATTAAGTTATCTAGGTTAAGTTAAGAAGGTTACACTTCAACTTCGCCATTTGTAAATGTTTAATTTAAAATAAAGTCATTTATTATTATTATTATAATAATTATTATATTAGCATCACACTGAATAGTTTTTATGCTTTGATTCCTAATAGTATTTTTAACAATTTTTAGATACAAAAAGTAGAAATATTTTAATATAAATTAAGCTAACAATTCCGTTGCGATGTCTAGAAAACGTGGCGACATATCTCGAGAAGAGATCGCGAAACAATTTCTACTGCCTGAAAGACAGTCAAAGATTGATACTTTATTGAAACAAGATGGACAAGCATATTGTATCTGTAGATCGTCAGATTCTTCCAGGTTTATGATGGCTTGTGACGCTTGTGAGGAATGGTATCATGGAGACTGTATTAAAATATCAGAAAAAGAGGCGAAAAACATCAAAACTTATTATTGCATTAGATGCAACGAAGAAGATTCAACACTAGTCACCCGTTGGAAAACAAAAAAAGAACGTGATGATTCTATGGCAACAACAAATACAGAGGAACGAAAAGCCCGTAAGCGGAAAGAAAGGGGCGAAAGTAAAAATGATAAGAAAGTGAAAAAGTGCGGTGAATGTATGGGTTGTTACAGAACTGAAGATTGTGGTAGATGTGATGTATGTGCAAGGAAGAACCGACATGGTAGTTCTAAAAACAAGGAACGGTGCAAACAGAGGATTTGCATTAACATGATGAGCGGCACTTATCGTAAATGCAAGGACACAGGCTCAGACGGGGAACATCAAACATTTAATGAACATTTGAAAACTGATTACCCTCGACAGTGTTATGGACCGAAATGCGTGAAAAGTGCACGTTTCGGTTCGAAATATTGTTCAGATCAATGCGGTTTAGACCTAGCTAAAACCAGAATTTTGCAAGTATTGCCGCAACGATTGCAAGAATGGTCGCTAAGTCCCTCAGCGGCTGAGGAACAAAATATTAAAGCATTGGACCAAGTGAGGAAGCAACAGGTTGAGGTTCAACAAGTTCTACATGAACTGGACAAAAGACATAAAGAGTTGGATTTTATAGTTGAACGGGCTAAAAATGCTACTATCGATGTAAATATCGATAACGAAAGTGAAAAAGATGAGGATATTTCGACATATTGTATCACTTGTGGACATGAAATTCATTCTAGAACTGCGATTAGACATATTATATTAATATATATTAATTAAACTTCTATAGGCTACTACAGTGAACTACGATTCGAAGGTAACTTCATTCAAATCAGAGGCAATCTAAACTAAAGAAGCGTCAGATCTTCAACATGATTTAGCAAACAAATACAACAACACGCGAGATGGCAGGGAAAAAATCCATTTCATGCTCCTTTTCCGACTTTGAACTTAGTGGGTGAAATTCCTAATTTTATCCTCCTGGCACAGTTGTTAACGCCAGTGAAACTATAAAACTCATCCCGCTACCGACTATATAATCAAATAACGAGTTCTATTTTATGAAATTTATAAAAATAATTTATTTCCCAATAGGATCTAGCCCGAAATCTTACTCCTATATATGTATAGATATTGAGTCCCTAGGAATATAAACTGTATTTCCCGAAAATATGTTTTCAGTTATC
Organism: Apoderus coryli; assembly: GCA_911728435.2. Classification (NCBI taxonomy): domain Eukaryota; kingdom Metazoa; phylum Arthropoda; class Insecta; order Coleoptera; family Attelabidae; genus Apoderus; species Apoderus coryli. The sequence goes on along the minus strand of OU452199.1, from coordinate 44,540,964 downwards.
CCATTTCACCTCTACGGCTACGCAATACGTTCATGTAGTAAAATATTGATGGTTCCCATAGAATTTATATATGCAACATCCGTAAAAGATATAAAACTTACAGGTATTGGCCATATCTTACCATTACGAATGTCTCTGTTTTTTTCTTTTTCTTTACCCTCACGTGTTTTGTGGGTTCATCTTGAATTCCTCGCGGGGAAAATATTTTCTAGTTTTTATACACTCTGCGGCTGAAGTTTTTCCGACCAGCGACGGGCCACAGAGTTTGAGAAAGAGACTAAGAAAACTTTTCAATTTGTATTGAATGTCATAATTATTTGCTTTCTACAGCCATCATGGCCTTCTAAAATCAATTAAATTTCAAAGTCCTATCACTATTGTGATAGACAAGTGTAAATTTGGCAATATTTTGAAAACTATAAATTTTTGGAATAGACATCCTTTCATAATTTTTAAAAAATTGGTAGTTGCCATTGAGCATTTCCACCCTCGGAGTATGAAACGGCGCAAGCTAATATAAACGAGGACTTGGCTGCGCTTCTAAAGGTATCATCGGATCATCAGTTGAAGCTCAATGCAAGTAAAACAATATCTATTTTATATAGTAGTGAAAATGTCCGGTCCTTTCTCTTGCAGAATTTAAATATTGAGGTTGGATCTGATCGTGTATCATTTTCAAAGACGCGGCAAGGAATTTGGGTTTAACAATGAACGCGTTTTAAGGAACATACAACCTCTAAACTTCGGATAGCCTATGGTACACTGAAACAAATATATCCTCATATACATTACCTAAATAGGGAAACTCGATCAATGCTCTGTGAGACTTTGGTGCTATCCTATCTCAACTACTGTGACACCATATATGGTCCATGTCTTGATGGTATGGATATTGGACGGGTTCAGAAGCTGCAAAATTCTTGCATAAGGTTTATTCATGGTATCAGAAGACGACAGAGGGTTTCTTATAAATTGAGGGAAACCAATTGTCTGAATATGTATAATCGTCGTACGTTGCATGCTGCCTGCTTTTTTTATAAAGTTTTAAAATTTCAGACTCCATCATATCTGACCAATAAGATCATATTCCGCACAAATGTTCATAATTTAAATATCAGACGTAAAACAATTATAGCTGTACCAATTCATAAAAAAGAAATTTACAAACGGTCTTTTTCATATAACGTTGCACTGCTTATGAATCGGTTTCAAGTGAAGGATTTCGTTATGTCATTGAATACATTTAGAGATCAGTTGAGAGAGTATTTATTATGCAGTCAATAGAGATAGATATTTTTGTTGTTTTATATTTTATATTATAGGTGGGTGGGTATATTATTTTTATATTTTGTTTATTGTTCTTTTTTTTATATATTTTGTTTATTGTTTTTAGTTCTGAGTTGATTTTTAGGCTACAGCAGCTCTTGATGTCTATCAAAAAGCTGATTTAATACGCCTTTTAGTATACAAACTATTTCAAATTGTAACTGTGTGCAAAAATTTATTATGGTGGTTTGATACTAATAAAATGACACTTTTTCAATTTGATTTTATCTCATTTTTTTAAATACCCTGTATTAATATTTATTAAAAAAATGTACATAGTCATTTTTGACGTAAAATTTTAACTATTTTGAAAAGGTCATTCAATAAGTCAGATGATAAGTAATGTAGATAACGTTTTTCGGGGTTCTTGTGAGAAATAATAACTTAAAAAAACTATTTGTATTTATTTTCACTATATTTATTTATACTATTTATATTTTACAACACTGTTCTTAACTATAAATAAATAAATAAATAAAAATAAAACATATATTTGTAAAAAATTAAAAATAATTTGTAGACATACATCAACAAACAAAACATATAAAACATAAGAATAATAATTAATACATACAGGTACATCGTCAAATAAATAAATCAATTAAGATACTTAAAGTAAATTAATTAAGTACATATTCTACAGTTCAATACCCAGTAAACACACATACATTTATTTAACGTTTATCATTACAAAACACCTTTCCAGAAAAAGGTACAGTAACTACGTACATTTGACTTTGATATGTCGCACTTTTTCACGTTACAGAACACGACTGACGAAACGTTAGTTAAACGGTTTAAAAAAACGTGTATTGAACGTATTTAAGTATATAGGTATATTCAACGGTGAAATCAAACGTTTCTAAAATACGTGAATGATACGATTACACAAACGTTAATTATTAGCTTTTTAAAAACGACAAATGCATGTACATCTAACACTGTTATTTAAAGTTGCTTTTATATATTTTTGTAAGATACTTTATGAACATTATATAAACGTTTTGAACTTTCCTATATTAAGCAATAAGCATTTTTATGGGATATTTTACACGTTTTCTTAACTGTAATTTTCGGATTATTATAAAATACTTAAAAAACGTAATTTTAACGAATTCATTGTCGCCTCTATCGGTTTATTATAAATTACATAATAAACACGTGTCTATAAAGTTTAAACTGAACGATGTAAAATTAACCTTAAAATAAACCGTAAATTTTCTAACGTAAGACCAATTATCAACGACTGACACGTTGAATGAACGTTTAATTTACGTATATGTCTTCACTGAATATATACAAAACACACAATACAAACTACTATCCAGTGTGTGAATCGCTCAAAAATTGTTGCACATTAAAAATGTCACCTACTGTATAAAAAGCTTTTTCTAACAAATACGTTTTTAGAGCTTTACGGAATCGAGGAAGGGATGATAGCAATTTGATTTCCATTGGCAGATGGTTGTGCATTTTTTTTGCATTGTATAGGATCGAGCTTTTGATTAATTCGGAGGATGGGGCTGGCAAATAAAGATCATGTTCGGCGTTTCTAAGCAGATAGTTATGGAATGGTCTTTCAGAGACATTTGACAGGTGTTTGCGGATTAAGCAGACCGATTCTAATATGAATAACGAAGGTAGTGTTAGTATTTTAAATTTTCTGAGGAATTGCGTTGCACAGCATGTACCCCAGAATAAGAGGGCGTATCGAAGACGGGATTCGAAGAGTGAAAAGTAGACTGTTATGGAAGTTGACAAGTTAAGTTCTTTGGAAACTGATCTTAACGCAAAACAGGCAGAGCTTAATTTTTTTGATAACGCGTCAATGTGCAACTTCCACTTCAGGGAGCTGTCAACAACAAGGCCCAGAAACTTCACAGAAGAAACGACGTCAATAGTAGAATTATTAAGTTCAAAAGACTGCAGCGCATCTTTATATGACACAGATTTAGTTTTGGCAGTGTTCAAGAACAACAGGTTAGAGTCACACCATAATTTGATGGTGATTAAGGCTTTGGGAATGGTACTATGAAGAGCCACACTATCCGGGCCGCACCAAGTGAAACTAGTATCATCAGCAAAGAGACATACTTTACCGCTGATGTCTAGGCACGTACTGTCGTTGATAAATAGCAAAAACAAAATAGGACCCAACACCGAACCCTGTGGAACTCCACAATCCATCGGCCTGCAAGAAGACACAGCTGCATTGACCCTCACCACTGACTTCTAAGGTACGACTTAAACCATCCCAGTGGAACCCCCCGAATTCCGTAGTGCTGTATCTTGTTAATAGGATGTTATAACTTACACAGTCTAATGCTTTGGAGAAATCACAGAAAATTGATGCTGTCAAGTGGAGATTGTTCAAGTTGTAGTAAACATTGTTGAAGACGGAGAATATAGCATCATTAGTGCATTTGTTAACAAAAAATCAAAATTTGTGGCTAGTTAATACTTCATATTTGTGCAGAAATGATAGAAGTCTCCTTTTAACCAGTCTTTCAATGATCTTGGATAGAGTAGATAGAAGTGCAATTGGACGATAGTTTGAAGCTTGATCCTTATCGCAATTCTTGTGCAGAGGAATAATTATAGACTCTTCACTTCATAATTAGTTGTCTGTCGCTCTCACGCTGGTTTTATATACGATTTGTTATCTTCTACAGCATAAAAGAACGTTCTGGAGTATTCTATTCTCTTCTGTTCTATTCGATGTTCGATAGCGGTCGCCAACACAATCCGCTCGGGGCGCCTAGCGGTGTTGCCAACAGGTTGACACTTTCTTGTTCGTTACAGTAAGAAAAAACAAAATTTTGATAAAAGTCCACAAATCATATGGAAAAATATCTAATAACGCCATCTATGTCTATCTATGTCCTATGGCCTTTTTTAATGAACAATATGTACTATACCAGATTTTCAGATTGTTCCGGAGTTTCACCATAATCGATCGAATCCCTTCCCGGTGAAACACCCGGTGTAAATTGAATTGTGATTTGTACACCTCAATAATCAAAAAAAGAAAATAGTAGAAATGTTAAATGAATGCATAACTATATTTTTAAGCAGAATACAAAATAATTCCCTGTTTTACACCAACCAACAACTTGCCGGCAATTGTGTAATATTTCCTTTCAGACCAACTCGTAAAATTCCAATACATCCTAAAGCAACATATCTCCTTCACCCACACTATTTGTTATTATTATAATTTAAGCTGGCCCTGCAAACAGACTCACTGCTCATTAATATTAATCCCCCTTCACAGAATTAACGTGTTTTTGGGTTGGACGGAAAACAAGAGGGTCATAGAGATGATGTAACCACCGAGGCTATCCTTTAAGGAAGCTGCGGTCGAATTTCACTCGCATTCGGACTATACAGCTCTTTGTGTGTATATGTACGTATCTGTGAAATAATGTTACACAGTTTAGTGAGCTGTCACAACGGAAAATTTGATTTGTCTTAAGGGGTTTTAAAATTAGCAGACAAGTAAAAATTATATTCTTTTAAATTTTCATGTATCGTCCACGTTGTTGCTTTTCTAGAACTAGTGATTTTTTGTAGTTAAATATGCAATATAGGATTTTTTTGTCCGCATTCCTTTCGTTGTCACAGATTCGTTTGCCAAGCAATAGTCCAGAATTTCTAGCTGGTACCTATGGAGAAATCAAATGCAAGCATTTTCCAGCTATGGAAAGCAGCATTTCCCGGAAAACGGTGCATAAGCACGTAAATATCTTAAATAATCGTTTCCTTTTACGTAAAACGATCACATAGGTACACACACACACACACATACGTATACCTAAAAGTTCAGCAGGAATAATTTATAATGACACGTGACATTTAAATGCGAGCACACGCTTCAAACTCCATTTTAGGGAAATGGGTAAGTAATAATCGGGTAAATTAAAGGTGCCCATAAAGAACGTTGTTTGAGGGTGTTGGAAAGCCGGGCGTTCCAAAGTAGAAGCAGACAGGGATCGTAAATATATCCAATAACACGGTAGTTATAATTCGTAATAATTATTGTTATTAGATGAAATTGGAGGAGGGAGGATTACAGGAAAAACAATAATTTAAAACGTCGCACATAAATTGGTCGAAATTAAATGGTAATTGGTTTGGGTTTATGTTATGTTATATATACTTTGCATGCAACTGTTTTATTCACTACACTGGAAAAAAAATGGAGTTGAACCAAATAAATATTTCTTCGGTATACGACAAATAACCCATGTACTTGAGACAAATATATGGTTTATTTGAATTACCCAACTAATATTTATTTGATTTAAATAAATATATATTTGACTTAGTACTTATACTTACTTGTTAACAAGGCCCGAAAATGTAAGGATATATTTGTTTGCTTGAACTAACTTATATAGAAGAAAGATTCCATGTACTTGGCCCAAAGGTGCTGCTACTTGGAATAAATAAATATTTGTTTATTCTGAATAAACATTTATTTATATTAAATATATAATTTGTTCTATCCAAACAAATAATTTGTTTCGGAAAATCTGATATTTTGCTTCCAATAAATACTTTGTTTGTTTCAAATAAATATTTATTTCTTCAAACATATTTTTTTCTAGAAATTAATTTACAAAGATTTTTGTTAATAAAACTATGGCAACTGTTTGGATGAATTGTTCAAAAAACACCTACGTACGTAATAATTAATTGTTTCAGTTTGAACACCCTGTAGATCTGATTTAAAATTTTTGTATGGACTCTTATAAAGAATGAACCCTAACTAAATAACGTGCTCCTTAAAAATAATAATAATCTTAAATCAGATCTACCGGGTGTTCAAAATAAAACAATCCCCAAAAATATTACGTGTGTAGGTGTTTTTTGAACAATTGATCCAAACAGTTTCTGATTTATTAATAATAATATTTGCAAATTAATTTCTAGAAAAATAATGTTCAACACATATTATTTTTTTATTTATTATAATTATATTTATTTATTATAAATTAGTATTAGTCATAACTAACACAATAAATATCACATTCTACATTGGACTAATATCAAAACTAAGACGCGTGCGCTATGGAGTTGAATCCCCAACAGCCATGCGCTTCGGCTCATTTTATTATTATTTATTTGATTCAAATAACGGTGGACTTGTTTCAAATAACCAGTAATTAACTTTAATCTGTTATTTAAATTAAATAAATATTTATTTCTGCCAAAGCAGCCCAGGCCAAATAAATATTTTTAAAAAATCAAATAACAAACACTTTATTTGAGTCAAATAAATTTTGTTTGAGTTAAACAAATAAAAGCCAAATAATTATTTATTAGGGTTCATTTTTAGATTTTTTTCAGTGTATCTGTACAACAGGGGTGGCTATGGTACTTAAATCTTCTAGAGTTCGGCGGCGCTTTCAAATTCATCAACTCACCGTGAATTGGTATAATTTCTCCAAAGAACTGTTTCGATAATTTCCTGTTAATATTGAAAATCTAATTTCGACAATGATAACAATTATTCTTTGACTGATTTCCCAATAGACATCATGCACATAATATTACAAGATATTAACAGCATTAAGTACAGGTTTTAACTGCATTTTTATTGCGACACTGGCCAAGGTAAGTATATTTATACTGTTCCCAAAAGAAATTAGAAAATACACTTGAACATTTTATTGAGTACGTAAAAATTCTTATTTTTTTTCCTTCAAAACCATTTGTCTCCACCCCCCATAAAACATGGGTTCATATTTCGCATTTTATTTATCAATACAGGGTAAAATGCTTATTTTTCGGTCTAGTCCCTAAAAGTCGTCCTGACAGCTTTACGGACTATTCCAAAAATCCTTAGAATCTCTAAATTTTACAAAAGATATGAACAAATCACATAAATTTAAAACGTACATAATCCTTTTAATACTATCAAAAAGCTAACGCGTTATTTAATAATTATTCGACTAATGCTTCGTACTTTTTGTTCGAAATATAATTCTTTTATTTTTTTTATAAAACAACAACAATGAAAGGGAAAAAAAAATGTTGTTCAACCTGAGGAAGTTACTAATTAGTAACGAAACGTCGTTTGTTATTGATTTTTGTTTGTTTGATAGTGACGAAAATAAATATGAATATTTTTATGTAGAGAAGTTGTGTAAAGAGGAATTTTTATAAGAACCGAACACCCCAAGAAAAAAGTAAACTGAAAAAAAATAGAATAGCGGTTCAAGAATAATAAAAAAATAAATACAAATAACTATTTTAGTCGACTGTATAAAATCATGACAATCATCATCATTAACAGCCGTAAAGTAGTGCTTTTTCGGCAGTTCCTATGCGGAAATTTCAAATGCGGCCAAAAAATATCAACACAAAAAACTATTATTGTGCCAATTTGTATGATGTTGTTAAAGAAATCCCCATCGGTATTGATTCAAATTATATTTAAATACGTAATTATTTCATCTATTTGAATACCGTTGTAGTAATTTAATTAATAAATTTTCTATTGCAGAGACGCAACTTTACCTGGTCTAAATATCAAAATATATAACCGAAATATAGGAGAACGATGGTAGTTTCAATTTAATGGTTGTAGAAGTAATACCGAAATTTATGATCGCGGCCCCAAAATGTTTATTTGGATTTAGGAGAGGAGAAACGAAATGAGGTCGTTTAGGTTAAGAAATGTTTTATAACCCAAAATATACCGGGTCGGGCAGTACATTCGCCTCGGTCTCTCATTGCCTAACAAAATTAAAATTGCAGAAAATAGGGTCATTTTTAAAAACATTCTTTGCGTTCATTTTTTTAGCTAAACTGTTTAAAATTTTAAAATGGAAAGTTAATAGGACATACATTAGGTCGGTGTATAGCCCAATTGTAAATATTGTACAGGGTGGTCACAATTTTTATTTGTTCTTATCAATCATAGTTATTTAAATAACTTTCTTATTTTAAATAGCACACCCTATCTTTCATAGCTACAAAAAATTGCAGCTGTCGATAGTAATTAATGTTCTCTATCAAATGGTATTAGGCTTCGCTATACCTAACTGTCAGTGTTTCCCAAGAAAAAAATATTTTAACTTAAATATTTTTTGTCTTCTTGATTTGATGACATTTCCATAGGCTAGTAAGGCGTACTCTAGATCGTTTATTTCTTGAGAATTGGATTGGCCGCGGTGGTCCATAAAACTGGCCCCCAAGGTCTCCAGACTTAACACCACTAGATTTTTTCTAATGGTGATATATTAAAAACATTATTTATGATACGCCAACAACAACACGGGATTATAACTGCTTTTGATAGAATTACACCACAATTATTAGCAAATGTCAGACATTCATTTGAAAAAAGAATTCAACTGTGTATTGAAAATAACAGCCAACATTTTGAGCATTTTTTGTAGCTAGTAAATATGTATGGTATAAGTACTTAAGTCTTTTTTTGTTGATAATTTTTAAGAATTATGAATATGTTACTGAATGTTAAAAATTTTTACTTATTTTATTATTCTTAAGTTTTAACTTTCAAAGTTTGTTAGAATTAGGTAACCAATAAATTGTAATGTAAAACTTTTTAAGTACGATTCGTATGGTCCCATATTTGATGGTAGAGAAACCTTGTTGTCTTTGAAGTTCCAATTTTCCTACGGAAACCATTGTAATATTCGAATACCGATCAGTCAATAGTAATTTAATAATGTAAATTACAGGGTGTACTATTAAAAGTAAAATCAATAAGTTAAATAAGTTAAAATAATTATTTCTTGGGAAACGGTGACAGTTAGGTATAGGGAAGTCTAATACCATTTGATAGAGAACATTAATTAGTATCGACAGGTGCTATGAAATATAGGGTATGCTATTTAAAATAAGAAAGTTATTTAAATAAATCTAAAATTAAAGAAGTAATCCATTGGATGCAGTGGAGTGTAATATAATTACAATAAAAAAACATACATCGTCTCCACTAATAAATTTGTTATTATTAAGATTCTTTTATAAAAGAGGACATGTTTCGGAGTCCCGCTCCATCATCAGCCTTAAATTTAAATCTTAAGTATTTAAAAAACAACAAACATACGGGCAAGGCCCCTGACATACAAAAATTTAAGGCTGATGATGGAGCGCGACTCCGAAACATTTATAAAGGAATCTTAATAATGAAAAATTTATTAGTGGAGACGATGTATGTTTTTTTATTGTAATTAAATAAATATGATTGATACACCGACCTAATGTGTGTCCTATTCACTTGGAATTTTAAAATTTTTAACAGTTTAGCTAAAAAAATGAACGAACAGAATGTCTTTCAAAATGACCCTATTTTTTGCAAAAAAAAAACGCAAAAACTGGACAAACGGGTAGATTTAGGTATAGTGATCATAATAATAACTTTACTCTATTTTATCCAGTGTTTAAAAAATCCAAAAAATACTGGGTGTTCCATTTAAAAAAATATAACTTTGATATGCCACACTTTCCCGGGACACCCGGTATATTCAAGGAATTAGTGCAAGCAGTTGTATCAGAACATCAGAAGCTGGTTATAATTCTTCATAATCCTTTAACGAGACTTGTACTCTGCAATGAATTGACTACTTATATTTTTGGCGTAATATTTCATTGGAAGTTGTTTTACTGTTTTTCAAAATATTCAACGTTTGGCTGCGTCCGAACCATTTGTCATAATTTTTTTCCAATCTGGCGAAAAAACGAAATCATTGGGTGCCACATCAGGACTATTCAACATAGTTGCAACAACATAGTTGCCTCCATTATAAAAATATGTCGACATTATAAAAATGTTTATAGCTCAAAAAAGTCATAATTTGAAGGGCAAACTTTAAAAGAGACGGAAGTAGAAGTTTACATTATTGCAATTATTAACAATTTGCGAAAGATTTAACGCAACAGATCCCCAACGCCAAAATCACGAACCGGCACTGATTATTCAATGCATTTTTTGTAATGGAGCGTCGTTAGTGAGGTTTACTGTTTCATGGGATTTCCATAGAATACTGTGATAATCTTTGAGTTAACATTGGGCTTTATTATAAAACATATTAATGATGCCAAGCACAGATATTTTTTTGCAACATTTACTTCCAATCCAATATCAATATTTCCTTAAAATTCAGCATGTAAATCAAATTCTTAGCACGACCCTTCTAACTACGGCCAACCACCAACTTATTTTTAATTGCGAAATAGTGATTTCAATTAGGGAGGCACGTATAATAAGCCCACGTAGAAAATACCTACACCTTCGGAAAACACACCATCTCGTTTAGGTTTCCAGCACAGTTTATTTTATGGTCTGGCAGCCAGCAGGAGTAAGTATGCAGCAGGAACACAGAAAACCACCTGGGCGCCTTTTTGGTTACCGTGATCTATCGGCTCCATCTACGTTCGTTCATTATTATTAAATAGCGAGAGGGTGCAAAAGAAGGTGGTAGGTTATTATTAGTAGTACACCCTTATGATGGTTATTATAGCAGAATATCAACCCTGATATTTACGTTTTATTTACACACGAGGCGCGAAATTCTCTCAGATGCCTTCGACATTGCATATCGTCCAATTATAGATTAGGTAGGTGGGTATGATGAAATTGTATTATCAAAAAAAATATTTGTATACGAGAAATGTTTGATGAAAAATTTGGATATACGGGGTGACCCACATATTATCATAAATAAATATATATTTGTCAAAAAATTAAAAATAATTTGTAGACAGGTAAACAAAAAATAAGAATAATAATTAATACATACAGGTACATCTTCAAATATTTACATTTTGCTGTGAATTTAAAGTAAATTTCAAGCGATATCACATCGAGGACTACTGCAATCTTTAGAAAGATAGTGCATTTTAGAAAACATTTTTATATAAAAAAAAACAAGTCATTTTTGACCATAAAATCCGACCTTACAAAATATGTACTCAATTTAGAAACACCCTGTACATAGGCACAGAAAATATAGACATTCCTAAACCTTAAAGGTATATGTGTAGTTTATATAAGTATAATATGTGGAGGTATAGACGCGATTTGTGATTTTCGAGATGATCTAATGTCTGTCTTTTTGAAACAAATAGGTATAGTTTTTATTTAGTAGATACTGACACTCGCGACTGTACAGGGTGCTTTCTAAGTTAAAATTTCTCTTTATAGAAGACATTAAAATAAACAACGTCTTCCAATAACTTTTATCAAAAATCTGAAAAATAAGATACATTTATCATTTATTTATTAGAAAATATGTCAAATACGGTCCTTTCTAATTATAAATAATGGGTTCAAAATTAGCTTTCAATGGTGGCAACTTCCAACACATTATTATTTATATTAGACAGGACCGTATTGGACATTACTTATTTTTCAGATTTTTGAAAAAGTTGTTTACTTAAATGTCTTATATATACACAGTTAAAAACAAGTATTAAATTAAGAAGCACCCTGTATTATAAACGACACAGGGTGTTCCTTATGTATTATTACAAATTAATACAGGTGATAGAACAGCGAATTTTAATAAGAAAAAAGTTCCTATAAACATAGGTCCGCAAACACATTGTAACCGAGATACAGGGCGTTCGAAATTAGCCCCTGATAATGGTTTATTTTGTGAATATTAACGAAGCGTTTTTAGATACATCAAAATGACAGTACCTATATTGTCAAAAATGTTCTTTCGACACAATGCATTCAATGGCAATTCAAGATTGCGTACATAAAATAAGTAATATTTTTAATATTGATTATTAAGTAAATTTTTAAAATTAATTTACCCAAAAACTAAGCATTATATCAAAATAAACAAAAATGACCTTTTTTTAAGCAAATTACATTTTTTTACTTTATTATGGACTCAAAAAGTGAAATATTCCAGCAATAAAAAAGTTGGGGCGTTATTTTCCCCGCCTCCTCTAGTTTGATACGCTCATGACTATAATTTTGGAAATCCTTTTGGTTTGGCTTATTAACAATTAAAAATCAAATACATGTGTAAAATTTCATTGATTTATCTAAAAACGTTTCGTTAATATTCACAAAACACCATCATCAGGGGCTAATTTTAAACGCCTTGTATCTCGGTTAAAATGCGTTTGCGGAAGTATGTTAATAGACACTTTTTTTCTTAAAATTCATTGTTTTATCACCTGCATTGCTTTGTAATAATACATAGGGAACACCCTGTATACAGGCATGTTATATTAAAAACTAAACTAAACTAAAACCTTTAAAATCAAATAATATTAATTTTCAATATTTCAAAGCATTGATGCATTATTCATGAACCATTTATTAAAAAATACACACCTTGGTTTACCTATATAAGTAATACATTAATTATTATTGTTTACACATTTTGCAAATGTCGACAGAAAAGAAAAATTCGTATTGGAATCCCAACCTCATCAGATAATCCTCCTCAACCTCCAAATACAACACTGTTTCAAATTAAAGAAAATTTTACAAACATTTTACCTAAAAGAGGACCTTCAATCAGAATTAATGAACTGATTGAAGAAGGTTTTGAAATGAATGAAAATAAATCATTTGTATAATGTTTCAGAAATAAGTTTGTTTTATATTATATTATTTTATATTTTATCTAAGATTTTGTTCACATTTTCCTTTATTAAAGAAAGTAGAAATTTTAAGTTTTATTAAAAGTCAAAGCATTGTGTAGCTTTAACTTTTTTTAATAAAAGGGAGTTATTATATTAGATCAATAAGTACTATTACGTCTGATTTTTGAATTATCATATTATATTCCTAATTTTAATACGTAATTTCCCAGTAATTCAAACCCTTTGTTTTTCATTTTCAAAGACAATTCAAAGACAATAATATTTACAAATTAAGCATGAATTCTTGTTTATAATTAATTTGATAATTGCTACGATTTTCATAAATAATACAAATTCTAGAAGCTATCTGATTCAGCACTTTAAAATAGTATAAATAGTATAAGAGAGAACAAATCAGTGAGATTGAGATTGATATTCGAGATTAGAGATTCATATATTCAAGTAAAGAGATAATTATTATTATAACTCAGTCGGGCTTAGAAGTAGTAATTCATTCTGTAACAACCAAAGTTCAAAAATAAAGTTTTATGTGTTAATCTAATAAAGTATATTTTTTAAAAAGCACTCTCCAACCTTAAGATTATAACGGCCATGTGTACTACTAAATAATCCAACGGTGGGTATATATGTTCCTGAAGCGACAAATAAAGAAAAAATTTTCTGACATCGTCATAAACGATACTTGGGGTATCGACAAGTCCACGCATGTATAATAATTCCCATTTGTAAATACAAAAATCGCAGTTTACTATCGGCTAAATACGAAGATGCAGGTGGATACAAATATCGGATAAATTACGTTACCGTAGCAACACTAGCATTTTGTCTAGTACCAATTGTATATAATAAATGTATTTTTAACAATTGTTCTTTCTAAACATTATTCATCTTCTTATTTTTCTTTCAGTTTGTTAAATAAAGTTTAATTAAATTGTATTTTCTATTCATGGAATTGTCTTACCAAATACCACGCGAGCTCAGATCTAGCAGAATATTTTTGACGATTTTTTACGCTCTTGTGATTTTGTCAGAACAGCTCTCGTTAAATTGCCAATGAAAGTAAGTATTCGAAATTAATCGCAAAAAATTTCCCGCTAAATCCGAGCTCTTGTGGTATTAACCCCGAACATTCGTTGATGGCAGATCTACAATGTGATTGTGGATGAACTGCTGTTGTTCGTTTTTTTGTAGTAATGACTGGATGTGTCTATTTTTTTTTAAAAAGTGCAGTTTGTTTAGAGTTTGAGAAGACAAATTTGATCATAAGTTAATAACATAATCGTTGATTAATAGGGGTCATCAATGAACGATTTTGAGTGCGTTAAAATGCATAATTAATGGATGGTCGACGGAAAATGCTAATAATATCCCTTCTATATCATAATCTTATAGAATGTAAACTAATCAGTAAAATTCGAGCTTCAATTGAAAATAAAGAAAACCCAAAATCCAGTGTTTCTTCATGATGAATAAAAATTGACTTCCTCATGCATTCTACTACTACGACATAAAAATAGAAAATTTAATTATACTTCCAATTATTCGAACGTCGGACGAGAGAAACGAAATGTCTCCTCAAGTCTACATTTGTGTCTAAACAAAGCAAATAGAAATAGAGGATACCCAAATAGAAAATGGCACTCAACTAGTACACCACACATTACGTGATTTAATAATTAAATTAATGTCTCAAGGAATACTCTTTGGTGCTTCATATACACCATGTCCTACTGGTGGTGAACTGACCAATTTATAATAGAAGAAAGATTTTTTAGTGTTCAGCGAACGACTGTTATTATAATTATCAGTATACGATCGCAACTTTCTTCTTAGCAGAAACTAGAAGCAATTTTTCCGTAATGAACATGAGAGAGAGCGTTTTATTTCACGATATAAAAAAAATATAATGTTACTCAGGCACAACAATGAATTGGAGCAGTGACCAACTCCATACACCTCTTCGTGAAATACATCCTGCATATTTAATAACAGTACAGTATTCTACTGTAACCCTTTCCCCAAAAGTTATGTCTCAACAATATCTCAGTTTACTTACATGCCGACGACCATACTGGGCAACATAATAGAAGGAATCCAACGCCTCGGACTGGCTTTTAAATAACAACTCCATATACTCGTATAACTACTAAATAAATTATTATGATCGCAACAATTTTAGTAAGGTGCATCTATAATATTGCACTCCAAGCAATATACTATCCACATTATTCATATCTATCTAATTTTAGGAATTTCTATGAATAAAGGTATCTAAATAATATATTAAAGCCGAAGCCCCATTTTAATAGTACATCCAACAAAATTAGATACCTTACCTAAATACCGTGCATCGTTTAATTATTGTTATTATATGGAATGGATTCCCATTTAATTAACATTTTTGGAACTATTAATAATGTATCGATTTTGAATATTAATAACGAAAATTTACGTGATTAGGTATGTGCGTTAAATCGTTATTTTTCCACCTAATGTAATAACATAAAAGAGCAGATTTATTGATACGCAAACTGGTCTATTCACCTCACAGGGGTCGACGACGACTTGCAAAAAGTATATCGTGGTTTCTCCTGTTTTCAAAAGTAGTTTTCGAAGTATCTAGTGTCCAATATGTTAATTTTAGAATTCTTACGGATTCTTATCTCAAGTTCGCCATGAAATTAATAAAACCATAGGCACTTACGTACAATATATCATAGATGGCCGTGAAGTCTAAAAAAGGATCACGCTCCATATCGTTGTCCCTCTACTACAATGCCAATTGCTAATAGCGCGACACCTGCAACGGATTGTGACCACAGAAATCTTATATTATATATATATATATATATACTCTAGAATGATAATCCCGTAGTACAAAAATGTAACCAAAAGTGTAGAGCTGTCCATAATGCGCATGATCACCAGTAACTTATTTTTCAACAGAACCGGCTTTGATTAAATGTAATATTACTGTTATAAGTATATAAAATCCCGATGGCAGCCAGTCGGAAAAGTAGATTTTTGATTTATGTATTTTTTATTTATACTTAGTCTACCACTGACACCCACTATTAATAAACAAATAATGGAATATTCTGACATTCGTCAAATATAAGCAAAGTGTCATATTGACAGTTATTTTAACTGAAATACCCATTATACTATAATACATACGTAAGTACGGTCTTATTGTTATTTCACAGGTGTTTATTTGTCAAAATAATTACAGGTATAGCGGGTGATGATATTTTTTTTATTTTTTGTTACTTTATATTGACTTACATTTACTTAAATATGCCAGCGATGAAAAAACTCTCCAAATAAATATTGTAGAGATTTAAGTGCTCTATCATTTGATATGTAACATCGGTATTTTCTATTAACAACGAAAAAAATATGATTTTTTTAAAACTTTGACAGGCCGCCATTCTGAAATTAGCTCTCCGATTTCAATCGCCAACGAACTCACGCGATTCCATACTTAGCCGATTTTTTAACCAAATTTTGTTTCGATTGGTCAAAAAATGCGGCCTAGACCGTGACGCAAAGTTTCTATATCCCATATATATATATATATATATAGATATATAAACTTTTGAGCTGAGGTCATTTTTAGGATCCAGGGGTCATAAAATGAAGTACTGCATAAAAATTTTTCAAAATTTCGGTTGTGTCGATCTCCTGAATAGTTAGATTTTTTTTTAAAAATCTACTAATAAAATTAAATTTTACCATTTGGTAACATTCAAATAAAAAAATGGAATAAAGGAATTTAAGAAATAAAAAATTACATTAAATATCTAAATACTTTATTGTCTAAGGTACAACCCAATAATAATAAATCTAAGCAGAAACGAGAAATAAGTAAAAATTCTAATACTGGAAAATATCTTAAGGACTTGAGCATTCTAATTATTTATTTTATTATTATATAATATTTGTTTGTTTATACAACCACCTTAGGCGTGTTACCTCTCTACAGCCTTCAAAGAAGTGGTGCAAGAAACAGTGACTTCACAAATATTTTCCGTGTCCATGTAAACCACTTCCATATCATCCGTACTACTCGCAATAGTATTTTGTGACAAAACATGGTTGGTAGAACTTGTATTCTCAGCAATTTCATGGAGGATTCTATAATTAAGTATATTCCAGTTTAACAACAGAATTTAAACGAACTTTGTATACCTACACAACGTAGGAAATATATTCTATACATATCATGCATTTTTGACAGACTGCTTTTAAGTAAACAGTGTCTTGATATCAAACGATTAAGAATTTAACTTCCACTCTCATTTACATAATCTCTTCTTTTCAACAAAAGTTTGGGAACTGCATCGGGTACGAGGGTGATCCTCTTGCCGTCTTCTCTACAAATGATATCTTCTGCAGCGAAATGCTTACTGCATATGACATTCCCATCACATACATTTTCTGTACTAGGATCCCAATGCCCGCATCCAAACATCATGTCTTTTTTTTGTCAAGCTAAAAATGAATATCATGTCAATGGTATCATATTGACTCAAACTGAGACTGTTAGAAACCCGAAACAATAACTTACTGAAAATATTTAATACCAGGAATGAGACCTTCATTTTTACACCACAACACTATACACCTCATTGTTTGTTAAATAAACGAACTATAACCAAAATAACAAATATTAAAAACAATTTTAATCACAAATAGGTATATCTATCAACAATTAAAATATACCACGAATAAAACCATAACTCAATTATAAAACCTATCTGAATTGTTGTGAAGCCGACTCTGACAGATATTCCTACTACGAGAACGTCATTTGCGAAAACAGACGCTGTTGCGAAATCTCCTAAATTTAATAAGAATTGGAAAAAAATGTTTCGTTCATATTGCTGAAAACTAAACAGTATGCAATTTTACCGATAACATTTAATTATTTGATTTTGTCAAGCAGTTTCGTATGACGCAACATATGGATTTATTTATAAAACAAATATGTCGCATAAATTCTGTAAGGCGAACGACAAAATAGTTTTAAATATGGCAGCTCTGTATTGAAAATAAGTTACTGATGAGCATGCGTAGTTCGTGAAAACTCTGCATACCCGTTACACTTTTTGGTATTCGGCTGGATTTAATTAGCATTCTAGAGTACATATATAATATAAGATTTCTATGATTGTGACTCAAAATTTATAATTTATAAATACCATTGTAACTGAAATGTTGAATGAGTAAACTGATATTTAACTTAAAGTTGTCAGGAAAAATCCTTCATCAAAAATAATTGTCAGGAATTTCACTAAGAGACTTTTTTTAATGTTTACCTATCCAGCCTATGTGTAAAACGTCGTTTTTTTTTACATATGCGAACCCAAAAACTAATTATTAGCTTGCATATTCTACCAGACACGACTCATTTGTAACTGTACAGTTTGTAAATTTGTTTATCGCTTTTTGGGTATTGTGGGTTTGTGTAACAGTGAGAGACGTACGATGTTATTGAATTCCTGAAAAGGTCTGAAAAATCGAATAAAGAAACATATTATGTTGTAAATGCGATTCGCAACTAAAAAGTAATTAAACACAGCTTCCTTCTAGGTTTTAGTAAATTATTTAAGAAAAATAATACAATGAGAACGTAACAGAGGCATTTTTGAGTACGTAAAAAAATTCTTGGAGATACGAGCATAGGCGTAACTAGAATTCACCAATCGACAGGGAGATGGTCCCGGACTTTATTTCAGAATCAGATCAGAATTAATTATTCTTAATTTTTAAAAAATTCTAAGTTTAACAGTTTTTAATAGTACTTGGAAATTGGAAGACTTACTTGACCTAAGGGTTGAGGGCCTTGACGGTTCCAGACCTTTTGTTTTGGAAACGTCGATGTGTTTCGAGGATAAATATAAAACTGATAATTTTTTATTAAACATAGTAACCAACCAAATTACTTAATTTTAAGTCATGTGTCAAATTTCATCCAATTACCTCTGGATTACAGCGATAATACCCTACATGTGGTGTTTTCAGTTTGGTGTTTTTTTTTCATTAAAAATTAATTAAACGTCAAACTGACAACTGGTTCAAAAATGTCGCGAAGATTTGGTATTGCATCTAACGATGCAATTAATGATATTATATCTAATAATATACCAAAAAATACAATCAAATCAAAAAAATATGTATGGAAAATATTTCTCGAGTTTTGTGCGACCAGAGAATACGAACTGAATGCTGAAACGAGTTTGCATAATTTGGCGAGTATATTGAAAGATTATGCGGTAAATATGAGAAAAGCTGACGGACTGAATATAAAGAAGCAACTGTAAAAACAATTTGGAATACTACGAGTAGGCTACTCCAGGAAAAATACTTCAATGACTTCAAAATTGTATTCGACCCGTTTACTAGTGTGATATTCAAAAATGCGCGAGATGCAAGAAATGCAAAACGTAAAAGATTACAGCAGGATCCAAACAAACGAAATTGCAGTTCATCAAATTTGAGTTCAAGTGATTTGGCTAGAATCATTGGATTATGGAATCGTCTATGGTTGAGGGACTCCTACATGTGTAGAGACTAGATGACGATTTATTAAAGTCATGTCAGAAGCCTAATTTAATATTATACAAATTCAATTTGAAGAAGTAGTCCATACTTTCAGTATAATGCTAAGTTAATACAAAGCAAACAAAGATCGTCACCTCCACAAATCTTTTAATTGAAAAATTCAATCAAAAACAAACATGTTTCGAGGATTTCAATTTTCTCATCATCAATGTCAATCCAGTGTATATATTTTAGAGGTATTCAATTGACGATGTTTTAACCCCTAACCTTCACCTTCTCCTCCACATTAGGCCTACATGCTTGTGAGAATAGCTTTGATAAAATTAGACTTTTCCTAGTGCTTATCTCATTCGAGGGGTGTGTTTTATTTATTTTTACTCTCTTAAAAAACCTTTTCTTTTTTCTTAAATTCATCGACTCGGTTAGGAATTGAAGCAATGAAAACGAAACAACGAAAACTTGTCTACTATTTTACTTAATATTTAAAATTGCGACCTGATGATCTATTGTGACCCCCTGTCTTAGTTACTTGAACTGTGTCTCAATTACAACTCTCCATCAAGTTCTGGAGCTCTTATGAGCTCCAGTAGCTTGGCTGGTTTCAGAGCGCAAGTGTTTCTTGCGTTGCCTTCTGATAGCGGCGCATTCTGTTACTAGGTGATCAGGAGTTTCTTCCTCCTTGTGCTCAAAATGTTAATCTTCTGATTACTCGTATTGTGGTTCCGACATTCGTCAAAAATGAAAAAGCTATAGTATTAGAAGACAAGATATAAATAGAAATCCTTACTTGAGAATATAAAATATATAATCCCATTTTATATTTATATTCCTCAATAATTTAAGCAACTTTAAAGTATGCAACTCCAAAATACACACAAACGTAATCAAATTGTACTGAATTTATGTCTTTATGTGAGGATTTGGAAAATGTCCAAAAACCCGGAATAAATAAAAACCACTAGCAACCTGGAAATACGGGATTTATCCACTTAAGTTCATTTTCTAAATATAATATCCCCATTATACCACGAACCCGGGTGGCAATCTAAGAACACCTGCGTCTCCTATTGTTTTTTCGGTTGTTCCTTTTGTACACCTCTACTACAACTCAAGTCTCCAAAATAACTTTATTGTTTCTTGTCGCATGGTCCTTTAGTTGTGCTGATAAACTTTTTACATTTATAATTTCCGAAAAACCGAAAAAGTTTTTATAAGGCAATTTGGCTGGTGTTATTTATTATCAAGTCAATTCTACGTTCTATAGAAAATGTCACTGACTAAGTGAGAAAAATTTGTTGTTAGTTTATAATATCAGAAGCATATTATTATAAATGTGTCTACTTATATGCATAACAAGTATTAACAATAGTATTAATAATAAATTTATTCATTTACAATACTTAAATCTAGTTACAATAAGTTTTATAACTTAATTCTCAATTTTAGGGCTTAATGTAAACTATTTACAGCATGTATTATTGATATTAATAAGTATAATTACGAATTATGAGCAATGTATGGCTAAAAATATGTTTTCGGAATTATTTATTTTAAATCATCCCGAATTCCATATACCTACCTACTCGAAAAATCCATTTAATATTTTTTCCTCCACATTCTTTCTGTCTAAACCACAATTTATTATTTGTGTTTTTCTCTCCTCTCCCATTCCCTGTTCGATTGCACCTGGCTCGATTGGATATGTTTTCTTATTAAAGCGAAAAGTCCCACAATGGGACAAGGAAACTGCCTGCGTTCTTGTTGTTGCCGTTGTTTGTCGTCCTTAGAGAGGATGGTCGTGATAAAATTATAAGGACTTAAAAGATTTGAGGCCTCAGTGTGTTCTGCAAACACAAATCCTCATTTTAGAATGAAATATGTTGGTTTTCGCGGGAATATAAGAGGCGGGACGATTTCTACGTGTCTTATAATAAATCAAATATTTTAGTTCGTTTTGTGGTATGCAAGATCAAAATGTTCATCGTTCTTAAACAACTTTGGTTCCAAAATATATAAATATTTTAGGAATTATCTGGCAGCGCAAAATGGAGCGGACATAGCCACAATTTCTACAATTCTTGTAAAAAAATATTTTTTTCTACGACTGCCTTTAAATGCCTTTATTATACCGGGTATCTCACCGGGAATCCTTTCCCGGTATGTTCAATCATAATTTGAAAATGTGGTAATGCTGTTTTTAATTTCCCACTAGCTCCTGATGGTACAGTAGAGTAGCTTCAAAAATATAATATTATTAGGTAGGAATAGGTACGCCACTGTTTACTGTATCGATTAAAAGTTTTTCTAGCTTTTTAGTTATGTTAAAATAAAAAAAATATTTTTGAATAGCGTAAATTTCGACGGTTGTGCTAATGTAACCTTCAGACATTCTGTCATATTATTATGATTGGTATTAAACTGAGTCAATATTTCAATTCAGGTTGTTTGTCTGCCTTATCTTACTTGTTTCTTTTTTTTTTCTCTCTCATAACGTACGTAGTCCTGCGAATGACATATCGCTTATTGGTCTCCAATATCATTTTATATATTACCTATACCAAGAGGTTTATATCTGTAGACCTACTATAACATCCACCCTCTAAATAACTTGTTCCCTTTACGTTATATACTAACTTGCTCAGTGTGTTGCTTTCCGTGAAATTTATCGTTCTGTAGAAAAATTATGTTTCTCCCACACACGACGAGAGAAAAAAAACATGTTTAGATGTCAATTTACTTTCGTCTTTTTTTTTTTTTTCATCCTCTTAATCTGTTTAATCGAGTGAAGATCGAGTCTATTGTAAGTGAAAATCAGTTGCTGTATTTTCAATTATTCTGATAAAAATTACGTCCAATCAGGACTATCAACGTATCCGCCATTGATCAGATAAATTGGAGTCAAATGTTTCTCAGCACCATATGGTTGCAAAACCAAATACGAGTATGTAAAAAAGTGGATCTACCAGAAACTAATAGAAATTTAATTGTCGGTTTTGAGATCATTTTGACTGAGATGATTTGCAAAAAAAAATTATTATTTCGTTTTACCTATTATGTACTGACCATAATAATGATAACAAAAATTGTAAGTGAAATAAAACACGACTTCTGCACAAATTAGATCCTCCACAAAATTAACAAATGCCAGATATGTTTCGGAATCAAGCAGATCTTTCCATCTTCAGTGGCTATTACACTTCAATCTTTCATTAAATGGTGATAAATTGGAATACTAGATGAAAACTTAACACATAATTACAATTATCTTATTATCGAATGTTATCCTGAAAACCATCTAAATATTGGGTCTGCCAGATAACTTTTTTTGTTAAAATGCTATAAAAGAAAAACTGCTGAATATTTTCTCAAATTTCTTTTTTTATTTGAAAGTACAATCCTTCCGGTTAATAATGACAAAGAATTTTATTCAAATGGCTGCCTCGGCTGGCCATGCAGTAGCCTACACGATCGGTCCAATTCTTAAGCACATTATCGATTGTGTGCAGCTGTATTTCACCAATGGCTTCACGAATATTGCCATTTAAAGCGTCAATTGTCTCTGGCTTGTCGGCGTAACACTTACCTTTGACGGCACCCCACAAATAATAGTCCAACGGTGTCAAATCGCAGCTCCGAGGTGGCCAAACGACATCAGCTCTGCGGCTGATAATGCGATCTTCAAAAACAGGGCGCAAAACATCGAGTGTAGCTTCGGCTGTGTGGCACGTAGCGCCGTCCTGTTGAAACCAAATGTTGCCAATATCCTCCTCTTCAATTTTTGTGAACAAAAATTCGTTCAACATGGCCCGATAACGATCGCCATTGACTGTAACGGCCACTCCTTGCTCATTTTCGAAGAAAAATGGCCCAATTATGCCTCCGGACCAAAATCCGCACCAAACAGTGACTCGTTTTGGGTGCATCGGCTTTTCAATGTATGCGTGCGGGTTTTCTGTGCCCCAAATGCGACAATTTTGCTTGTTTACATACCCGCCAAGATCAAAATGAGCTTCATCTGAAAAGATGATTTTTTTGGCAAAATCGGCATCTTCTGTATGTCGATCACAGGCCCACTAAGCGAAGCGAAAACGCATTGGATGGTCAGTTGGCTTCAACTCCTGAACCAATTGGACTTTGTATCCGAAATGTTCAATTGTTGAGACCGACGGTGAATTGATGTTGATGGCGCTTCACGCACACTTTCTGCCACAGCAGCAATATTCTCGGGTGTACGCACTGTTTTTGGCATTTCACGCTTTGGTTTATCGATAAGGATGCCAGTTTCTTTCACTTTTTTCACAAGATAACGAACATACGGAGCTGACGGTGCTTCTCTTCTTCCAAAATCCGTACACAATTTTCGCACACATTCTGCAACATTACCATGATTTTCAAAGTAATGTCGCAATATTTCCCAGCGTTGTTCAAGCGTATACACAACCATATTCGTTCAGCGGAAGGATAAAACTAATTATCTGTCAAATCAGGCATGAGCTAAGTGTTACCCTTCACGAAATAAGCACTAGTTGAAAAAAAAACGTTACATGGCGGACCCGATATATAAACTTCACAATCTTATTGTATGAATCTTACCATTTGTGGTTTTTCTTTTTATATAATTATGTTATTGATATTTAAATTAATTTAGTAGAACATTAATTACATCAATTTTTTATGTTTCATTTTCATTAAAGGATTAGGTACTTTGAATTAAAAAAAATCAAAACAAGTTAAAAGAAAAAATTCAAAAAAATGTTAAAGAAAAATTCAAAGTACTCTTTTAATGAAATGCGGGAAAGTACTGAGTTCCCACCAATTGCGACTTGAACACCCGCATGGCGACAAAACGTGCGACGCCCTACGCACCAATTAGGATAGTTCAGGCACTCATTTCGCGTGGTATTGCCGATTTTACAGAATATCATAATGTTTTTTTCCTCTTTAAGTATTCATTGGTAAAAATTTTAGTTTCTAAATAAAAATAAAACTAACAACTTAAAAATGCTGAGCTTTTTCATTATTATTATTTGTAATTGTAAAAAGTCTATTTTCAAATTAATAATACTTCTTGTCGTGCTTTTTTGTAGTTAAATTTGGCAATATCGGATTTTTTGTCCGAATTCTTTTCGATGTTACAGATTCGTTTGCCACACTGTAGATTATATGTTCCCATATCAAATACGACAATTTATTTCTTTCAACAATCCACGCTGAATGCGATGTTGACGAGTGTCTTGAAATAGATCAGTGTGTTAATCTTACCTCGTGTGATCTCATTAAGACTTTTAACTGTGCCTATCACGAACTTGTCCTGGCTAAACTTTATCGTTACAGTGTTCTATTGCAACTTATTCGATCTTACCTGACCGGGAGAGTTTAGATGACGGCTCTGAAGTCTCATTAGTCTGACTGTTGCTGTTTCTATGCCGATGAAGCTTCTTGAGTGAACGCTTATGCTGTATGGCTGGAGCATAAGAACCTGTCCGCTGTGACTCTCAATATTGCACTGAAGTCACCTTCTGCTAAGGTCGTATCTAAAATTGCCAATGTTTAATAAAAGTACAAAAACTACTTTATTTAATTCAATAAAAACTTTAAAAAATATATTTTATAAAGAGTACAAGTACATCATGTAAAATTATAATTTACATTACTATCTCAGTTATCTAAAAGCTTACAACTAACGGTTTTTCAAATCCAATATCCCTACTACTACGCTTACTGATTCTCCTGTTATCAACAATTGCAGAATTTCTTCCATACATTTTTCCTAGTCGTCGATCCCGTTCATTTTTCACTTTTAAAGAATTCACTGCCGCTTGTAACTTTTCAAACTGCTTAGTATATGTCCTACTGTTACCTACGATATCCATACGACCAATCTGCAAATTTCCATTATGTTACAGTTGAAATTTTTTAAAGATTTTATTGCCAGCTAAGTACGTTACTACACACATCGCCAAAATTCTTGGACCCCCTTTTGTGTTTCACAATGAGACACTATTATTTTAAGGCAACAAGTTTATTACAAAGTAAGTACATTTAAATTGGTTATGTATCCAATGCAAATTGGCTGAATTAAATTTTAACTGAACAAGAAAGAAAATACAAACGAAAAATACTGCATTAATATTCGGTGTGTCCTCCCCTGTGCATGGAAACAATAAGGGCATTAATTGTATCCATTGGGATGTTGTTCCATTCATCTTGAGCCGCACGTGTGAGGTCCTGGAGGGTGATAGGAGGATTAATTCTGCTAGAGATTGCTCGTCCAACGAAATTCCACATATGCTCAATGGGATTCATGTCTGGCGAATTTGCTGGCCACGGTAATCTTTGAATATTCTGAATCTCCAGTGCATTTTGTGCGATGGGGCCTAGATTGTCATCCCTGACAATGAAATTGGCTCCAATTTCATTTCGGAGAGGATAAATAATGGGTTCAATAATGTCTGGAACATATTTATCCCGTGTCATAATGTCTGGAATGGGAATTAGCTGCATTATGCCTCCCCAAAACTGTTCCTCCTTGGTATGGAACGACTTCCCTGGCAAAAGATAGTCATTCTGGTCGCCCTGGCCCTCTCCAAACTCTGTGTCGCCGACTATCACTAATTAAACCAAATCTAGTTAGTTACATACCGATCTTCTCTTGCATTAGTTACCCTAGGTCCTAGGCCCAGTTCTATGTCTCCAGTCAACGCTGTTAATTTTCGGGTACAAACGCACTATTCTGATAACTGAAGCGCGGGGAATTCCTAGTCTATGCGCGATGCGATGATTCAGCAGATCCTCATCATGCAAAGTCACTATTCTTGCTCTATTGAATACTGAAATTCTATTGCCAGACATAATTGCAAAGAAAAATTCAACAATCACTTCAACACGCTAAATCGATATGAAGCACTTTTTAAACATTCAACATCTAAAATTGTGGGAAATTATTTTTGTCAACTTTTAGATGCCTAACAACGGTGAAATAAATAAAGAATAAATGCGCAGCAAATTTACGAGGGGATCCAAAAATTTTGACGGTGTGTGTATTGAAAAATATGTCTGAATTTTCTATAAACCTTGAACGAGTAACAAAGTTGTGCCTTGGTAAGAAAATATTCTTCCACGATTGCAAAAAGTAAGGCTAAACTACAAATCGCCAAAGAAGTCTCTTCGCTAAATCAACTTCCAATGAATCCAATGGATTTTTCTAAATCACGATCGAGAATATGTTACCGTTAATGGAAGAGTTGCGGCTATACTTGGGATTGATTAGCGCGATCGCTTATGATTTCGTTGGGCTCAAGAAACTCGTGGACCTTAAATGGACTTTTCAAAAATTCCAGACTCAGATGGATTGACAAAATGGTGTACAACTCTTCTTCTTCTTAGGACGCCGTCTCCCTACGAAGGTTGGCGATCCAAATGGCTATTGTTGTGCGAGAAACCGCAGCTCTGAAAATTTATATGGACGTCTGTCCGAACCATCTACGTAAGTCCCTCAGCCATGAATTTTGTCTACGGCCGACTGACCGTTTTCCTTCGATCTTTCCCTCTATTATCAGGCGGAGAATCTCATATCGTTCGCGTCTCATGATATGTCCTAGGTACTGCAGCTTTCTCTCCTTGATTGTCGTGAGGAGTTCTTTGTGTTTACCCATTTGCTGCATAACCTCTATGTTTGTCTTATGTGCCGTCCAAGAAAGTCGCAGCATTCGTCTGTAGGCGTACATTTCTAACGCATCGATTTTCTTTTCTGTGGTTGCATCAATGGTCCAGCTCTCACATTCGTATAGAAGGACAGGGAAGATGTAACAGCGAAGTAATCTAATCCGGAAGTCCAGACTGAGGTCTCGGTTTGCCAGAAGTGTCCTCATGTTATTCAGAATTTTCCGTGCTTGCGCAATTCTTGATCTAATTTCGGTCTTTGAGTCGCATTGCTGGCTGACGAGTACCCCCAAGTATTTTATAGATGACACTTGTGTAATGTGTTCTCCGTTGATCATTAGAGTAACGGGTCTTGGTGATTTTGAGAATACCATCAGTTTGGTCTTGGATGTATTCATATAAAGCCCAAAGTTCTCACTATACTCCACAATAAGGTTCATAAGGGATTGAAGTTCTGTTATACTGCTGGCTATTGCGACGGTATCATCTGCGTATCGAAGGTTACTTATATTGATTCCATTGATCTTTATGCCTGCAGTTGAATTTTCGAGAGCTTCGATGAATATTGCCTCAGAGTAGAGATTAAACAGTAGTGGGGACAGTACACAACCTTGTCGCACGCCCCTTCTTATTGCTATTTCTTCTGATGTGGACTCTTAGATTTTGACTGTTGCTGTTTGGTGCCAATAAAGTTCAGTAATGATCCTTAGATCTTGAGCATCGATCCCGGTTGATTTTAGGATGTTGATCATTTTTTGATGTGACACAATCAAAAACTTTTTTATAATCAATAAAGCACGCGAATACATCGACGTTCATGTCCCTACATCTCTGAGTCAGCACATTCAAAGAGAAAAGAGCCTCTCGGGTACCCGTTCCATCCCTAAAGCCAAATTGCGAGCGATCAATTACGGACTCACACTTTTTGTATATGCGGTTATGAATGATCCGCAAGAATATCTTCAAGGCGTGGGACATCAAACTGATCATGCGGTATTCGTCACATTGTGATGCCTTGTTCATCTTTGGCAAAGTAACAAAGGTGGATCTCAGCCAGTCTGTGGGTATTTTTCCACCTCTGTACATTCGGTTAAATACAGTAGTAATGAGATTTAGACCAACCCCGTCCTCGGCAGCTGCAAGTTTAAATGTTTCCGCATGCACGTTGTCAGGACCAACTGCTCTTCTGTTCTTTTGTAGTTTAATTGCATGTTTGACCTCTTCTTTTGTAATTTCAGAAGCCCTTTCGTTGATTTCGTATATATCAGGGGGTGAGTCTGGTCTCATGTCATTAAAGAGATTTTCGGTATATTCTTTCCACCTTTTTAGTTTCTCATCTACTCCTATAAGAATTTCATTACAACTCTTAGCAAACATCAAATAAATAATTTCAATATATCGAATTTGGTTCAGATTACAACTGAATTTAATTCAATCATCAATGTAAACAAATGTTCTGTTAAATCCAGAGTTGCTAATTGTTCAACAAAAGGTTACTTATTATCTATTTTGTTCCCTTCAAAGTTCCCCAATCAGATACAAGACACTTCTTGTGCTAGAGCTTTTTCCAACCCTAGAAGCACTTTCAATCTGCGTTTTTTTTTTGTATAGCCTTGATCTCTTCCAGCCATGCGGTCTTTATCTCCTCAATCGTAGAAAAGCGTTGTCTTTCATGGGTGTTTTCAATTTTGGAAATAGCAAAAAGTCGCTAGGGCTAAACCCGGATGTCTAAGTCATGATTACGGTGTTGTTTTTGGCCAGAAAAGAAACACGAACAAGCCACTATGCATGAAATCAGATATGTCTCTATTTCACCAATAATTTCTCACTAAAATAATTGAATTAGGTTGGGTTGGATTTCGTTAAAAAAATTATTACAAAAAGAGTGAAAAATGTCTGCCAAAAGTTCGTATAGCATATAAAACCAGATTAGATTTCCAAAAGTATGGTACTAACCTCTCGTTTCTCAACACCACGTTGAGTACTACTACTTCCACCCGCACTACTACGCGTTGGAAACTTGTTCAACTCCACCATTTGATCAAGATCAAATTTTGGTTTAAACTCTTTCTTACTACCAAGGCCAAGACTTTCTAGTTGTTCTTGCACCATCAAATCCATAGATGTAAGTTGATCTTTAATGGACGACTTGGAACCTATAGATCAATTCAATTCTAGAGCTAAAAAATACTTCCATTGATCGTGATAAATACCTTTTTCTCTCACAAATCTCTCTTGCGGCTCTAACGACTTCTTCGCCTTAGCAGTATTATTCGCATTACCACCACCAACACCACTAGTCTTATTCAAATTATTCCTACCTCCATCCATTGTCGTATTACTACTCGCCATCATATTATCCAACATTCCCATATGATTCTCGATATACTCTTTAACCGGCTCAGCACGTTCCTTACACTTTTCCGGCAACTTACTATATCTATCCAACAAATCCTTCATAATTGCCAATTTGTTCTCCAAATTATCACCTTGATGCGATTGGAAAACGTATGGTCGCTGATTCTCGTCCACATTTATCTCTTCCATGATCTTCACTTTGGTCAACACATCTTCTTGTGGGAATTGCGTAATGTGCTTCAGGTATTGTCTCAAAGTTCCAGATAGTGATTGGCATAATGTGGTTTGTTGCAACTGTGACATGAGCAGCGTTATTTTCTGCATTAATTTGATCGATTCTTGGTTCTCAGTTGCTGCGGTGAAGTTCAGATGCATCTAGAGAAATTTTAGGGGAATCAATCAATCAAGTTGCTTTAGAAAGTTTCCGATTTCGTTTTGGTGAATTTACTTACATTTAAGTCATCTTTTCGCAAATTTGCTCTAATTTTCGACGGTGCCTTTTTGTGTACTTCCTGAAGTATATCACCAGGCAATTTACCATTCATTATGCTATCCAATTTGATGAAGTTTTCCAATATTTTTGTATTATTTGTCTTAGGTATTGGCTAAAATCAAAATTACTACTTAGAGCTAGAAATTTAATATTAAAAATTTAATCGACATACTTCTATGGTTTTATGTTCATTAATAATCGGCAATGCAGTGGTTAATGTAACTTCGGTATGGTTGAAATTTTCCTCGTCACATACTAATGTTGACGCAGAATGATTTTTTTTGCTACATTCATCCGTAGTTTCTTCACTACCTCCAGTTGTAGATACAGTTGATAGTCCTTCGGCATTTGAAACGTCACCAAGTAGACTCTCTGCATTTGATGAACCTTCTGCAGGAGCTGCAGATGAGCTATCTGCAACGGAAAACAAAGACAATATCAACAATATCAGTAGCTCCGAATTATCTAAATATTAGGAGAGTTATGGAAACAGACGTCTTGCAACCACGAAGAATTATGCTGTTCGACGAATGATACAGAACACAAAGAGGGCAAACGGTTTTCCCAACAACGTTTGAATACAACTTCCTTCTTTCAGAAGTTGAAGTTGCTGGGTGAGCAGAAAATCAACTATTGGTGATATGAGGTGGAACAGTGGCGTTAAGGAACTAAAACAGTGGCCAAAGTCCTGGTTCAATCGAACGCTAGAAAACCACAAGAAAACTGAATGAACAATCCTACACCGCCACCTTTGGGCAAAGCTTTCAGATCGTTAGTTTGACTTTATATTCCTCAATAAAAAAAATCATCAAAGTTCCAGTCAGCACTAAAAACACATGTGGTTGAATTCTATCTTATCAGTAAACTCACCTGGAGCTACAGTAGACTCTCCACCAGCTTCAACACCTTCTGCAGGTGCTGCGGTCGATTCAGCCACAACTGCTGCAGCCTCAGACGAACTATCCTCCCGCTTAACATTCACTCGCTTGACCATTCGAGCACTTTTCGGTACCATAAAAAAATCACCAGAAGACAATGGGAAATAGTATTCTTGTTTTCGATGTACTGGCGATTTATTCTGGAGTGATCGCTTCCTCACCAATTCTCTGTGATCACGATCGTTCATCACAAATTTCGGCCATTGCTGGAACTCCGGATTGTATTGCAGAAATAAATTAACATTATCACTATGGCCAATGTGTGCATCACGCACCACTGTATGATTCGAGTTTTTCGGTCGATGCTTTTTCTTCTTTTTACGACCGTGGCCATGAGCCGCGTTTACGCGATTCTCGTTCTTTATGTCTAACACATCGATATCTTCATCACCAACTTGTTCTTGTTTTGGGAATTTGACATGTTCAATAGTAACAACTGGTATTCTAGAAGATTCTGTTTGGTACGGTACCAAAGCTTTTGCATAGTCATCATCGTCATCATAATCTTCATTACCTTTCATCGTCGTAATTTGCGTGTACTGTTTTTGTTTCACATTCTTATGAATTGGTTCGTCTTCTTCAGAGTCTTCCCCTAAAATTCAAATCAAGACATAAAAATAGACGTGCAAGATCAAATTTTCCTCTCACCCTCAAGTTGATCCTGTTTCCGATAAGGAAACACTGGCGCAAAAGGATGAACACTACTCTCTTCAATATTATGATACTTCTTCAAAACATCCTGCTCAAATTCTCCCTCAGCATCAGCATCTTCGCCTCCATCTAAAGCATACAGTGGAGAAAACTTCAAACTACGCGATTTAAAGGCAGGTATCGATTCATAATTGTTTGATGGCTCAACAAAGTATGTATCGTAATTCTCTAATGAACCAAATCGATCTTCTGGTTCCATATCATCATCATTATCAAACCGTTTTCCATGTTTCCTATGCTTCTTTTTCTTATTCTTTTTCTTCTTCTTTTTTTTCTTCTTCTTTTTAGGTGCTTTCTTTCGACGTTTCATCCGCAAATGTGTGTTGTGCTCTTCTAATTCATCTGCATTATTGTAATCATCTACTTCTTCTCCTTCTTCTTCTGGAGTAAAGGTATTTTCATATTTCAATACAGGAACAACATTTTTACTTTTCTTTAATTGCGGCTTGACAATATCTGCAATAGCCAATTCGGTGTTTTCCTCACTTTGCGGTGAAAGTTCTTCAACATTTGTTTTACTAACTTCTTCAACATTATCATTGGATTCTTGTTTGTTATTATCAACACCTTGCATATCTTCAATTTCTTCTTTATTTGTAATACGCTGCGTAGTGGTAATCGGACTTATCAGGTTAGTTGGTGCTTGCGAAATTGGAACTAGGAGCATGTCTTGCGTAACAAATATCCTGCCAAGTCCTCCGACTATTGGAGTTTTAATTGAAGTTATTTCCACTGGATCAGCTGCGACTACACTACTCGGTTTAGGATCGTTAGCAAACTCTTCGTAATCTTCATTATCTTCGTCAAGATAATCACCAGAACGTACGTTTAAATATTTCGATTTCTCATTGCCTAAATTGGTTTCTTCTTTTGGTTCGTTGTTTATTGATTGGTAATTGTTAGTTTCTAATGCAACACTTTGAACTGGTTCAAATTCAGAAGAATCTGAATATTTTTGAATTTTATTTGTGCCTTTATCTATATTTGGTTTAACTTGTTGTTGTTGTTGTTGTTTATTGACGTTATTCTGTTGTTGCGATATTGTATTTGTGCGAATTTTGCTTGATTCTAGTCTCTTTGCAACTGCATCTGCTTGTAGTTTTGCGTAATTCCTGTTGAAATTGTCTTTTTCTATTACATAAAAATTGGTATTAACGTTAATCTTTTGCGTATCCTCCGTTGTTAGTCCGAGATTATCAAGTAATAAACTTCGATCGGTATTTAAATTCTCATTCGCGCTAACAAGGTTAATATAATTGCTTGCAAATTCTTTACTCTTCATCTGATCCAGAATATTCACGTTATTACCGGTATTACTACTTTTCTTTTGAAACGTCAAAGGCGGCAAATCAAAACTGTTGTGACTCTTAAGCTTTTGTGGTTCAATTAAAGGATTCCTACTCGCACTCGATTCAATATTCAAAACTATCGATTTCGGATCACGCGTATCTTCTTTGATTCTTTTCACCAACATTCCATCGCTCTTTACATCAATTTCGATTTGACGTTTCAGTTTGGTAGGTGGTGCACGCTTCAATTCATCCACATTAGCATCTCCATGAATATCCCGTCCAGGATATTTATCGCCGGATCGTTTGATCTCACCAAATTGTCCTTTAGGTGCTACACGGATATCTTCAGTAAGATCCAGATCGCGATGCAGGCGTAGTGGAGACTTGAAGGAATGTTGCTGTTTGGTGATATGACGTTTCGAATGCTTGTGATGTGGAAGAGAGCGTCGTCGTCTGTCGTTTCGTTGGTCGTTATCAATTCCTAACATATCCTATAAAAGTAATTTCGTGAATATAAACTGGGAAAAAAAATTACTGAAATTATAAATAAATTACTTAGAAATTCTACAGAGTAGGGAAACGTTTCGCAGGCGTTTGCTAAATTTGCAAATGTAATTACTTGAGTAATCAAGTACGATATCTCAAGAAACTTCTAACAAAATCAAGTTAGTTAGGTATTAAAAGAAGGCTACTGACAACTCTGAGACTAGAGTGCGAAATTATTGTAATAGCACTAAATAGCGTTATAACCGCTTTTGAGAGTAGAAGGCTTGTGGGGGCTTCTTTTCTTGATTTAACAAAGGCGTTTGATTGCGTCTCACACGATATCTTGTTGGGTAAACTGGAGCGATACGGTATGAGTGCGAATTCGATTCGTTTGCTGAGTTCCTATCTCACTGGTAGGAATGTTGTAACGATGTTTGAGTCAAAGTCTTCTCAGCCCTTGTTGAGCTCTTGTGGAGTCCCACAGGGCTCGGTGCTCGGACCTCTATTGTTTTTGATTTTCATTAATGATTTACCGCTACATCTGCCATGCTCTCACCTGACATTGTTTGCAGACGATTCAACTATTGTCGATGTTGAACTGTCGAGTGATGTTCTGGCCTCAAGTATGATTAATTCACAGTCGAGGGCTGCGGACTGGTTTGCAGCTAACAAACTCTGTATGAATGCCAATAAAACAGCTACTAAAATATTTACATTACGTGAGACCGATGTTGCTGTTTCTGATGGTCTGGTAAAGTTTTTGAGTGTCACTTTGGACCAAAAGCTAACCTGGGCGGGTCATGTCAAGTTACCATTGCCAAGTTGTCTAAGGTTGTGTTCATGTTGCGAAGCTTGAAGGGTGAATTCTCTTTTAATGTTTTGAAATCAGCATATTATAGCCTTTTTCACAGTGTGGCTTCATATGATTTGTCAATTTGGGGACACTCTTGTCATGCTATTCGGGTATTCTCAATCCAAAGACGAGTGGTTCGAATAATGACAGATTTAAAGTTTAGAGAGGATGTCAGAGTTAAATTTAAAGAATGTAAAATAATTACACTCCTGTGTCTCTATATCTACAATTCAATTGGGTATGTGAAAAATAATTACAATCTGTACATAAAGCATGATGAAGTTCACAACCACAATACCAGAAACAAAAATGACATTCTTCCTGAAGATATAAGGTAGGGTAGAAGCAGAAATTCTGTGAATTATTATATGGCCCACATGCTATAATCATTTGCCAGATAGTTTGAAAACACTGAGCCTTGCAATGTTCAAAAATATATTAAAAAACTACTTAATTGACCAGGCTTTTTACTCCGTTGATGAATTCCTCAGCACTGACTTTCTGTTTTGATTAAGTTATATACATTTCTATGTTTTTATGTTGTGTTATGTAATATTTTAATATTTAATATGACTTGTGTAAACCTTTTTATATAAATAAATAAATAAAAAAATGCAAAATCTGATACATAACCAAAGTTGAGTCCTTTCAAAGAGCAAACAAATTATTGTGTTCCGCTCAGTCTCCAGACGGGAATTAATTTTTGAATACAAAGGTATTTAATAATAATTATTTATTACAACTAAATAATAAAAACTAGTACCTACAACTCAAAATTAATCTTAAACAAACTTTGATTTACCTTATGTAAAGAAAATTGAGGCTGAGCCTCTTCTAAACTTTTAACTTTTGCATGCTTTGTTGCATACGATCTGATAACGGCAAAATCATTCTTATGCTCTTGGACGACGCTTAAGAAATCATTTAATTCTCGCGGAAGTTCTGGTGATGGTTGATACAACTGAAAAAAATATTATAATCAATAATAATTAAAAGACAGTGGATCCAACTTCCAACTGAAGCGAATTTTCCTTCTTCTAAATGGTATTACTTGCCCGCACAGGGTAAGTCTTATGAACGCGCTATATTTTATTAGTTTTTATCGGAAGATCGTTTCTTATTTTTTAATATTCATCAATCCAGGCATCACTTAAACAGCATAATTTTAATGGAGCATTATTAAAATGCGAAAGCGTTATTATATCCAGATTATTTAACAACATTCCTGTACTCTCCCTTAAATTTACTATACTACTGCCACCCCTTTACGTTTTGCCATGCCTTCACTACAACATTCGTTCTACCTACAACATTTGCCATAAATATGAAACATGATGGTTTTTAATGGCTTGCTTAATTTTTAAAATGTTCTAAGTACGCTCTCGGGCAGAGTAAACCTAAAAGATATGTGGATGTATGTGATATTATAGTATTATCATTATTTTAAATAATACGATAGAATATTCAATGTAGTAGGTAAATTGAAAAGGAAATTTTCGTTTTACATTTGCTGATGATGGATGAACTCTTTTCTTCATTCGTTTGAATATTTATCTGAGGTTTTAAATAAGCACAGTGGTCGAACTTATTTTATAAATAATATTAATATTTATTTGCGGAACCAGCTAAATAATCACAACAGTAATGACAATAAAAACAATATATTTATGTTTAAATACAATTCACTGAAACACGCAAAGAGGAAACCAGAAGCAATCCAAGAAAGTTCTAGCCTGGTCCCTGTAAGTTGTAAACTAAAATTAAAATACACATCCATACCCAAACACAGTCGTTCAATGTAATTCAGTAGGTACCTTAATATAATAATTCAATAATTAAATACCTTAACAATAAAAAACAATTCACAACAACATTGAAAAATACTTCAAATGGGCCATATTTCTAAACAAACATAAGTGTTAGATGTTTTAGTTTTTCTTTAACCTTGGTTTTAAATTTAAAATTTGCTTGAATATCATTATACAAGCGCCAAACATTATATGATGGCTTTCTTTTTTGAGATGTAGGTGAAATAATTTTTTTGATTTCATCATGTCAATTTACAAAATTTAAATGTATAAAAAATTGAACGTCTGTGATGAATAGGAGACGATTTAGAATGTACCTGAAGAAGGCAATTGTGCGTTGCCGTAACGTTGTAAACTGGCATGAAATAACAAAAATTATTTCACCTACAACTAGAACACGTATCACCACTTCAACAAAACACTTTCAAATAGTTTTAATTGTCTTCTGAGGATGCTAGGATTGTTAGCGAAACGCGCGTAGATAATAAAAAAAAGGAAGAAAATTTGGAGACCGTTCAATTGTTGGATCTATAACGCAAAAGCAATCGAACACAAGAAAACAAAAAAATCTCTATAGAAACTTTAAAGAATTGAAGAAATTATTAACAATTAGCACTCGTGTATGGGCAATAGTTTAGGACCTTTTGCAGGTCTCCTAGCTTTTAAAATAACTTCTTTTCATCTACATAAAGTCAGCTTACTTGCTGAACATTTAAAAAAAATCCACAATCTCAAGAAGCCATCGCGACGATTTTCGAGAGCGACCAGTACTTCTTGTTTGTTCGTAATTGCGGATTGTTCTACGAGCAGTTGCTTCATGGACTCCCAATAGACGAGCGGCATACCGTTTACTACCCCATCGTTCACTAAAGCAACTAATCTTGCTACTTGTTCAGGCTTTATTTGAGGAATTTTATGCAATTTTACTCATTTAATTTAATGGCACAACGACAAAGAGCCAAATATTGAGGCATTTAACAAATTTATTGTTATGACGATGGCAATTGGTTTTCAAAGGCAACGTGATCCTACCATTACTAATTATAGTTCTGCGATAAATGTAAAGTTTCAGCAAAAAACCTGTAATTCGGACAATTTCAGAGATAAATCAATAAATACAAAAGAAAATGCTCTTTAAGGAAGCGTATTTTGTCTAATTACCTACGAAGAATCTTTTTTTAAAATTAAAATCGGCCCACTGGCTCAAAGAAAAAGCGAAAATAAAATTACGCCAAAAATAAAGTGCGTCACTTTTTTTGACCCCCAACACAGCATTAATAAGTACAGCATTCCGACTCCACATTGGCACTTTGAAATAAACTGTGACGTATGACGCCGTCATTTTGGGTTACAAGTCAGGTCCTTACTAAGAATAATTATAGTTTTTGGTTTCTATCCACAGTACTGTATTTTCATTTTTGTAAAAATATTTAAGTACATAATAATATCACTGTCAATTTCAGAAATATTTGTGGTGTGTCATAGTGATTGAAAACAGCCTTGAGTGGTGGTATCAGTTAAATGTTGACATGATTGGGTGATTTTTAATAATAATAATAATAAACACAACGATAATAAAGACTTTATTAGTAAAAAAGACATTTTTATAAAAGTTTAAGCAGTGCTTCCTAAACGTAACTTATATTTTAGCTTAAACCTATCTGAAAATAGTTTTACATCGCTGGCCAAATTAAGTAGGTAGTTTATGTTGACAAATTAATTTGTTCTATTACGTGTCAGACAGCGCTCTTAAACGAAAACCCCTGTAAACTTTTTATATTCTCCGGTAGAGCGTTGTAATATTTTGAAACCGTATAGGAAAATGGCCGCTCAAAGATTGATGTTGAGTCTAGCGGTGGCGTAATAACAGTTTTATGAGGAATCTTCACATCATACACCGATCCCCGGAACTTCAATCTTTCATATAAGTATGCCGCCTATTTTCATCTGATGATTTGTATTAATCAAAATTAGTGAATGAAAATCCGACGTTGTTTCATTCTTAACCAGCCGATTTCCTTAATCTTATTGCTAGCCTCTTTCACCCCTACGAATTCCACATACAAGCCGTGTGCCTGAATTCTGCATCAACTGAATCCTGTTCTTAGCAATTTTAGTCAAACAAAGGCCATATATATATTGTCAATAATATAACCCCGAGCTGATTGCGTTATCATGCTATCTCGCCACGAGACAACTTGTGTTTATGTTTTACTTTCATTTAGTTTAAAAACATATTAGATACTGCCATTTCGTAATATAAATTTTACGGTTGTACAAATAGTTGTTATAAACGTAAAATTATCTAGTATTCATCTTTATTTTTACTTATTACTCACCTAACAGGGTCTGTGGGGAAGCGAAAAAAATGTTTAGAGCAAGTGTACCGCTTATTGGGACAACATTTTGCAGCACACACATGTCCTCCCTGATTGTTCATTAAGATACGTTAATAAAAATAAAGTCCTTTTAATTCTCACGAACACTATACCAAAAACACAAAACACAGAATTAAATTACAAACACAATATTTATTTATCTCGTACACGCCGACAATGAACTATATATTGAACACAGGAGTGAACGGTTTCTATCTACGTCAATGTGATTATTGTGACGTTTTAACCCATAATGACGGCATGCGCGACGATATGCGCAGGACGGCTCGCAAGCGGAAAGTCAGAATACTGTATTATTTATTATACTGTGCCTCGAGTTCGAATAAAGTTGCCACCTGTTAAAGGTACTATAGACGACAGCGAGAAGAAGATTTAATGACGGAACATCTAAAATTGTGTGCGACATTATAATTTTCCAAATTAGAGAAAGTTTAGCACGTGGCAAACCCATGATTAAAAGAAAAAACTCCCACCAATTGATATATAAACGTGTTTGTTCACATTAAAGGATGAAATAAATCTTGTATAATAAACTGCTACAAACTTCTGTTCAACAGAGGTTTATTAAAACTTCGAACTTGATGTAAGAAAACTCAGTTGGATCAAATAGTTTCCTAGAAATGCCTGAACCAAAAACAAAAAGAAAAATCTATACTTTTTCGTAACAAAAATTCCTCATAACAGCAGAATTCTTTCCTGTTGCGGTTGTTGTTTATATGAAACTATACTGTGGGTGGTGCGACGTAAAATGTAATCTTATCAATTATTAAACAACGCGGGAGTTTTTAAGCGAAGCAATAATTTCGAAGCGGCACGCTAATAGGAAAATAAAAAGCTGCTCGCTTGGAAAAGAGCATCAGACACTTTTTCTTCGTGTTCTCCTTCTCTCCTCCACTACCACTACTCTACATACTTTTTTTTGGTTGTTTGGGGCACTTTTCCGGTTCATTTTACAAGGATACATGTAGCACACCGGAAAATGTACAGTGGTGTAGTCACGAATCTGACAGTCATAAATAGGGTCTACCAGAATATGGGATAATATCCCGGAATCAGATAAAATACCAAAAAAATCGATTGTGTCGCCCCAAACCTTTCCCGACAATATAATATAACACAGCCACGAGCGTACCCAGAATCTGAAGTAAATCTGAAGGGGGCAGACCAATAAAAAGTACAACAATTTTTCTTTTAATTCTTAAGTGAACACGTTTGGAAAATAGATATTAAATTTCTATTAAATTTATTTATGTGGAGATCTTCTTTAATTTTTATTAGTAATTAATAACTACATTGTCTAGGGGGGGCATCAGCCCCTTCTGGCTACACCCTTGGCAACTGCCACTCGCTTATTTGCAACATTAAGAAACCCTAAAAAATGATTAGCATTTACGAATTTTTAAACACCAACCACAATAAGAAAACAGATGATGCCCTTCTTGCCGTCTTATAATTAAATACTTTGTCTGAATACAATATTGTTACGAAATATTTTTTTGCAAGTCAAAACAAAGAAATGCATAAAATTTGCATTTCAATTAGTTTGCGGTTTAATTACTCTTTTGTAAATCAATAATTAAATCATAATTTCATTACAAAAACAAAGCTCAAGATCACACGCAACTAGGTACCTATTTTATAGTAAAAATTTATAATATTCTTACCTGCAGGAAATCATAATTTCCATTGACAAAAATATAATACAAAAAATTCAATATTATCAATTTCCGTAATATGGTGCCCAGCATAAACCTGTAACAATAATTAAAAAACATTTTAAGTACTTAAGGTAAATTTTAATGATTATTTTAATGAATGCCAACATTTGGACAATGTTTTTTGTCATACGCAGGCCACAACTAGGTGCACCTCAAGAAACTTTTTTCCATCGAATTTCAAGATAGGTATAGGGAGTCCAGTTGGTTGCAACCTTGCCTCCTGACAACATCGAAAAAAGACCACTCCACGATGGGCGCCGACAGAAATATTTCAAAATACACAGAGTTTACTTGGGTGATGCTGAGCGTAGACTTAATGGTGACCCTAAGACTTTCTGGTCATTTATAAATTCTCGTAAAAGTTTTGGGACGTTTACCTAGAGATATGTATTATAATGGCGATAATATTAAAGATCAGCAAGAACTTTTGGATAAATTTGCTCAATATGTTAATGAATCTTATGTCAATTCCCAAAGTTTTGACTCTGAATGTGTGCTTTTTGTCTGATCGGGAAGTTACTGAATCTGAAGTTTACGGAGCTCTGAGAAAGCTCAAAGGTAAACCAACAGCAGGTCCGGATGGTATACCATCCTTTTTGGCTCGTGATTGTGCTGCGGTGTTGGCTGGGCCATTGTCTACAATATCTAACCTTGCCTTACGATCAACTAATTTTCCTGCGTTTTGGAAGTTGTCAAGGGTGACGCCGGTTTTTAAAAAGGGAGATAAGCATGATGTAGGAAATTATCGTCCTATATCAATTCAATCATGTTTTGCGAAGGTGTTTGAATTTTTCTACATGATATTATAATGTGTCATGTTAGACCACAAATTTCAACTGTGCAGCATGGTTTCTTCCCGGGTCGTTCTACATCTACCAATTTATTGGTTTTAACACAGTTTCTGAGTGAACAACTTGATA
This sequence comes from Apoderus coryli, assembly GCA_911728435.2. Classification (NCBI taxonomy): domain Eukaryota; kingdom Metazoa; phylum Arthropoda; class Insecta; order Coleoptera; family Attelabidae; genus Apoderus; species Apoderus coryli. Next base: position 44,499,826 of record OU452199.1, on the reverse strand, counting down.
ATGGAGGTCAGGTAGATGTTATCTATACTAGCTTTTCCAAGGCCTTTGACAGACTTGATCATGGTGTCTTGATGGCTAAATTGTGTCGTTTTGGTCTATCCAATGGCTTGGATTCATATTTAAATGGTCGTTATCAATATGTTGAGTATAGAGGGTTCAGGTCTGTCAATTTTTTAGTGACCTCAGGAGTCCCCCAGGGTTCTGTGTTGGGGCCATTGTTGTTTTTGAGCTTTATTGATGATATTTCCAGTGGCTTGACTAGTAGTTCGCTCTTTTATGCCGATGACTTCAAGATATACTCGGTCATTGATAGTGCGCATGATTGCTCTGTTATTCAGGAAGACCTTAACAAGATTTATGAGTGGTGTGTTCGCAACAATCTTTATTTGAATATTGAAAAATGTTTTTCAGTAGTTTCTTATACACGCAGATTAAAGCCTATAACTCATTTGTATTTCATTCACGATTCTCCATTGGTTGTTTGTGATCGTATTAAGGATTTGGGGATTTTCTTTGATAGCAAACTAAACTTTATTGAACATTATAATTATATGATTTCAGCTTCATATCAGTGTCTGGGTTTTGTCATGCGTAACGCGAAGGATCTTAGGTCTCCTCGAACACTTATTGCATTATTCAATGCATTTGTTAGGGCTAAGTTGGAGTATGCCTCAGTTGTGTGGAGTCCTACATATGAATTTCATTCCGCGAGTATGGAACGTGTTCATCGTCGTTTCGCTAAGTTTCTGTGCTTTCGTAGCGATGGAGTTTATCCAGTCATTGGATTTCCAGATGATACGCTCCTAAATCGTTTTAATTTGACATCATTAAGTACGCGTAGGGAATGTTCTGCTATTATCTTACTGTAAAAAATTATTAATTGCGATATTGATTGTCCAGAGCTGTTAGAATTGCTTCCATTTTATGTCCCTACTTTGCGTACACGTAATAATAATACTGTTTTTTACTTGTCAAGAGTGCGCACTAATTTGTTGTTGCATTCTCCTTTGTTCGTAATGTGTAATATTTGTAACCGTATGTCTAATGATTTGGATATATTTGAATCAAATCTGTCATGTATAAAACTAGTTTAAATTTGACGCAGGATTTATCCAGAAGTATAGTTTCAGTAAGTTCAATCGCCTGTGGAAGTTTTTTGTCTAAAATATCAACCTTGTATGGACAAGTGATAAAATCAAAGTGTAGAAAGTTAGCTAGTTTAAATTTGACGCAGGATTTATCCAGAAGTATAGTTTCAGTATGTATAAAACGTTTATTTTTTAAGTAATTAGTTTATGTTATTAATTAGTTATTATTGTTATTTTGATGTTATTGTATTATTTGTAATTTTTACCTGCCCTTCAATTGGATATTTATCTGTCTGGGCAGTTGTATCTTAAATAAATAAATTAAATAAATAAAATACTAACAATTTTACATTTTTGCGCGAACTCAAATTTTGACGTTATAAGAATTGGCTGAAAACGGATGTAAAAGTGAAAAAATAAATAAATTTAGTTTCTTCCCAGATTTTGTAAAAACAATAAAGGTAACCCTCGTACCTATCGCTACCATATTATAAAGCAAACAGCACAATAGCGATATTTTCCTTTAATAACAATTCCTGCTCTGTTTTATATCGGCACCATAAAAGATATAGATATAAATATCCTGCTACAGTTTCCTTTACCAAACCAAATCCGCCTCTCACTCCACCAGAACTTCATTACTACAAAAACTATTACTTTCTCTTGTTCCCCAAACAATTCATGTAATGCGTTTTTGGTTTTTGATTTTTTTTTTTTTTTTTGTTGCGCAATATTAACAAATAATGGAAAAAACTCATTTCTTTTTCTCTATACCACCTGATTGATGTTCATCTACAATGTGTCCACGGATAGAGTTTGGAGGAGGAAAAACTTTTTTATTTGTCGATTTAGAAAAAAAAGTCATTCTTTATAAAAAGGTCTGCTTGTGTCGAAACTACGAAATTTACGGTTACTATACAGCGTATATGAAAAATACACTTTTTATGGATTTTCATTTGATTTTTTTAAATTTTATTATTTTAATAGTAGCTATGAAATTAACCACTTTGAGAAAAAGGTTTTTTAGTTTTTTTTTTGCACAATTGGTGTAATAAATCCCGGTTTTGAAAATATTTTCATAAAATTTAAAAAAACAAAAAAATCAAAATCATTAAAAATGTTTCTTTTATTGGGATGTGGTTCACAATTTTACACACATTTATTTTTTTTAGCTCTCCATATCATATATGTAATATATGTATATATGGAGACTTTTAGTTTCATGAAAAATTTTTTTTTTATTTCAAATACTTGTTTTTGGTCATTTTATACATAAATAAGTAGTTTTAAAAAAATGTCTGTCAGTCTGTCTGTCTGTCTGTCAGTCTGTCTGTCTGTCTGTCTGTCTGTCTGCACGAAAACGCAAAAACCACTCAACAGATTTTAACCAAATTTGGTACAAAAATACTATAGGACATAGCAAGGAGCTGATTAGATTTTGGGAAACATTGAGCGTAGGCAAGGGGCTTAAAAGAGGGTTCAAAAATTAAAAAAAAATCATAGTTCTTAAACTTATCCGAAATACTGCATAATTTTTTACGCATTTAATTGAATATAACCTAAAATATTGAACATAAAATATTAGACCGCATTGGCGTTCGAAAATAGTGTAAAATGGGGTAAAAAATATTTAAAAAAAACGTACTTCTTAAACAGAGCAGAAATATTAACTAATTATTTATAGCTTTAATAGAATATAACCTATAAAATGTGTCATAAATATCTTACTTTCATAGGCGTTCGTAAATAGTGGAAAAGGGGTAGAAACTTAAAAAATATATATTTCCTAAACTTATTCGAAATATGGAATAAAGTTTCATAGACAGAATATAACCTAAAAAATGTTACATAAAAGAATTGGTTCACACAGGCGTTCGAAAATAGTCTAAAAAAAGGGTCAAAAACGAAAAAAAAATGTTTCCCAAATATACCGGAAAAATTGGCTAATTATATATAGCTTAGATAGAAGATAACCTAAAAAATGCAGCATAAAATTTTTATTTACATAGGCGTTCGTAAATAGTAGAAAAAGGGGTAAATCAAGAAATAATTAAAATGTAAAATTTTTTATATTTAACTAGTTGAATTGGTGTTAAAAATACACGACAAAAATTAATGTACCATAGGCGTCCGTGAAAATTCTATAAAAGGGTCCGAAAAAAATTGTATCCGTGATACCTCAAAAACCACTTAACGGATTTTAACCACATTTGGTACGAAAATACTACAGGATATTTATAGGTGTTGATTAACATTGAGCGTAGGCCAGGGGTTTAAAAGAGGGTTCAAAAATTTTAAAAATCATAGTTTTTAAACTTATCCGAAATATTGAATAATTTTTCATAGTTATGATAGAATATAACCTAAAAAATATTACATAGAAGAATTGGTTCACACAGGGGTTCGAAAAAGGGACAAAAACGAAAAAAAAAATGTTTTTCCAAATATAACAGAAAAATTGGCTTATATACAGGGTGTCCTACGGTGGCAACCCATTAGATTATTTCAGGAACTTCTTCGAATTGAATTTTGAAAATTTCAGTGTCTATATTGTCAAATATGCTCTACTCAAATAATATAATAGCAGCGGCATAGCACTTCCGGTTATACCGGAAGTTGATGGCAACTTTGTTATTTTAAACGGAACACCCTATATATTATTACATTTTTGAATTCTAAATAAGATTTCAGAAATATTTCATGTATCATGCCCTATACCTAACGTCAGTCGTTTTTGACTTCTATCAAGATTTATGTCAAAATTGACAATTTAGGGCTCCATAAGAATTCCGTTTTTTCCTTGTAAATCAGTATTTAATAATTATTTTGCAGGTATTTTTTTATCAGGTGGGATCTTCTTTTTCGAATTGACAAGACATTTTCTGATTAGTTTATACAGGGTGGTCAAAAAATTATATTGAAAACGGTTCAAGAAAAACAGTTGAAAGTCAATTTATTCAAATGGAATGGGCATATTATTATTATTTTATCTTCCTTAGCATTAAAAAATAATGCAATTTTGTAATAGGTTATCATTTTCTAAAATGCATAGTTTCCGAAATATCGTCATTTTAATTTTTTCTGCAGCGCCTACCGTTGTCTCTCTGGAAGCTAGCTAATTAATTTAGTTAGCCATGAAATTATTGTCATTTTAACGTCAAACTAAACGTCAAATTAATAAAAATGAAAAATACTGATTGATATTATAAATTTATTATTAATTCATGGAGAATAAAATAAAGTGATTAATATCACCTGTAGAGTATTTAACGAGAGAAACCCCCATTTGCTAACGATGACTAGAGAAATTAGGAAGAATTTTGAGAAATCATTTAGAGCAGGTTGGGTGGTATACAAATCAAGTATTACAACGAACTAAGACTAAAATTTAAAATAATACAGCAGAAATGAACAGAAGATTAAACTAAATAAATTTTCAACTAAAAAAAGTTAATCAACTAACGATAACAAAACTAATTTAGAGAGAGATGTTTTTGGCGACATCTAGCGTGAACAGGCAATATGCCGGGTGAAACACAGTTCACAGACAATGGCCGGACAAGAAGTAACAACTCCATTATACCCTATTGCCAACACTAGATGCGCCCGAATCCCCTAGCAGGGAGGCTTTATTTAAGAATTGCTTGTTACATACAGGACAAAACTTTAAGTTATGTTGGAAATTTGTTTCACACTACCATGCTTTCACCAGACGGCCGTTTCGTCGATCCAAGACTCATCAGTGGTGATCGGCAGGCAGTGTGACCCAAATTTCCAACATTTACAAAGAGCTTATACTCTCTCAATCAATTCTTGTGCTAGTATAAGCTCTTTGTAAATGTTGGAAATTTGGGTCACACTGCCTGCCGATCACCACTGATGAGTCGTGGATCTACGAAACGGCCGTCTGGTGGAAGCATGGTCGTGTGAAACAAATTTCCAACATAACTGAAAGTCTTGTTGCTTTATGTAACAAGCAATTCTTAAAACTAATTTAATTGTTCGAAAACTATGCATTTTAGAAAATGATAACCTATTACAAAATTGCATAATTTTTTAATGCTAAGGAAGATAAAATAATAATAATATACCCATTCCATTTCAAAAAATTGACTTTCAACTGTTTTTCTTGAACCGTTTTTAATATAATTTTTTGACCACCCTGTATAAACGAATCAGAAAATGTCTTGTCAGTTCGAAAAAGAAGATCCCACCTGATAAGAAAATATCTGCAAAATAATTATTAAATACTGATTTACAAGGAAAAAACGGAATTCTTATGGAGCCCTAAATTGTCAATTTTGACATAAATCTTGATAGAAGTCAAAAACGACTGACGTTAGGTATAGGACATGATACATGAAATATGTCTGAAATCTTATTTAGAATCAAAAAATGTAATAATATATAGGGTGTTCCGTTTAAAATAACAAAGTTGCAATCAACTTCCGGTATAACCGGAAGTCCTATGCCGTTGCTATTATATTATTTGTGTAGAGCATATTTGACAATATGGACACTGAAATTTTCAAAATTCAATTCGAAGTAGTTTCTGAAATAATCTAATGGGTTGCCACCGTAGGACACCCTGTATAGCTTGGATTGATATAAATAGGGCCTCCAAAGAGAAGAAAAAGCCACAAAACCCGATACTTAAAAAAAAAATAGCTGATGTCTAAAACAAAACAAAAATTTATTAAATTTAGATAATGACAAAAAGGTCATAAAATTATTACTTTTACACTTAAATATGGAGAGCTATTCGTGCCTCGAGGGCAACAGTTTATTTTTAACTATTTCTTTAATGGTTTCATGTCATCTTTTTTTTTCAACGTTTCGACTAGACTCAGCTTGTCTTTTTCAAGAAATTTTTTTTTCTTTTTTTTTTCCAATTCACAAACATTTTTTTTTCCTTTTTCTTTTTTATTATTTCATTGTCAGATTGTAGAATAAGATCGCGTATACGTACTTGAAACGAAAATGTAATAATAAAAAAGAAAAAGAAAAAAAATGTTGGTGAATTGAAAAAAAAAAAGAATTTCTTGAAAAAGACAAGCTGAGTTTAATCGAAACGTTGAAAAAAAAAAGATGACATGAAACCATTAAAGAAATAATTCAAAAAAAAAATTGTGAACCTCATCCCAATAAAACAAAAATAAAAGAAATTGAAGATCAAGGTTCAAGAATAATAAATAAGAAAAATTAAAAATGTTATTTTTGATATACCTTGTATAGTAATCGTGAATTTAGTATCCGAAATTGTAGTTTCGACACAAGCAGACATTTTTATAAAGAATGACTTTTTCTTCTAAATCTACAAATAAAAAAGTTTTTCCTCTTCCAAACTCTATCCATGGACACATTGTACCTATATACGTGTATTACAGAAACTTTGTGGTTAAATATGAATAAAGGCTTTTCGGCTTTGAGTTCGATGCATTATAGAGAGAATGATTGATATTTCTGTTTGATATTATTTCTTTGGATGTTTTAATTCCGATAGCAAAAGCAAAGCCTACGTAGTTCAATACGAACTTGCCATTGTCGCAAAGGAAATTATATGGAAAAAACAATCACGTTGGTACATATTTCCTGGGGGTCGATTCTCGAGCCAGGGGGCAGCTCTCCCCGAGGGGTGGTTCTCTTGAAATTTGTTGGTGCTGTATTCTTGACAAAAAGGATCAACTCCCTCCCTAATTTTTGAGAGAGCTATGCTCTCTTGCTTTGGGGCAGTAGAATGAGCCAAAGTTGAGAGAAAAGTCAGCTGATTTTTATTTATTTTCTGTTGATTTTAGAGAACCTTACATTGTTATTCCTATAGATTAGATAGTGTTGTAGATTGTTTCAGCGGATATCCCCAGAAATTTATCCGGATACTTAGACTCCATTGTCTCTTTACCTTGTTCAACTCAGAAGAAATACTTCGTCGCGAAAGCGTAATACAGAGGTCTGCCTTTTTGCTGATATGTGAAATTTGCCGACCCAAAACTGCAACTACAGCAACTTTTTGCTCACCATATCTAGCCCCACTTACCAAGCCTTAAACTGATTATATTCTAGATTCTATACTAAAACCTGAAATTGAGCGAATAATGAGGTCTTTAGCTTCCATGATTTTGCAGAATAAAATGTCTAGATGTTGAATTATAGAAATCGGAAGTAACATATTCTTGATTAATAGCGGACCAAGAGCAGGATTCATTCTGTATTCTGTACTATCCAATTTTCAATTGTCTAATAGTATTGCAAAATGAAAAATAAACATGCTGATACATTAAAACTATTAAACATATTTCAATCCGCACTCATACATATTTCCAACAGAGCAGACTCGTCAAAATAAACGCGGAAATGTTTCCAGTGAAAAAAAATTATAGAAAACTGTTATAATGTAAGGACAAAGAAGTTGAATGAACAAAAAAAAACAAAACGAGTATATTATAAGAGGAGGAAAAGAAACCGGGAGTATATTAATTTCGCCGGTGGCTATCGACGACACAAGATTAAAGACGTTTTTGGTTACGTCATGCAAATATATTTCTTACTATTTTTTGTTTGTTTCTCTTGTAATATTTTGTCACGCAGTAATCTTCACAGTCTCTGTTAGACTGATTAAAAATTCAACGTCACAGATGGAATTGAAATCGGTTAAAAGACATGCTGTAATTCATTTTATGTCAAAAATGTCATAAAATAAAGTTTGCTACATAAAAAAGGCATACTTCTTTTTCTCGAAAACCTTTAAGTTTTTCGAGAAATTCGAGTTTGAAAATTTTAGGACAAAACTGGTCCTTAGTAAACAGCATTAATAAAATTATTAAAATACAGTTTGCTAACGAAAAGTTTTCCAAAATTTTATTAATGCTTTGTACTCAGGACCAGTTTTGTTCTAAAATTTTCATGGCCGATTGCAACGACTCGCAGATAAGGAAAGAATAGCAAAATGATCCTTAAAAATTAAGGATCCCTTAATTGTGAATAAGTTGCACCATCCGTAATCTAGTATTCCTTTGTTAAGTGTCCGTTAAATTTGGCATCGTTGGTGTGCGTTAGGGACTTTTTCGTTTTAACTGTGAACAATGTCAACATTTTAAAATTATCTTTGATTATAAATATTTGGTAAATTAAATATTGTCATTTGTAATATTATTAAAGAATAAGAAATATTTTGTGATTCAGGTGATAATGTTGTTGGTGTTGTGTTTTGCGTACTTACTATACCTTGGAACCTGAATATCGAAATTAAAAAGCAGATAAGAAAAGGAAAAAAGGGGGATCTAATTTTACCCCCCATGATAGTCAGATACTGCTAAGTTTAGTCAGTAAATGCAAACATATTGTTGAAAACCAAAAAACTGATGCAGTATCAACATCTGAAAAAAATATTGCTTGTCAAAAAATAACCGCAGCGTGTCCGGAGTTCTTAAATAGAAGTACAGACTGTATAAAGAAACGAAAAGGAACGCAAGAAAGCACTGTTGACTGGGGGTGGTCCCTACCAAGAAATGATCCTGCACTAGAACTGTTGCTTTCTATAATATTTCCAATAACAGTGTTTGGAGACAAAAATGAATTTGATTCTGACAGCATAGGAATATGTATGAAAGTCAGTACAAATAATGATGCAGCTTCTAATGATGTGTTGTGTTATGAATTTATGAATATTGACTAAGTTCAAAAAATAAATTGCACACCTCCAGAAGAAGACCAACTGCAACTGTTATGTAAGAGCTCCCTCTTCTAATGACAACAATCAGCTTGCACACAAGAAAATGTAATTGCTAATTATACTTTGGAAAAAGGACAAAATGACATTAAAAATTGTAAGCATAAGTTAAAATGTTAGAAACTGAATAATTGAACTGTGAAGAGCAGAGCATATTTTAAAGTGCAAACTTCTAAAACTGGAAATTCTGTTAAAGAAAAAACGCCTGAACTCTATGCTATAATTTTTTATATTACCTATATATGTTTGGATTATATTAGCTTTTGTGTACCTTCATAGATTATTTATGATTGTTTTTGTCCTATGATTTTTTTTATGTTCTGGTTTTTGTTATACCTTCATAAGGTAGTTAAACAATAAAAATGTGCATGTCAATTATGTAGGTAAAAAACTAATTAACATTTATAATCCAGCAAAGTACCTATATGTTAACAATTTCATTTGATCCGGTCAAGAAAATTAAAATTACAAAGCGTAAAGCACCTTAGTTTACTGATGTACTGAAAGTGATGAAAATCGAGCGGAATAAGGCTTAAAATATAAAAAAAAAGTAAAATTTCAGAACACTGAAGAGCAAAAAAATCCATTTTTTAAATCAGACTAATAAGTTTTACACAGAAAAATAAAATCGCTTTATACAATTCAATAAAAACAATGATACATAACCTTACAATCTTGTTAAGGCGAATTTAAGTCGTAAAAATCCACGACTTCATAAAGGAAACCTTAACGAAAACTTAAAGTCTACTTAAACTGTGGTGCAACATAAATTTGCATTTAAGGATCCCTTATTGCTTAAGGCTTCCTCAAAATAGTTGGTGCAACCGACCATCAAACTCGAATTTTTCGAAAACCTTTAAGTTTTTCGAGAAAAAAGAAGTATGCCTTTTTTTTGTAGAAAACTTTATTTAATCACATTTTTGACACAAAATGAATAAAAATCACAAGGAAAAAAAGTTAGGTTATAATTAAGGCAAGGGTCCCCCCCGTTTACCCGCCTATGGTTATCCTTTTTTATTCAATTTCATGTCAGTTTACAACATTTAACTAGGTGAATAAATATGCTACATTTGGTTAATTCATCTTTACTCATTTTGAAAATATTTCAAAAAAATCGTCCTCAGGCAGTCATTTTTAACACCCTGTATCTTTGTAAATAAGGACTTTTCGAAAAATTACAATTTAGGGTATTTTTCGCTCACAAATTTTGACCATGTCTTTCTGAAACACCCTTTATATTTATCTGGGATATAGCAAATTTGCACGCACGTTGTAGGCCGCATTTTTTGACCAATCGAAGCAAAATTTGGTTCAAAACTCGGCTAGGTCAATCTATCGCTTGAGTTCGTTGGCGATTGAAATCGGCAAGTTAATTGGCGGCCTGTCAAAGTTTAAAAAAAAATATTTTTTCATTGTTAATAGAAAATACCGATGTTACATATCAAACCAAACCAAACCAACCTTGTATCTCTTTCAGTTTTCGAGATCGCAATGATGAGGTTCGAATTCGACCACCATTTCATGAATTTACTCTAGACTAGAATTGGTGAAAAATAGGTAATGTTCGTTTCTAGCGAGAAAAGTTAACATTATCGGATATATTCGCCATCCATCCAAGAAAAATATAATTCCTTCTGTCTGTATTTTGCGTAAAATTGTAAATTATTTCTCATGCTTTTCTTTGCACCATTCATAATAATTCCAACAATAATAATAATTGTCTCCCGTCCATTAAAAGCATATTCACAGAAAGCAAACAACAATAGGACGAACAATTACTCGGCCAGGTACTTAATTTAAACAATACCAACATAAATTGGTGGTGTAGTACACTACAGTGTTTTTTATAAATGTATACCGACTACACTACCATTATTAAACAGTCAGCCAGCCTTGCTATAAAATATGCGAATGAATATAAAGTATAAAAAACCATCATCAGCAGAAATAGCAAGGCAGAAGCAGCAGCAGTAGTAGCACGTCTTTTGTTATGTTAATTTTTAATATTAACGTTTTTCTCTTATTCGCGTTTCTGTTTTACTATTTTTCTGTGGTGTATGGAGGTATGTGCAATGGGAAAATAATAGCGACTAAACAATGAGGAATTGTTGGGAAATTAAAATTGGACCACAACACTTCACCTTTCATTTTGGATATGCCGTGCTCCGCAGCAGAGTTATATTATACTCTTTAATTAATTTCGACATTCAAGCTTAGCCTTTTACGTAGTTAGTTCTTTTAGCTCTCCATATCATATAATTATGTATACAGGGTGACCTAGAAAAAAGTACATTGCATAGTACCGCACAATAGAGGACACTAAAACAAGAAAAAAAGTTCCCATGAACACGGGTCCGCAAGGCCTTCGGTTAAAAGTTACTGGGTGTTGAATTTTAATTTTTTTTTGGGGGTTTTTTTTAATATCTTTCGCCAGAGACGCAAGAAATGGATAAAATGTGGTAGACAAGACAAATATGTCCACACAAGCCAGTTTTGAATCATGTTTTGGAAGTCTGCGATGAAGCAAAACCTTTGGATTCTTGTTGTTTGGTTGGCAGTATGGAAAGAAGATTTTATAAGAAAATAATGTTTTCTGATGAATCAATTTTTTCGACCAATGGTGTTTGAGTAAATAAACTTTTACAATTTTACAACTTGTGGATTTGGAATTAATTGATGTAAACTAAATTTAATGATTACTAATAAATAAAAGTAGGTCGATTTTTTTGAAAATTGGTATTAGATACTGCCTTTTACTTATGAACAACTTTTCATATTGGGTCTGCCAGATAACTTTTTTTTTTTTGAAAATGCTATAAAAGAAAAACTGCTGAACATTTTCTCAAATTTCTTTTTTTATTTGAAAGTACAATCCTTCCGGTTAATAATGACAAATACTTTCATTCAAATGGCTGCTTCGGCAGGCCATGCAGTAGCCTATACGATCGGTCCAATTTTTAAGCACATTATCGATTGTGTGCAGCTGTATTTCACCAATGGCTTCACGAATATTGTCCTTTAAAGCGTCAATTGTCTCTGGCTTGTCGGCGTAACACTTATCTTTGACGGCACCCCACAAATAATAGTCCAACGGTGTCAAATCGCAGCTCCGAGGTGGCCAAACGACATCAGCTCTGCGGCTGATAATACGACCTTCAAAAACAGGGCGCAAAACATTGAGTGTAGCTTCGGCTGTGTGGCACGTAGCGCCGTCCTGTTGAAACCAAATGTTGCCAATATCCTCCTCTTCAATTTTTGTGAACAAAAATTCGTTCACCATGGCCCGATAACGATCGCCATTGACTGTAACGGCCACTCCTTGCTCATTTTCGAAGAAAAATGGCCCAATTATGCCTCCGGACCAAAATCCGCACCAAACAGTGACTCATTTGGGTGCATCGGCTTTTCAATGTATACGTGCGGGTTTTCTGTGCCCCAAATGCGACAATTTTGCTTGTTTACATACCCGCCAAGATCAAAATGAGCTTCATCTGAAAATATGATTTTTTTGGCAAAATCGGCATCTTCTGTAAGTCGATCGCAGGCCCACTGAGCGAAGCGAAAACGCATTGGATGGTCAGTTGGCTTCAACTCCTGAACCAATTGGACTTTGTCTCAATAATGTCTCCGAAATGTTCAATTGTTGAGACCGACGGTGAATTGATGTTGATGGCGCTTCACGCACACTTTCTGCTACAGCAGCAATATTCTCGGGTGTACGCACTGTTTTAGGCTTTTCACGCTTTGGTTTGTCGATAAGGATGCCAGTTTCTTTCACTTTTTTCACGAGATAACGAACATACGGAGCTGACGGTGCTTCTCTTCTTCCAAAATCCGTACGCAATTTTCGCACACATTCTGCAACATTACCATGATTTTCAAAGTAATGTCGCAATATTTCCCAACGTTGCTCAAACGTATACACAACCATATTCGTTCAGCGGAAGGATAAAACTAATTATCTGTCAAATCAGACATGACCTAAGTGTTACCCTTCACGAAATAAGCACTAGTTGAAAAAAAATGTTAGATGGCGGACCCGATAGTAACTTATTTCTATATCTTCTCAAATAAGTGCACTTTACTCTTGTACCATATAAAGTTTTTTCAATTTTCTGAATACCCCGTATAAGAAATGTTAAAATTTTCTATCCCAATCTTACTTTGAGAATAAGCAAAACAGTTCATCCAGAGTAACTTTTTTCGATAAAATGAAAAATAAGAAAGTTTTTCCTCTTGAACACTTTTCCTGTGGACATACTACTACTACTACTACTACTTTCTACGACTGTCTTTAAATGTCTTTATTATGTGTTCAACCATAATTTGAAAATGTAGTACATTGTAGTGCTATTTTTCATTTCCCACTCGTTGCTGGGCTACCAGCAACGCCAAGAATACAAAAAAATCAAATTGACAGTTTAAGTTATTTCGCTAATTTCGAATAATGAAAAACAGTGATAATAATAGTGAATATAGTTTAACACCACCTACTCAATTTAGTACTTTTAATTCATTGTATTTAGGCTTACACCAACAGGGCGAATATAGGTAAGTTTTGAAAAACAAATATTTTCCTAAAAATTATTATGTTTAATTTATTCAAAAGCACATTATTGAAGCATCCTGTATATTAAATCGTAGAATCGTAGAAAAAGTATAGTGTAAAACTCGTATGAAATGACCATTTCCTACTCGTATGATTTGCAGCATGAGCGATCATACTCGTTCGTAGGAGTAGACGAGTTTTATTCAATATAGAGGCTATTAGTTTCATTGATTTAATAGAATATAACCGGAAACATTTAACATAGAAAATTAGATGACATTGGCGTTCGAAAATAGTGTAAAAAAAGGTTAAAAACTTTAAAAAAATAAAACATATTTCAAATATCAAAAATATCTACTGTTATTTATAGCTTTGATAGAATTTAACCTATTTAATGTATCGCAAAAAACTTGCTTACATAGGCGTTCGTGCAGAGTAGGAAAGGGGTCATAATAAAAAATAACTAATATTATTCCAAATATGGAATACTTTAAATAAAAAATAGCTGATGTCTACAATAAAAAAAATATTTGGAAGTTTCACGAGAAAATTAAATGACACAAAGGTCAAAGAAATATTATATTTTTGCCCTTGATTATGGCGATCCATTCGTGCCTCTAGGGCAACAGTTTATTTTCTATCAAGACTAATACATTTTTCATAGCGGTACTTTCATGCTCATCGTTAAACTTCTCAAGATTCAAGAATGATTTCCTTTTGGTTGTCCTGAAATTGTTGACCCCCGAGGCATTTTTGGGGAATATGGGGCAACAATGCCTACAAATCTTTTTTTCCTCTTAATTTTCTTGAACCATATATTTATAATTTTGTTGGATATATTTCTTGGGTTTTTTGGTTCGTATTGACAACAATGTTGAGGTAAAAAAAAATTATTTCATGTCAAAAAATTTTTCTCTCTTTACGACGTTTCGACAAAATAGTTTTTGTCTTCTTCAGGTTTTTTTTTTCTTTAGTCAGTCTTCCAACATCTTTAGTGTTCTCAAAAAAATAAATAAATAAATAAACTGTTGCCTTCGAGGCACGAATAGCTCTCCATATTTAAGTGTAAAACCTTTTTGTCATTTATCTAAATTTAATAAATTTTTGTTTTGTTTTACAGATCAGCTATTTTTTTTTTAAGTATCGCGTTTTGTGCCTTTTTCTTCTCTTTGGAGGCACTATTTATACGCAGATATTTTATATTTCAGATCTAGGCCAAGTTCTTGAACGCAAATTAATTGATTTTTTTTAGTTTTATTATAAAATTTATTTTGCCCCCTTTTCTACTATTTACGAACGCCTATGTAAACAAAATTGTTATGCTGCATGTTGTAGGTTATCCGTTAAGTGGTTTTTGAGTTATCACGGATACAAAATTTTTCTGACCCTTTTATAGAATTTTCACGGACGCCTATGGTACATTAATTTTTGTCGTGTATTTTTAACACCAATTCATCTAGTTAAATATAAAAATTTTTACATTTTAATTTTTTTATATTTTACCCCTTTTTCTACTATTTACGAACGCCTATGTAAATAAAAATTTATATTATTATAATTAGCCAATTTTTCTGGTATATTTGAGAAACATTCTTTTTTCGTCTTTGACCCTTTTTTTTAAATATTTTCGAACGCCTGTGTGAACCAATTCTTTTATGGAATATTTTTTAGCTTATATTGTATCACAACTATGAAAAATTATTCCATATTTCGAATAAGTTTAGAAAATATATATTTTTTATGTTTTCACCCCTTTTCCACTATTTACGAACGCCTATGAAAGTAAGTTATTCATGACACATTTTATAGGTTATATTCTATCAAAACTATAAATAACTAGTTAATATTTCTGCTATTTTTAAGAAATACGTTTTTTTTTTTAATCTTTTTTACCCCATTTTACACTATTTTCGAACACCAATGTGGTCTAATATTTTATGTTCAATATTTTAGGTTATATTCAATTAAATGCGTAAAAAATTATGCAGTATTTCGGATAAGTTTAAGAACTATGAATTTTTTTAATTTTTAAACCCTCTTTTAAACCCTTTGTCTACGCTCAATGTTTCCCAAAATCTAATCAGCTCCTTGCCATGTCCAATAGTATTTTTGTACCAAATTTGGTTAAAATCTGTTAAGCGGTTTTTGCGTTTTCGTGGATACAGACAGACAGATAGACAGACATTTTTTTAAAACTACTTATTAGCTCTCCATATCATATATGTAATATATGTATATATGGAGACTATTAGTTTCATGAAAAAAAATTTTTTTTTAATTTCACCGGAAATACTTCTTTTTGGTCATTTTATACATAAATAAGTAGTTTTAAAAAAATGTCTGTCTGTCTGTCTGTCTGTCTGTATGTCTGTCTGTCTGTCTGTCTGTCTGTCTGTCTGTCTGTATCCACGAAAACGCAAAAACCGCTTAACAGATTTTAACCAAATTTGGTACAAAAATACTATTGGACATGGCAAGGAGCTGATTAGATTTTGGGAAACATTGAGCGTAGGCAAAGGGTTTAAAAGAGGGTTCAAAAATTAAAAAAATTCATAGTTCTTAAACTTATCCGAAATACTGCATAATTTTTTACGCATTTAATTGAATATAACCTAAAATATTGAACATAAAATATTAGACCACATTGGCGTTCGAAAATAGTGTAAAATGGGGTAAAAAAGATTAAAAAAAACGTATTTCTTAAAAATAGCAGAAATATTAACTAGTTATTGATAGTTTTGATAGAATATAACCTATAAAATGTGTTATGAATAACTTACTTTCATAGGCGTTCGTAAATAGTGGAAAAGGGGTCAAAACATAAAAAATATATATTTCCTAAACTTATTCGAAATATGGAATAATTTTTCATAGTTGTGATACAATATAAGCTAAAAAATATTCCATAAAAGAATTGGTTCACACAGGCGTTCGAAAATAGTTTAAAAAAAGGGTCAAAAACGAAAAAAAAAAACGTTTCCCAAATATACCAGAAAAATTGGCTAATTATATATAGCTTTGATATAAGATAACCTAAAAAATGCAGCATAAAATTTTTATTCACATAGGCGTTCGTAAATAGTAGAAAAAGGGGTAAAATAAAAAAAAATTAAAATGTAAAAATTTTTATATTTAACTAGATGAATTGGTGTTAAAAATACACGACAAAAATTAATGTACCATAGGCGTCCGTAAAAATTCTATAAAAGGGTCAGAAAAAATTTGTATCCGTGATAACTCAAAAACCATATAACGGATTTTAACCACATTTGGTACGAAAATACTACAGGATAATTATAGGTGGTGATTAACATTGAGCGTAGGCAACGGGTTTAAAAGAGGTTTCAAAAATTTAAAAAATCATAGTTCTTAAACTTATCCGAAATATTGAATAATTTTTTATAGTTGTGATAGAATATAACCTAAAAAATGTTACATAAAAGAATTAGTTCACACAGGCGTTCGAAAATAGTGTTAAAAAAGGGTCAAAAACGAAAAAAAAATGTTTCCCAAATATACCAGAAAAATTGGCTAATTATATATAGCTTTGATATAAGATAACCTAAAAAATGCAGCATAAAATTTTTATTTACATAGGCGTTCGTAAATAGTAGAAAAAGGGGTAAAATAAAAAAAATTAAAATGTAAAAATTTTTATATTTAACTAGTTGAGTTGGTGTTAAAAATACACGACAAAAATTAATGTTCCATAGGCGTTCGTGAAAATTCTATAAAAGGGTCAGAAAAAATTTGTATCCGTGATAACTCAAAAACCACTTAACGGATTTTAATCACATTTGGTACGAAAATACTACAGGCTATTTATAGGTGGTGATTAACATTGAGCGTAGGCAAGGGGTTTAAAAGAGGGTTCAAAAATTTAAAAAAATTTTAGTTCTTAAACTTATCCGAAATATTGAATAATTTTTTATAGGTGTGATAGAATATAACCTAAAAAATGTTACATAAAAGAATTAGTTCACACAGGCGTTCGAAAATAGTCTTAAAAAAAGAGTCAAAAACGAAAAAAAAATGTTTCCCAAATATACCAGAAAAATTGGCTAATTATATATAGCTTTCATATAAGATAACCTAAAAAATGCAGCATAAAATTTTTATTTACATAGGCGTTCGTAAATAGTAAAAAAAAGGGGTAAAATGAAAAAAAAATTAAAATGTAAAAATTTTTATATTTAACTAGTTGAATTGGTGTTAAAAATACACGACAAAAATTAATGTTCCATAGGCGTCCGTGAAAATTCTATAAAAGGGTCAGGAAAAAATTGTATCCGTGATAACTCAAAAACCACTTAACGGATAACCTACAACATGCAGCATAACAATTTTGTTTACATAGGCGTTCGTAAATAGTAGAAAAGGGGGCAAAATAAATTTTATAATAAAACTAAAAAAAAATCAATTATTTTGCGTACAAGAATTTGGCCTAGATCTGGAATATAAAATATCTGCGTATAAATAGTGCCTCCAAAGAGAAGAAAAAGGCACAAAACCCGATACAAAAAAAAAAAAAAATAGCTGATGTCTAAAACAAAACAAAAATTTAGATAAATGACAAAAAGGTCATAAAATTATGACTTTTACACTTAAATATGGAGAGCTATTCGTGCCTCGAGGGCAACAGCTAGTTTATGTATAAAATGACCAAAAACAAGTATTTCCGGTGAAATTAAAAAAAAATTTTTTTCATGAAACTAATAGTCTTCATATATACTTACATATATTACATATATGATATGGAGAGCTAAAAAGAGAACACAAAAAAAAACCTGAAGAAGACAAAAACTATTTTGTCGAAACGTCGTAAAGAGAGACAAATTTTTTGACATGAAATAAAAAAATTTTTTATCTCACCATTGTTGTCAATACGAACCAAAAACCCCAAGAAATATATCCAAAAAAACCTACAAATCTTATTTATCAACTTTGTACAAAGCGGTTCAAGAACGATTCAAAACCTAAGAAAGAAGAAAACTCGAAAAAGTTGCCACTTTTACTCGGGATGAACGAAAAGTCGCGCAGAAATTCGATACAATTTAAAGGGATTTTTTATGTTGGAAGAAACACACACGATCAACCCTTTATACTTTGATGTAGTTTTTAATTAAAAAACGTGCAACTTAAAACGACGAGTGACAAGTGCGAAGGTTCTTCCAAACACTTCATTTTTTGGTCTCACTATATACAAAAATCTTATTATTGGATTTATCTTACAAGTAAAATTTACAGTTAGTCAATGCTACTACTAAGATAAGCTAAAGATTAGTCTTAGTTATCCTGTATACCAAAACTTTAAAGGAATTATTGTAAGGAAATCTAAGAAATATTAAGGTGTTCATTTAAATCCTCCTACAAAACAATACCTACCTCACTAAACAAACGGGAAGATATTCAGTTTTAAACGAGATTAACTGTATGCAGAATAATAGAATTAGCTAAGTAAGTATTATTGTTCAAAACCCATGACGAGAAATGAAATAACTTGAAAGTAATGTCTATAGACTTACCCAGATACAAATCCGATTATTTGAGGATTGCCTTCTTATTCTACTAACCAAATTTTAACACATTTCGCACCGAAATTATCTTTATTATTTATTTTTACTTTAACTAAATTGTTACTAACCTGACATAGGCATAATATGTCAATTAGCTGTCATACAGAGCGTACAGGGCGGTGCAAATTATAAGGGCAAGACTTCATCAAAAAATGATAGGTAACGTTAAAATAATGTCAGTTTCTCGATCCGGCAAAACTTCCTTTTCGAGATTGTGATTTTATACAATCGTAAGGTATGAGTACCATTTGTGGCCTTGTGCTGGGTTTTACAGAACAATTATTTTGACATTCATATAATTATTATCCTATATGTGGTGGATATATAATAAGGGTATATTTATTTCACCGGATACACTGAACCGAAAAGGTACGTGATATTAATAAAAAAGTGCTTCAAATCAATGAACGTCAACATTAAATTTGAGCCGATGATGGGTGACATTAATACAATGAACGTTCGTACATAAATTCGGTAGCGAATTCTGTACGTTGAATTAATAAATAAAGAACATAAATTTATGCTCGCCGGTTATTAATCTTACGAATGATGGACATTAATTTATAACTCCTGTACGTTAAAACGATGTTACCAGGTTGTGAATGTTACGAACGATGAAGATTAGTTTATGTCTCCAATACGTAAAACCGATGTTAGCTGGTTATTAATGTTACGAACAATGAACATTAATCTATGACTTTTGTACATTAAACCGATGTTTGAAGGTTATTAATGTTACGAACGATAAACATGAATCTATGACTTTTGTACGTTAAACCAATGTTAGCTGATTATTACATTGGGTTATAATAATTGTTTTACGTAATTGTGTTCGCCGGAAATTATTATTACGAAAGATTGAGATTATTGTTCTGTATTCAATCAATAATCGCGAGCATATAGGTACATATGTATTATGTGTACTGCAAAGTGCAGTATGGTTCAAATATACTAGTACCAATGGTTAGAGAATTTAAAAGCCCAAATAAGACTCAAAATTATCTTGCTGTACGTCCATTGATTTGATGCACCTGCTTTGTAAATAAATTAAATCATATTTGTACGACACTCGAAATCTAAAGGCTTTATTTTTAATTTAGTTAATGGGGTTAAGTGGTAGAGCACACTCCGTGTGAACTTCCCCCTTTTTTTGACAATGTTTTGGTAGATTAAGATATAGAATTCTACATTTTCTGTTTTTTTTTTTGTCAAAAAATAAAGGCATTATTATTATTATTATTATTATTATTATTATTATCGTCTTTTATTCATGATGTTGATAATATTAATGATTTTTTTGTGGCCACTTCTACCAACAATCCGGACCCAGGAATGATCAATTTTTACTTAGGTAATAAAATTAGGCCTGATATTAACTTTGAATTTACAATGGTGGATCATGGGGAGATACTTGATGCATTGCTTGGGATTAAGTCAAATTATGTAGGCAGTGACATGATCAGTATTGATATGCTAGTAGTAGTAGTTGTCCGTTTATAATGCCCTTTATACAGCATCTAGTTAATTACTATATAGAAACGAGGAACTTCCCAACATGTTGGAAAGAAGCCAATGTCATTCCAATCCCAAAACTAAAACTCCATCAACATTTAAGGATCTTAGACCGATTAATATACTCCCAGCGATCTCCAAGGTTATTGAGAGAGTGATCTGCAATCAAATGAAAACATATCTTAATGGACATGGGTTGTTGTCGGAGGTCCAGTCTGGGTTCCGTCAGGGGCACAGTTGCTCCACGAAATGACTTAAAATACTGGATGATGCATTGGGGGCGGTAGATCAGGGTCGATTGACGGCATTGCTGCTGTTGGACTACGCAAGGGGCATTGCACCTATATTCGCTCAAATTGTATAACAAAAAAAAAAGAAAAGATCCTGTTAAAGACAATATAAAACCCGACACTGACTAAACCCCTAATAATGCTCCGGTGTATCTATTTTTCAGCCAGTTTTATTACACGTATAAACATGTATCAAGGATTGAAAAACACTGATTAAATTTCTTTTTATATCACCATTTATAGGTTGTATGGTGTTTCGATTACCTCATTGTAGGGATCAACCGTATATCTGAAAGGGATGAAATGTACGAACTTATTTTCTATACCTACCCCTACCACATTATTATATGACATCTTGTTATGAGTTTTTTTCAATATCACTTTGCTATAAAAAGGATTAAGCTGGCTGACAGTTGGATTCCCAATGATTCCCAAACCAATGATTCCCCAAACCCTAAACTAGTATAATATACAGGGTGTCCTCCAGACAAAATCCGCCATAGTTTTTCCGATATTAATAAATAAGGTATAATGTATCCAAAACAATTGTAAAATAAAAGGAGTAATCCATTAGATGCAGTGGAGTGTAATATAATTACAATAAAACAAAAATCATCGTCTCCACTATTTAATTAATCCATAAATTATGTCAAAGGGACATGTTTCGGAGACTCAGCTCCATCATCAGCCTTGGTGGTATAAAATGCTCACTTTGTGAAGCTCTGCCTTCGCAAAGTGAGAGTCTAACAGACAAAGAGAGGAGTCTGTTATGAAGAATTTTACGTTCTATAGAAAATGTCGCAACGGCGTGTAAACAGCTTGAAATATAATTTTTCATTTATAGAGAAAAAAGTATTATTTCATTGTCATATCCAATCAATTGACAGGCATGGAAATTAGCTATATACCTAACAGCTATACATTTAACTACATAATATTATAGGTATCGAATTTAACTTGGTTACCGATAATTGGGCGCAAACATCCAATATTAATAACGGTAATTGATAAGCAGTTTGCAGCCATGCCATGCATTTACCACAAATAGCTATTTGCCTTCAATACATGTACACAAATACTGAGATTCGCAACACAGCTGGATTTATATAAAATCATATTATTTGCAGTAAAAATTGCTTAACCGAGCAATTGATAATGACATTATTACTATTGTTTAATTTTTCTACTAAAAAACAGTTTCGTCCACGTCTTCCTATAATAATTTTTATGCCCAATGGTGGTGATTTGGAAGGGTTAAAGAATTGAATTAATTCCCACCCCAATAAACACAACAAAATTGCCTTTCATATTATATTTTTGTTTTTTTCATTTAACGACCGATATGCTTTTTCAAGAAGTAATATTTTGATAAACAATCTTTTAAAAATTTTATCTACTGCCGCGCTATCGAGGTTAGTAGAACCTTTTATCCCTCTATTTGACGCCACTTTGTTTTTTACCATAGACAAGGATCCCTTACCCCTTCAGATATTAAAATGATATATTTCAGATACTACACTTTGTTTTTTGGTTTTATAATTAAATAATAAAATTCAAAATGCCATAGACAAGGATCCCTTACTGCACGAGGGCCCTTCCCTGTGTTTGATAGAGCACAAAATCTATCCTAAGGTATTGATTAGAATTTTGCATCAGTTTAATCAAAATTTGGGCAGAGAAATCTGAAAAAAAAAATTGTTTAATTATTGGATATGCCACCCTAGTTGAAAAATATACTGTCAAACACAGAGCAAAACTTGATACATTAAAATTCAGCAAAGTTTACATTTCAAACCAAGCAAGAAACCTACAACAGAAGTAAAAATAATCTACGTGACCATTTTACTAAAATATTATTTTCTCCAAACATTTATAAGCTTTTTACTCTTACATTTTGTGGAAATGTTAATATGAAATTTCATATTTCACTTCACTTACATCCGTTTTCAATTCGTTTTTTTTTTTTTAATATATTATAAACAGTGACGCATGCTGAGGGCTTTTCTGGAGGGATAATTAAAAACTAAACCTACCTCTCTAGTAGTTTTTGCTCACATAAATAGTTGTAACATGTAGAGGTCAAGTAACTTCCGAAATACCTCAGAATGTTTGAATATAAATATTTATTATTGTATGGAAGTAAATTGGTCGCAATTTGGGCGTTTAAATAAATAAAGCAATTCAAAAAACTTATTTATTTTACCAACAACTTTTTTACATCAGTATTAACCCAGAATTAACAAAAAACTTTAAAACAGTTTGCCACGTGCAATTTAAGATATTGGAAGAAACCATATTTGAAATGAATCGTTTATCTTTCCTAGACCTGAGAAGCTGAATCTGTTTCTACTAGGTTTAGACAACAATTATTATGAATCCAACAAAACTATTTCGACGGTTCTCAAATTATTAGATATATTAATATATTCTACGTATTAAAAAAAATACAATTTTAGTACGTCAATTATAATAAAACAAAATACAAATCTACAACATAAATAATTATACAAACACGTATATAAAGACAACACAAACGATAAAAACTAACAATAATAATTTTTAGACTCACCAGCATTTTTTTTTATAAAGGAAATGAATTTAGCCATGACCACCTGTTATCCGCAGGTGAGTGTGGCGACTCAAGCATGGGAAGGTGTTCCAGCTAATACCCACTAAAACCTCTCCGGTGAAAGAAGCTATCTGATCGCAGATTTCTGGAGGGCAGGCTTCTATTCCTCCAGGAGCTCTCTTTTCGTTTCAGAAGGCCTGTGACTATGTCCTGAAAAACTTGTCACGTTTTTCCCAAGAGGATTGTGTCTTCTTGTACGCCGTTAGAATCGACGTTGTCTTCACACGATAGAGCCTAGGATCATAGTTGGCATCTTGGCATTTCTTGCCTGTTCCTCGGGGTCGTAGTCCACAGCTGCGCGCAGTAGTGGAATCTGATTACATTGTCAAAGGCATGCTTTAAGAGATATTTTTATTTTTTTGGAACGGGTCCGTTCAACATAAGTCATTGTTGCGGTGACCATTATGTATGTGATAAGAGTAGTTTTGCACATACTTTTCATCCTCAACTTCAGAGACAGAGTTTCTAAAGAACTGGCTGTTGCAACTTCAACTGTAGACGCTAATCCAGAGGATAATCTGTTAAAAAATATTTTCAATAAATTGTAATATTTCGAATCGCACAAAATATTAACTTACTGAACATAGCGAACAGGAACGGCTGTGTGCGATATGCATGCTTGTGTTCCAAAAATTCTAATGTCTCTTTGGTTGAAATGTTGTGAGCAAACATAAGAACTTTTAGTGACCCTTTCAAAACTTAAACCAAGAGAAGTACACCACTATCTTCTAACGGCTTGATCACTGGGAAACCTACAAGAATTATTGTACTATACTATAAATAAAACATGAATAAGTGCTATGAATAGACTATATAGGATCATAATGCCCACTTGCACCACATCCCATATCTTCTCTTTAGCGTAAGATACTTACTTAAAGGTCTGTGCATATCATTATACATGTATGATGATATGCTACTATTTATTAAGAAATTATGTAATATAAAGCATTTTATAAATTTACAATTGTTTATTATATTACTGTCTATTTTGCAACTAGGTGTATAGTATATTTAAACAACTCATGTTAACTACTATCTCTGGAAAATCCCAAAATCTACGCCATTGTACTTACTTGTGACACGTAACCTTACTCGGAAAATCACTCGACATGCAAACTAAGCACTTTTTTTCCCATTATTTAAAGGAAACCCAGTTTTACACACTACAATTGCAGTAAAGTGGAAGAGTCTCGTAAAATTCACTTAATTGGCGTTATAAAACTGTACGTAGCACTACTAACACCCCAGACGTCAACGTGACGTGTAAATATAAACAAATCCCTCCGCGGGGTAGCCACACATTTATATCCGTAGAACTGTATTTTTGTGAATCATATTATATTTGATTGATTTCTTGACGTTAAATATCTTATGAACATGTAATGGAAGCCGAATACAAAAAGATATATTATAAATATTGTATAGTTCTGCAATGTAACAACACTGTGACCAACCCTAATAAAAATTTACACTGGGATGTGAAATACGAGTTCTGATTCTATGAATAAAACAAACAATTGGCGACAGTGTTAGATTTTATTAGTAAAAATGTAAAGGTTATGTAGGCTACAAACATTTTTGTGATTAGTTTCTTGTTATGCCACTTCTATTTTTATTTATTTTTCTAAGCTCGATTCTATACCGATCAACAGCTTAAATAAATTTTGTCGCAGAATTTTGAAACCGTGACAGTATATTTAGCATTTTTTGATATTATTAAACTATTTACAATAATGATGTTATTAGATACAGTAAATTCCGATGATTTTCGAAAATCTCGAAAACTAAACAACTACCCAAACATCATCAAAATTGGGACACCCTGTGTCCAAGATAAGAATGGAATAGCATTGGAAAGTTATACAATAAACACCTTTTAAATGGTTTTTTAAAAACTTTAGACGTTTTGATTTATTTTAAAGAAAAATTGGTACGTCACTGTTATTTCAATTCGCAACTCCAAAATACACTTTTGTATGGTATTTTGTACATTTTTTTTTTATTTGTTCAGGGTACCTATTGAAAATGTTCCCGACGAGTAGCACTCTGCTCATTAACTAATCGTAAAGTTTGTTTTATATTGAAGGCGCGACCAGGCCAGAGCTACAAAAAACTGGAGCTTATCTATTCGAAACATCGCTTGCTCGTTTTGCTGCGGCTGTTGTTCCTGTTGTTAACCATATACTATTTTATCAGGATGATACGAAAAAACCAAATAATGGTAATAGTATACTGCACAACATACCTACCGAAAAAATATCTATTTTTAACATAAACACAATATTTACCTGATGCGGTATTGTCTCTCTAAATAATGGTCCTGGCATGTTTGGTAGATTTTTTCACCTAAAAAAATTTGTCAGTGTTATTATGTTTTGAATACAATCGTACATCATCAGACGTAATGTATCGCGTGGATGGGATGAGATAACATATTACGAGGGTCGTTATTTTCTAACTATTCAAAAGGACAACATGAATTTTTACCATTCAGATGCATGCGACACAATGACGTTAGAGCCGCCATTTCGAAATTCCTTTGATGACTCATGTCATTTGGCATTTTTAGTATTTCCAACTGTATCTTTGTTTACATCAATTATCGTCAAAGTAATATTAGTGTATTGGAACGTAGTTTTAGCTTTGAACTGATTTAAAACATTGAAAACGGTTAGTTGTGTGGCTTGCGGACGATCTCAAACGAAAACGAGGAAAAACCGTCAAATAACATTACATCACTAAGTACTTGACATTAACCAATAGTTAGGATCAGTCGACTTAGGAAATGTTATATAAAATTTGCTTTTTCCTTTCCTCTCTTTTTTTGGCCTCTAATTCTTGGACCTACCAGCCAGCAGCCACGACTATATAGTCAATAACTACTTGGCATATGCAAATCTACCGACTCGGCCATGAGCACCGTCCACCCATCCAAGCACCATCCACGCGACCAGGTACTTTAATACCATAATCACGTCGATGCGCGTTTGCACATGTGGGATCTCCCACCCCCCTTTATGTAAAATTTAATATTTTATTATTTAAAATTGTAAACAAAGTATAAAACTTAGGTTAGGTTGTGTCAGACCATAGATGCATAGGCATATCCATAATGGTTCCTTTAAATAAAATATGGAAGTTGTCCTATTATTATTTTCGGTTTTCTTAAAGATGAAGCGAGAAAAAAATTTTGGATTTCTTTTGTCAACAAACCTGGTTGGATGCCATCCTAAAAAAGAAATAAGTAATCCCTGTATTAAAATTATAAGATAGAAAATAACATTCTGTTAATTGTTAAATGATTTCAAATTTTGTTGTTGTTTTTATTATTTAGCTGCTATTTATTATTCGATCTAATAGTTTATCAGACAGAATTTATAATATTAATTATTAAAAACTATTCCTCAATATTTATAATCCATTAAATGCTTTTTTTCTGTTAAAATTTAAAAATTTTTACGCCACTGGCGACCGAAAAAACTGTCCGCGGCCATATTGAAACACCATCGCGGTCGCATGACAATATGAAAAATGCTCCTTCCTCTCTTTATATTCTAAGAATCAGAACAAGGCTTTTGAATGCATCTCCGGCATCTTCTGCCGTCGAAACTTGTTATCCTCGTAATTTATTCTTGTTTGTTATTGTTTTTTTTCCAAGGAAGAGAAAGCGTAGACTCGAACTCCACTCCCCATGCCGGACTGACATAGATCAACGCAGGTCTCGGAGCTTCGAAATGATGCTTTTGGCATTCGCGATGCTCTTTTCGATGTGCGGTCTCCATGTCAGGGATTTGTCCTAATTACCCCAAGGTACTTTGCATTGTATGTCAGTACCCTCGATGTTGACGAGGTCGTCGAGGAGCACTTGTCTTCTTCTGATGAGCAGCGCGGTGCTCTTCTCCGCCCTAATCTTCGCACTGCGGCTGCGGGCAATCAGGTTCGT
This sequence comes from Apoderus coryli, assembly GCA_911728435.2. NCBI lineage: Eukaryota > Metazoa > Arthropoda > Insecta > Coleoptera > Attelabidae > Apoderus > Apoderus coryli. The sequence continues at coordinate 44,472,510 of OU452199.1, read as the reverse complement.
GTCGTCTGCGTAGAGCGCCAAGGTGTTGTGGTCAGTCCTTGGCATGTCGCTGGTAAAGATGGAGAATAGATTGGCAAATAGTACAGACCCTTGCAGCACGCCAGCCTCCGAGCTCCGTGGTTCCGAAATCCCCTCCCCTGTCATGACGCGAATCTGCTTGTCCTGTATATAGGAGTCTGTGAGTTTGCTGATCGCTGGTGGGTATCCTTCCTGCCAGATCCTGTCGAAGGCTCTGGCTACATCCAGAAACGAGATTCCCGTGATTTAGCGCTAGTTCCGTCATTGTGCTGCGTGCTCAACGAGTCTTAAAAGTTGTAGCTCCGTGTTGTGGTTGGCGCTGAACCCCAACTGCTTGTCGGGGATAATTCGGTCTGCTATCTTGGATAGAGCGTTCAGTAAACTTCGCAGGGAAGTGGTGTCACTCGTAGAATGCCGTTGATAATGGTCGCGATTCCTGCCATACCCTTTCTTGGCAACAGTTTTAGCGTCATGTGCTATATCCGTCGGGGCCTGGTGCCTTCTTGATCTGCAAATGTGGATTACGCTCCGTATTTCGTCTGTGTGTATATCCTTCCATGTCCCGCTGCCTGATCTGTCTGGCAAACCTGTGGGCCTCGTCCTCTAGCTCTTCGCCGTCATCAGGATGCATACCCGTCAATTCAACCATTTGAGGGTTTAAATAGTTCATAGTGTAGGAATTTTTCATGTTAAAAGTATAATTACTTAAGTTGTTTAATTACTTTCATATATAATTAATTTGTGCCGCTCCCTACAGAGCATATGACGTGCGACGTCATTACAATAATGGAATGCGACGTCATTCGGGTTTTGACGTTTTGACGAAGAACGGCACAATTTCAATTTTTCAAATTCAATATACCTAAGTGCGTTAGCTATTTCTTAATTTTATTGTTCCATTAGTTAGTTAAATTATTCTTACCGAGTTGTCATATTTTCACGTTGTATTTTGTATTCGATTAAATCATTTTTTGAGACGTCACGTGTTTTAACCCCTAGACAACGACAAAAAAGCCTACATTTTGGGGGCTCGTCCGGGATAGAGATAGAAACTGTCCGGGATAGAGATAGAGATTGTGCGGATAGAAATTGTGAGGGATACAAAATACAGTTTAGTTTATCAATACGTACGAAAGGAAGAATAATACGTAAGTTAGTAACGCATGAAAATACGAACGTGATAAGTAGTACGAGAAGACAAACGAACGAGGTTCAGACGATTTTCAAGCTGTTTCCGAATATACATGATCCTATTTGGTAGCTGGTGTGCGGTTGGCGGCAAAGCGTAAACTTCTTTAAGGTAAAGACGAATATACGTTCAGAAGTTCAAAATCAGCCGGGCGATTGCAAGTAGCTATACGAAAATTAGACGATTGTCGGTGCAGCAGCAGAAGAAGACGAGTTTCAATAACAGTTTGTTACCATATAATAAAAGAAGATTATAAGGTAGGAGATCCAATTTTTACTATTTCACGGACGTTTCGACTTATCGCTGACGATTCCATTGGCTATTGTTGCGGATATTTAGTTTTATAAATCTTTAATTTGATTATTTTCAGTATAATTATTGTAAAGCCGCGTACATAGGTATAATTATTGTTATAATCCAAATTATTTATTTAACTTTTGTCGATTTTGATTTAAATATTATCCAAGATACCTAGGTAATTTTACTTCTACGTCTTAAAGATACCTAACGATGGCCACTTTAGGAAAAATTGATAATATAAATTATCAGATAAACTGTTGCAAATTTAAAGTTGTTAAAGCGTTATACTACATTTGTTTTGGTAATGAAGGTGAGCCTAGAAAAGTAAGAAAGGCGTTGCGTGAATTTTCAGGATTTACTTTTGATTATCAATCTGACGAATATCTAGCAAAAGTTGAAGAGGTAAGTTTGAATTTAGATATTTCTGATTTAATCGCTATATGTCAGGTTCTTGATTTAAATTATACATCTGATAAAAATAAACTAGTGGAGTACATTTGTTCCTTCTTGATATCTTTCACGAAAAATGACGACGATGACGAAAACCCTGAAGATGATGCAGAAAACGGAACAGATAATGACGAGTCAGAGAATGAAGATGAAGAAGAAAACGAAAGACGCGCAGAAGACGAAAGACGAGCAAAAGACGAAAAACAAGCAGAAGACGAAAGACGAAAAAGAAGTAATAGAGCCGAAGAAAGACGAAACAGAAACAAAGAAGACGAGATAAGACGACAAAAAGATGAGGAGAAGCAAAGAAGAGACGAAAAACAAAGACGACAACAATATGAAAGAAGACGAAAGGACAATGACGACAATCACATTGGAGGTACATCCAGTGATGAAAGCATAGCAGGTAATGAAGTAAGAAGAAATAAAAAACAAGAAACATTCACATTAAGCTTCAGAGATGTTGAAGATAGCTTAAGAACGTTTGATGGAAAGGATGATTATCCGATCCACTCGTGGATATCCGAATTTGAAGAAGTTGCGGAAATTACGGGCTGGAACGAACTTCAGAAACTGATCTACGCAAAGAAATGTCTAGCAGGACTGGCCAAGTTATTTGTGCAGTCAGAAAGAGGAATCAAATCGTGGTCGACACTAAAACAACGTTTAATTGATGAATTTGCCGTACAGGTTAACACTGCTCAAATACATAAGCTGCTGATGACGAGAAAGAAAAAATTTGACGAATCTGTACAGGAATACATGTTGAAAATGCGTGAAATATCAAGCCGTGCATGCATTGAAACCGAAGTTGTAATTCAATACATAATCGACGGAATACAAGACGAAACGTCGAACAAATTGATTTTGTATGGGGCGAGAGATTTTGCAGGATTTAAAGAAAAACTTAAATTGTATGATAGCATACAGAAGAAGAAAAATACATCAACATATATAAAACCAAAGAAAGAAGTCGATTATAAGAAGAAAACAGAAAATGCTAAGAAAGAAAACAACGAAAAACAAGTTAGTTGTTTTAACTGCGGAGCGAAAGGTCATAAATCGCGAGACTGTCCAGATAAGTCCAAAGGCACCAAATGTTTTAGCTGCAACGGTTATGGACATGTTTCATCGAAGTGCACTGTGAAAAATGCGACGCGAAGTACAAGTTCAAATAATGTTAATTGTATTGAAGTTACTCCAAAGAATGCCGTTAAAGTAAAAATAGCCGATGTCGAATTGGTAGCATTGTTTGATACTGGAAGTGATATTTGTACATTAAGAGAGGACGTATATTATAAGCATTTCCAGAATATACCATTGTTACAAGATCGAATAACTCTGAAAGGTTTGGGAGAAAACAAGGTTGAAACGTCGGGAGCATTTAGTACCAATGCAACAGTGAACGATGAAGAATTTGAACTTATATTTCATGTGATACCCAAAGTTTCTACATCATTCCAAATGATAGTAGGAAATAACATCCTAAAAGAAGCTGAAGTAAACATAAGGGATGACGGTATCATTATCCATAAGAAAAAAGATAATTTCATTATGCAGATCGCAGTAGAGGAAAAGTTTGAAGCAGAAGTCAATGTAGATCACATTCTAAATGAAGAAAAGAAGAAAGTCGTTAGGGAACTTATTGAACAATATAAACCAGAGAAAACGAAGACTACAGAGATCGAAATGAAAATAATTTTGAAAACTGAGGAACCAATTTATCAAGGTCCAAGGAGATTGTCAGTATCAGAGAAGTTAGAAGTTGAAACCCAGATAGAAGAGTGGTTACAGGATGGAATAGTAAAACCCAGTTGCTCAGATTTTGCTAGTCCCATAGTCCTTGTAAAGAAGAAAGATGGTCGAGCTAGAATATGCTGCGACTATCGCAAATTAAACAAAAACATCATCAAAGACAGGTTTCCCTTGCCACTGATTGAAGATGTGTTGGACAAATTACAAAATGCAAAAGTGTTTAGCACTATAGATTTGAAGAACGGATTTTTCCACGTACCAGTAGAAGATAAGTCAACGAAGTATATGTCGTTTGTGACACATAACGGGCAATATGAATTCATGAGATGTCCGTTTGGACTATGTAACAGTCCTGCAGTGTTTCAAAGGTTCATTAATCACATATTCCGTGAACTAACAAGGCTCAATTTTGTAATGTACTACATGGATGATATCATTATCCTAAGTTCTAACGAAGATGAAGGTATAGAGAGATTGAAAATAGTATTAGAAGTCGCGAAAGATTACGGTTTAGACATTAAAAAGAAGAAGTGTCAGTTTTTAAAAAGAAGAGTGGAATTTTTAGGATTCATCATAGAAGATGGAAAAGTACAACCTAACACTGAATTTAAATTTGGTGAGCTTGAAAGAAGTGCGTTTAAGACGTTACAGGAATTGTTAACACAAGAACCAGTTCTACATATATTCCAGCAAGGTTGTGAAACAGAACTACACACTGACGCTAGTCAAAGCGGATACGGCGCATACTTAATGCAACGATCTAACATAGATTCAAAATTTCATCCAGTGTACTACATGAGCAAGAAGACAACACTAGCGGAAGAAAAGTACAGCAGTTACGAGTTAGAAGTACTTGCGATAATTCAAGCAGTCAAAAAATTTCGGATATACCTCTTACGTACGAAATTTAAGATAGTGACCGACTGTTCTGCATTTCAGAAGACAATGGATAAAAAAGACCTTACCACGAGAGTTGCACGATGGTCGCTACTATTGGAAGAGTATGACTACCAAATTGAACACCGAAGAGGAACGCAAATAGCACATGTAGATGCCTTAAGCCGATACCCTGCAGTTATGACAATTTTAGAGGAAAATGGAATAATGGAGCGAATAAAGCTAGCTCAAGATAAAGATGATCATTTGAAAGCGATTAAGGAAATTTTGAAAACAGGAAACTACGAAGATTATTATCTTGATCATGGCATATTATACAAATACGAGAAAAAACAGCAATTGTTACTGATACCTAAAGCCATACAGACTGAAGTTATACGGAACGCTCATGAAGTTGGACATTTTGCAGTGAAAAAGACTGAAGAACTAATAAGAAGAGAGTTTTATATTCCGAAAATTAAAGAAAAGATAGAAGCGTATATAAGCAATTGTATACCGTGTATACTAGGAAACAGAAAGAAAGGTAAGAAAAAAGAAATTCTTCACCAATTTAATCAACAACGAGAAGATCTAAGAGCAGTGTGTAAAGAACAGATACTTAAAGAACAGACCGAAAATAAGAAGAGTTATAATTTGCGCAGGCGGAAGGCATTTAATTACAAGGAAAATGACCTCGTTGCTATTAAACGAACTCAATTTGGCCCAGGCTTGAAAGTCAAACGAAAATTTTTAGGACCATATCAGATTACTAAGATAAAAGGTAATGGTCGTTATGATGTCATTAAGGTGGGAAATCACGAGGGACCAATGCGTACTACCACCTGTGCTGAATATCTCAAAACGTGGGTTGAGAATCAAAGTGAATCCGAGTCGGATTCTAACTAGGATGGCCGAGTGTAGGAATTTTTCATGTTAAAAGTATAATTACTTAAGTTGTTTAATTACTTTCATATATAATTAATTTGTGCCGCTCCCTACAGAGCATATGACGTGCGACGTCATTACAATAATGGAATGCGACGTCATTCGGGTTTTGACGTTTTGACGAAGAACGGCACAATTTCAATTTTTCAAATTCAATATACCTAAGTGCGTTAGCTATTTCTTAATTTTATTGTTCCATTAGTTAGTTAAATTATTCTTACCGAGTTGTCATATTTTCACGTTGTATTTTGTATTCGATTAAATCATTTTTTGAGACGTCACGTGTTTTAACCCCTAGACAACGACAAAAAAGCCTACAATAGTTTGACGAGATATTCTAGCGCTCGCATGTCTTGATGAAAAATGCTTCGATGACGATTGTTTGTTATCACCAAAGCCGTCAGAATTGGCAGTTGCTTTAAGGATTTTCTGAAAAAAAAAACAACGAACCTTTATTTTGCGCGCTCCTCCCTGAGGCCAAGCTCACGAGTCGCCACTGATTATACGTTTATTTTAATAAACCTTAGGAAGAAATTCAAATTGTAGAAAGTTTATATCCACCATCATCATTGTTCCAAATGATATACAAATAGAATATTGTATACAATCTCACAGAATACAGCGTAGAATTTCGTCGAACTTTATCCTATTATTAAGACAATGCCAAATGTTTTTATTTTTTTAAAAAAAGACCCCCTTTAACAAACGTAGGACGTATAATATTATACATACACCTACCTACCTACCCTGGCTCAAAACTGGAAACCAGCATAGCAGCAATCTGAATGGAAATGAAGTCTGCATCATATCTGGGCAGGAAGCGTATTGTGCAATGTTTGCGGGTTGCTGTGGTATGGCAGGCGGTAAATACAAAACAATATTCCATACAGCCGCCATCTGTGTTCCGTTTTGGGGAACCACACAAACAACGAACGGTAACAACAATAGGCACGAACTGTGATTCTATGAGGGTAGCGATAATGCGGTTAAAACTGGAAACTGCGAAAAAGTTGCCTGAAATAATATGCTGGTAGGTATTTTTACTTTTTTTTTGTTTGTTATGAAATAGCTGTTACGAGGGACATTATTTATATTTTGAGCCTCTTAATCGAATCATTGAAAGTCGCAAAATACATTTGTTCCAACTCCATATCGCTGATCATCCAAAATTTAGTAGTGCTATTTCTGTTAGTTAGGAGAAAGTGTCGGGAAGAGAAAGAGATCTGGATGTCGGCAAAGTGCCAAGAAATAGAACAATTACAAGAAAAATATGACACCTTCAATGTTCATAAAAAAATAAAAGAGCTTACAAACAGACACAGAAAACATCAAGGAGCAATCTTGAGAGATGAGAACAACGAGATAATTCTAGGAGTGGAGGCTAAGCTTGCAAGATGGAAAGAATATATCGAAGCACTTTTTAATGATGATAGACCTTGCTCCCCACCACCGATAGATCACATATTGAATGAAAAGGCTCCAGAAATAACCAGAGATGAAGTTGTTCATGCAATAAACGCACAGAAAAACGGGAAAGCTACCGGTCCCGATAAAATCAACGTTGAAATACTTAAATTAATTGCAGACAATGAAAGTAAAAGCCTAGATTTAATAACAGCACTATTTAACAAACTATATAGCTCAAGCAAGATACCGTCGGATTGGCTTAAATCAACATTCGTAACCCTGCCAAAGAAACCCAACGCCTCACAATGTGATGACTATCGGATGATAAGTCTTATGTCCCATGTCCTGAAAACCTTTCTTAGAATCATCCACACACGAATCTACAAGAAATGCGAATGTCAGATGGACAATACCCAGTTTGGATTCCGAAACGGACTCGGAACGCGTGAAGCGCTCTTCTCCCTGAATGTAATGACACAAAGGTGTAGAGACATGAATGTGAATGTATTCGCATGTTTCATAGACTATCGTAAGGCGTTTGACTGTGTTAATCATCAGAAGATGATCGAAATTTTGAGAACAACCGGGGTTGACGAACAGGACCTACGTTTCATATCAGAACTTTACTGGCATCAAACGGCGGTAGTAAAGATGGAACAATCGACATCGGAGGATATGCAAATCAGACGAGGTGTCCGGCAGGGGTGTGTCTTGTCTCCACTCCTCTTTAATCTGTATTCCGAAACTATATTCAGAGAGGCACTGGATGGGTCCCAGGGCGGAATCAAGATCAATGGAACCCCAATAAATAATAACAGGTACGCCAATGATGCGGTCATATTGGCCAGCGATATGCAGGAATTGCAAAGCATCATGGATTCCGTAGTTCACTTTAGCGAGATGTTTGGATTGCATCTCAATGTCTCCAAGACCAAACTATTAATCTTTTCTAAGACTCCAATAAATGCACACCTGCGGGTCAAGGGACAAACAATCGAACAAGTGACCTCAATAAAATATTTGGGAGCTAACATCAATAGTCAGTGTGACCCGAAAAGGGAAATATTTTCAAGGATTGAACAATCGAGAAAAATCTTTGTGAGTATGAAATCATTTTTTGCAAGATTGAACCTCAGCTTGGAACTCAGAATTCGGATGATCAGATGCTACGTGTTTTCTGTCCTACTCTATGGATGCTGGACACTAGATTCACAGACCGAAAAGAAAATAGAAGCCTTCGAAATGTATGTGTATAGACGGATGTTGCGAATTTCATGGGTACAAAGGATTACCAACGATGAAGTACTCCAGCGCATGCACAAACAAAAGGAACTACTGAACACCATTAAGGAAAGAAAAATGCAATACCTGGGTCATGTGATGAGAGGTGATAAGTACGAAATACTACGCCTCATAATAGAGGGCAAAGTGCACGGGAAAAGATCAGTAGGAAGACGCCAGAACTCATGGCTAAAGGACTTAAGGAGATGGTTCGACCGCTCGTCTGCAGAAATCTTTCGTGCTGCAGTTTCCAGAGCTACAATTGCCATTTGGATCGCCAACCTTCGGCAGGAGAGGGCGTGATAAGAAGAAGAAGGTTTCTGTTAGGCCAACCAAATTATTCATAGTTGTAATCTCGAATATTAACTACAGACTATTTAACTGTGGTTGTAACGCCTAACCCAGAAGGTGTGGCGCATTCTGACTAGGTTCAGATTATTTCTCAGGAAGAGGACCATAGAAAAAAAATTAAACAATCCAAAAAAACAGGGGATACGGGGGTTGTTTCAAACAAAATATCAGGTGCCACGCATTCTCACTAGTCTCAAATTATTTCTCAAAGATAGGACTATCATCACTTGGTACGCCAAATATAAAAAAAAACCGATACAGGGTGTACAATAATATAAGTAAATATTAAATTGGAAGAAGAGATTGCTGAAGTTGACGGATTGTTAATTTCCACTGTTGAAGAAATTCCTCGCATGGTGTTGATTATTTCACCATGGCGTTCTTGGTTAATATTGAAGTACGGTTTAATTGAATTAAAGCTGCTATGTCCTGTTATCTTTATTAATTGCTGTTCAGGAATTCCTTTATTTGCCAAATGGCTAACTGCAGTTGATCTGTTCGAATGATTGGATATCTTTTTACACTTAGTGTCCAAACCAAAATCTTGCGCGGATGATTTGGTCCACATATTAATTGTGTTCTTGCCTACCGGTATATTGTCAAACCATGTGTCACTTTCGGATTTCCAGAAACGATTTGGTCTCAAGAATAGGCGACTGGAAGTAATATTTTCCCCCCTTTTGGACAATAATTTATGGAATAACCGAACAGGGCATGCACTTTCGTTTGCAATATTTGGAACAAGCCACTTACTATTTGTACAACTTTTCGATTCTCAATCGTGAAATAATCTATAAGGCAATCAGCTGGTTCACCACCTCGCCAAGCTAACTCAACAGCTACAATATGGTATTTTTTTTTTGTAAACCTTCTGGTTCATCCCATAATCCAATGATTCTAGCCAAATCACTTGAACTCAAATTTGATGAACTGCATTTTCGTTTGTTTGGATCCTGCTGTAATCTTTTACGTTTTGCATTTCTTGCATCTCGCGCATTTTTGAATATCACACTGGTAAACGGGTCGAATACAATTTTGAAGTCATTGAAGTATTTTTCCTGGAGTAGCCTACTCGTAGTATTCCAAATTGTTTTTACAGTTGCTTCTTTATAATCAGTTCCGTCTTATTTCAGCTTACAAAAGATTTCCAAGTCTCAAAAATAAATTCTGTATTCTACGAGGAAATAACAGATTTAATGCGAATATAATAGATACGAGAGGTCCTGAGAAAGTCAAAGGTATTGATTACATACTAAACAGCTAACTAATCAGTTAAAATGCAAAAAGTGAGTTTGGAACCGTGATTAAACACTTACGAGGTGTGTTCAAAAAAAAATTTGCGTTTTTCAATTTATTGTCGAAAAAATAGGAAAAACAAGTGTCCTCTTATGTTTTTGACGATCTCCTTTATAACTAAGTCTTTGGTATAAGAAACATCCAATCGGACCACCCTGTATACATTTATAAATGCAGTTATAATTCTACAGTATATTATGAGCTATTGGTGTTATATTGGAGCGCACAGAGTTTACAGTTGTTAGTATGTATGAAAATCAACCAGGGAAATTAAATTTGATTAACGAGCTGGCAGCCATCATGTCAAAATCAGATGTTGTGTGGTGGCTGATCTCTGATGACTGCCTGCTTGCCAGCCTCGACTCTACATCGGCTGTTGCTATAGTTTAACGATATGCGATGACGTGCCAAACGGGGAGATGTGATAGTTTTTGAAAAACCATATGACAATACATAGCACAAGCTTCTCTATAATGAATAAATTGATACGAGGATGGAGTCAAAATTCACGTTTGATTTTTTGCGGGATGCTGCAATTATATTCTTACCTATACGGAAAATGGAAAGTCTTCACCAAATGTCGCATATACCTAGTACACAGCACGAGTTTCTGCCTAGTCTGTGATGACAAATCTTCTACAGATGCTGTATATTTGGGGCTTCGAGAAAGCATTGGAGCACTACGGTATTCGAGGTTGTCGGTTGAGATGGATCGCGGCTTTTCTTATGGGTTGCGGATTTCAAGTGCTTCCGAACACGTTGCCGGTTGTGAGCGGGTACCATAGAGATCAGTTCTTTTACAGCTATTTATTTTAATGTACAAATCAGAGCATAGTAAAATTCTTATGTCGTGTGTGAGCTTCTCTGCCGAAGACACTAAATTGTTGTGCGATCTGCTTCAACAGTGTGGTGTCCTAGTTGACGGTTAGCCAAATTATTCTTCATATATAGGACCGAATAAACAATATAATGTATTTAGAATCAACTGAGAGCCCGTAAGATCTTTAAATAAACAAAAACACCTTGCCATTATTATCACATATCAACAGTAGTGATAAAGGCCAATAGATTTGATACAGAAAGCATGCAAATCTAGATCCAATTGAGTATGCTCTTCCTACTTCATCATTCTAAACTTAGGAATCGCTTTGACACCGAAAAAGCCCCTAAATTTAATTTTTTCGACTGTTTGTACATTGACGTTGCTTCTGAACTATTGTTTTTTTTTATTTTCTCTTGATGACTGACAACTGGTTTAAAAATGTCGCGAAGATTTGGTATTGCATCTAACGATGCAATTAATGATATTATATCTAATAATATACCAAAAAATACAATCAAGTCAAAAAAAAATATATGGAAAATATTTCTCGACTTTTGTGCGACCAGAGAATACGAATTGAATGCTGAAACGAATTTGCATAATTTGGCTAATATATTGAAAGATTATGCGGTAAATATGAGAACAGCTGACGGAACTGAATATAAAGAAGCAACTGTAAAAACAATTTGGAATACTACGAGTAGGCTACTCCAGGAAAAATACTTCAATGCCTTCAAAATTGTATTCGACCCGTTTACCAGTCTGATATTCAAAAATGCGCGAGATGCAAGAAATGCAAAACGTAAAAGATTACAGCAGGATCCAAACAAACGAAAATGCAGTTCATCAAATCAAATTCAGTCAACAGATACAATCTCAAGGTTATCCCGTACTGTTTTTGAGTCAACATTATTATTTAAGTTAAACTTTAAACCAAGATTCAAAAAACTTTCCTCATTAGAATCAAAATGGGTGCCGCTCAGATTAAGAAAACGTTTGTGAAACTTAAAATCAGAAAAACAAACATTAGAGTTGCTTGAATTCAAATCGGACTCAACACAATCAATAAATGACGTCTAGATATCAAGTTTGATATTTTCCTCACATGCCTATTATATATATCTCTACCTACATCATAAACCCAATCCCTCACTGAGTTCGTTTGAGAAATTGTATTATGACAAAAATGTACAAAATTCAAATTATGAAAGAAATGGAATATTTTAGGTATAGGGAAGTAATATATCATTAAAAAGGCTATTTTTTTGTCTATCGAATGGCTTAGTCGAATATATACCATTCCATTTAAAAAAAATTACTTTTCCTAGTAAATACGTGGTTCAAGTTTAAATACAATTAAATCTTGTTCTGCAACTGCCTGAGGATCTTGGACTATATCATTTGTATACTCAGTATTCCCTCTAATATATTCTAAAATTTTGCTTGTTTTAATGAAATAATCATAAAAATATTGATTTTTTTGTAGAAGTCGAAAAACGTCAATTTTTTCGCAAAAAAAAATTGTAGGGAAAAATCTGTTAGGTTTTTGTATAGGGAATCCTTAACAAAGTAGCCTTTAAATTTTATAGGCAATCGAAAAAAAAATAAAAAATGTGGTCCTTCTATTTAAAATAACAAATTAGGTGGTTACTTCCGATATTACCGGAAGTAATATAAACCCGGAAATAGTACATCAATATAGAACCTTTCCGATATTACCGAACCGCAAATTTTCAGCAGCATATTTTTTGTAGTTCCCGAGAACTTTGAATAGGCCACTCAGGATGATGAATCACCCTGTATGCTATAAACTATTATTTATTAATTTATCAAGTTTTCTTGGGTATTGGGACTAAATGAAACTCAGTAATTCTGAATTTTAAATTCTATTGCAACGTTTCGTGCAATATGTGCACATCATCAGGCTAAAAAACATAAAACCTCAATAAACTAAAAGTTGTATAAATAAATAATTTTCATTTAGTCCCAATACCCAAGAAAACTTGATAAATTGAAACAAAGTCGGATGATAGTTTGATAATTGATTATTTATTAATTTCATGAGAAAAAGAAGTAGTTTCACCACAAATGCATACTTTAATTATGTATGTTAATATAATTAATTATTAAAGTTCCTTTAATTTAGTTTCATCTATCTATCTATCAAAATCGTGTGACTAGTGACATCTACATTACCATCACCTAAGTGTTTTTTTTTTTCAATACACAGGTTGTGTGCGTTTTAAGGACACTGTAATGTATGCTCGAAATGATGGTAAATGTAGGGAACTGTAATATATGCTCAAAATGATGGTAAATGTAGGGAACTGTAAAAGAACAGAAAATGCTTAGTTCTCCCTCGATATCATAGATACCGCGCTACAAGAATTTTATTATTATTACAAAGGCTAATCAATATAATATGTTTAAGTTCAAAATTCATTCAAAATTCTCGATGTCTCGATAAATACCAGTTTCAAACGCATTATTATCTCTTGATCTTGACCCATTTAAATAAATTTTGAAAAATATTAGTATAATACGTATAGGTACAGATTTAAACAATAACTTATTACAACAATTTCAAATGTAACTTCACAAAATTCTTATTAAAATAAACAGGAAGCACTAAAATAAATAAAATTTGTTTCATCTTTGCTTGAAGCAACTGATTGTTGTTGGTTAGATAGGTATTTGGACGAACTAGGCCTCAATAATATTTACCTTTAGTTGAGAACAAATCTCGCTATTTGTAGGTATAGGTATCACGATGATTAAGATACTAAAGTGACAGTAATAAATTGTAGAAATTTAATGGTCGAATATTTCTTTATTATTTAAAAATTATCAATAAACTATAATAGGTACATTTATAAAAGAACTACTAGCTGTAATTATTTCCAAAATCGATTAAGTGCGGACCTGTTTTAAGAGCCGGCACCAACTGTTGCTTTTGATTACAAGTACAACTTCCAGTACAGCAAGCAAAAAATAATAACACACGGTCGCTCCCTTTCGTAGCATGGGCAGCTGCCTTTATTCAAGTTTTAGCCTAATGTAGTTCTGTATCTACAAAGAAACCGAAATTTCTTCAACAGAAACCAAGTAGACAGCCTGTAATGAAGACATAACTAAATTATTATTTGTTAATGAACGAAAAAATTATATGTTATTGAATAAAATAATAAGTGAGTTGGAATTAAAGAAATAGACTTAAATTATGTTGTACTTAATGAAGTGAAGGTTATTTTTCGATGGACTTCTTGTATAAAACGAAGAATCAACACATAACCGAAGAATTCAAGGCAAGTTACTGTTAAAATATTTTACGTTCACGTAGGTACCTATCCTTATTGTACTAGATAGTGTTATAGGTATTAGTATACCTACTTCTAACCTTAAAAAGTAGAAATATTAATAAATTATTATCGAGTTGCTTTTAATAGTTTTTTAATTAATTATTTTGTGTACTTATCAAATAAGAATTTGTGTATTAATAGAGTTAATTAAGTACTCCTACTCAGTAACGTAGTTTCGATATAGTAAGTAGGTAGGTATGCAAATTAAAAATGATTCAGTGGGTATTTTAAAATTTAAAGAGCAAATGTATGTGTACATTCATAATATAATATCGTATAGGTACCTAATTATAATTAAAATTCGTACGTAGGTACGTAAAATTATTACATTTTTACGAGAGATAGTCTAGGTTCGTTGAACATAATCTCTCATTCTCGCCGGTATTATAGCCTATTGTGTAGTTTTCAGCTGCCAGTACCGGACTCAGTTTAAAATAATAATAATAATAAACAGTTTATTTGCAGTCATATACAAAGAAAAATTTACAATGCATAACGTGTAAACATAATAAAAACGCAATCACAATTACAATATAGCAACCACAATCATAACTACAAGAAGCCAAAAAATAACTGCAAAAGAGGTTAGAAGGCAGTAAAACTAATTTTGATATTCTCCCGTACGGAAAAATTCACAGTTTATACTACTACATGTATAACAGTTCCCGAAAACTTACAATTAACTAAATCAATTTGAACTGCAATGAATACAAAGAAAGAAAAACAACAAAAAGAAAACAAAATTAAAATAAAATTAAATTTGAAATCATAACCACTACACAATATGAAAATTAATTAATTTGTGGCTTATTGGATCATATTTTCTAATTCCGTATACATAACTTAAACAGGACTTTTGTACACGCTGAATACGATCTTGATCTGACTTCAACAAACAAGGCCCATACACAATATCACAATAATTGAAGTTACTTAGCACAAGAGTGTCTGTTAATTTTATTTTTAAATGTGTTGTAAGACAATGTCTGTGCGGATATAACATTTTCAATGTAGAATATGCTTTACTTATACATTTAGTTATGTGACCCGTAAAGCGCAGATCCGTGTCCATTTCAACCCCTAAATTCCTCGCTGACTGACAAAATGCGATGGGCGTACCATCAATGTCAACCATAAGACCCTGTTCCACGAATGCCCTTCTTCTTCTTAAAATGCCGTACACTTCTAGTGCGTTGGCAGTACCTGATAGACCTCTATCAGGTACTGCGTAGAAAGACAGACCATAACTTTGTTAAAATTCTATTCTGAAAATGATCACAAAAAAGAAAAACCAGATATAATATGTATTAACATAATTTTATTTTAATAATATTAACAAAAAAATTTTTTCCTCAAGGTGACTTCGGCGCATTACTCTCAACCTAGTCATATGTAATATTTGCAAATACAATTTTCTCTCGAAATGTACCACTGATGATGAAGCTAGTGAGCTTCGAAACATGTTTGGATGTAACACATTGAGTGTAACGTATTAAATTGATTTTGTGGAGTCAGACTTTTATTTCCTATTACATTAGATGGATTAATTTTTAATTGGTGTGCACTGGACCAAGTTATAAGTGCAGTTAAGTCTTGTTTTATTTGATTTGAAGCAACAGAGATATCTTCAGGATTAAATGAAAATCTCCGCTGACTGTCATCAGCGTACATATAGGGACTACAAAAATTAAGACAGCTTGGAAGGTTGGATGTATATATACAGAAAAGCAGAGGTCGCAATACTGATCCCTGAGGTACACCACAAGCTATGTAGCCCAAGTCAGATCTTCCATTAAGGGTTTCAACAAATTGACGACGACCGGGCAAATAACGCACTTGAAGAAAAGCCGGAAAAGCTGAGAACTACCAGTAAAATGTCATGACTTATGGTATCAAACGCCTTTGAATAATCTATCAATAGCAAAGTAGAAGATCACGCAAGATGTCATCAGTAACATCCAGAAGTGCCGTTGCACAGCTGTAGCCCTTACGGAAACCCGATTTTTTATTAACCTATTTTTATATATGTGTTGAAGTTGAAGGTGACATTCGTTGAACAAAACGTTCTTTCAACATCGACAAGCAGGAATAGAAAAAGAAATTTAAATTCGAACTTTCCTTGTATGTTTTAGAACTCCATGAGTATTATTCGAGCTTAAACTTAAAGAACTAAACATGGGTGATCCTGCAGCAAAAACATCAGAGAGGAACAAGGTCTATGAGGCAATCAACAAAATTGGCAGAGGTATGTACAGTAAAAGAAACATTTTTAAATATTTTTCAGAGGTCTTCCATCGTATCTCACAAGAAGAAGAAAGCAAGGAGGGATCGGAAAATCTACGTTGCCCCTGTCTTAAGGTCCTTGAAAATTGTTTCAAGCTACAGCCCCAATGGCGACAGTTTTCTGTAAGATAACATTTAGCCCCCTATCGAAGAAAAGCTTTGAATTTGGTCAATTGCTTCAATATAAATCTAATTTCTTCATAGGTGCTTATGGGACAGTGTACAAAGCCAAAGACAAACAAACTGGTTCGGATGTTGCGTTGAAGAAAGTGTGTATACCTTTACATGATGACGGTATTCCAATGTATACTCTCAGGGAAATAGCCTTATTAAAACAGTTAAACATCCATGATCATCCAAACATTGTAAAACTCTTAGACATTTGTCATGGACAGCAAGTTGGAAATGAAATCATGATGTTTTTAGTTTTTGAACATGTCGAACAGGTTAGTCAAGTGTATTCTTAGAAAAACATTTTGAATTCAGAAGAAAAAGCTCCAAATTTTAACAGTTTCAATCGTCAGATGTATAACATAAAAACAAACAAAAAAAACTTCAATTCAACACCAATGTTAAGACTATATTTGAGTCTTTATATATCCAACGATTTTAACTGTTAAAATTCAAAAAAATACAATTATTGTGATGCAGTCTTGAATTCAGAAGAAAAAGCTGTACTTAATTCCTTGTAATACAGGTTTGAATTGAGAAGAAAACTCTAAAAAAGTTTTAATTCAGATGAATAAACTCCAGATCAAGAAAAAACTTAAATTCGACATCAATATTAAGACTATATTTGAGTCTTCATATATCCAACGATTTTAACTGTTAAAATTCAAAAAAATGCAATTATTGTGATGCAGTTTTGAATTCAGAAGAAAAAGCTGTACTTAATTCCTTGTAACACAGGTTTGAATTGAGAAGAAAGCTCTAAAAAAGTCTTAATTCAGATGAATAAACTCCAGATCAAGAAAAACTTAAATTCGACATCAATATTAAGACTATATTTGAGTCTTCATATATCCAACGATTTTAACTGTTAAAATTCAAAAAAATGCAACTATTGTGATGCAGTCTTCAATTCAGAAGAAAAAGCTGTACTTAATTCCTTGTAACACAGGTTTGAATTGAGAGGAAAGCTAAAAAAAAGTTTTAATTCAGATAAATAAACTCCAGATCAAGAAAACACTTAAATTCAACATCAATATTAAGACTATATCTGAGTCTTCATATATCCAACGAATTTAACTGTTAAAATTCAATTATTGTGATGCAGTCTTGAATTCAGAAGAAAAAGCTGTACTTAATTCCTTGTAACACAGGTTTGAATTGAGAAGAAAGCTCTAAAAAAGTTTTAATTCAGATAAATAAACTCCAGATCAAGAAAACACTTAAATTCAACATCAATATTAAGACTATATTTGAGTCTTCATATATCCAACGAATTTAACTGTTAAAATTCAAAAAAATGCAATTATTATGATGCAGTCTTCAATTCAGAAGAAAAAGCTGTACTTAATTCCTTGTAACACAGGTTTGAATTGAGAGGAAAGCTAAAAAAAAGTTTTAATTCAGATAAATAAACTCCAGATCAAGAAAACACTTAAATTCAACATCAATATTAAGACTATATCTGAGTCTTCATATATCCAACGAATTTAACTGTTAAAATTCAATTATTGTGATGCAGTCTTGAATTCAGAAGAAAAAGCTGTACTTAATTCCTTGTAACACAGGTTTGAATTGAGAAGAAAGCTCTAAAAAAGTTTTAATTCAGATAAATAAACTCCAGATCAAGAAAACACTTAAATTCAACATCAATATTAAGACTATATCTGAGTCTTCATATATCCAACGAATTTAACTGTTAAAATTCAATTATTGTGATGCAGTCTTGAATTCAGAAGAAAAAGCTGTACTTAATTCCTTGTAACACAGGTTTGAATTGAGAAGAAAGCTCTAAAAAAGTTTTAATTCAGATAAATAAACTCCAGATCAAGAAAACACTTAAATTCAACATCAATATTAAGACTATATCTGAGTCTTCATATATCCAACGAATTTAACTGTTAAAATTCAATTATTGTGATGCAGTCTTGAATTCAGAAGAAAAAGCTGTACTTAATTCCTTGTAACACAGGTTTGAATTGAGAAGAAAGCTCTAAAAAAGTTTTAATTCAGATAAATAAACTCCAGATCAAGAAAACACTTAAATTCAACATCAATATTAAGACTATATTTGAGTCTTCACATATCCAACGAATTTAACTGTTAAAATTCAAAAAAATGCAATTATTGTGATGCAGTCTTGAATTCAGAAGAAAAAGCTGTACTTAATTCCTTGTAACACAGGTTTGAATTGAGAAGAAAGCTCTAAAAAAGTTTTAATTCAGATAAATAAACTCCAGATCAAGAAAACACTTAAATTCAACATCAATATTAAGACTATATCTGAGTCTTCATATATCCAACGAATTTAACTGTTAAAATTCAATTATTGTGATGCAGTCTTGAATTCAGAAGAAAAAGCTGTACTTAATTCCTTGTAACACAGGTTTGAATTGAGAAGAAAGCTCTAAAAAAGTTTTAATTCAGATAAATAAACTCCAGATCAAGAAAACACTTAAATTCAACATCAATATTAAGACTATATCTGAGTCTTCATATATCCAACGAATTTAACTGTTAAAATTCAATTATTGTGATGCAGTCTTGAATTCAGAAGAAAAAGCTGTACTTAATTCCTTGTAACACAGGTTTGAATTGAGAAGAAAGCTCTAAAAAAGTTTTAATTCAGATAAATAAACTCCAGATCAAGAAAACACTTAAATTCAACATCAATATTAAGACTATATTTGAGTCTTCACATATCCAACGAATTTAACTGTTAAAATTCAAAAAAATGCAATTATTGTGATGCAGTCTTGAATTCAGAAGAAAAAGCTGTACTTAATTCCTTGTAACACAGGTTTGAATTGAGAAGAAAGCTCTAAAAAAGTTTTAATTCAGATAAATAAACTCCAGATCAAGAAAACACTTAAATTCAACATCAATATTAAGACTATATCTGAGTCTTCATATATCCAACGAATTTAACTGTTAAAATTCAATTATTGTGATGCAGTCTTGAATTCAGAAGAAAAAGCTGTACTTAATTCCTTGTAACACAGGTTTGAATTGAGAAGAAAGCTCTAAAAAAGTTTTAATTCAGATAAATAAACTCCAGATCAAGAAAACACTTAAATTCAACATCAATATTAAGACTATATCTGAGTCTTCATATATCCAACGAATTTAACTGTTAAAATTCAATTATTGTGATGCAGTCTTGAATTCAGAAGAAAAAGCTGTACTTAATTCCTTGTAACACAGGTTTGAATTGAGAAGAAAGCTCTAAAAAAGTTTTAATTCAGATAAATAAACTCCAGATCAAGAAAACACTTAAATTCAACATCAATATTAAGACTATATTTGAGTCTTCACATATCCAACGAATTTAACTGTTAAAATTCAAAAAAATGCAATTATTGTGATGCAGTCTTGAATTCAGAAGAAAAAGCTGTACTTAATTCCTTGTAACACAGGTTTGAATTGAGAAGAAAGCTCTAAAAAAGTTTTAATTCAGATAAATAAACTCCAGATCAAGAAAACACTTAAATTCAACATCAATATTAAGACTATATCTGAGTCTTCATATATCCAACGAATTTAACTGTTAAAATTCAATTATTGTGATGCAGTCTTGAATTCAGAAGAAAAAGCTGTACTTAATTCCTTGTAACACAGGTTTGAATTGAGAAGAAAGCTCTAAAAAAGTTTTAATTCAGATAAATAAACTCCAGATCAAGAAAACACTTAAATTCAACATCAATATTAAGACTATATCTGAGTCTTCATATATCCAACGAATTTAACTGTTAAAATTCAATTATTGTGATGCAGTCTTGAATTCAGAAGAAAAAGCTGTACTTAATTCCTTGTAACACAGGTTTGAATTGAGAAGAAAGCTCTAAAAAAGTTTTAATTCAGATAAATAAACTCCAGATCAAGAAAACACTTAAATTCAACATCAATATTAAGACTATATTTGAGTCTTCACATATCCAACGAATTTAACTGTTAAAATTCAAAAAAATGCAATTATTGTGATGCAGTCTTGAATTCAGAAGAAAAAGCTGTACTTAATTCCTTGTAACACAGGTTTGAATTGAGAAGAAAGCTCTAAAAAAGTTTTAATTCAGATGAATAAACTCCAGATCAAGAAAAAACTTAAATTCGACATCAATATTAAGACTATATTGGAGTCTTCATATATCCAACGAATTTAACTGTTAAAATTCAAAAAAATGCAACTATTGTGATGCAGTCTTGAATTCAGAAGAAAAAGCTTTACTTAAATCTTTGTAATACAGGTTCAATTCAGAAGAGAAAGCTCTAAATCATAGTTGATGATTACGGTTTACGAAAGATCACAGAAGAAGATTTTTAAAAGATCAGGAAATAAATTTAATATTTGTGTTTCAGGATCTCGCAATGTACATAGACAAACATCCTTTTGGATTTAGCATAATAGAAACTAAAAAAATAGTTCGAGAAATATTAAACGGTGTAGATTTTCTACATGGCAACAGCATTGTTCATCGAGATCTCAAGCCACAAAATGTACTGATAACACATGACGGACACGTGAAATTAGCCGATTTTGGTTTGGCGAAAACTTACAACTTTGAAATGAAGTTGACATCAGTAGTAAGTATATTTATACATCTTTATTGACAGTTTCTATCAGAATCGAACTCTGGCTATTTATTAAACTTTGTTGTAAACTTAAAAAAATCACCCGATTTTGACACCTAAGTTTTAAAATAGCTGAGGTAGGTAGGAGTGTAAACCTTGAGAGAGAAAGTCGTACAATTGAATCACCTTTTAATTGGTTTCTTCAAAAGTACACTAACTTTAGGCGTTTTCGAGAATTTTTGAAAAAACGATTTTTAGCCATTTTAATTTTTATTTATTTCTGACATTATTTTTACAGATAAAAAAAAATGAAAGGCACTTTCTCATTGTTACTTTTCGAGGAGAAGAAGATAACGTTTACAAATTTCCACTTCAACGTTTCGTTTCTGAAGAACCATCTTCAACTTGGACCTTGTGTTTTTTATTTTTAAATTTAAGGCCACCAAGTTGATGATGGTTTTTCAAGAACGACACGTCGTAGTGAAAATTTGTAAACGCTATCTTTTTCTCCTCAAAAAGTAACAATGAGAAAGTGCTTTTCATTTTTTTATATCTGTAAAAATAATGCCAGAAATAAATCAAAACTAAAATCGCAAAAAACAGTTTTTTCAAAAATTCTCGAAAATGGTTTTTCAATAACGAACGTCGTAGTGAAAATTTGTAAACGCTATCTTTTTCTCCTCAAAAAGTAACAATGAGAAAGTGCTTTTCATTTTTTTTTTATCTGTAAAAATAATGTCAGAAATAAATAAAAACTAAAATCGCAAAAAACAGTTTTGTCAAAAATTCTCGAAAATGGTTTTTCAAGAACGAAACGTCGTAGTGAAAATTTTAAAACGCTATCTTTTTCTCCTCAAAAAGTAACAATGAGAAAATGCTTTTCATTTTTTTATATCTGTAAAAATAATGTCAGAAATAAATCAAAACTAAAATCGCAAAAAACAGTTTTTTCAAAAATTCTCGAAAATGGTTTTTCAAGAACGAAACGTCGTAGTGAAAATTTGAAAACGCTATCTTTTTCTCCTCAAAAAGTAACAATGAGAAAGTGCTTTTCATTTTTTTATATCTGTAAAAATAATGCCAGAAATAAATCAAAACTAAAATCGCAAAAACCAGTTTTTTCAAAAATGGTTTTTCAAGAACGAAACGTCGTAGTGAAAATTTGTAAACGCTATCTTTTTCTCCTCAAAAAGTAACAATGAGAAAGTGCTTTTCATTTTTTTATATCTGTAAAAATAATGCCAGAAATAAATCAAAACTAAAATCGCAAAAACCAGTTTTTTCAAAAATGGTTTTTCAAGAACGAAACGTCGTAGTGAAAATTTGTAAACGCTATCTTTTTCTCCTCAAAAAGTAACAATAAGGAAGTGCTTTTCATTTTTTTATATCTGTAAAAATAATGTCAGAAATGAATCAAAACTAAAATCGCATAAAACAGTTTTTTCAAAAATTCTGGCAAATGGTTTTTCAAGAACGAAACGTCGTAGTGAAAATTTGAAAACGCTATCTTTTTCTCCTCAAAAAGTAACAATGAGAAAGTGCTTTTCATTTTTTTATATCTGTAAAAATAATGTCAGAAATAAATCAAAACTAAAATCGCAAAAAACAGTTTTTTCAAAAATGATTTTTCAAGAACGAAACGTCGTAGTGAAAATTTGTAAACGCTATCTTTTTCTCCTCAAAAGGTAACAATGAGAAAGTGCTTTTCATTTTTTTATATCTGTAAAAATAATGTCAGAAATAAATCAAAACTAAAATCGCAAAAAACAGTTTTCTCAAAAATTCTCGAAAATGGTTCTTCAAGAACGAAACGTCGTACTGAAAATTTGTAAACGCTATCATTTTCTCCTCAAAAAGTAACAATGAGAAAGTGCTTGTAATTTTTTTATATCTCTAAAAATAATGTCAGAAATAAATCAAAACTAAAATCGCAAAAAACAGTTTTTTCAAAAATTCTCGAAAACGGCTAAAGTTACTTTAGTTTTGAAAAAACCGTTTAAAAGGTGCCCATTCTTATCTTGGATCTGGGCGATTTTTAAGACGAGGAGATTTCACTTGGAGTCTTTAAAAAGACGCAAAAGGTTCTACGTAGAAAAAATTTTTTGTTACAAGATTTTATGTAGAATTTATGGAATCAATCAATGGGATTCGTTCTGAATCCCAAACCATGGTCGCCACGAGTTTTCCAGCTGACTGTGACCTTGAACTTCTTTGGTGGTGTGCCTTTTAGGAATTCTGCTTGGACAATCCCGATAGCTTCTAGTTATCAAGTCATAATCTCTTCTTTTAGTAACAAAAAATCCAGCAGCAAGACAAAAATCGTGTCCACGGCCACACTTGCTTGTTCACAGACATTACAGGCGCCAAATTACCAATATGAAGGTAATTCTGGTGGAATTAAATAGCTATTAGCCACTGCAGTAGTTGAATGTCTTGTTTTTTAAATAATCGAGAATGTTTTTCATAGAATTACAATCGATCTTAGGTAGAAAAAAGCATTAGATCACTTTTTAAGCTTTATAAACGACTTTTAACATTTTTTTTATTTTCATAGGTAGTAACACTGTGGTATAGGGCTCCGGAAGTTCTTTTGGGAATGCGTTATGCCTCACCGATAGATATCTGGTCGATTGGCTGCATTTTGGTGGAATTGTACACGTTGAAACCACTATTTTGTGGAAAATCTGAAGGGGAACAGTTAAGCGAAATTTTCAGGTTAGTCTTTATAGAAAATCTGTTTTTTAAAACATAAAAACATGTACCAAATGTTTGTCTGAGACATTCAGAAGATGTTCTCATTATAGGGTTGTTGTTTTTTTTTTGTAATAATTATTTATTTTATTTCTTTATTCGGAAAGGATATTGGGGAAACCAGCTAAGCAAGAATGGCCAGAAGAAAATATCGCAATCAAGTGGGACATGTTTGAAATTTTAAATTCTGCCAGTATTAGAGATATTGCACCAAGGCTGTGTGAAACTGGCTTTAATTTAGTTATGGTAAGAAGAATTTTATTATTTTTTTAAAACATTTAAAATTCATCTAATTTCTCCTTTTATTTTTAAAATAATTTATCTCAATATAAGTGCCTTTTTGGTTGATTTTTTGATGACAAATATTAAATAAAATGAGATCCTTTGAATAAAATTTTAACTCAATTTTGAAAGTAAAACTATGTTCCGAAATGTAATGTTGATTTGGATGAGTTTTTTGTAAGCTCAAATTGGGGACTTTTTTTAACTGTTAACAAACTAGGAACCTTTTAATTAGGTTATTCTTGGGGCACTTTTCCAATCAGGCATTTTTCAAATTGATTGTAGTAAATCTAGAAATATTTTATCTAAATTTTAAAGTTAACAAGACATATTGCTATAATTAATTAAATTATCTTATCATCTTGTAAATGTGTAATTGTTGGGAAATTGTTTTTTTTTTTTTATTTTTTAGTTAAAAATATCGGTGTAAATTCATTAAGATTAATGTGTTGGACATTTAGTTACAAAAATCCCCAATTTGAAATTGATTGGGATTATAAAAATCATAATTTCAAAATAAAGTGCTTCATATTTCAAATATTTCCTTTTTAATTAGTTTTCTTAAGAATAATAAAAGCTTGTCTGCATAAAACAAGGCTTAAAATACGCATTGATAATTTTACCTTACGTACAAAAGTTTAATAAAAAAAAAAAAGAAACAAAAAAGAATATATAACAATACACAACCAAAATAATAACTAATTTTTCAAATTATAAACTTTGAACTTAAAAAGCTTTAAACAGATTAAAAATTTAGTCTTGAAAGTCCAAATTTCTGAATTAGATTGAGAAGTTCATAATTGAAAATATTGATTTATTTAAAAATCTACGTTTACACCAAGAATTTAAAAAATGCATTAGAAGTTCCTAGTTTGAAAATTCATATGAAAGATCTTCAGAAAAATAATAAAAAAAAATACAAATATCTAAATTGCAGTAAATTTTGGGCTTAAAAAGATTTAAATATTAAAAATAACTCACCTAAGTAAATAATGTTAAACATTTTCTTTAAATTATTAAATGCATTTTTTAAATTTTTGGTGTAAACCTATTTTTTTTAAATAAATCAATATTTACTAAATTTTTAATCTGTTTAAAACTTTTTAAGTTCAAAGTTTGTAATTTGAAAAATTAGTTATTATTTTGGATATTTTTCTGGAGATATTTCATATGAATTTTCAAATTAGGAACTTCTCACAGCATTTTTTAAATTCTTGGTTACACGGTTATTTTTAGAAATGAATAAATATTTTCAGAGACAATCTAATTCAGATATTTTGCCCATTTAAAACAGAAATTTTAATTTATAATTTAGTTCAATTTTAAACCCGCCAAAAATTTAGATAATTTTTGAAATAAAAACTATCTTAAGACTGTTGTGCAATTTTTATATTTGGGTGACCTTGGTAAGTCCAAATTGGGAACTCATTTAGATAATTTTTGAAATAGAAACTATTTTAAGACTGTTGTGCAATTTTTATATTTCGGTGACCTTGGTAAGTCCAAATTGGGAACTCATTTAGATAATTTTTGAAATAGGAACTATTTTAAGCCTGGTGTGCAATTTTTATATTTGGGTGACCTTGGTAAGTCCAAGTTGGGAACTCATTTAGATAATTTTTGAAATAGAAACTATTTTAAGACTGTTGTGCAATTTTTATATTTGGGTGACCTTGGTAAGTCCAAATTGGGAACTCATTTAGATAATTTTTGAAATAGAAA
This sequence comes from Apoderus coryli, assembly GCA_911728435.2. Taxonomy (NCBI): domain Eukaryota; kingdom Metazoa; phylum Arthropoda; class Insecta; order Coleoptera; family Attelabidae; genus Apoderus; species Apoderus coryli. The sequence continues at coordinate 44,446,685 of OU452199.1, read as the reverse complement.
CTATTTTAAGACTGTTGTGCAATTTTTATATTTGGGTGACCTTGGTAAGTCCAAATTGGGAACTCATTTAGATAATTTTTGAAATAGAAACTATTTTAAGACTGTTGTGTAATTTTTATATTTGGGTGACCTTGGTAAGTCCTAATTGGGAACTCATTAAGATAATTTTTGAAATAGAAACTATTTTAAGACTGTTGTGCAATTTTTATATTTGAGTGACCTTGGTAAGTCCAAATTGGGAACTCATTTAGATAATTTTTGAAGTAGAAACTATTTTAAGACTGTTGTGCAATTTTTATATTTGGGTGACCTTGGTACGTCCAAATTGGGAACTCATTTAGATAATTTTTGAAGTAGAAACTATTTTAAGACTGTTGTGCAATTTTTATATTTGTGTGACCTTGGTAAATCCAAATTGGGAACTTATTTAGATAATTTTTGAAGTAGAAACTATTTTAAGACTGTTGTGCAATTTTTATATTTGGATGACCTTGGTACGTCCAAATTGGGAACTCATTTAGATAATTTTTGAAGTAGAAACTATTTTAAGACTGTTGTGCAATTTTTATATTTGTGTGACCTTGGTAAATCCAAATTGGGAACTTATTTAGATAATTTTTGAAGTAGAAACTATTTTAAGACTGTTGTGCAATTTTTATATTTGAGTGACCTTGGTAAGTCCAAATTGGGAACTCATTTAGATAATTTTTGAAATAGAAACTATTTTAAGACTGTTGTGCAATTTTTATATTTGGGTGACCTTGGTAAGTCCAAATTGGGAACTCTTTACATTGTTAATGAAGTGGGACAATTTAAAATTAGTTTTAAAAAAGTTTTTAACGGCAGAATTTGAGGAATTTTAATTTTTATTATAAATATACATATTAGGTATATAAAACAAGGTTTTAGAGACATCAAGGCACTGTGTTTTTGGAGGCAATTTATGGTGTATTTATATTTGTTTCAGGAAATGCTAGCCTTCGATCCAAACAAACGGATATCGGCACTCAAAGCGTTAAATCATGAGTATTTATCTGAAGAACCTTTAAATTCGTGACAGTAGCCTAAATGATTCTAAATATGAACATTATTGAACTGTGAATTTGTCGTGTTGGTATAGTTTTTAAGTTTTATTTTTGAATGCAAAAAAGATGTTTTATATTATTTTTTATAATATCAATAAACAATTTTTATTTTTATATGACTAATTTTAATTTAGAAATTGAAAGATTCGTCCATTTTCAGATCAAACTGAAGAAGAAATCAATGAAAATGCGTTACAATTACATTCATTGTGACAATAAATTCAGAAACTATCCCAAAACTCTTAATTAAAACTTTATTTTTCAGTAGGTACATCTTACTAGTAAATCTTTAGATGTAAGTAATATGAATATCAGTCTGTTTTCTCTAGCGTACTTTCTTCACCGCCTTGTCCCTCTAAAAACTGCTTCACCCGCTGTTCATACTCTTCATTACTCTCATCCTTAGGCAAATCATTATTAACTTTCTTCGATGGTAAATACTTTGCCATATCTCCAGCTTTCTCATGCAGATTATTCAAAATCAATGGAGGTAAATTGGAACTTTTACCACCACTCTTAGAGTTACCAGTCGTTACCACATTACTCACAACTCCTCCACTACTCCCTGAAGCGTCGCTTGGATATGTGTTTCTCATGCCTTTGTATCCGACACGTGAGGAGACAGTCGACCATATAAAAGTTACCAAGGAAAGAATGATGATGTTGAAGGTTAAGGGTAAGGTTAGTATTGGGATTAGTTTGATGGTGGATGCTCCGAAGAAGTACATGTTAAGGCTTGTGAGTAGCGTGAGCAGGAAATTGATTGAAGCGGTGAGAATTGAGAAACTGGAGAAAAGGAAGAAGAATGTTATATTCTGATCGACGTACCAACGTTTCCATGCGATCAAGCCTGAAATTAATTAATAACTGAATCATTGACTATTTTTGAAATTATGTTGGATCGCAAACTACACGTAATTGATCATTTAAACGTACCTGCAACAAAGCTCAAAAAAGCTCCAAACGCCATAAGAAAACATCCACCACAAATCAAAGCTGGTGCGTCAATATAGTAGTGGAATCCATGCCCCATTATCAATGAATCCCGTTCCACTTTCCGCTCTAAACGAAGATCATTTTGCCTTTCTTCAATTACTAACAAAATAGTACCATTTGATTCTTCAACTTCATTACTAGTAAAGTTGTGGAGTTCCATGAATTTTGTGTTTAAGTGAATCTTATGGATGATTAAACCACTCATCAGAATTGAGCATAAGAATAGTTTGAAGTAAACGATACTCAAACCTAGGACTATTGATGCTGAGTATCTTCGCTCTGAAGGATAGAGTCCATTTGGGTTTAGTGAGGATTTTGTGCTAATTTTGAAAACGCGTTCCATGATTCAAATAGTATTCTGTGATTGTCAAAGCATTTGTATGATGATTTTCTGAAAAAAAAAATTCTCAGATCAGATCCAAGCCAATATCATCACAAGAGCTTAAATTATTTCCAGAATTTTTTTTCTGTCTATAATCATTATGCAACATCATTAAAGCATATTCATTACATGGCAGGGAGGTGGGACATTGTCAAGGATCAGGATTCATTGTAGGACTTCTTTTAATGCAGATGCCTGAAAAGGAAACATTAGCGACAGGTTCAAAGCCAGTCTGAAGGATAGAGTCCATTTGGGTTTAGTGAGGATTTTGTGCTAATTTTGAAAACGCGTTCCATGATTCAAATAGTATTCTGTGATTGTCAAAGCATTTGTATACGATTTTCTGAAAAAAAAATTATCAGATCAGATCCAAGCAAATATCACAAGATCTTAAATTATTTCCAGAAATTTTTTTCTGTCTATAATCATTATTCAACGCCATTAAAGCATATTCATTACATGGCAGGGAAGTGGGATATTGTCAAGGATCAGGATTCATTGTAGGACTTCTTTTAATGCAGATGCCTGAAAAGGAGACATTAGCAGTTCTCGTGAAACTCATGGAAGAGTATCATATGCCAGTTTGGCAGAATTGGGTGTTCGTATGTTTCAACTGAAGGATTTGGTTGCTGAACAGCTACCAGATCTCCAATCGTAAAACTTCCACACATCCATGTATGCCTCAAATTGGTTCTTAACGGTGTTCACTACTACCTCTAGCTTGCAGGATAATATTATCCTCATACATGGATATCTGGAAGTTTTGCGATTAGAAATGTTGATTGAGATCTGCTAGCTGTTCAGTAACCCAATTCTGCAGTTGAATTCTGCCATACTGGCTTTTAACATGTCGCACATACGATACTCTTCCATGGGTTTCACGAGAACTGCTAATGTCTCTTCTTCAGGCATCTGCATTAAAAGAAGTCCTACAATGAATGCTGATCCTTGTCAATATCCCATGGATGTTTTTCTCTCTGAAGGCATGGAGCTTTAGTTATGCTGACGCTGGGTAAGGATGATTTGTGGATATGGAAGGAATGCTGAAGTACTTCCAGCCCGAGCAGAACCTGATCCTGAAGGATTGATGCAGCTAGCGTAGAGCATGAAATACAATGTGACAAAGAGGAAAAAGTTAGAAAAGGAATGTGACGTGATTAAGAGTAAAGAACAAGATTAAATTGAGACATCGTTGTGAAATGTTAAAGGAAGAAAGTAAAGCATTAGCCGAGGAGGAAGAGACCACGTTTGTTGTGCAACAAGAACTTGGAAGTACATTTGCAAACTACACATCAATTAGCGCTTGCTAATAAGAAGATACGTTCTTTAGCTCTGATGATGGAAGGAACACACACATCGAGACAATCTTCAATTGAAGAAATAACCCTCAAGCAAGAACAACTCCAACAAATGACGATCTGATCCGTGACCTGCGTTCCCGAATCCAAGAACTGGAAGTGGATAAGAAAATCTTAAGAGAAACAACGCCGGGAAATAGTGTAGCGCACCTGGAAGAGAAGTTGATTGCAGTAAAACTTCGTGAAGCCGAAGCGAATCTTTCCTTGAAAGATTTACGACAGCGGGTTTCTGAATTAAATTGCCCATGGCAAAGGCATTTACAGGAACATAGGCAGGAACCGACAGTACACTTAAAAAGTTACTTTTCTGGGAAAATCGCCATCACGAAACACAAGAACTTGAAGAGGACTTGATGACGACAAGAATTAGCGAGATGGAGACTTTAACTGAGGTCAGACAACTACGGTTGAAAGTGATGGAAGAGGAGACACAGGTCCAAGTCAGCACGAATCAATTGCGACGTCAAGACGAGGATATTAAGAAGCAACGGGAAGCATTGGAACTGCAGAATTGAAGGTTCTTGATGCTGCATCCCGTTTGTTGGAAGAACAACGCCGTTATTCAGTTTTTGAAGTTGTCAAAAATATATATGATGTATTTTTGTAAAGTAGAATAAAGGTTGTGTTTTCAAAGCGTAATGAAACTCTTTTCTTCAGTTACAATGGCGTAGTGCATCGTGAGTTCTTGCTAGAAGATCATTTCGCGAATAAGGAATATTACCTTGTAGTTCTGCACCGTTTCATGGCTTTTGGATCATGAAAATGCATCTGCTGACACATCGTTATTTCTTCGTGATTTTTTGGCCAAACGCAACGCCGTAATCTTGCCTCAGCCATCGCCATCACCAGGTCAGGACTATTTTTATAAGGCTTAGCCTTAGCTTCTGGCCAAGCCCGCGTATGCTGAATTTATTTTATTTTGCTACGTTCGAATCGGGATTTCAACAACTTCTTGCATATGAAAATTGATAATTTTGAGGAAGGGAAGATCATCACTCAAGAAGAAAGGATTGCGGATATTTGTAATGTTTTTTCTTATAGCTATAAAGCCAACTTTGAAGTAGGCTGGTCGGATCCTTAAGTAAAGATATACGGTGGCAACCCATTAGATTATTTCAGAAACTACTTCGATTTGAATTTTGAAAATTTCAGTATCTATATTGTCAGATATGCTCTACTTAAATAATATAATAGCAACGGCATAGCACTTCCGGTTATACCGGAAGTTGATGGCAACTTTGTTATTTTAAATGGAACACCCTATATATTATTACATTTTTGGATTCTAAATAAGATTTCAGACATATTTCATGTATAATGTCCTATACCTAACGTCAGTCGTTTTTGACTTATATCAAGATTTATGTCAAAATTGACAGTTTAGGGCTCCATAAGAATTCCGTTTTTTCCTTGTAAATCAGGATTTAATAATTATTTTGCAGGTATTTTCTTATCAGGTGGAATCTTCTTTTTCGAAGTGACAAGACATTTTCTGATTACTTTATACAGGGTGGTCAAAAAATTATATTGAAAACGGTTCAAGAAAAACAGTTGAAAGTCAATTTTTTCAAATGGAATGGGTATATTATTGTTATTTTCTCTTCCTTAGCATTCAAAATAATGCATTTTTATTAATTTCACGTTTAGTTTGACGTTAGAATGACAATAATTTCATGGCTAACTAAATTAATTAGCAAGCTTCCAGAGAGACAACGGTAGGCGCTGCAGAAAAATTTAAAATGACGATATTTCGAAAACTATGCATTTTAGAAAATGATAACTTATTACAAAATTGCATTATTTTTTAATGTTAAGGAAGATAAAGTAATAATAATATACCCATTCTATTTGAAAAAATTGACTTTCAACTGTTTTTCTTGAACCGTTTTCAATATAATGTTTTGACCACCCTGTATAAGCTAGTCAGAAAATGTCTTGTCAATTCGAAAAAGAAGATCCCACCTGATAAGAAAATACCTGCAAAATAATTATTAAATGCTGATTTACAAGGAAAAAACGGAATTCTTTTGGAGCCCTAAACTGTCAATTTTGACATAAATCTTGATATTAGGTAAGGACATGATACATGAAATATGTCTGAAATCTTATTTAGAATCCAAAAATGTAATAATATATAGGGTGTTCCATTGGAAATAACAAAGTTGCCATCAACTTCCGGTATAACCGGAAGTGCTATGCCGTTGCTATTATATTATTTGAGTAGAGCATATTTGACAATATAGGCACTGAAATTTTCAAAACTCAATTCGAAGTAGTTTCTGAAATAATCTAATGGGTTGCCACCGTAGGACACCCTGTATATCCTAGGACCCAAGACTATGTGCAGATTGTTGTTCGTTTTGGCTTCTTATATCTATAGTGTGTTGTTTATAGTTATTATTGTTCAGTAACTGTTTTTGCAATTTTTGTACCCAAATAAAAATCATTGTGTAGTATTAGTTTAGGAATCAGTTTTGTACGACTTATAATACGTCAAATATAAATAAAGTAGGCTTATAGGACGATTTATACTTATATGATGTAAATAGGTATTATAAAAAAGTCAAGGACTGTCTTGATTTATACACGGAGGTATACCTGCTACAACTATTAATAAAAATGTCACGTTATTATTTTTGTTTCTTTTTATACTATACAAAAAAATTATAATAGTGCGATACATTCCACAGGTGTTATTTTTATTATTTTAGCGATCTTAGCTAATTATGCCAGATGGCGTTTTGAAAATAAACAATTTAAAAAAATTATTTTTCTATTTATCTAACTTTTACCATATTAAGTGTAACAAATTACAGTAGGTAGGTAGGTAGTTGTAATGTATTGACTATGTTTTGATAGAATAGTCAATATATCAATCAAAATAATAATAAAACAACTTTTCAAGGCATAGTGGAAGGATTTACAAGTTATTTAACTAAAATACATCTTAACAAATATTTTTTTCATGCACGACTTTTACTACTAATAATATAGGGTGTCCTACCGGGAAGTGGATCGTTATACGAACAATTATATATACCTAGAATTTCGAGAATTTGCCAGTCAATGGAAGTATATAGCAAATCGGCTAAAATGAAGTCTTCGTGGCAGACTTGGTGTTTCCCGTTATATAAAAGTTCTTTATTTGTAGATTTAGAAGAAAAAGTCATTCTTTATAAAAACGTCTGCTTGTGTCGAAACTACAATTTCAAATACCAAATTTACGATTACTATACAGGGTATATCAAAAATAACATTTTTAATGATTTTGATTTTTTTGTTTTTTTTTTTTAATTTTATGAAAATATTTTTCAAAACCGTGATTTATTACACCAATTGTGCAAAAAACACTAATAAACTTTTTTCTCAAAGTGGTTAATTTCATAGCTACTATTAAAATAATAAAATTAAAAAAACAAGAAAATCAGAATCATTAAAAATATTATTTTTAATATACCCTGTATAGTAACGGTAAATTTGGTATTTGAATTTGTAGTTTTGACACACGCAGACGTTTTTATAAAGAATGACTTGAAATTTACACTTACTATACAGGGTATATCAAAAAGAACATTTTTAATGATTTTGATTTCCTTGTTTTTTTTTTTTAATTTTATTATTTTAATAGTAGCTATGAAATTAACCACTTTGAGAAAAAAGTTTATTAGTGTTTTTTGTACAATTGGTGTAATAAATCACGGTTTTGAAAATATTTTCATAAAATTAAAAATAACAAAAAAATCAAAATCATTAAAAATGTTATTTTTGATGTACCCTGTATAGTAATCGTAAATTTGGCATTTGAAATTGTAGTTTTGACACATTGTATATGTTATTCGCAATAGGCGAAATAGTCTACTGCTGCCCGAATTATTTGTTCACAACGCGTTATAGGTATGGCAATATACCTATGATAGAGGTGTACAAGCTTATTGGATTCTTTCTTTTTTTTTTTCTAATAGTCCCCTTCCTGAGAAATAATTTGAGCCTAGTGAAATGCCTGACATTTCTGGGGTACGAGCTATAACACTTGGTATATTAACATACATGGCCTGATATTTTGTTTGAATCGACCCCCGTATCCCGTTTTGTGGATTCTTTCATTTTTTTTTACACATAGCCATTTAATGACATGAGGTGGCTGAGAATGGAGAACCGCCGATTGCATCATCTTGGCAATTTTGTATTTCGTTTCTTAATAATGTAAATGCTCCATTGGCAAAAGAAAAACTAATTCCAAGAAATTCGATCCATCTGATTAATATTAGACAACAAAATAAGATAACTATGCCACATTATCGTACCGCCCTTTTTCAAAGAAGTTTTACTTATAATGCTATAAAGTGTTTTAACAGCCTACCGGCTGAGCTTCGTAATGCTCATCGTAAAAGATTTAAAATTTTATACAAACAGTACCTTTTAGAAAATCAATAGCGATGTAATTGTTTTCTTTTCTGATTTTGTCTAAATTTGCAATAATTGCAACTGAGAAAACAAGCCCGATTGTTAATAATATTTTTTAGGATAATCATGAGATGTCCATGTATACAAAAGTATTTAAATTCTTAATGAAAATATTTTGGTTTGTATACTACTTGTTCATTGCGCTGCTTTTGGAGGTTAAGTAGAGTAGCTATAAGCTAGACTTCGCCTCCTTAAGTGGTTCAATTTTTGTGATTCATGTAAATCACACAAATATTGGTGTAAATTTTGTATATTTAAAAAAGAAGCAATGAAGACGATTATTAATATTATATCATGGGTATATTGCCATTTAAAAAATAACGACTTTGATCAACTGCACTTTGTTGGGCCACCCGGTATATTTTAAAGTACTGCCAGTAAATGCTCCTAAAAAAACCTACAAGTTTTGTATGAAACTTTTTTTCATATCATTTACAGTTCGTGATATATTGAGTGGTTTCCATACTTGTTGCTAACCCTGTATATTATATATTATGTACTTAGGTTTTTATGTTAAAGTCACAAATGACTGTCGTAAGCCCTAAAATAATTATCAAATTTGCATAAATATACTTAATGGATTTTTAATTTTTTGTATAAACATAAAAAAAATCCTACTGAGAAAAAGTTTGATTTTTCTACACAAAGATCATTACTAACTCCGTCGACAGGTTCAGACAAAAAATTCGTGCCAAGATTCGCCTGCCTTCAAATTAAAGCCCCTAATATTTATAAATCGTAAAGTTGGGACCAATACACGCCCTAATTTTATTTCATAAAAATCCAAAAGCAAAATAGTTTTCTATAAAAATCAATTTGTTTTAAATCCTACTGGGAAATGTCTGATTTTTGCAGGGCTTTTACTAAATTCTGCTTTTAGATTCTATTCGAGATAGACTAAAAAAGACTCCGGAAGACAGCTTTAATTTCTAACTATTTTTTTTATACGAATGTCTTTTTCGGACAGGTGAGAGAAAAATTGTCCTTTTGAAAGCATTGTAAAACTCTAGAAGCATATTCTGGTATATCGTGTTCAAAGTGTACAAGGTGTTTCTAAAATAGGTGGTTAAAATTTGTAAGGGGACATCTAATTATGAAAAAATGCCTGCCGGAGGACGATTTTTTTGAAATATTTTCGAAATGAGTAAAGATGAATTAATCAAATGTAGCATATTTATTCACCTAGTTAAATGTCGTAAACTGACATGAATGGGAATAAAAAAGGATGCCCATAGGCGGGTAAACGAGGGGACCCTTGCCTTAATTATAACCTAACTTTTTTTTTCTTGTGACTTTTATTCCATTTGTGTCATAAATAAAGTTTTCTACATAAAAAACGGCAGACTACTTGTTTTTTATCGAAAAACTTAGAGGTTTTCGAGAAATTCGAGTTTAAAACTTTTAGGACAAACTGGTCCTTAGTACACAGCATTAATAAAATTTTGGAAAACTTTTCGTTAGCAAACTGAATTTGAATAATTGCCTTTTTATGTAGAAAACTTTATTTTATCACAAGAAAAAAAAGTTAAATATTCTTGAAATAAAAGTCGACCTCCACAAAATAAATTATTAATAAATTTCTCCAACAAATTACATTTGTCAATAGTTACCATACATGTTTCGCAGCACCGGGCTGCATCATCAGTGGTTATCAAAGTTCTTACGAAAAGCTATATTTTTATATTATTATTAGTATATATTTTTATTATTTATGGGAAAATTTATTTTTATATTAACTCTGGAAAGAAGAATGTATATATTATTTTCGATTATATTATAATGACTTTAAATTACAAACTTACCATTGTGTGAAAAAAGTTTATCATTATTTTGTCATAAAAAATTTTTGTTTTTTAAAATTAAAATTAAATTTACGTTAGTTAAACTTTAACTGACGTAAATTTAAAGTTTTTGATGCTTTACAAAAAGAAAGTTATTATTATGAAAGCTTATATTGTGTACAATATGAGTTTCAATCTTTTTAAAAAAAATTTAATGCCTTAACATACTTAATTTTAAAGAACAAACATTTTTTATGACAAAATAATGATAAACTTTTTTCACACAATGGTAAGTTTGTCATTTAAAGTCATTATAATATAATCGAAAATAATATATACATTCTTCTTTCCAGAGTTTATATAAAAAATTTTTTTCTCATAAATAATAAAAATATGTACTAATAATAATATAAAAATATAGCTTTAGGTAAGAACCTTGATAGCCACTGATGATGCAGCCCGGTGCTGCGAAACATGTATGGTAACTGTCGACAAATGTAATTTGTTGGAGAAATTTATTAAAAATTTATTGTGTGGAGCTCGACTTTTATTTCAAGAATATTTAATTATTCAACTCCAATTCGATATGGACTACTTCTTTAAAAAAAAAAGGTTAGGTTATAATTAAGGCAAGAGTTCCCCCCGTTTACCCGCCTATGGTTATCCTTTTTTATTCAATTTTGTCAGTTTACGACATTTAACTAGGTGAATAAATATGCTTCGAAAATATTTCAAAAAAATCGTCCTCAGGCAGTCATCTTTAACATCCTGTATCTTTGTAAATAAGGACTTTTCGGAAAATTACAATTTAGGTTTTTTTCATGATTAGACGTCCCCAATTCGATCACAAATTTTGACCACCCATATAACAAAATTTGGATTTCGGTCCATTCTTATGGTCATCCGGCTCCCCGGATTTTTCGATGCTGGATTGTTTAAAAATTGAGTGTATAAAAAAATATATTTTCTGTAGGTATCTGCTACAAGCCTAAAGAAATAAATAACGCAAGACTTATAGGATACCTAATTGCTGAAATTAAATAAAACGTTAATGAACATAACATTACCTTGCATCATACATACCTACTTACTTTTAAACAATGTTAATTTCTCAATCGTCTTCCTCGGGTCTATTGAAATAAATATAACAAAAATATTATGATCTAGTTTCCATGAAAACAACGAGCAATAATATCGCCACTAATTGATCGCTCCAATTCAATAAAACTTTGACACACTGAAATCCATTAACAGAAATTATTATTTTTTTTATATACTTAAGAACATCATAGTACTTAGTGATATTAAAATTTATTTTAATTTTAAAGTAAGCAGTAGTACCTAATTAATAAAGAAAACAAACAACACACCGGAACCCATATATTATATAAAATAATTATTGCATAACGAAAACTAACTTAACTCGTTTCACGATTTTATTTATTTACTTAGTACACTTTCATTATTGTTTATTTGAGATGAAAAACCGTTTGACGAAATATTATTAGAAATTATTATGGTAGAGACAACAGACAACAGTAGTTATTGATTAGTTTATAATAATAAAACTCTATAGTACAACTGTAGGCAAGTACTGAGTAAAAATAAATAAATTATCGGTTAATGTATGAAATTGTAGTAGTGTTAAGGAATCTTTGCTTTGCGTATAAAGAAAAGTGGAGGTAGTCGTATATTAGGTAGTACTACTATAGGAAGTACGATTAGCATTAGCGCGATGACTGCGACCGATGCGATGATGTAAACTTAGAAATTAAATCAAAACTTTACACAAATTATTCATAATAAATAACACACATGTTTTTACTCTGATATATCATCATCAGCATGGGCGCCGGAAGTAATTAAATTAGGGGAGGGCAAGGCGAAAAATACTAAGTAAGCAAAACAAAAGTACTATGTAGATAATATGTGGTAAAATACCTATACTTATACAGTCAATCCAACTTCTTTTGAAGTTTAATTTATATATTAAGTAGGTACTTAAAATATTCTATAATTAAAAAAAAAACTTAAGATAAACTGATCCTGATCGGTTATAACATAAATTGAATTGAAATAAGTCTAATCAGAAAATAGCAGTAGAATATTCCTTCGTTTTTGCCAAAATCGATTTATTACTTTTTTAATAAACACGTCTTTGTTCTTATTTACATGTTCTCTGTGTACGCTGAGAAGACATAATCCAGATAGTCTTTCTTCACTCATGGTAGACCTTAACCAAGTTTTCACCAGTCTTAATGGTCATTTGCACTGCCGTTTTTAAGGCAAGTTTAGGCTTAAGCTTTTCTTATCTCTTTGCACGGACGTCAAAATGTATTTAAGTGAGACTTAAATTAAGCCACGGTTTTTCTAGGCTTAAATATTTAAGGAAGCCTTTCTAACCATACTTTTCCTGTGTTTTTGAAACAGTTTTTTTTTTGGAAGTTTGTTTTCTAGAGTGCATTATATTTTTAGTCCACTATAAAGCTCGTAAAATTTACAAATAATGGATTTTTTTTATTTGGTGGGAAATCTATTAATAGAATTACATTAAAATATTAACAAATGAAAATGTTATTAGTTTGCCTCCTTATCTGAATTATTTTCGGTTCTAAATTTAAGAAATCTCCATCAAAAGAATTTTCAAGACCAAAAACAGTTTTTTCGTTAACAATTGCTAACTAAAAGTCATCTATCTCTTTTAGTTATATTATTTTGGTTTATGCCCATGTTTCTATATTTCAATTTACAAAAACGATACTTTTATAATTTATTATTTTTTTTAATAAGTTAGTATCGCCTAAGCGAGTACTAACTTTATAAGGCCTCTTGCGACTTTTGTAGCATACAGCCAGCTTCAGTTTATTTTTATATTGTTGTTTACACTCTATCCTTATACTAAATGGAGCAGTATAAGTGTAGCCCGTCCGGGGTTCGAACCAACTACACACCGGCGCGACCTGCTCCTGATAAACTTTTATTTCTACTTTGTTTTTGTTTAAAAATTTTTGACTGAAATGAGGTTAGAAATCATAGAATTTTGACAGAATTGCAATGCTGCCAAGATTATTTCAAACTTAACTAAGTGGAGTGCGGTGCTAGACTACAAACTTAAACACAGACTTAAAATATAAGGCGACCTTAGCTAAGTTTACTTATAGTTAGAGTCGGTACAATTGGCCATTAAGGTACTAAACGATCTTTCAATTGTGGCCGTTGTTGGAGGTAAAGCCAAAAAAATAGCAATTGCTTTTTTGATACTAGGGAAAAACTCACAATGTTTTTCCAATAAATCGGCGAACTATTTTCATTTTTATTTTTCTCTATCCACATTTCAGCCCATGTTTCACTCTCAGTCTCTAAATTTTCTAAATCGTATACTTTGGCTATGTTAGGAATTTTTTCTATTAATTTCCTATACTCTTCTGTTACAGTTAACTCTGAATGCAACAGGCACAAAGAAAATGCTATATATATATCTGTTTCTTCCGAAAATCTTATCTCAATTGAGCGGATAATTGAATCTAGATATGGAATAAACAAAGAAACACGGTAATATTTCCTCGCAAGACTTCGTTTCGTAATTAGCTCTATAAATTTGATTTGATCCCAGTCTAGGAATTCTTAGTGGTATGTCAAATTTATCACCAACTTTTTCAGATTTTTGGAAAATTTCCTTAAAATATGTTTCAGCGTCAGATCTGTGATTTTTTAGTGCAGACAAAAGTGTATGGTTTTTTGCGAAAGAAGATATATTATTTTTCCTTGTAGTATGTTGCACACCAATTCCAATTTAGCACTATAATGTCAAATGATGTGGAGACAGAGTATGAATTTACAAGTCGAAACTGCAGCTAATAATTGATTAGCTTTTGATCGTGTCTCTGTGCTGAATTTTATTGAATAAGTCAAATGTTCCAAAGCCACTCTTATTTCTTCGTAATTTTCGGAAAATATTTTGATGGAATTGTACTTTGATAGTTTAGGCACAGCATTTTCCAAAATTCGAAGCCCTTGCTCCCTTGAATCCGTCCCTTTGGGGAGGAAATTATTCACTTTGCCGCCTAGCTATAATATAAAACCAATTTAGTTTTTAGGTGTTTTGTATTAATGAATACTCTTTGCTTCTTTATCTACCCTAAGTATCAAACCATATCGAGAAAAAATGGATATTTGTGCTTACTTTTTTTCTACGTCAATATTTACACTAAAATATAAACATACAATTTATTTTATATTTAAATATTGTCAACCTTGAAGAAAATTGCAATATATTTCAAATATCATAAATGGTATGTTGTTATTTTTGCGATAAATCTAACTGCGGAGGATGAAAGATTGAATTCCAGTTATTATAATCGTTATATAACTGCTCCGACTATTATAAGGTATTCGAAAATTGAACAAATATTGATAATTTCAATTCAATTCAATTTATTTGCTTATGAAATTTTTTACAAATTTACAGCAAAATGTTTGTGTACAATGTAAAATTTTTAGAAGAACAAAAACAAAAAAATATCTATTATAAATACAATCAACAACAACTATAAACATAACCACCAAACACTAACCAATGCATAGGTATAAAATAGGTGTTATGCGATTCATATATTATACTATTACCTTAAATGCCTAAGAAAGAGGCAAAATTAAAGAAATAGCCCATAAGTTCTATCAAGACCTTTACTCACCAAGAATAGAAAGACCACCAGAAAGCCAAAATAAAAGAAAAATAGTCAACGTTGGCTCAGAGGAGATACCAGAAATAAATGAGGAAGAAATGATACATGCTATAAACTCAATGAAGAAAAATAAGGCACCAGGAAGTGACGATGTAATCGCGGAAATGATCAAGGAGGCACAAGAAACTGTCATACCCCAACTGAAACACCTTTTCAAACTCTGTATAGAACAACAAACAATACCCACAAATTGGAATGAGGCAATAATAGTTATACTATTCAAAAAGGCAGCTCGAACAATGCTAGAAAACGATACGATCTAAGGAAATACTCGGAACTCTCATTGATACATGACAAGGGGACACATTTGAACAAAACATGCTGGATAGATTGTTTGACTTTTAGATTACATACACTACAAATCTCCTCACACTGGATCTGATAAGTTATACCACGGACAGACAAACTGAGGAATACTTTGCTCGCCAAACGGAGTTGTGCTATGATCCTAATAAAATGTATATGCATGTCGAGCTGAAGGTATCTCTGACAGGCGGATCTGGGAATATTAGGCGCAGTATATAGTGGGTAACTCGAAAGCAAGGCCAAATGGAAGTCCTCACCAGAACACCTGTCCCTAAATTCATCCGAATAGAGCTGCTTTTCACTATTCAGTTGTGCGACTGTCATACGTTCAAACTGGTCACCACGGTCAATATAGTTAAACATGCATTTCACCTGTGCTGCCCAGTTATATCTGGCATCAACATCGGTGCCGAGTAAGCTTATCTGTCTCTTAATGATGCCACATGACAATTTGTACATCCATGTTCTAATTTCCCAAAAAAATATGTTACGAAATTATATTTTAGGTTAAGGTTATTTTATACATTAAAATTAATCAATAGAAATTTTAAAAATATAAATAAATATAAAATGATTATATGGAAACATGAATAAAAGTAAAAAAGTATTTGTTTGTTTTTATAATTAATAAAGATGTAATTCTATTATAAAATAATTCTATTACTCCCCTGTTCTTTACCTATCCTGTAATTTCAATAAAACGTAAATACGGATCTGTCGTGTATATTAAAAAATGGCTACCACCTGCGTCGCACAGGACAATTGAAAGTGGTGGGAGTTCATATTCTCTGTTGTTCTCTGATAAAGCGCTTGTTACCTGGCAATTTAAAGTAGGTACTTTAGGTTCTATGATTCGTCGTTGTAATAGTTTAAAAGTTATTTATATCGAAACAATCAGGTAATTGTTTCAAGAGTTCTCAGGATCACTCGACCCCTACTGCTGTTTAAAAATTTAGTGGTTGTGGCTAGTGATGCACGGTCCAAATATTACCATCAGAATTTCCGGTTATATTACGTAATATTACCTCTACCATCCGGTAACGTTACATTGTTACTGTAATATTTCCGAAAATTTTCGTTAATTTTCGGGGTAATATTCCCGGTAATATTCGCTTCAATATTACGTTAAAGTTGGTACCTAACTTGTTTCAACATGCTGCAACACGTCTAGTGATAGCTGTTGCTTAGCTCTTACGCCATCGCTATAATATGTGAAGCTCGTTGACATACGAACTAATCGGAAATTCTTACACAATAACCGTGCCGAAATTAAAAATGTTGCATTAATGACCCCATCAACAGTTACAAATACTTTTAATGAAACTGAATCTGATTTATCCGAGGATTTGTCTGCGGATAAGGGTTTAGCAAATAATGACTAAATATTTATTTTTACCGACTGAAAACTATTTTTATCATATGTACCTATTCTTTGGCCTATCTAAGAATTGTGTGATTAAGTTTTAACGATTTTTTTCAGTTTGTGATATGTTGGGATAAAAACACAAGTTACCTTTTTTAATTATTACTCAAGAGTTAATATTTATTTATAAATTTTGTTTTCATATAATCTTTATGTTTACTACTGCACATCAAAATAATATATTATGTTATTTCTAATAAACATAACCTGCATACTTAACTTATTTTTTTTTTTTGATTATAAAATTTGTATTAGGCATAAAACTATATAGTTTCAGATTTCAGTTTATTTTGTGTTTTATTGACCTTTTAGAGCCATATAATTGAGGCAATTATTGTTTAATCTGTTAAAGCTTCTTTGCGTATTTTAAAACCAGCTTTTTCTAAGTTGTTCAGCAATATTACCTAATATTACCTAAAATTACGTAATATTACGTAATATTTCCAATGTTCTTACCAAAAAATAAATTACCGGTAATTTTGCATCACTAGTTGTGGCCATATCTATCACAGGGCTTATGCGATTTCAACCAAAAACTAATGGGTTCATTCTAGGACTGCACCAAACTCATATACCAAAATTTAGCTCAATTGTTTAAAGGGTGCTAGAATACATACAGACACACATACACATGACTGACAGACTTCTATCTGGATTCAGGTAACTTCAAAATGGTTATATCCGTTTTTATCTCAAGTTTTTTTTTAGCGCGTTCACAATACTTTCCCTGTTAACGTTTTAGAATGAAACTACGTAACTCGTAAGTACATCATTAAAGAAAAATAGTGATTTGTAATAGTATCTGTACTAGGGGAATAGAAAAACTGACCCTTCTGTTTGGGGTGAAACTCGTGCCTTTTGATTTTGATAGATTCGGCGGGATTTACTTTTCTGTTATTTAATCGTAGGTATACAATACGTTAGAACCAGGCATTGTAAATAAGTACCATGGCATAGCTTGTGCCCGGCATAATGCTCGTTGCCACCTTTTGTTCAGAATAAAACCAGTGCAGTGCAGCTCTTTACTAAACTTGAAATAACGTAGAATTATGATTTCTGTTTAGTATAACTTTACTTTATTTTTTTTTATCTCAAATGAAAATTATTGCTTTCGTTTTTGAATTATATATTTTGATATTTTTACTAAAACTCTTACGGTTAACTGTGTTATTTTTTGTAAATTGGAAACCAGAAAAGCAGATAAATCCAGAAGGAAAGTCTTGTGTTCTAAACAAAAATTGACCACTGCATTCGATAGAGGTTATAGGTGCATATTTCAGAATCACTTACTTCAGATTTCTATGTTTTATAATTGTGTGAAAAGAAATGGATTTTACTTGATCGCATAGGATTTGTCTGGTTTTGTTTGAATTAACAAAAAACTGTTAACAAACTTACCGTAAAGGGCTACTTTTGAACTAGCAAAGCAAAAATATTTCTATTATTTTTTTACATTTGCTTTTATGACCTTGGGTAGCTATGCAAAAGTGTATTTATCTTAAAGGCGAATATATTAAAAAACAATGGGAAATAGTAGCGATGTAGAATAATTTTAAATATTGGCATTTTCATTTCACTATTCGTAACTTTGAGACTTGATCTATATAGTAGTAAGTAGTGCTAAAATTTTCAACCAATAATGGGCATTCAATAAGTCGTAGGGTAAATAAAATAAAAATTAAAAAACACTTTGCATACATAATAACGTTACCATCTGATATTCTTAACAATGTCAGCTAGCTCGTGCACCTTCAATTTGCAATCGATGGCCTTTTTCGAATGGACTAATATTAGATTTGTTGCAGGATAAAAAACCATTAGCTCAAAAAATATTTTTCTCACTCCCTATCATCTTAACCCAAGCAATATTTTGATGGTACGCTTATGCAATCTACCCCATATAAATATAAAAATAGGTAAATACAAGTTATACATGTGACGCGAGGCATATGCAGCTGTTCCAGCACACACTGGTGGAGCGCCCGGTCCCCCCACGGTTTTTAAAAACCAACCGTTATGAGTATCACCCATTTACTACCATAATAAACGGACCATCAGACGTTCTTCGTTTTCGAAATCAACGATATACCCAGGTTGTAACGAACTTTTTATGTGCGCGAAAGTTTTGTTTAATTTTAAAAATTAAACATAATAGGATTTATTTAAAATAGAAGTTAAGTAAATGAAAAATTACATTTACAATTATTAATTAAAGAAATCAAAAGCTAGTGTGGACTTTAAAAACGTAAAAACAATGTGAATTAGCTAAATAACTATTTGGATACAGTGTGTATTTGATATTTTGTGAATTTATCTACGCAAAGTAAGTACCTGCCTAAAGCGATGATAATTAAGCTGGACTTTCTTCCTTTGTATAGTTCAAAAATTTATCCACAGAATAAAAACATTTCTTTTCTTCTTTCTTTTCCTTTACTAAGTAGTTTTGGCTTGGGACTAGATTTGTCATGAAATTTGTTTTCGATGGATTGATTTTAAGCCCAACTTTATGTGAAGCAGATGTTAGTCTCATAAGCAGTTTCTCTGCCTTATCCAAGCTATCTGAAATCAGTACAATATCATCAGCGAACCGAAGGTGACTGAAATTTTCACCGTTAATATTTATACCCATATTCTCCGACTCGACACTCTTGAACATATACTCCAACAAAGTGGTAAATAGTTTAGGGGAGATTGTGTCGCCTTGTCGTACACCGCGCTGCACTCTGAATCTGTCTGTCTCTTCATGGAGTCTTATGCTCGCTGTTGCATTTCCGTATATATGTTGCAGTATAGCAGAGTATCTGTGGTCTACTCGGCAGTCGGCAAGTGCTTTAAACATCTCGCTGTGCTTGATGGAATCAAACGCCTTTTCGTAGTCCACAAATATTAACACGAGTGGCTTGTTGTACTCAACGGACTTCTCGATCAATGTCTTAATAACTTGCAGATGGTCATTTGTTCCGTATCCGGATCGGAAACCTGCCTGTTCTGTCGGCTGGTAGAAGTCCAATTTCGATGTTAGACGCTTAGTTAGAATTTTGGTAAACAATTTATAGAGATGAGAAAGCAGGCTAATTGGTCTATAGTTCTTCAGGTCGGCAATGTTGCCCTTCTTATGCATGATGATTATGACTGCATTGTTCCAGTTCGTAGGTGTTGTGGTTTCCATAAGACATTTATTGAATAATTTTGTTATGGCCTTTAACAATTGTTCTCCGCCTTCCCTAACTGCCTCAATCACGATGTCGTCATCACCTGGAGCCTTATTGTTTTTCATTTCCGACATTGATTTTAGGACTTCTTCCTCTGTTATGTCAGGCATTTCCTCCGATCCCTGGTTTAAAACTCGAGGGATGTCCTCTGTGCATCTCAGCTGTTCATCATTGCCATATAAATTTGCATAGAAATCTTTCACAGTTTCTAGAATCTCTTGCTTATTTGTGACTATTTGTCCACCTGCGTTTTCCAGTTAATGATTTCTGTTCTCCCCAAAGTGAGTTTATTTCTGAGCACTTTCATGCTCTTGTTTTCCTCTATGACCCTCGTTACCCATCTTGTGTTGTAATCTCTGATATCTTTCCGTGCGGCTCTCGATATATTCCTATTCAATATTCTCAACTGGTCTCTGTTGATTTATTGTTTGTGTATCATTTCTCGCCTTTGTTTCATAAGGTTCTTTATCACTCCTTTGGGTGCAGTGTATTTGCTGAGCTTCTCGTAACGATTTCAGTATTGTGTCATTCAAGTCCTCTACATGGTTTGTGTCTATATTTCCCAATTTTTCAGCTATGGTTCTTTGATACTCTTCTTTGTTTGCAACTGTATTCCATTTCTTATTTTTTGTGTTTTGGAGCTTTCTTCTCTCTTTCCTTAAGTTCAACGTTATTGTTGCTCTCACCATTCTATGGTCGCTTCCCACTGATACACGGTTGAGTACTGTTACATCTTGTATGATTTGCTTCTTATCTGTAATGATGAAATCTATTTCATTTCTCGTGTTTCCATCAGGGCTAGCCCAGGTCCATTTCCGTTGTTCCGGTTTTTTAAAGAAGGTATTCATAGCATTTAGGCGGTGTTCTAAGAGAAACTATAGCAGAAAGTTTCCTCTATCGGTTCTTTCTCCTATCCCATACTGTCCAAGGGAGAATTCACTCTCATCCTGCTTTCTTCCGAGTTTAGCATTAAAATCTCCAACTACCACTGTAAAATGTGTTGTGTCTTCAGAGATATCGTCAATAAAAACATTGAACAAGGTAGGTGAGAGACAGGAGCCCTGCGGCACCCCAATGCTCACGATCTCGGACCTCGAACGGACACCCGCAATTTCTACCACCTGTGTACGCTGTGTAAGATAGCTACGTATCCATGCGGCCGCCGTTCCTCTTATACCAACAGCATTCAGTTTCAGAAACAAAAGATCATGGCTTATGTAATCAAACGCCTTGCTTAAATCAAAGAAAAGGCCAAGAGCTATTTCCTTATTATTGAGTGACTGGTATGGGTTGTCCAAAGCCTGATTACGAGCTGTTTCTGTTGATCGACCGATCCTGAATCCATTCTGGTTGCAAGACAGGATCTTAAATTTTTCGAGATAATTATTAAGTCTCATGCAAGCACTCAAATATTTTACTAAATTGACTTTGTAGTGCCAACGGTCTGTAATTATTTATATCTTTTGAATCACCTTTTTGTTTATAAATACGTTCATCATAACGGAAATTCTCCGTCCTAAGGACTGGGAAAATATAAAAAACATTTCTTTTAACAAAATTGTTGTAAGACATTGTCACATGTGACAGACTCACATCTGGTGAGTAAAAGCCTGGTTAACCCTTAGTTGGTTCAACTAATCTCAGATCCAATCCATATTTTGTACTCTCCGGCCCTAACGTTACGTGACCCTTCTATTAATAGAGAGATCCATCTTCATTCGACATCACCCCAATAGCACTGGACTTGTGGAAGCACGGCCATTGTATTTTTGGGGATTTTCTCACATACGTATCTTTTCCTAGCCAACGCAGGCCTTGACCCTGTAAAGTGCGTGGGACAAGGGTACGATGGGTGTTCCACCATGGCTGGAAAGGACGGTGGAATACAAAAAATTATTCGGGAAAAGTACACGCGGAGGCTGTATTTGGCCACAAGAAAATAATTAATAAGATTTTTCCGAGAATCCCCACATCGGCGAAAATTCATTCCAAACGTGCCGATGCTCTGTGAGACCCGCTGCTCTGAAAAATACAAAAGCATCGTCATTTTTAGGGAGCATTATGTAATAATCGTGGAAGCTTTAAAAACGTCTCAACAGATACGAGAAATGCTGCTTTTCAAATGCATTGTGCTGCTTCAAATTCTGCTTAATAGCGAAATATTCTGCATTTTTGCAACAGTTATAAATGTTTTGCAGGCGAAAAGTTGGGACTTATTACAATGTATGAATCATATAAAAAGAATTACAAACCTTTTTGAAAACACACCGGGGAAATGTTAATGACGAGAGCCTTCTTCTTCTTGCGGTGCCTTGCCTGTCTCAGGCGTGGGCTATCTTCGTGACAATCTGGTTGAAGCGCTCTCTATCTTTAGCTGCTTGGAATAATTGTTCTACTCCCAGTCCGGTCCAATTCCTGATGTTTCGCAGCCATGATAGTTTTTTGCGGCCTATCCATCTTCTGCCCTCAACTTTTCCCTGGATGATCAGGCGAGGAATGTGGTACTTGGGTCCTCGTGTTATATGTCCAAAGTAGCTAACCTTTCTTGATTTTATGGTGTCCAGGAGTTCTCGATCTTTATCCAGCTGTCTGAGAACTTCTTCATTGCTAGTATGCGTCGTCCAAGAGATTTTGAGGATTCTCCGATAGCACCACATCTCGAATGCCTCTATTTTATTCATGGTGTCAATTTTAAGGGTCCATGTCTCACAGCCGTACAGAAAAATGCTCCATATGTATAACATCGGAGTGTTCTGAGCCGCGTTTGAATTGAGAGATTTCTATTAGTAAGGGTGGGTTTCCATTTACTAAACCTCCCACGTGCCATTTCAATCCTCGCTTTAATCTCTTCTTCGCATGTTATTTCATTGTTCAGCCAACTTCCCAGATACTTGAAGTGTGATACCAACTCGATGTTGTGTCCGTTGATTGTGATCGGAATTGGTTCTATGTTTATTTTACCTACCGCCATCCATTTTGTTTTTTTTATGTTTATATTAATACCCCATCTTCGTCCAGCCTCATACACTCTGTCCAGCAACACTTGCAAGTCCTCCATAGACTCAGCGATAATAGCGGTATCATCTGCGTACCTTACGTTGTTTATGATTTCGCCTCCTATCTTTGCTCCCTCTCTCCTGCCATCTAAGGCCTCGTGAAATATGTTTTCTGAGTAGAGATTGAATAACATGGGTGACAAGACACACACCTGTCTCACACCGCGTCTTATTGGTATTTCGTCTGTAACGCTGTCCTCTAGCCTGACCACAGCAGTCTGCTTGTAGTACAGATTTATCAAAAGACGTATGTCATAATAGTCTACGTTACATGATTTTAGACATCGAAAAAGTTTTGTGTGGTCAACTCGATCGAATGCTTTTTCGAAATCGATAAAGCACACATAGATGTTTTTTCGAAATTCGCAGCTCTTCTGCAATAATGTTCTCATGCAAAAAAGGGCTTCGCGTGTGCCCAGTCCGCCACGAAATCCAAATTGCTCCTTACCAATGTCTCGATCACATATAGCATATATTCTATTGAACAGTATTTTTAGGAGTATTTTTAAAGTGTGGCTCATTAGGCTAATCAGCCGGAAGTCATTACACCTATTTGCTTTGGAGTTTTTGGGTAAGGCAATGAAAATCGATTTCTGCCAGTCGCCAGGCAGTTTTCCGGTTTGGTAAACTTGGTTGAAGAATGCCGTCAGAGTAGATACGCCTTCGTCTTCAAGAAGCTTCACCAACTCAATAGGTATTTCATCGGGTCCGGGAGTTTTTCTTGCTTTCGATTGCTGTATAGCTTTTTGAACTTCGGATTTGAGGATACTTGGACCATGTTCTGTCCTATGATTAGCTAGTAAGCTCTCTGGCATTTCGCGAGTTTCATCGTTAAACAGCTGTTGGATATATTGTTGCCATTCATTACGTCGATCTTCCTGTGTTAGTAATGCCTTTCCCTTATCATTGTATATCACAGTTGTGTTTTTTCTTCTATATATGCCAGAACATTCTTTTAGCTTTCTATGTAAATTAAAATCGTCATGTGTGGACTGAAGATGTTCGATTTCTTTGCAGGATTCTTGAAGCCAGTTTTCCTTGGCCTCTTTAATTTTTTTACGAATTATACGGTGTATTTTTGTGTATTCAGTTTGATTGTTGTTCTTATATTTTCGTCTTTCCTCCATGAGCTTTAATATTTCTTGTGTCATCCATTCCTTTTTTCCTACACATAATAAAAGAAGCCGAAAAAATTGCCGAGGAATTAATACGGAGTTTAGAATGCCGAGAGTTACAAATCGACAAACGCTTCGTGCAAATCCTCCAGCAGGTTCTGGTACCAAGATCTTTCATTGATAATGTCTTTAGGACAGACGTTCTCTAATGAAAATCTACCAGCCTACGAGTTGGTTTCATTACACCCTTGCTTTACCATTTGCTGAGTTTTTTAAAAAAGTTAAAATATTTTGTGACTACTGTGGAAAGAAAAAAAATGTCAGACTCGGAGTTAAAAGAAATTGAACTAGTTGAACTATAGTTAAAGAGGAGCAATCTTTTGACCCAAGCATTAAAAAACCGCTCGAAATTACACTCGCGCAACCTTGCACTACCTGAGAAAGATCGTTCAGCACCTTGCGTCGGATAAAGACTTGGTTACGGTCAACAATGTTGGATCAACGGCTTGTTGGACTTTGCATGATGAGCGTCTATTGAAAAAGAGTTTTAAATGCGAAGGATCAGTTTGAAAACGAAATTTTGTCCAAGTTTAGCCAGAATTCTAGAAAGTTAATGCTAAAATAAAATGCTTATGCGTTATGAACCCAACATGTTTTTTTAATAAATTTTTTATGTTAAGATGAGTTTCCTCGATTTCTTGCCCCACCACCTGTATACGCCCATGCAGTCTCGTACTGTATAACTTAAAAAGTTGTAGACAAAAGGCCAGAACTTCACTTAATTCAGCTGTTGGTTTTGAATAATTGGAAGATCTTCGTTCTAAACCCATAGGGTCTTGATAATACCGAGATAATTTTGTCATAGAAAATGCTGAAAGCATGTTGCTTGATAATAGCCCAAGGCCGCAGGCCGAGGGCTATTATCCTTGAGCAACTTTAATTTTTGAACCCTCTTTTAAACCCTTTGCCTACGCTCAATGTTTCCCAAAATCTAATCAGCTCCTTGCCATGTCCAATAGTATTTTTGTACCAAATTTGGTTAAAATCTGTTAAGCGGTTTTTGCGTTTTCGTGGATAGAGACAGACAGACAGACAGACATTTTTTTAAAACTACTTATTTATGTATAAAATGACCAAAAAGAAGTATTTCCGGTGAAATTAAAAAAAAAATTTTTTTCATGAAACTAATAGTCTCCATATATTACATATATGATGAGAGCTAAAAATCCATGATAACTTTAAACTAACTTAAATGGAAATTTTCAGGAACAAAGGAAGAAGATAAGCAACCAAACTCATAATGGAGCCGAATAGCGTTAACAACAAACAAAGTTTCTACTGCAATCCAGCCTTTAGCCAGCAAAGCGAATTCTACCCAAACAAGTCGCGACCGTTAAGCCCGAAAGTTTCACCGACAAAAGTCGTACGGCAATCCCCAGTTGGTGCACAAACATGCCACAAAGTCCTCGACAACTCCACCAACCACCGATATGACGATATTGAAGAACAGGAGTTTTACGAAGAAGTTATGGTGGACGATCATGGATTTATCACTGAGAAAAAGTTTGTGGTAGTCGCACAGAACAATGAAGGCAAGAAATACATACAAAACGAACAGAAACAGCAGCGTTACGAATACATTCCGATGCAAGAACAAAACTTAAGACAACCGACGTTACATCGTTATGCAGTTATTGACGATCAACCAATTGATGATGTAGAAACAATACGAAACAACAAAGGTCGATACGCATTGGTACCAGTAGATGATTTAAAGGCACAAATCAAACCCAACGCAAATAGATATGAATATATTGAAGCAACATCATCAGCTTCAAGTAATCGTCGATACGAGTACATTCAAGCAACATCTCCAGTTCAACAATCCTCACGATATGATTATCCGGTAAAACCAGTACAACCACGTGTGGGAAATCCTATAGCAACACAAAAGTTGCATGAACTTCTATCGACTCCAAAAAAGCCACCAACGCGCGTTCTATCACCACAATCACAGAAGAAACTAGTGACTCCAAATCAATACCAAACGTCACCGCAGCAACGCTTTTACAACACGACACCAACCAGTCATAACAGGCCTAAAGCTCAACAAAAGTTGAACTACACTTTAGCAACTCGCAACAACCCCTTGCACGAAAAACGTCTTAACCATTCCACGGCTATTGTAGCTCCAATTTGTTCCAGTCCCATTCAGTCGGTTTACAGTGAAACGACGTTTTCGAATAAATCGGAGTCGTGGATGAATTTGAGTGTCCGGAAACGACCTGTGCAAGTCACTTTGACTGTGGCAGCTTTAATGATGCTGCTCTGTGGTGGAGTTACCAGTGGATTGTGTTTGTATATGATTTCTGAGATTGGTAGATGGTACTACTTGGATTTCAGTGCTGTAGCTGGGTTTACGTGTCTCATTTTGGGCTTGTTGGGGTTCAGATCGAAGAATGTGTATTGGTTGCCAAATCGGAATTATATTTCAGGTATGTGTTATGTCTATTTATTAGATGCGATGGTTTACTGTAGCAAAACTATTCAGATTTTCAAAATTCCTTCAACGTCTGACTACATTATCCCATATCATATCAAACTTACGCTTTTTTTTAAATGGAAGACCCTAGATATTATTTTTGCTTTCGATTCAGAATTCAGACATCTTATTAAATGTTTTTGATATGAGATTTGTTTGCATAGTTAACCAGGTATTAATTTTAAAAGTCAAAAAACATGCCCCATTTTTTATACGAGTAGTTACGCCAATGCGTTTTGCAAATAGTAGGTATTTCATAAGATGTACAACATCCTGTAGCAGTTGCGGCCAGTGAGTCATCTAATAAGGCAGGCACTAATATAGAAATGTATATATGAAGAA
Source organism: Apoderus coryli (assembly GCA_911728435.2). Lineage (NCBI taxonomy): Eukaryota > Metazoa > Arthropoda > Insecta > Coleoptera > Attelabidae > Apoderus > Apoderus coryli. Next base: position 44,419,878 of record OU452199.1, on the reverse strand, counting down.
AATCGACCCTTAGGCGAAATTTTTTTAGATTTTCACGGTCAAGCGCCTTAGATGAAAAGTAGAAAATTATTAAGGTTAAAAAGAACACGTTAAAATACGAGGTTGATAAAGTAAATATTTTTTTTTTGTTTTTTTTTTTTATTTTTATATATTTTTTTTTTTATTTTTATATTTTCGTTTGTTTTTTTGTTTTGTTTTTTTTTTGTGTAAAAATGTATCGCTTTAAGCTATGCGTTTTACATTTTCTTATACTTATGTATTAACTAGAATAGAAAAATTAAAGGTTTTTATAAATGAATTCAATTCGTCGATTTTTACTACCCGCAAAATGATTTATTACTTAATCATGAAATTCTGAACCTAACTGTAAATCTTTCAAAGGACCACTTTCGATTGATATTAAACCCAAGTTGCTTAAACAAGATTCTTCCATTTTATTGCAAAAAAAGGTTTTTATTCGTTTTAAACACGACGCAGAAGCAACTGGAATACAAAGTATTAAATTACACAATTTAAAATTTCTGGCAAAGCAAGCAAACTGGATTATTATGAAGAAAAAACTGTAAAACATCAGATAATTTGGAGCAATTTTTAAACAATTGAACATCGGAATATATTACTCTTAGTTCATTTTCTAGTCTATTAAATTAGAGCAAGCGTGCCTGCTTGGATTTAATACTCGTATAAAGCCAGAAATAAATATAAGAAAAATAATAGTATGCTACGATTTAAATATATAATACTCAAACCCCTGAGCAAGGAGCAAAAGTTTTTTAGTAAAACTTGTCCGCTCCCTCTTAACGGCCGATACTTTACATTTTTTCTGTTCACAGCTCCATCCTGACCCTGAACTGAACAATCTCAAATCCCATAACATAAATCCCCCCAAACACAAAATTTCAAAACAATATAATACGGTTCCTTGATTCTATACAGATACAATAATAATACCGATAACCATAAACTTAAAACATTAAAATACAGATAAATAGAAAAACAGAAAAAAGAGAAACACAATTTCTTGTGCGTACGATCCCACATAAAACAGACACAGTCCTCTAAAAATAAATTTAAAGCAATATGCATAATATATGAATTACCTATGTCATTAATGTGAGATTATACTCCCCAAGCCAACAGCTCACCGTCCTTTTAAAACACGCCAAGTACATTTTTTGCTTTTATATTTTCTGGTAGAACATTATAAAATTTATGGCCTATATAAAAAAGACCTTTGTCCGATAGTTCTTGCTGTTTTTGGTTGTCGCAATTTTTTATTATATTTTTGTCGCGTATTGTGTTTATGCTCAATCGGACTATCCTTTTGCAACTGCAATAAAGCTGCTTTATAAAACAAGTTTCGGATATTTAGAACTTTGCACTTTTGAAATAGAGAGACTGATGCAAATCGAACATTCAGATGAAATATTATTTGTAGAATCCTCTTTTGAATAATAAACAGTGGCTTTAAATTGGAATTATAAGCCCCTCCCCAACCGACTATTCCGTAACTTAGCAAAGAGTGGACCAACGAGTAATAGAGGGTCATATTTTCCTTGATCGTAAGTATTTTTCTTGTTTGTTTAAAAATAAACATCAGCGATCGTATTTTTGAGACTAAAGAGTTTATATGAAGATCCCATTTCAAATGTTTGTCTAGAATTATTCCTAAGTATTTAACTGAGTCTCATCTCTCTATCTCCCACGGCCGATTTCTCTGAGGCAGGAACACATTCAGACTAGTATCCAGGAGCAGCGTTTTAACATTATTTGTAAAAGGTAAATATACGGTTTTGTTTAGATTTATTGTTAATTTATATTTATCAAACCATTTAGTGATTATCTGCAGATCACGAACTACTTGCTCCTTAACTTCAGTCCAGTTTCCCCCCTCAACAAAAAGAGCCGTGTCATCTGCAAACGAGACCAAAGTGCCACTGCAATTCAAAGAGAGCAAATCATTCAAATACACATTGAACAAAATTGGGCCCAGAACTGTCCCCTGAGGGATTCCGCATTCTATTTTTGGTGCGTTACTCACAACAGTGTGTATTTTAACTTTTTGAGTTCTTCCAGTCAAATAACTCTGGAACAATTTCAGTGGCAGTCCCCAGTTGTTGTTCCGAAACCTATTGAAGCTCTGCGCGAACTGATATTTCAAGATCGTCATGTGACCTATCAAGAGATTGAGACAACCTTAAGCATTAGTGGGACCAGCATACATTCAATATTGCATAAACATTTGACTGTCAAAAAAATTTGTTCGCGTTGGATCCCACACAATTTGTCAATCGCTCAAAAAAAGGCTCGTGTCGATTGGTCGAAAGAAATGCTCAAAAAATATGATCGGTGCTTCGAAACACGTCTATGACATCGTGACAGTTGATGAATCGTGGATTTACGCGTATGAGCCCGAAAGTAAACAGCAGTCGACTGTATGGGTGTTTTAAGATGAGCCAAATCCAACAAAAGTTGTTCGCGCACGAAGCACTTCCAAGCAAATGGTCGCCTGTTTTTTCGGGAACACTGGACATGTCGCAACAGTACCACCACTAGAACAACGCAGAACAGTCAATTTTGAGTGGAACACAACCATTTGATTGCCAATTGTCTTCCAAGAAATCAGAAAAACCAACCAAGACGGATCACTCTTCACCACGCCAATGCGAGTTCTCACACATCGGCTCAAACAACTGCATTTTTGAGCACCCAAAACATCGATTTGAAGAGTCATCCGCCGTATAGTCCTGACTAGGCTCCAAATAACTTCTTTTTATTCCCGTACGTAAAAAACAAACTGAGAGGTCAAAGTTTTTCGACACCTGAAGAAACGGTTGCTGCATTCAGAATGCATGTTTTGAAGATACCTCAATCAGTGGCAAAAGTGCTTCGACAATTGGTTCAAACGCATGCAAAAGTGTATAGATCTTCATGGGGAATATTTTGAAAAACAATAAGGTGATTTGCGATGATTAATATTTGTTTTTGTGCTTTAATCCCGTAGGTCTACAAAATCAGACGTTGAAAGAATTTTGAAAATCTGCATAGATTTGCCACAGTAAACCGTCGCGCAAAGTGGCATTTTCTCAAGGTTTTCCCTACTCCATAGCGCTATTTTGGATTAAATAATCTCTAGCTCTACTGTCTTTCTTAGCACCGTTTTCGATTTGAAAAAAAAAGACAAACAACGTCTAATTTTATTAGTGCAGTAGGTAAAATGCCTGTAAGTTAATTGCATGAAAATTTCAAGGACTAGCTATAGGGAAGTCTTCGAATAAAATAGTGGAAAATGAATAAAGTCACCCTGTATATGTATTTCGTTTTACAGGACCATGTATGTATGTATATAATATCTCCAATAAAAAATTCATTACAGTACCTTTAAAGCAATTGATATTCTTTTAGACGGTTATAACTTCCATACTGGCAGGAATACATACCTTTACAGAAATTTTTAATGACTTCCGTTCTTTTAGTCGGTGTCTATTTTTTTTATCAATAAGTAGAACCTAGTGTTGTTTTATTTAAAATCGAAATTAATTTCAGAGTGTAGTGTTCTCAGAAAATAGAAAGTAGTCTTTAGAAAATGTGGGGTAAATCTGGAGAATACGATGGGTGGGTAAGCCCAATTCATTCAATTTTGCCATAGTTTTCATCGATTTGTGACCAATGTTACGGGATACAAAACTAAGGTTGAGGACAATTGTATCTCTGATCCATTTCAGACGATTTCGATTGATATACAATCTTATAAGACCCAATCAACTATGGGAGTAATACGCAGACGTTTTAGTCAGGAAAATATAACGTTATTTAAAAGTAAGATACATGCCGTTCGATGGGAAATTTTATTTGAACATAGTGCTGATACAAACCGTTTATTCGATGCGTTTTACGAAACAATATTGAGTATATTTGATATAATACATTTCCAAAAACCTATCACAAAAAATACCAACCCAACCCAACCCGTGAGTTGCGCGAATTGTCAAAGTTTGTTAAGGAAATGGCAACTGTAAGAAAACATATTCAAAATTAATTTTACACAAACAAGTACAAAGAATTGAAAAAAAATGTATAGCCAAAAAGTTAAAGAGCATAAAAGATCATATAACAACAGCAGAATACTTCAAGCAAGTAATTTGTGAATGTTTTTATTCAGTTGACGAATTTTTAAGTTATTGATTGTTTGTTTTTTCGCTGTGATACTTGTAATATGTAACTGTGAATTTGAATTTGTCAAGAATATGCGAGATACTTTCTAACTTTTGAAGCAAACCCTATTAATTCCCAGATCGTCCAATAATAAAAAACATTATAACTATTCAAAACCGGTCTATATTGTTTCTATTTTAGGTTATTTGGTGCTGAGCGTCTTCAGTCTACTGACATGCGGTGGACTTCTAGTACTTCTTGTCAAACAACCGAGAGCTGGGACTCCATTAGCTGACATAACCTCAGGTGCTGTATGCGGAATATCAGTTTTAACACTTGTTTTAGCTGCCACAGGTGTTGTGTCAAGTTACTGCTGTAAATACCCACCGCCAGACAACAGAGTCCAACACTGTTCGCCTGGATTTACTGTATGATAGGTACTCATTTTAGATTTTCGTTTAAAATGAGTACCTACTCTCGTATTTCATTGGCAAGTTCCAAATAATGGAAGTTGAAAAGTAGAGAAAAGTGGAGACATAGAAAAAAAATGCCTCTAATGTAAAAAGACAGAGCCGTACTTAAAAAAATAATTTATTACGGTTTCACGAAAACCAAATGTTCAATTGAAATAATTATTTGTTGAGTTTAAAATATTTTGCTTATTGAAACAATTTCTACAGGACCCGATAGTTAAGTACTTAAATATATTTGACAGATGCCATTTTACTTTATCAACAGATTTAGGGCGCCACGAGATGTAGCATGTCGCCAGTCGCCATGCTTGGATGTAAATTCGACCGGGACAAGTTCCCTTAAAGCAGTCATGGGCACATGAACAGTATCGTTTTTTAAATGTAGGTAATTTCCAGAAACCTAGGTGTAGCAAATAGTTGATGAGTCTCCCTCAATAATAACGTAGCTTTCGGACTATTTCATGGTCTTTGGTGCATTTCACCTGGGGTTTCGTCATTCCAATATCGACGATGCTTCTTCTGACATAAACATGGAGCAAATAAAATTTTCATCATCATTCACACACACATCGAACTATTTATTTGTCTTTCAACTCTTAATTTGAATTTTTAGGAAAAATAAGTAAATTCGTCCACTAATATTTGTGGAATACGAGTCAGTAATTCTTGTAGTTTTTCAAATGTTGTCAACGGTTGTTAAAGACCTTGTTAGCTTCAAATTCACTGTGGGACCAGTTTTTTAAACTGCTTTGCTTTCTTAAACACGCAAAGCGCATATGAAACAAGACTCCAAAACTGTCGGACATGCCCTTATATAGTTATTTTACTGAAGGAACTAATTTAAAAAAAGAATATAATCATAAAAAAAATTTTGTTGTACATAAAAAAATTCAATGGACAAAATAAAAATTTTTATAAAAGGTCATAACGAAAAGAACATGTTGTTATTTTACTTTCTTGGGTTGTAACACAACATATTCCCCCTAGCGTGTTACGTTTGGCTGACAAACCGTGACGAGACAAGAAAAATGTATTAATGCAAGACAAATATAACACTGCTGAAATTTTACTTTAAATTTTAATACTGATATTGCAAATGTAAATAACTGGAGCTTAGAATATTTTTTATATAATTATGAATTCTAAAATGTATCTTTATTAACAAGGTGTTCCTAAAATCGGTGGTCAAAATTTGTGATCCAATTGGGGACGTCTAATCATAAGTCCCTATTTAAAAAGATGCCTGCCGGAGGACGATTTTTTTGAAATATTTTCGAAGCGAGTGAAAATGACTTAATCAAATGTAGCATATTTATTCACCTAGTTAAATGAAATTAAAAAAAAAAACATTTTCATGAAACTAATAGTCTCCATATATTAGATATACTATTGGACAAAAGTAGAGCAACAAAGTGCTTTCATTTCTTTGAATTTGAAAAACTATTTAAATATTATTGTAATCCCCAGTTAATTTTAATGAAATATTATTCCCAATATTAGTAATATTTCACAATATTTTGGCACACGTCGGAGCATTGAAGCAATCAATTTTTGGACAGTATTTTCGGAAAGGTTATTCCAAACTCCATTGATTTTATTTACCAATGATGGTATATTTGTGAATACTTGTGTACGAATTCCACGCTCATCTTCCTCATATAGATTTTACATAAAATAAAAGGTCTGAGGATATAGTGCCGCCCACTCCAAAACCAGAACGTTATTTTCTTGAAACCACTCTTGAACAATTCGGAAGTGTTTTGGATCGTTATCCTATTAGAAAATAAAATGCCACGGCATTTCCCACTCTGCATAAGGCAACATTACATTTTGCATTAGATCTCTATAGACAAATCGATCCATGGTGTCATTAATGAAGTTTAAAGGACCCCCCCATTCCATGAGAAACAACCCCATGGAAAACACTGCCTTTACCTGTGGGTGTAACGTATTTGGGATGAAACTTTGGATTGATTGGCCATCTTATATGATTCATTCTATCAGAATTGAAAATTTTATAACGCGTTTCATCGCTAAATAACACTTTCTGCCAATCGTCTACTTTCCAATTTAAATGTCCATGTGCAAATTCAAGTCTAGCCACTCTATTTCTTGCCGAAATAAGCGGCTTTTTCGCCGGGCGTCTACTAAATAACTTTGCGTCTACCAACCTTCTTTGAACTTTCCATGGACATGTAGGGTATTATCGCTGTAATCCAGAGGTGATTGGATGAAATTTGACAAATGACTTAAAATTACGTAATTTGATTGGTTACTATATTTAGTAAAAAATTATCATTAGCAAACTATTTCAATATCAAAATAAACTGCTGTGCACCAAGAACCAGTTTTGTCCTAAAATTTTCAAACTCGGATTTCTCGAAAACCTTTAAGTTTTTCGAGAAAAAACAAGTATGCCTTTTTTATGTAGAAAACTTTATTTTATCACATTTTTGACACAAATGGAATAAAAGTCACAAGAAAAAAAAGTTAGGTTATAATTAAGGCAAGGGTCCCCCCGTTTACCCGCTTATGGTTATCCTTTTTTATTCAATTTCATGTCAGTTCACGACATTTAACTAGGTGAGTAAATATGCTACATTTGATTAATTCATGTTTATTCGTTTCGAAAATATTTCAAAAAAATCGTCCTCAGGCAGTCATCTTTAACATTCTGTTTTTTCATGATTAGACGTCCCCAATTCGCTATATAGATCTTGAGGCCTACGATCCAAAAAATTTTTGTTTGTTTATAGAATATTATCATTATTATTTTGTATATTTATTTGACAAATATTTCACCAAAGCTAATATTAAGTCGCGATAGTTTTTAGTTAAAGACATAAACAACTAGTTCCCAAAGAAATACAAAATTAGGTGTTAAAATACAGAGTGAACAATAGAAAAAATAGTTGGACCACTCTGTTGAATTTTACAAATGTTAATTTGTACCTATTTTGTGTCTATCCATATTTATTATTTATGAATTACTAATAATTAGAATATAATTAAATTGTAAATATAGTTCAAAGTTTTATTGATATATTTATGTAAATTTTATATAAGTAATTTATTACGTTTAAGAAAAATTGTATTATTAAAAAAAATTTGTAAACATGTTTATTTTTTAATAAAATTTATTTTGTAACAAAGTATTTTTAAAAATCCACAAAAATGTCCAAATTATCACCTAAGGGTTTATTTATTATCTCAGATTCTATTCATATGTCCTGTATATAACTGAACAATTCTATAAAACATCTGCTTATGCTAACTTTCTTAAAATATGGACTGCAGATGTCCGGATCTTTTAGGGCACGTGTTTATTTTAAAAACAGTTAGTTACCTTGGTAGCTTGACAATAATGTAAAGACATGATGCGTACCTATACTTAGTTATTTCAAATTAATTTATTTAATTTTTAAAAACTAAATTAAATATTTTTTTTAATACATCTCTGTACTTTATTTACTTTTATCATTGTGTTTATTATAATATAGTGTGTCAGCGCTTGGTTAGTACCATCATCTAACAACAGACGGCGTTATCAACTTCAGTCGTTCATTAATAAATTTCGCGTATATGATACCGCCATCTGTTGTTAGTTGACAGATACTAACCAAGCGCTGACACACTATATTATAATAAACACAATGCTTTTATTTTACCGGCCAATCACGTTACAGTTATGCAACCTTTATTACTAGTGACCTCTGAGATCTTCATCTTTAAATACATAAATCATTAAATAATGTTAATCCACATAAATAATGTGACCGCCATCTATCAGCAAGTAGAATTTACTTTCATATACAATTTACAGTAATCAATAATAAGCAAAGATATATATTTGCTATGGATATGTATTAATATGAGTACGCTATTGTTATACAACCAACATTACATAGTTTGCACTGGTAGTGCCATCTAGCGGTGCCGTATTATAGTAAACAACATAGCGCTGTATGCGCGCCATCTGCTAACAAATAGTATTTATTGTTGTGTAGGATGTAAAGTATTCTATAAGCAGCAAAGTAATACTTTCCTTTCAAACAAAATAGGTGGCAATATAGACATATCTTAACCACTTTATCGCGGCTAGGATATAAGAAGGCAAAAAATATTTTGTTAAAGTACCCTGGTTTCTCTTCAAAGCGAATAAATCTTTCGCCTTTTACTAAAGATTTCCGTGGAGAGGAACAACATAAATGGGTCTTTGAGGAATTTATTGAAGGCTCGGTATCTTACTGAGCCGATTAAACTAATTTAACTTAAGATTACTGCTCACAATGTTCATTTAAATTATTTTAATTGACCAAAGATTGATAGAAATATGGTAAATAAGGCTATTTGCTGCTCCACTGGTGGGAACTGAATATTATATTATACACTGTACCAGTAGGATTTAATATTTTTCAACAACTCTTACAATAATTATAAGAGACTAATGTTGGGCGAGTTCGAATATACGCGTAATTTTTAAGTTTTATTTGAAACAGGATCAAGTATGCTGAATATTAATTAATTATTAATAAATGAACAAATAAACATGGTATTAACTATTTTATTATAAACTTGAAAAACAACGGAATAATATGATTAATTAAAACAAATTCTATTCATCGTCATCGCATTTAACAAAAGGGTTGTCCGGATTCCACCACCAACCTCTTTGCTTCCAATCCATCTTCTCATAATCCCATCTGGACGCTAATCCCGTAATTGGATTAACTTGGAGATCAATTTGCCGTCTCAATTGAGCTCGAACTCTTGAAGGCTTAAAAGATTCTGGCAGATCATGATCAAGCATCAAACGGAAAAAGACAAACAGCCAGACACCTGAAAATACATAATAAGTGCTTCCTTCTTCTTGGGTGATATATTTTTTATAATAAATTTTGGGAAACAGTAATGGAATATTTTATCGCGTGAAAAAACTATTGAATTTCATGAAGATATTATAAGAGTAATAAAATCTGGATATTTTATTACCTGCGCCACACAACATCAACGTATACCCAAACACTTCTAACCAGTTCGCAACTGATGGTGTAAATTCAGCAAAAGTTTGACAAAAATTCGCACGATACAACGCCTTTTTCTCGTCTTTGGTTAAAAAACGCCAATCGCCCTTCTGTTTCTGGTTGAGCGCCTCGATTTCCGGCGTAGTCTCCTTATACCTATCGATACAAAAAATATATACACAAGGGTATACCTAAATATCAAGCATTTAAACAAAAAGCTTCAACTAGGTCGGAGATATTTTTTCTTACCGTATAGCTGGAAAAGGAAACATGGGATGATCTATATACATTGGTAGCCCATTGATCCCATGCCCAACCATTTCCCTATATCCTATTATCTCCAACCAATATGGATCACGATTGTAATGCATAAAACCCATGAAACGCTGACTACTAACGTAGTTTGTAACAAATCTTGACTGTCTCAGGAACCTTGATAACATTATACGCACAACAAAATACTTTTAATTGACGCAGGAAACAGACTATTCTGTTAAATTTGAGTGACAAGAAAATGCAAAGTCACTATTAGGAAAAATGTCAAACAATAATTATTGTTACACATCATCAATGGCTCGAAGAGACTTGTCTAAGTTCATAGAAAATAGATTTGTCCCCTTATATATCACTTTGTTACAAATCGGCACTGGAAATTCACTCTGGTACATGGTGAAGATCATAAAAATTTTAACGGCATTTTTACGGAATTAACTGGTTGGACAAGAGGGTAATTATCAACTCAATTGGCAACTATGCACGACGAAGAAATGCCCACATAATAAAGTAAACTATGAGAAGACGGAAAGACAAATGAACTAATACATACGGGGGATAGTGACAAGAGTGTTATTTCAAATATTTCGTCTTCTAATTAGGTAAGTACTTACCTTAATTAAAAGTCATGGAACTCTCCACTCCTTCCCTGAAATTAACTGAAGGGCTATCTTCTCTGTTTTTTACTCTGTATTCTCAATTCTCCTGAAATTCCCATAAGCCTTATTGTTAGCTATGGAACACCATAGCCCTTTGTTTCCGTAGGAGTCCCCAACTGATATGCACCTTGCAGAAAGAAACCACTAAAAAGTACCATAATATTATTTTTCAGAACCATAACAAACTTTTAATATAGTTTTTAGGTTAGATCTTCTTTCCGCTTTAGTCTTAAAATTGAAAATCGATAAAACAAATAGCACCAACCTTAGGAACCAAAAGAATGATAATCCCGTAGTACAAAAATGTAACCAAAAGTGTAGAGCTGTCCATAATGCGCATGATCACCAGTATCTTATTTTTCAACAGGACCGGCTTTGATTAAATGTAATATTACTATTATGTTATAGGTATATTTAAAATTAAATTTTACCATATGGTAACATTCAAATAAAAAAATGGAATAAAGGAATTTAAGAAATAAAAAATTACATTAAATATCTAAATACTTTATTGTCTAACAGGTACAACCCAATAATAATAAATCTAAGCAGAAACGAGAAATAAGTAAAAATTCTAATACTGGAAAATATCTTAAGGACATGAGCATTCTAATTATTTATTTTATTATTATATAATATTTGTTTGTTTATACAACCACCTTAGGCGTCTTACCTCTCTACAGCCTTCAAAGAAGGGGTGCAAGAAACATTGACTTCACAAATATTTTCCGTGTCCATGTAAACTACTTCCATATCATCCGTACTACTCGCAATAGTATTTTGTGACAAATCATGGTTGGTAGAACTTTTATTCTCAGCAATTTCATGGAGGATTCTATAATTAAGTATATTCCAGTTTAACAACAGAATTCAAAGGAACTTTGTATACCTACACAACGTAGGAAATATATTCTTGACATACATATCATGCATTTTTGACAGACTGCTTTTAAGTAAACAGTGTCTTGATATCAAACGATTAAGAATTTAACTTCCACTCTCATTTACATAATCTCTTCTTTTCAACAAAAGTTTGGGAACTGCATCGGGTACGAGGGTGATCCTCTTGCCGTCTTCTCTACAAATGATATCTTCTGCAGCGAAATGCTTACTGCATATGACATTCCCATCACATACATTTTCTGTACTAGGATCCCAATGCCCGCATCCAAACATCATGTCTTTTTTTTGTCAAGCTAAAAATGAGTATCATGTCAATGGTATCATATTGACTCAAACTGATACTGTTAGAAACCCGAAACAATAACTTACTGAAAATATTTAATAACAGGAATGAGACCTTCATTTTTACACCACAACATTATACACCTCATTGTTTGTTAAATAAACGAACTAAAACCAAAATAACAAATATTATAAACAATTTTAATCACAAATATGTATATCTATCAACAATTAAAATATACCACGAATAAAACCATAATTCCATTATAAAACCTATCTGAATTGTTGTGAAGCCGACTCTGACAGATATTCCCACTACGAGAAACGTCATTGGCGAAAACAGACGCTGTTGCGAAATCTCCTAAATTTAATAAGATTTGGAAAAAAAATGTTTCGTTCATATTGCTGAAAACTAAATAGTATGCAATTTTACCGATAACATTTAATTATTTGATTTTGTCAAGCAGTTTCGTATGACGCAACATATGGATTTATTTATAAAACAGATATGTCGCATAAATTCTGTAAGGCGAACGACAAAATAGTTTTAAATATGGCAGCTCTGTATTGAAAATAAGATACTGAGGAGCATGCGTAGATCGTGAAAACTCTGCATACCCGTTACACTTTTTGGTATTCGGCTGGATTTAATTAGCATTCTAGAGTACATATATAATATAAGATTTCTATGGATTTAAACCATTTGGTTTTTAAATTTTTAAGGTTGGTCACATTGAATGCATGTCAGATGTCAGCTGTTAACGAAATCTAAACGATAAACAATATGGCGCAAATTTGAATTTTATGTGCTCCTAGTAATTATTATTTGTTCAACTTTTTTAGTAGTTTCGGCACAAGTAAACACCTCAACTGTCTTGTTTTTAGATATTTACCAACTTATAAGAGCAGTAATGAGAATTTTACCGATCTAGCTTATAAACATGTAGATAATTTATTTTGCGGTGGTGTTTTTAATTTCTTAAGTACACATCTTGGTGACTTGGTGAGTTGTAATAATAATACCTCGTGACAATCGTCTATTTATAAGTTGGCAGTATTACGAAATGTTACCTAAAACTATTCAATAGTACCTCGTACGGAAAAAATACCGACTACTACTCTCCGGGGCACATTCCACGCCAACCAAGGTCCTTGTCCCACCTTCCCATTCAAACACACGTCGATCAGACAAAGACAGTACCAATATCCAAGTACTGTAGGTAGTTACAGTAACAAAACGCAATACCTATACACCGAAACGAAGAAGTATCAAGAAGAAACAAACTATCTTTGTACACATACCTATCAATTTCGACCAACAATATTTCACACGAAAATACTTTCCATCTAAGTGTCAATAATCGTAACGTGATATTTACTGATCTATGCTCTCGAGGAACAGTTGTACGGGAATTAAAATGCGGTGCAATTAAATTAATAAATTAAATAACTGTTGGAAATATAGTGTTGTTGACCACCTGTTTTGTTCTTCGAGTTTGTTGAAATGTGTGGTTATACCGTTTTCTTTTTTACCGGATAAATAATGATACTTTTATAAAACATTTCTCGAGAAAGACAATTGTGCGAAATTTTGAATGTGATTTTAACTGTTAAGTTTAAAAATCAATAATAAAACTTATGTTGTGGTAAAAGTGTTTAATTTAGTAAAAGTATGCAATAAAGGTCGTATAGTGCTTTCTGAAATGCTAGTAATTTCAAGTGTTGTTTAAGAGAAATAATAAGTTTAAGTGTTTAATTGGAGTACCTATAGGTACTACAGCTAGTGACAAAATAGATGATCATCATGTACCCGAGTATCAACAATTTGATGTGAACAATTTGAATTAGGTAAGTGATCTTAATTAATTAATTAAAATTAGGGATCTATTGTAGGACCACTGCTGCTACAACTACCTACTATCCTAGTTTTCCGTATCTAATTTCATATAATCACTAATTAATTAGAAGTTTTAATAAAATCAGCTTGATATTGACAATAAGTAATTACCCTTTTTGGGTTCTGGTAAACTTGGGGACCCACAGAATTTGACACTTTTTCTTAACTTTTTATAAAGCTTACCTTAAATAGAGATGAATTAAACCAAAAAATCAATGGATCATACAGTTTTTTGTTCTTAAATAAATAATAAAGATCTAAAATGCCTCGCTTCTTTTGGAACAAAAAGCGCCATAACCCGCTTATATAAACTATTTATGGGGTATTCTTCTATTTAGTAACCTTGATGACCCACAGAATTCCTACTGAAGACACACAGACCACATTAAACCCCTTTTTTAAGTAAAATAAATTTGCTAAAATATTAAGATAGGGTTAGTGTGTTACAAGTTTATTTACATTTACCAATTCTACCAAACAAGAATATAGAGGTTATATGCGATGTTGCCATATATATTCGACTCGTTCAAATGTTTTTTTTGCGCAAAAATTATTTTTCTGCAAGTTAAGACAAGTTAGTATTTTATTTGCTTCTAGCGATTATAGTGAAAGTAGTTTAAGTCTGGATTCGCTCTGATTACTTAGTTTCAAATTAATATTATAGTTGGGCTGGATAGTTTTGTTACTTGGGTTGGGTAGTTAGGTTAGTTTGGCTGAGTTCTATTGGGGTAGTTTCGCTAGTGTGGGTTGGGTTAGGTAGTTAGGTTAGTTTGGGTGAGTTATATTGGGGTAGTTTCGTTTGTTGGGTAGTTAGGTTAGTTTGGGTGAGTTATATTGGGGTAGTTCCGTTAGATTGGGTTGGGTAGTTAGGTTAGTTTGGGTGAGTTATATTGGGGTAGTTTCGTTTGTTGGGTTGGGTAGTTAGGTTAGTTTGGGTGAGTTATATTGGGGTAGTTTCGTTTGTTGGGTTGGGTAGTTAGGTTAGTTTGGGTGAGTTATATTGGGGTAGTTCCGTTAGATTGGGTTGGGTTAGGTAGGTTAGTTTGGGTGAGTTATATGGGGTTAGTTTATGGTAGTGTGCTTATATTGGGGTAGTTTGGTTAGATTAGTTTGGGATAGTGTGGTTAGATTGGGTTGGGTAGTTAGGTTAATGTGGGTGAATGATGTTGGGTTGGATAGTTGGGTTAAATTAGGTTTATTTTAGTTAAGGTATTAGTTTGACCATTTAAATATTTATAGGTGGTGAAATAGGTAATTTTTTTATTTTTGTTTATTTATTCCTTTCAGTTTTTAAAGTACGATTACACAATACTAGTGCAGTATATTTAAAACTCAGTAAAAATAAAATCACTTGGCAACACTGTAAATACTGTGTGATGTTATTAGCGTATTTTTACTACTGCGTTGCGTGAACGTCTTGTTTTATTCAACTTTTAAAATCATTTTTCTCTTTCAAAAGTGCTTTATCCATAATTTTTTTTTTGAAAAAGTGTTCTATTACAATAGAGCTTTTAAGTAAAAAAAAAAATTTTGCGAAATTCCGTGGGTCCCCAACTTTACCAGACCCGTTATTGTCTTGTATTGTACATTATTTTTATGGATAATCATATGTTAATTCTCCCTGTGTCTGTGTCCCCAACTCGAAGAAATATAGGAAAGAAAAGTATGTACACAGACACAGAGGGCCGCCCCATCGTCCCTACCGCCTCCAACACCGGTAGGTGTCAGAGGAGCATGAACGATCACTTAGTTCTCCCCCACTCTACACGCTGTATTGTTGTAATAATTGCTGTCTTAAGTTAATCAGGAAAAACCTCGGGGAAAACGTTAGACTTTAGGCTTAAGTTAAATATATGCAGTAATGGTACAACCAAGAAATCAGAATATATGATGGAATCTGGTCGACACCCACAGACTTCCCTGCCTTCAAAGTTTTTATGCTAGTTTTTAAATCACATTCACTTATTTCAGAAAATTGAAAGCTAGAATATTTTTCAAAATCTTACAAAAGAATTATTGTGTTTCAAGCGAAATGGGTGCCTAATCTCATAAATAAACTAATCTCTGAAATGATATATTTGTACAGCGCTTTTTGGATGATTTACAAATCATAGTGTTTACCGTACATATCCACACAATATAGGTAAGGTTAACATATATAACTTTAGAACTATTTCACAGTAGTATTATTCACAGTTACTCGACAATAAAAAGACTAAACAACAGGGTAGGTAACCTGCCGTTTTCCTACCTGCTTCTAACAATCAACTATGTAATGGATACTTTAGTAAATCAAATAGCAAAATGCTTTATATGAACATATTCCCACAGTGTACAGGGTGATGCATTATGGTTGCAACAAACGAAAACTGGAGATTCCTGAAAACAATTCAAGCATTTTTTGCCATTGATGTATGTATTTGCTCTTCTTTATTGGCCGCAGCTACCAGGGCTATTTGGCCAGGGGTGATTGAACACCTTTATACTCGTTCGGATAACACAAGGGGTGAGTCCCAAACCGCCACAAAACCTTGAAAGATAAGAAGATCCAATTTAGCCTTCACTTATTCATCTTTCCCACACCAGAAGCACAAACTCACTCTAAAGTCTCAAATTACATGCTATCAAAAAGCGATCTACGAATTCAACTACTCTAGGCGAAAGCAATTCATGCACTACAGAACCCAACCAAAGCGGCGCCACCAAAGCACTAACCGAAAGTTCTTGATACAACTGTTTACTTTGAGCAACATACTGTGGACATTCGAAAAAAATATGTTGTAAAGTTTCTTCTTCACCACATTCACAAAGCGCACTGTCCCTCACATGAATCTTATTCAAAAGTTGTCCCGATAAACAATGATTACTCCTCATACGGCATAGTGTAACTAAATCTTTTCTGTTATTATTATAGCTTCTAAACCATACCCTTCTATATGGTTTCTCCACCATAGCAACATAGTTCACACCCTTAGTTCGTCCAGCCGACCTCCATTCTTCGCTCCATCCAACCCAAACGCTGTCCTTTAGTACTCCCAGGAGGTCCATATACGGTATCAAATACTCAGTTAATTCTTGCTTTTCTCGTCCTCTATTGGCCAATTGATCGGCAATCTCATTGCCTTTAATTCCACAGTGAGAAGGAACCCATGATAATGTTATTATTATTCTGTTTTCCCTTTTCTCAGCAAATAATTTTTTAGTTTCCAAAGTTATCCTGTCCATTTTCCCATGTAATCCTATTTTTTTCAGTTTCATAAGAGCAGCTCTCGAGGTTCTGAACAACACATTTCTACTGCTCTTTTAATAGCAATAATTTCAGCTGTACATATTGAAAAATAATCCGGAACTCTTTCTGCTGTGGAGATATTTCTCTGTGGGTAAAAAATCCCTATCCCCACTTGGTTGCGTTATTTTTTAGACCCGTCAGTAAAAATTTCTACGTGGTTTTCCCAATGTTCTGCCACATATCTTCTAAATTCTACAGCAGAGGTCTCATCTTTGGATAATTGGGATAGGAAAACTGGTGTAGTAAAGTACTGCAACTCATATGCATAATCATAACAAGGCATAGAAACGTCCTGTATCATTTTGCCGAATTAGGCAGAACAAGAATCGAATGCGTCCAATAGAGGAGGACTGCTCCCTCTATTCCAATAACTAAAATTTTCATTAAAACTTATATATAATTTTTGTGTAAATTCTCTGACAAAATTATTATGAGAAGAAAATGATTTCATTATGAACTTCTCCGCTAACCAGATTCTCCTATATCTCAAGGACATTTCCGCGGCCTCAGACAGAATGATATTGGTCGGCGTAGATTTCATCAAACCCAAGCATAAGCGAAGAGCCTTGTACTGAATCCCTATCAAGTTTGATGAGATTAGTTTTGGCGCATCTGCCCAAAAGCATAATCCAGATGCGACCGGACATATGCCCTGTAAAAATTTACCTAAAATATGCTGAATTATTTTGGCTTTCATTAACTGTTCATTGGCGTAGATATAGGGGGCATTTTGATAAATTTTACACATAAATTAGTTAAACACAGCTTTGACAAGCTTCATTATTTTAAATTATTACTTTTTTAAAAAGAGCAACTTATAAGCTACAAAAAAGTGAATTACGTCGATGTTGTGGTTTCTACCATTTTTATGGAAACCGATAAATTGTAAGTTAATGGTAGATTTAAATCGAAATAACGTTTACCAGAAATCAAAACGTTCTTGAAAATTTCGCGGGCTAATAGCACGAGGGTTGTTTAAAGACTATACATGTTCATTATGGTTTGTATTTATGCCATCTCTAGTAAACGTTGCTTCATCTGACCAGAGCACTTTCTCTAAAAATCTTTCATCTTCGTGATGCTTACCAAAATCCCAATTACAAAATAGTAGGTGCCTTTGACGGTCTCCAGGATGTAGGACAGTTGTTCGAGGTAATGCCAATTGAGTTGGAATTCTTCTAAAGCTTATTTTCGGATCGTCTAAAACTAAATCCACTATGTTTTCTTCAGTTTGAATATTTAGACGATGCGGTCGTTTGTTAACTCTAGGTAAAATGCTCCCTATCGTTCTAAGCCTGTGAAATGTAGCCGTCCATGTTTTGTGAAATGGATGACGTCTATTAGAATAACTAATTTGGTATTCTCTGGCATTTGCATTACACAAACATATTCTTCAATTGAAAAACTCATTTTAACAAGATGGACCGATGACCTGAAGCGTTGTCAGAGAAACTGGATGCAGGCAGCGCAGGATCGCGATACATGGAGAGAATTAAGGGAGACCTACATCCAGCAGTGGATACAAGAAAGGGTTGATTGATGATGATGATTTTAATTTAGAAAAAAACATTCGCAATATTAAAAACAACTACGAAATAATAAAACAATTTTAACTAATTTAAATTTGTTGCTGTCAAAGTTTTTTTTTATTGTTGCGGCATTCGTTTTCCATGGCAACTTTGATTTTTCATTTGATTTTCTGGTAAACGTTATTTTGATTTAAATCTACCATTAACATTAAGAAAATAAAAAAACAAAAAAAAAATAGAAAAAAAAAACTATTGAAAAATTCTCATAGAGTAGAGTTCAACGCGTGGAATTCGGAACACTTTTTAGATTAAATTAAAGAAAATTAAAAAAAAAAAAAAAAACAAAAAACAAAAAATAAATTAAAAACAAATTGAAAAAAAAAAAACAATTGAAAAAGACTCATAGAGTATGAGTTCAACGCGTGGAATTCGGAACACTTTTAGATTAAATTAAAGAAAATTAAATAAAAAAAAAACAAACAAAAAATAAGAAAACAAAAAAAGTAGAAAAAACAAAAAACTATTGAAAAATACTCATAGAGTAGAGTTCAACGCGTGGAATTCGGAACATTTTTTAGATTTTCTTCAATTGAAAATTAATTTAGAAAAAAACATTCGCAATATTAAAAACAACTACGAAATAATAAAACAATTTTAACTAAGTAATTTAAATTTGTTGCTGTCAAAGTTTTTTTTTATTGTTGCGGCATTCGTTTTCCATGACAACTTTGATTTTTCATTTGGTTTTCTGGTAAACGTTATTTTGATTTAAATCTACCCTTAACTTGCAATTTATCGGTTTCCATAAAAATGGTAGAAATCACCACATCGACGTAATTAACTTTTTTGTAGCTTATAAGTTGCTCTTTTTAAAAAAGTAATAATTTATAAATAATGAAGCTTGTCAAAGCTGTCTTTAATTAATTTATGTGTAAAATTTACCCAAATGCCCCTTATATCTACGCCAATGAACAGATAAAGCCAAAATAATGCAGATTATTTGAGGTTATCGGTCCCCAAATGCATGTAAAATTTTGTGGAAATCGGTTAGCTAGTTTTTGAGAAATGAACAAGAAAGTTAATTTGACTACTAAATTTGGACACCTTGTATCTCGATAACGAAGCATTTATGGACATGGGTTCAATGGCAAAAATACTTAAATCACTTTCAGCAATCTCCAGTTTTCATTTGTTGCAACCATAATGAATCACCCTGTTCCTGAAGAGTCGGAATATCACAAGATGATATACAGGGTGTCCCAAATTCGATGATTTTGCAGGGTATACGTATCTCGAAAACCAGACGAGATGGAAAAGAAGTAGTCAGGGTCTTATGATCTATTTTGGAATAAAAACTAAAGATTTTTATCATTTGCTTAGTTTGCAAGATAATAATTGAATTTGTGTGCAATTTCTTTTACTTTACTTTTAATTATCTATACTTAACCGTAATATATTCCTATAATTTACACAGGAATACCAAAAGGTAATGGTACGTTTTACATACTACAATTATTAGTACCATTTTAACCGCAAATGTATCCGGTTTATTATGCAAGACTAAAGTACCAAGTTGTTAGAGCACAAAGAAATAATTAATTATAATTTATTACTATACCATGAATATGAATAAGTATTCACATTTATTGTTATATTATAAATGCAAGGAAAAATAATTAGTGTTATAAAAAATTCAAACTTAACAAATAAAAAAATCTCATGCCTCCTGTGAGGATTGAACTCACGACCCCTGGTTTACGAGACCAGTGCTCTACCACTGAGCTAAAGAGGCCCATAGGGATTTTTGCCATTCAGTTTTATACAAACTGAAGGGCATCTGTAACTGTAGATACGAGGGCGTGTCTCTAAATATAATGTTTTAATTTAGTTCCCTAATAGTAAAGAAAAAAAAATAAACATATTTCGAAAGCACATTTACGTATTTATTTGCAGATCTTCAATATCTCAACTGTCCACCATGTCATGACAATCGATGATGCCTAACACATCCATCCACAACGAAAAATGTCATCGCCATCTCCAGATCCACAAAAAATGTTGGTGGTGGAGCACACGTACCCCTCCAGCGAGGCCAGCGAACACACTCTGTTGGGTCCAATGGATCGCATGTACACGGGTTGTACGTGCTCCACTGTTATGGTGGATAATAATGGTAAAACCACAACACCCTCATCATCATCATCAACGAGTAACAACATGATGGTGGATTTGAGTAATAAGACTGAACATGTGCATCAGCATTGCGGGATGCGTGGTGGAGGGAATAGTGGCGGACATAGCCATCATTTGGGGGCGGCTACGACGGTACAGTTGCACCAGCCCCATGGGATGGTACCGCCTTCACCAAAGAGTATGCCAGGTATTTTAGAAACTTTTTTTATAGTCTAAAAGCTAGTGAATCATCAGGTGCAATAAAAACAGGTACAGATAAAAAAAAAGAACAGCATTGCACTTTACCCATGCTTCAAATGGGTTCTGTTCTGTTGACAGAACGTGAAACAGTAAATTCGTGAAAAGAACAAACTTTACAGTTTAGAACTTATTTTTATTTTTCTTCATAATCTCCTGTCATTATTTCGTCCAAATAATAGTTGGCGTCTTTATCAGCAAAATAAGGAGGAATAAAAAGAAGTTGCTAGGCGATAAATCTGTTGAACACGAAGGCTGCTCCAGCAGTTCGAACCTTAAATCGTGGAGTTTCGCTAAGTAAGCCTGGGCTGCAGATTTGGCGTTTTTTTTCTGAGATTTCTGCCTTCAGCTTGTCAAGTAGCTAATGATGCTGTTTTTTACTTTTTGAAAATAGTCGATTAATATGGCTTGACACTTAATTTGGAACCATTTCCTCCTTCGTAGTAAACTGTTTTGAGCGTCAAGAGCCAATCTACTGTAGCCTCAATATTATGGCCTTTTATTGTTTTCTAAAATTGTTTAAATATGCTTCAAGTCTAAAATTCAGACAGTTAACCCCGAACATCTAATGAGCTCGTTGTCTCCCAAGACTGGCGGTCCCTTTTCAAGGACATCTTTCAAAACTCACTGAATTGTTTGCTAAAGAAAATGTCGAAAGATTTGAGTGTACTCAAAATCATTTTCATGCTCAAGTTCAATCAAAATTCACGTCACAATAAGAGGGTCTGATTGAATTTTCTTGGACCAACAGCCATAAAATTAATATCCAACTAAACGCTTCAGGACCTTGAAATTCTTTGGACCAGCTTGGGAGAGTCAAAACGGATATTTGGAAACTTCAATTACTACACAGAATGGTGTCGAATTAAGATGGATGAGATAGTAGGGGCCATGATATCTCATCCATTTTCATTCGACGGTTATCTAGCACCATTCTGTGTAGTAATTGAAGTTTTCGAACGTCCGTTTTGACTCTCCCAAGCTGGTACGGCCAAATTCAGCTGATCAAAATTTGGTGGTGGTAAATTTGTCAAGATTTCTCTCTCTCTGACTTTGTAATATTTTGCAGTATCTGGTAGCAGTACGAAACTCCTTACAACATGTTCGTGCCATATACAAAGCGACGTCGAAAACAGTAGCGATGTAGAACAGGCGTCCCAAGTAAGGAAATTAGACGAAGATCGAATTGAAGTTTCACCTCAACCTCCAGCTTTACCACCTCGACCGCCTCCACGACCGAGATATGACGGCCGAGATGGCAGCCTCAACTCACAATACAGACTAGGTAAGTCATCTCCACGGCAGTTGTAGCAACCCGACTATTTTAACTCCAAAATGGCGTCAATGGGCTCAAATTCATTAAATTTTCGAAGTAGTCCATCATTCCAGTGGATTCTCAATCAATTCAGGAATTAAAACCACTGCCATATCCACCAAATCTGGTATTTAAATACAATAAACAAAGTTCTTTCTCAATACAGACATGTTTCGGCTTTAGCTAAAACCATCTTCAGTATTAGTGTTATAGTGAAGTGAAGATGGCCTTTTAGCTAATACCGAAACATGTCTGTACTGAGAAAGAAGTGTTAATTCCTCAATTAAATTCATTATTTTGAGGAATGAGGACAGTTTTCTCGTCTCAAAAAGTAGATAAGTACAGCAAACCACCCTATACATGGTATAAAGTGACGACAAAGGGGAAGGAGAAAGATGGAACGTGAATATTGACTATTAGAGTGAAAAGATGTCGTGCGTCGTTATAACGACGCTTTGTGAACAGGACCGTCATAATAATTTTTGGTGGGTCATAATAATAATAAAGAGAGATTTGATGGCGGCGGACTCTTCAACCTTCGTAGACTGCAAGCTGGAACATGGTTTTGAAAAGCTTCAGCCGCTTCTTGAGGTTATTAAAATCGCTGTAAATTAAAGATTAAGCCAGCCATCTTTCCCTTAAGTGCTGGGTGATTGTGTTAAGACTCAGATCCTCCTAGATGCAGTCGTTTCTCGCAAACGATGGAGCCCTTGCCTTCCCCATTTGGATGCCAAATTAGGTCATTCAGTAAGTCCGTAGGGTGACACATAGATGGCGTTACTAGAATTGTTTCCATATGATTTTTATTTGGTACCGACCTTCGAACGATACATGTATAAATTTGGGATTCTATCGTCGATATGTGACAATGGATGAAACATCGGTTCACTATTTCACACCAGAATCCAAAAGACAGTCAGCTCAGTGGACAGCAATCGACGAACGGAATCGAAAGCGAGCAAAGACGCAACAGGCGGCCAGTAAGGTGATGGCGGCTGTATTTTGGGATCCGAACGGAATCATATTCCTCAACTACCTCCATACCCATACCAACCCAAACCAACCAGACCCAAGTGAACTCAAACCATTTAATAATAGTAACAGTAATGGTAGGTATGTATTCTTTGGCTACCTAACGAACCTAACTGAACTTAACCCAACCCAAGCGAACCCAACCGAACCCATCCCAAGCGAAACCAATCCAACCAAACTCAAGAGAACCCAAACCATTTAATAATAACAGTAATAGTAGTTATGTATGTATTCTTTGGCTTCCTAACGAACCTAACTGAACTTAACCCAACCCAAGCGAACACAATCCAACCAAACTCAAGAGAATCCAAACCATTTAATAATAACAGTAATAGTAGGTATGTATTCTTTGGCTACCTAACGAAGCTAACCGAACCCAACCCAAACCCAAGCGAACCCAACCCGTGCACAGTAATAGTCGCCTATTACTTTGCACATTTTTATCGATTGAAATCGCAAAGAAACGGCCACATTTGCAAAAGAAAAAAGTGTTGGAATGAATTGGGCTTCGAATTGCTTACCCACCCAGATTTAGACATTTTCCTGAAATTTAAGTCCAGTGATCGCTGGAACTGAGGCCTATTTTGACGAGAAAGAGAGATCGTACTATAAAAGTGGTATCGTCTACGGACGTATTGAATAACCTATCAAAGAACAAGATATATTTAGATACGTTCAATTTGCATTTTAATTAGTTCTCAATAGCATGCAATTATAACATCCGATACCACACTGTTTAAATGGGTGAGTCTTTCAGTAAGACATGCCTGCTAACAAGCACTTGAACGCAATAAATAATTATTATTTATTATTTACTTTGTGGAAAATTCATGAAGTATTTTAAAGTTATACTTTTAATAATAAATTATTTAAAATAAGACACGCACAATGATGTATAATAGCCTTCCGTTTACCAAGTACTACTAGCTACTGCTAGGATAATAATAATTATTATGAACTTTTTTTACTCTTCATATTTTCATTTATATTTTTTTTTACTTAATAACTAATTATATTTAATTAACTGACAGGTAATTAACGGTATGTATACACGGTTGTAATTTTCTTAATACATAATTATTATCGTGAAAATAGTTGGTTAATTGCAAGAAATGCTTGTCGCCTAGCTTTTTTAGGTTGATTTTTCATTAAAAAAAATTGTCTGTACCGGAGATCGTCACAATCATAATTTCAAAGCGTTGGAATTGAAAAAATATTGGGCTTTGATAATGAAAAATATTTGGAAAGAAAAGGGTTTCTATTTTTTTTTTTATTGGGACTTTTAACAACTATTATTTTATTTATTAATGGTCATTTACGCGGAATTTCTTTTTCAATATATCCACTTTCAACCCAGGCTTACAGGGCGGGTGATTTAATAATAATAATAAATTTATTTGCAGTTTAAAAACAAAACAAGTTACAACTCAAATAATTATTACATTACCAAAAAAACTAGAACTACAAAAAGGTCTAGATGGCAGTATAACTACTGATTTTGAAATCTAGGCCCGAGAAAAAAAACATAATATACGCTAACCATACGTACCTTAAAATACAAAAATCTACAAACAAAAATCCTAATAAATAAAATGCAAACACCACAATACATACAGAGTCTTAGGCTAATTAACCAGGTAACAAGTAGACTAAGAAATAGAAATATAATTAATATTACAACAATAATAAAAAAAAAATGTAACCTAGTAAACAAAATTCTAATTAATAACAAAGAAAGACTGTTGACAATATCTTTTATAAGAGTGAATTCAACAAAAGATCACGCAATTTTCGTTCGAATGTGAAAAGGCTTAACGACTTCAAAGTATCCTGAATCTTATACAACTTATATATTATCTGAAAGGAAAATGATCTCTCGAAACTTGAAGTTCTATGAGCTGGGGGTGAAAGAAGATTACGGTTTCTAATATTCACATTGTGAACGTCAGAACGGAATGTGATTTTATTATATAAGTATGGAGGCTGTCCCCGGGTCAGAATAAAACCGCTGAATGAAGATGTCTACGAGCTTCCATGGAGAGCCACTTGACATCAACGAGTTTATGGCTTACTCGGTCATACTTCCTGATGCCGAATATGTATCGCAAGCAAGATTTCTGTACACGTTCGATGCGGTTTTTATCAACATTTAATAAACTAGGACTATATACTACATCACAGTAATTAAAATTACTGAGCACCAAGGCATCAGTTAGTTTACTTTTAAGCTCTATTGAAAGTACATGTCTGTGTGGGTATAACATTTTCAAGGAGGAATATGATTTTGAAATGCATCCCGAAATATGTTCGGAAAAGCGTAAATCACAATCCATCACAAGACCCAAATTTCTCGCACTCTGAGACACTTTCAAAGAGACATCATTAATTTTAATTTGCATAGAATCTGATATGGTTTGTCTATTTTTACCAAAGAGCAATACCTGCGTCTTCGAAGGATTTATTGACAGCTGATGTCCCTCCGACCAGTCCAAAAGTGCTTCCAAATCGAAATTAATTTTCCTACAAGGATCTACGTAATCATGAGCATAAAAAGAGTGCTTTATTTGACTATCATCAGCATACATGAATGTATCGCCAAATGTAACACTTACTGGGAGTGTCACAGTATATATTGAGAATAACAAGGGTCCCAAAATCGATCCTTGTGGGACACCACATAATATACTACCTGAGGTGGAGCAACCTCTGTTAGTTTCCACGTATTGAAATTTTTTAATTAGTTCGATAGCATTTGACTAAAATCCAATGTATTTCAGAATTGCTAGCAAAATTTCATGGCTAATTTTGTCAAATGCTTTACTATAGTCAACTAAGATCAATGATACTACTTTACCATTATCAATATCACGAAAAATATCGTCCGTGATATCCAGCAATGATGTTTTTAACTGTTTTATACAGGGTGCATGAAAAAATAGTGACTGTTTTCTATATAAACGTATGACCGCGAATGCTTCGTTTTGAAGCCACAGTGAGTTAAAGTTTTTCTTAAAAACTAATGCAAATGAAATTTGGTGAGTTTTTGGAGGTAATTATAGCGCATTTTTTGATATACAATTAAGGGTTTTATAATTTGAAAAAAATAGTCCATTCTGTCGTGGAGTTGTAAATTTTTTTAGAGACAAATAAAAGTCAAATGTGTTTCCTTCCTCCTGGAAACTTGCTCGAATATGCCCTGTTCATAAGGCGGGACCGATTGATAGAGTAACAAATTATCGCCCGATATCTATTCTGTCCAACTTCTCCAAGGTCTTCAAATCAATTCTTCATGATAAAATATTTCAATAAATAAAAAATCGGATTATTTTGAAACAACATGGATTTTTTCATAGGCGATCTACTACGACAAATCTAGTTGAATTCCTACAGGCGGCAATTCCTGCTGTTGGTTTGGGCAAACAAGTCGATGTTGTCTATACTGATTTTTCGAGGGCTCTTGACAAGCTTAACCACAATGTAATAAAAAATAAAATGAACGGGATTGGGTTCCATGAGAGCCTAATAACTCTCTTTGACTCATATTTATCAAATAGACGCCAGTTTGTTGAGTATGGTGGCTTTAGATCTCCTGAGTTCGTGGTCACTAGCGGTGCTCCACAGGGAAGCAACCTGGCTCCACTGATTTTTGCCGTGTACATTAACGACATTGTTCACGAGTCAATGTCTCTTATTCGCGGATGATTTAAAGGTATTTCGGACTATCTCAGAACCTTCCGATTGTAACGCTCTACAGAGCGATCTGAATGTTTTGGCAGAATGGTGTGTGGAAAACAATCTGCCATCGGATATACGGTGCTTCCTTAGCTAGATGTGTGCTTACCAGGGATCTTGGGGTCACAGTGGATTCTGATCTATCGTTCAATGATCATATAACGGATATATGTGGCTGTGCTCTGCGTAATTTGGGATTTATACTGAGAGTTACTTCGGGATCTGAGAACATCGATTCTCTTATCGCCCTTTACTATGCACTAGTTAGAAGCAAGCTTGAATATGCCTCAATTGTATGGTCTCCTATATACCAGACCCATATTCTAAAACTTGAGAAAATACAACGCAAATTTTTAAAGCATCTGTGTGTTAGAATTGATGGTCATTTTCTTTCACGAGGTATCGAAGATAGGCAGCTGCTCGACAGATTTAATGGCGATTCTCTCGAATTCCGGCGAGTGTTCAGTTATCAACTATTTCTATTTAAACTGATCAATTCTCTGATTGACTGCCCCAGACTTCTTTCGCAATTAAATTTTAACGCCCCTCAATACCATTCTCGTAACCCCTATTTATTTCAACCACCCCGATTTCGCCACAATTATGAAGGGAAAAACCACTGACAAGGGCTTGCACGCTATGTAACGGTTGGTTCTTAAATAGACATGTAAATTATTTCGGCGGAAGTGTTTCCTCCTTTAAACGGGAACTAGGAGAGTATTTAAGGTCAGTCCATTTGTAGATATTTTTCTGTGTCATTGCTGTTGATGACGGTTCTTTCTTTCACGTGTATTTAATTTAATTTATAATTAATTTATACCATTGCCATATATTTTTTTTTGTATTTTTGTGTTTTTTTGATATTTCTGGATAATTTATGCATAATATGTTTTGTTTTGTAATTGGGCGGAAGCCTGTTAGACTAATAAAGATTATTATAACTATAGTGTTTCGGAACTCATCCAGTTCCATCATCCGAATCCAAAGGGAGGAAAGACGCAACAGTCGGCTGGTAAGGTGATGGCGGCTGTATTTTGGGATGCGAACGGAATAATATTCCTCGACTACCCCCAAAAAGGAACCACCATCAACAGCGACGGTTATTGTGCACGTTTGGATCGTTTGAAATCGCAAAGAAACGGCCACATTTGCAAAAGGAAAAAGTGTTGTTTCACCAAGACAATTCACCGTGTCACAAATTGATGAAAACTATGACAAAATTGAATAAATTGCTTACCCACCCACCGCATTTTCCAGATTTAGCCCCGAGCGATTTTTTCCTGCTTTCAGATCTCAAGAGAATCCTTGCTGGTAAGAAATTTAAGTCAAATGATGATGTAATCGCTGAAACTGACGCCTATTTTGACGAGGGAGAGAGACATTCGAGATTTTCAAATCTCTAAGCACTTGAGGGCTCGCTTCAGGGTCTACTTGATTTTTGCGGATCTTGAGGTGGTTCGAAACTCACAGCAGTCTTGCTTGCAATCTGAAACCGAAGTTCTTGATCGTTTTTATAAATAAATCTTTGACATCTTTTGTGATGAAAATACTTGCAAGAATAAAGCTCCAGTCTACACCATTTTGACGGGTAGTAACTCAGGATTTTTTTTTGAGACTGTTCACTGTTCGCGCTGATATAACCTCCTTCGACAGAGCATTCCAAGCACTCCTCCACTCTTTTTGATGTAAAATTTCTTCGAGCAAGTTTCCTGGTACACAAACTAAATTAGACCTTCAAACAACCTCACATCTTCGATAAATGCTAGAACAGAACCTAGACAGTTTAATTTATTTTCTACAATGTATTTAAGTAAGCAGGATTTTCGTAAAACATGGTTGGCAAATAATACGGACCTGGTGAAAAGCGCGCGTTTCCCTTTTGGTTGTGTCTATTCTATACCAGATTGAGCTCTATGCTCTATGTATATAAGTTTACAGTCAAAAATAATAATAATAAAACAGCTCTAAATAAAAATCATAAATTAATTAGTAAGAGCAGTAACTAAATTACATACGACTTCACCATAATTCAATTAAAGAAATTAAGAGAGAATAAAATTATTTATGGAAAATGTGTAATAATTAAATGTATGTGGAAAACCTTTAGAAATACGAAATATGTTTATTGTGTAGACGTGTAATGATGTGCCAGATGCAATTAAAAAATAAATAAACAGGTGTGAAATGAAATTATAGTGACAAAGAAATAAATAATTGTGGAAATTAACAACAAAATGCATGGGTACCCTGTTATGCAGGTGGTACAATACCACATACCACCAACTATACCACATTGTACTCAACATTTGCCTCACACAGGTAAAATTGCTCAAATGTACAAACTTTTTCTTAGAATCTATTAGCAGGTAAAACATTTTTTTAATCGGACTAGAGTTATCTGTTGAGTTTTAGCAATTAATGCAATTTGGTAACTCTTTATCGATAATTTCATGACACTTCAAAATTAATCGTTTTATTGAAAAACGCTTACCACAGGAGGAAGAGGTCTTTAAAGATGACCCTTTGACAAAGAGCATCGTGTTACTATCTGTGAATCAATGCTTTCAGACTGTTAGGTTGAGATGAAACGCATAATTACTGGAGACGAGACTTGGATCTATGGTTATGACACAAAACCACTGGAATTGTGCCCCATCCCACACTGCATTGGTTCTTCGAGATAATTTCACCAGATTTACCACCGTGTGACTTCTGGCTATGCAGTAAATTGACAATATATGCTCCTCAGACACCGTTTTGAATGGATTAAGGAGAATCTAAGAAGGTATTAAAGGCCATTCCCGAAGAGGACACGGGAGTGTTTCAAGAGTTGGCATAAGTGTATTGCATTAAAGGGAGTTTACTTTGGAGACCATGAAATTGTTTTGTATAACAAAAATCTCGTTTGTATTTTATTGTCTGATAGCATTCCTTCGTTTCTCATGAAGGACACAATTGGAGTCCTTAGTGGTCCTCTGTCTATAATTTTTAATTTAATAGTTAAAACTAATCAATTCCCCTCGGTTTGGAAAACTGCTAAGGTTTGTCCTGTGTTCAAGTGTGGCAATAGATTGCAGATAGAGAACTACTGGCCGATCTCTATTCTTTCCAATTTCTCAAAGCTGTTGGAGGTGGTTTTATATAATCGAATTTATACAGGTGTTGGAGCACAGATGGTCTCTTACCAACACGTATTCGTAACCGGAAGATCGACCGTTACAAACCTGGCCGTTTTCACGCAGTATGTCTCCGAAGCGTTGGACTCTCGAGGTCAGGTTGACGTCATATATACCGACTTCAGTAAAGCGACAGGATCGATCAT
Organism: Apoderus coryli; assembly: GCA_911728435.2. Classification (NCBI taxonomy): domain Eukaryota; kingdom Metazoa; phylum Arthropoda; class Insecta; order Coleoptera; family Attelabidae; genus Apoderus; species Apoderus coryli. Next base: position 44,389,563 of record OU452199.1, on the reverse strand, counting down.
TCGATTTTAGTTAGGAAGCTTCCTGCGTTCGGATTAACCTACTGTGCTATTCTATTGATAAAATCTTACATAAGCGGCAGAGATCAGTTTGTTTCTGATAACGGTTATAAATCAAGAAGCTACCATGTAACATCAGGAGTACCTCAAGATTCGAATCTGGGACCACTACTGTTTAATCTTTTTATTAACGACCTGGGAAAGAATTTAAAATCTGAAAGATTGATTTTTGCTGATGATCTGAAGATCTACTCCACTCTGTTGACGACTGTGATGTTTTGCAAAACAGTCTGAACTTGGTCGGGGATTGGTGTGATGCCAATAATCTTATGCTGAACCCGGTAAAGTGTAAAGTTGTGTCATATACTAGGAGAACGTTCCCTATTGATTTTGAATACGCGATTCATGACGCTGCATTGTCACGTGTGGAAACTACCAGGGATCTTGGTGTTGTGTTCGATTCGCGCTTTACCTTCAGCGAACACATAATGACGATGATAGCTAATGCATCCAAGGCATATGGTTACATCGTTAGAAATGGTAAATCTTTTCGCCATATTAATACGCTAAAAAAACTGTACTTCGCGTACGTCAGGTCCAAACTTGAATATTGCTCTCTGATCTGGTATCCCTGCTAGCAAAACATCGAGGGAGTACAGCGCGAATTTTTGAAGTATCTTTGCTTTAAATCCGATGGTCGTTATCCTGAGCGTGGTGTGCCATATGGCTATCTAACGGGCAGATTTGGTGTGCAATCATTGCAATTGAGGCGGGATCTTGCATGCATAAGCAATGTTTGTAAAGTGTTTAATGGCGTTATTGATTATCCTCAGCTGCTTGAAGGATTCCGTCTTACTGTTCCGCGAATAAACTCAAGAAATTACCAATTATTTCATTGTGATAGAGCTCGAACGAATATTATGTTGAGGTCCCCATTGTCCACTATGTCTCGCCCGTTTAATGTGGTGTGCCGAAATTGTGATTTGTTTCATGATACATTGAAACATATTTTGGCGGCCGCAGAACTTGTACTTGATGATTGAATCTGATTGTTTATATATTTTTTATGTTTATTTCTTTATTTATATCTCTATTAATTTATTTACTTCTGTTATGTAAAGTTATCAAGTTATTGATTGTCTTAAATATATTTATAAGAATAAGGGCCAAATTGCAGACTTGCTGTTAAATTTGCTAATAAAGAAAATAAACTCACAGAAAAGAACTTAGCAATGGCAGTGTTAGCACAAGTAGTAAAACTTTAGTGAACTGTATGGTTTTGTTTAAATTGCTAACATCAAGAAATGTCGCACACACAAGATATAATTTTGTTGTTGAAAATAACGGGCACTTACCGCGATAGTTTTCTTTACTCTGCATGAGGGGGGCCCCCTGGACGTCTTCTCCAATATTTTCACAGCTACCACTTCTATTTCATAACCATGACATCACAATAAACGTACCGATTTGTCCATTTATCAATTAGTTTACAAGAAAATAACAACACGTCGTCCTGCCAAATTTAACTTTTTGCCATCATGATTTTGCGTGCGTGCGCACCATGTGCCCTCACCAGGAATTATACCCTGTGTGCCTTGGGCGCGAAAATTCGATTTTTGAACGTATCGAATTCCAATTTATTTTTACGAAAACGAAAACTGACTTGCACTAACAGGCAGTGAAGAAAAAAATTTAAATCGGTGCATTTTACAGGTTCTAAAGTAGAATTGCTAAGTTAGACGTCGTAGATTCCACGAAAACCAATTCGGTTCCAAGGAAAGAAAAGTCCCGTGCCTGGGATATGTTACAGACCGAAAAAAAACATATCTCAGGGTTCCTGGATCTTTTTGAGCTATCACTAATCCCTAATTGAACTTGATCAATATAGCGGCATTTAAATTAATGATATTTTTGTTTCCGTGCAAACTTTTTATGGCTCCAAGGTCATTGTGAATTATGCGGAAAGCCTTCTGATACTTGTACGGGTAGAAAGTTTTAGAAAAGATCAGGGCAAGAGCTAGACTAGACAGCTACAACTTTTCCTCTGAAAAGCATTTTTGAATCGACATGAAATTATGCCTAAAATTTGTTCAAACAAATTTCCAAAATAACTTGAAGTCTTGTTACTTTATCTAACGGGCAATTTGTACATGAGGCCTCCCGCTAGGGAATCGGGCGTGTCTAGTGTTGGCAATGGGATTTAATGGAGTTGTTACTTCTTGTCCGGTCATCGTTTGTCAACTGTGTTTCACCGGGCATATTGCCTGCTCACACTAGATGTCGCCAAAAACATATATTTGTCAATAAAGTATTTATTTATTTATTTTTATTCTTTGCAGCAAACCCAAATAGTGGCGGCATAAAAAAATACGTAGTTTGGTCCTGCGCTTGTGGCGGTCTATCCACAATCGTTGGAGCCCTATTCTTGGCTGTATATTTCGTAGTGCGGTCCTACACGTCGACGTTGGAATATTTTGAATCGTTACCAACTTTTGTACCTGCCGCCATGGTATGTAACGCAATCATCAAAACTATGATACAAATTTATAAGCATTTTTATTGTTCCAGTTAATATTAACAGGACTATGTGTGATGAGTTTAGCCAGAAGAAAGAATAGATACAGTTATTTGGTAAGTAGTACCTAACCTGGTCTTTATTTCAGATTAAATTTGAAAAATGTAGAATCAATTGTTGTGTTTGAAGGATTCAGCCCATCAAGGTTATGGTTAGGGGCTAAAAATTTAGGTTTCTGTAGCTGCTGATTGATTGATCACACTCTAAGCTAGAGGATTTGGGTTTAGCATTTACATGCGGTACGAAACACAGTTTTGAGTCAAACACAACTTCCAATACAGTACCCGAAACTACACCAATGTTTCACAGCCCCAAGAGCACGCTGAAGCTGAACGCAGTCCTCATAGGATTCAACAGGAGCAAACAATTTAAGATCGTCAGCAAAAAACAATCATTCAGATCGTCTATAAAAATTAAAAACAAGAGTGGGCCCAAATTTGACCCCTGAGGAACACCCGAAGAAGCCTCGTAGTTATGGGACCTATAGCCGCCTACTGCCTTCTATCGTGCAGACATGATGAAATTAGTGACCTCAAACTGCCGGATGCGAATCCATAATGCCTAAGCTTCTGAAGAAGCACCTCGTGATCCAACCTATCAAAAGCCTTAGCACGGATAGAGTTTGGAAGAGGAAAAACTTTTTTATTTGTCGATTTAGAAGAAAAAGTCATTCTTTATAAAATCGCCTGCTTGTGTCGAAACGACAATTTCAAATGCCAAATTTACGATTACTATACAGGGTATATCAAAAATAACATTTTTAATGATTTTGATTTTTTTGTTTTTTTTGCTTTGAGAAACACAGCTTTTGCGTTTGGTAAACTAACATTACATAGCTCTAGGACTTCTTTGTCCTACGGATGAGATCAAGAAAGATCGAAAGCAGATACTGGAACTCCCTCACCTTTCAACGAAAATTGTTTCGGATAACCGATTCGTTTTCAAAGTTGATAAATGGAAAACCCAGTTTCGTTGGGAAAGAGAAAACGTATGCCACTGTTTTGTGGTACACAATTTTCAGTTCTATCTGTTTCGTCTTCAATTCGACTCTTCAGTTGCAGAAAGTACTGCAAGACAGAAATTGTTTTGTAAAATCATTAAAAATGTTATTTTTGATATACCCTGTATAGTAATCGTAAATATGGTATTTGAAATTGTAGTTTCGACACAAGCAGACGTTTTTATAAAGAATGACTTTTTCTTCTAAATCTACAAATAAAAAAGTTTTTGCTCTTCCAAACTCTATCCGTATAACATGAAATTGACGTAAGCTGCTGCTACACTACCGTGGCCTTGGAGGAGCCCTAATTCTAATTAAAATTAAATTTCCATAGTTGAAATTCTTTAAGGAAACTTATAAGTTGTCTAATTTATTTTTTTAGATTAAAGTTAGTGGAGTATGCTGTCTGATTACTGCCAAAACATGTATGGTGGTGATCATCACGACCACAATAGTCCATATGCAACGATTACAATTATTACGCGAATGCGTATATACACAAAAGTCTCGTACCTGCACGTGTTATTCCGTATTATCGGAAACGCAAGGAAGTACTGATGACGGTAAGGGAAAGTGAAACATTTTTTTAATAATTTTAACGGACATTTCACAACTCTACTTTTCAACAAGTAAGATGTCTTAATTTTGACTCTTTAGCAACATTAGCACCCAAAAAAATTTCCGGAGATTTTTTCTTTGACTTGTGACAGACCAATCAAATAGCAAATCATCAACATATTATCACAGCATAATAAAGAACAGCATTCCGAGTCCACTTTAGCACTTTGAACTAAATAACTTCAAACTGTGACGTATGGCGGCGCCATTTTAGGTTAAAAGTCAGGTCCTGATTAAAAATAATTATATTTTTCAGTTTCTAACCACAGTAAGTAGTGTATTTTTATTTTCGTAAAAATATCTAAGTACCTACATAATAATGTCGCTGTCAATTTCAAAAATATTTGTGGTGTGATTGAAAACTTCATGCCTCGCAACCGGAGACTCGGAATGCTGTTCTTTTTATGCTGTTATATTATGTCAAAAACAACAATACCTTGTCAGGTTGGATTTATAATTTTATTTCAAATTTTGGTGTGATATTTTCTTGCGAATCACGAGCATAAAATTATTCCTGGAAATTTTTGTTCAGGCTCGAATATTTTAAGTAAATTTAAAAATATTCGTGCCCTCAATCCTATAATCTTTCCAGTTTCATTATTGAAAGCTTCCTTTTCCTTCCTTGACTTTATTATTCGAGCTATATGTAAACCATCTTGTACAATTTTCTTTGAGGTTGCTGACATTTTAAGCCTGGTGTCTTTGCAGATTGTTTTATCGGAGTCATTTAGGCGGTTTGGCCTCCCCTCCCTTCGACCTGCAGAAGATCTTTTGTGAATGACTCTAATCTATGAATTGCCTAGCTGTCCCACACTTTTCATGAAGTTGATGATTTCTCTGGGGGCTGAATTCCTTGCCTCGTCGGGTGTTAGGGTCACCCCTCCAAGGTTTTCTTCCTGCCTCGTGTCTTTAGATTTATAATAAATTTTCTTTCAAAATTAATATTTCTTAGTGCTTCATCACTAGGGAGGTTTACTGATGGGTGGTTTTTCAGGCATCTCCAAGTTTGATTCTCCCCAGATACTCTAAGCATAGCTTTATTCGCTGCTCTTTAGATTACACAGTGATGTAAGGTCTGCGATGGTTTCGCGAGCCCCAGCTGGACAATGTCTATGTACTTTTGTTCTCCTTGAGGTACTTTGTCCTATCTTAGAGTGCCAGTTATTTTAGGTTAACAACCCCAAGTCTGCACACCATGACTTTTGCGAGGTTTACTGTCCAAGATTATTCCAAGATATTTGACTTCTTATAATCTTTGCATTAAAGACGATTTATTTCCCTTTCCCTATTGGAAACTTTTATACTGTCCCAGACCCGAATCCTCCAGTTGCTTTAACTGTCTTTAAGGCATCTGTACACCATCTTATACAATTTTCTTTGAGGTTGCTGACATTTTATGCCTCGTGTCTGTAGATTTGTAAGAAATTTTCTCTCAAAATTAATTTTTTGTAGTGTTTCATCACTAGGGAGGTTTAAAGATGCGTGGTTTTCGATCAGGCATCTCCAAGTTCAATTCTCCCCAGATACTCTAAGCTGCTCTTTACATAACACAGTGATGTAAGGTCTGCGATGGTTTTCTAGAGCCCTAGCTGGACAGGTACCTTTGTTCTCCTTGAGGTACTTCCTTTTATCTTAGAGTGCTAGTTTTTTTTTAGGTTAACAACCCCAAGTTTTGCCTGCTAGATGTCTGTGTTTACTGTCCAAGGTCATTCCTAGATATTTGACTTCTGTCCTATAATATTTGCATTAAATTGATTTCCCTATTGGAAACTTTCATACTGTCCCAGACCCGAATCCTCCAGTTCCAGTCCCTTTAACTGTCTTTGAGGCATCTGTACACCATCTTATACTATTTTCTCAGAGGTATTTTGTTATTTTTTACACTTTCGTCACTAGGCAGGTTAAAGATGGATCCTGTGCGATCTCTAGTGGCCTAGTGGCGACCATACCGTCCAGGATGGTTCCTAGATATTTGACTCCAAACATTTGCTCTCTCTCAATTTAGGATATTTGATCCCGTTGTTAGAACCTTCTTGTTCGTGTAAATCATCAAGCCTGAGTGAATATGTCAAAATGTTTATTTTATTTTTAAAAAATTGCAGGTATGCGGTTTGTATTTGATTCCACGCCAGATTGTGAGGTCATCCATGGGGCGCTCTATTCCTGTTTGAGGGCCATTTTTGGGCTATCAGTTAGTGGCATGTTAGTCTGCGTTTTTTCCGGTATGCTAGTCTATCAACTTAAAAGGTAAGTTAAACTTCTATTTCCAAGGCTTTTAATACTCATCTGACTCATCATTAAAACTGAGAAATGAAATAGTAAAGTATGTTGGTGCTGATATGCAATTTTTATTTATAAAAAATAATCGACTTTTCTACATGTTTGTTTATTTCTAGTCATGAAAAGAAGAAAATGTATTGGGAACAATTAGAATTACGGTGTAGATCAGCCTATCAACAAAATACAGGTACTGGAGCCGGTGGTAGTAGTCATGGTTCTGTGCGTGGTCCACCAGCACCATCATCCACATATTGTAGCTGTTGCGAAGAGTGTCGATATCCACCTGTACCAGCGGGACCACAAGTGTTCCCATGGAACACTACTCATGCTACTGAAAGGTAAAATAATCCTTAGCAAGGTTAAAAGTGGCCATGAGAGCTTAAGTTTTCGCTGCTCTATTATAGGTTTTGGGCACCAGGTAGGATTGGCAACTTCTACTCACCAAACCCTGAAGATGTACCTCCGGGGAATACTGAAAATAACCGCAGTCGACCAGGGTGGAGCTGGCGACGACTACCTTGGAGTAGAGGTAATGCGGATCAGGCAGATACACAACGGTAGGTCTTCATTTATTCTTATCATCAATTTTCTGAATAATTTATGTTGATTTTGGTGCAGAGATAATTCAATGGCTTACCAGACAACGATGAGCAGTGCTGACAGTCAATATGGTTTCAGTAATAGATCCGCTGGCGATAATAATATGCAAAACGATCCGACTTCTAGCTCGACTGGTGGATCATACAGTATGTTGGATAGTCGGCCACCACCTGGGGGAGTTTATGTTTGGGGACCACCCCCGCCATACTCGAATCCTAATTCACCGGCAAGACGGTACCTCCAATCACCAGCACGGTTAGTTTTAGGCTAGAACTAGAGTGTTTTCATACATTATCACTAACTTCTAGGTATCATCATATCCACCATCATCCCCATGGTCATGATGCCCATTGTCAACTGTCGGCGAATGATCATCAATTCCGCGCATCGAGACGGCCGTCACGATCTCATCTGAACATTACGGGAACAGTAACCTCAAAAGATAATTATGAGAATACGTTGGCGGATCCACAAATCCAGATCCATCATCATGATCAAAATGAGAGTACTACTGATACGTCAAGTTGTGTGGACAGGGTAAGTTCCATTTAACCAACTTCTGGTACGGATGGTGTGCCGAATTTCCTTGTTGTTGTCGACGTGATCTACACTGATTTTAGAGAAATTTTCGACTGTATTGATCAATTTAGCTGATCATTACTCAAGACGTCTCACTATTCTGGGACATTAACGATGCAAATGACATAAACGACGTAAATGACATAAACAACGTAAATGACATAAACGACGTAAATGACATAAACGACATAAACGACGTAAATGACGTAAATGACATAAACGACATAAACGACGTAAATGACATATACGACGTAAATTACATAAACGGCATAAATGACATAAACGACGTAAATGACATAAACGACGTAAATGACATAAACGGCATAAATGACATAAACGACGTAAATGACATAAACAACGTAAATGTGTTGGAATATGGAATCACCCAATCCACTCACGTCACATTGTTACAAATACAATAATAGATTGTCAAATAAATTAATAGATTGTCAAGTTAATTTTTAAATAGTTCTCGTTAATAAAAGTTAATATCTAGTTTTATAGTTGTATATAATTTGTAAATATCCATAAACAAGTCTCTGCTGCATCAGGTTATGGGCCCAGATCCAATATAAGTATAAATTCGACAAGCAAAATATCAGCAAAAATTTTTTCAAGTGTTTATAAATCAAAAGACTGTAAGTGTATAAATTTTTTGAATTTCCAAAGAAATCAATCATAAAATGAACGCATACAGAATAGAACCTCTAAAGAGGAACAATTATGACACATGGAAATTACAAGCTGAAGCTTTGTTAGCAAAATTGGGTTTATGGGACTACGTCACAGGTAAAATACCTAGACCAGAAGTTGAAAATGAAATAGGTATACAAAGTAAATGGGACACCGATGATTTAAATGCAAAATCGGAACTGATATTAATAATTTCACCTTCTGAATTAAAACAAGTAAAAAACTGTAAACGATCCAAGGATGTATGGGATGATTTAAGTAAAAATTACCAAAGTAAAGGTCCTGCTAGAAAAGCAACTCTTTTAAAACAATTAATACTTCACAAAATGAATGATCATGACGACATTCGCGATCATCTTGGAAAATTTATGGATACTGTTGACAAATTAGCAGATATGGAGGTAACAATCAATGCCGATTTGTTAAGTATAATGATGTTATATTCCTTACCACCATCATATGAAAATTTTCGAATTGCTATAGAAACTAGAGATACTTTACCAAGCCCAGAAAATTTAAAAATTAAAATAATAGAAGAGGGAGCATTTTGGGGTAATCAACAAAAATTTAAATATAATAAATTTCCAAACAAAAATAAAAATTCATATGAAACAAAGCCAAAATGTACACGCTGTAATCGTTTCGGACATTTTCAAAAAGACTGCAGATCTAAAATTTTGAATTCTAATACAAAAGAATCATTATTTAAAATGGAAGAATGTTTATCAACAAATATAAATTTTCAAAATAACAATTCTTGGTGTTTGGATAGTGGATGCACTTCACATATGAGTAGTATAAAAGAAAATTTTATCGAATTAAACGAAAATCATAATGGAAAATTAAAATTAGCTTCAAATGATAGTACAGCTGAAATAGAAGGTATAGGAAATATCAAATTAACAAATAATAAAAATAATCATATAATAAATTTGGCTAATACACTATATGTTCCAAATCTAAATACAAATTTACTTTCCGTGAGCAAAATTGTAAATAATGGACATACTGTAATTTTTAAAAATGAAAACGCAACTATTAAAAATAAATATGGATACACAATTTTGAAAGCAAATAAAGCAGAAAATGGTCTTTATTATTTCAAATCGAAAGAATTTCAAGACGTATCAAATCAATGTTTGCAAAATGATGAAATTATGTCATGGCATAGAAAAATGGGTCATTTAAATGAAGCAGATTTAAAGCTTGCTTTAAACAAACAACTTCTAAAGGGTCTACAGTTCAATAAAAATTCCAAATTAGAAGATTGTGAAATTTGTATACAAGGAAAATTCTCACGGTTACCATTCAAAAATCGAAATGAAGATAAAAACATAGATTTGTTACATATAATACATTCTGACATTTGCGGACCATTTCGAGTACAAACTCCAGGAGGAGCTCGATATTTTGTTTCATTCATTGATGAATATTCTCGTTATGCCAAAATATATTTTATAAATCATAAAAATCAAGTGCTGGAAATTTTCAAAACATACAAAAATGAGGTTGAAAATTTAACAGACAAGAAAATAAAATTTCTTCAATCAGATAATGGTACTGAATACTGCAATAAAGAATTTGATAGATTTTTAATGGATTGTGGTATTCAACGTCGACTTTCAACCGTTCGAACTCCACAACAAAATGGTTTGGCTGAAAGGAAAAACAGAACGCTAGTTGAAAAAGCCAGATGTCTATTAATAGCCTCAGAACTACCTCAAATGTTTTGGGCTGAAGCTATTAATACAGCGAATTATTTAGTTAATCGGTCACCATCCCGATCAATACAAGGCGAACTACCATATTATCGTTGGACAGGAAAAATTCCTTCTGTAAGACACCTTCATGAATTTGGAGCAAAAGCATTTATTATGAATAAAAATCCTCAAAAAGGAAAATTTAATTCTAAAACTAAACAAGGTATATTCATGGGCTATTCAGAAATTTCAAAAGGATATCGAATTTGGATGCCAGAAATGAGAAAACTGATAGTTAGTCGTGATGTTAAAATATTAAACAAGTTTGACGGAAAATATAGAAGAGAAAACGAAAGTTATGAAATGTTTTTAGAGAATTCAAATATAGAAAATAATGATAAAATTGTAATTTTACCTTCAACTTCTAAAACAGTTGATCAAAGTAATATACAAGGCGATGAAGAATTCGAAGAAAATGAAATTACAAACGAAGAAATTGAAAACATCAGTGTTGAAGAAAGCAGACCTAATCGTAACAGAAAAGCTCCAATTTGGACAGAAGATTACGATATGTCTTATTTGTGTGCAGAATTCTCAAACATATGTTTTTCTGATGAAGAAAATTCCGCAGAATGGCAGGAAGCAATAAAAGAAGAAATTAAAGCACATATACGTAACGATACCTGGATTATTGTTAATAAAAATAACAATAAAAAACCAATAGGCTGTAGAATGGTTTTAAAGAATAAATTAGCAGCTGATGGAAGTATCGAACGAAAGAAAGCTAGATTAGTAGCTCGAGGTTTTGCCCAGAAACCAAACATTGATTTCACAGAAACATTTGCACCTGTTGTAAAACTTAGTTCGATTAGATTTTTAGTCGCAATGTGTGTTGAAGAAGACATGAAAATTCATCAAATGGACGTAACGACAGCATATTTAAATGGAGAATTAGAAGAAGAAATATTTATGGAAATACCTTATAAATTAGAAAATTATTTACATGAAATTCTGTTAGAAGAGAGTCTAAATGAAGACAAAGAATTGTTCGAAAAAACAAGAAAAATGTTAGAAGATTTAAAAAGAGGGAGAAATGAGAAAGCATGTTTATTAAAGAAAGCGTTATATGGGCTAAAACAAGCTGGACGCCAATGGTACAAGAAGCTTGACGAAACTTTAAAAAAATTAGGTTTTAAATCTTCAACAGCAGATCCTTGTATGTACTTATATACGAAAGGAGGAGCAAAAATAATACTCGCTGTATATGTTGATGATATATTAATTGCTTCGAAATCTATGAATGCAATTCGAGATATTAAAGAAAAATTAACTTCAATATTCAAAATGCGAGATTTGGGCGAAATTAAATATTGTTTAGGAATAGAATTCAAAAAGGAAAGTAATGGAATTTCAATAAATCAGCGAAAGTACATTGACGAAATTTTAGAAAAATTCAATATGACAAATTGTAAAATAGCAAGTACACCAATTATACCTGGAATAAAATTAACAAAAAATTCAAATAGTGGGCAAAATTTACCATATCAAAATTTAATTGGTGCACTCATGTATTTATCTGTAGGGACCAGGCCGGATATAAGTTTTGCAGTAAGCTATTTAAGTCAATTTAATTCATGTTACGGTAGTGAACATTGGATTGCTGCAAAAAGAGTTCTTCGATATTTACAAGGAACAAAAGATATTAGTTTATATTATTCAAGATGTAATGATGAAATTTATGGTTTAACTGATGCGGATTGGGCAAATTGTACAATCGACAGAAGATCATATACTGGCTATGTATTTAAGTATGCTAACGCAGCAATTAGTTGGGAAGCACGAAAGCAACGAACAGTCGCACTCTCAACCGCAGAAAGTGAATATATGGCATTAACTGATTCTGCAAAAGAAGCCCTTCATCTGAAAAAATTAGCAAATGATTTGGGTATTAATCAAGAAAAGATTATTATCTATAACGATAATCAAGCTGCAAAAATATTAGCTGTTAATCCAACAGTTAATTCAAAATCCAAACACATCGATATAAGACAACATTTTATCCGAGAAACTGTTGAAAGTGGTAGTATAGAAATTATGTATCGGAGAACCGAAGATATGGAAGCTGATATATTTACTAAAGCTCTATCTGGACAGAAACATAAGTATTTAAGTTCGCTGTTAGGACTTCATCCACAGTGACGTTCGTGAGGAGGAGTGTTGGAATATGGAATCACCCAATCCACTCACGTCACATTGTTACAAATACAATAATAGATTGTCAAATAAATTAATAGATTGTCAAGTTAATTTTTAAATAGTTCTCGTTAATAAAAGTTAATATCTAGTTTTATAGTTGTATATAATTTGTAAATATCCATAAACAAGTCTCTGCTGCATCAAAATGACATAAACAACGTAAATGACATAAACGACATAAACGACGTAAATGACATAAACGGCATAAATGACATAAACGACGTAAATGACATAAACGACGTAAATGACATAAACGACGTAAATGACATAAACGGCATAAATGACATAAACGACGTAAATGACATAAACGACGTAAATGACATAAACAACCTAAATGACATAAACGACGTAAATGACATAAACAACGTAAATGACATAAACGACATAAATGACATAAACGACGTAAATGACATAAACGGCATAAATGACATAAACGACGTAAATGACATAAACGACGTAAATGACATAAACGACGTAAATGACATAAACAACGTAAATGACATAAACGACGTAAATGACATAAACGACGTAAATGACATAAACGACGTAAATGACATAAACAACGTAAATGACATAAACGACATAAATGACATAAACGACGTAAATGACATAAACGACGTAAATGACATAAACGGCATAAATGACATAAACGACGTAAATGACATAAACGACGTAAATGACATAAACGACGTAAATGACATAAACGACGTAAATGACATAAACAACGTAAATGATATAAACGACGTAAATGACATAAACAACGTAAATGACATAAACGACGTAAATGACATAAACAACGTAAATGACATAAACAACGTAAATGACATAAACAACGTAAATGACATAAACGACGTAAATGACATAAACAACGTAAATGACATAAACAACGTAAATGACATAAACGACGTAAATGACATAAACGACGTAAATGACATAAACAACGTAAATGACATAAACGACGTAAATGACATAAACGACGTAAATGACATAAACAACGTAAATGACATAAACAACGTAAATGACATAAACGACGTAAATGACATAAACGACGTAAATGACATAAACAACGTATATGACATAAACGACATAAACGACGTAAATGACATAAACGACGTAAATGACATAAACAACGTAAATGACATAAACGACGTAAATGACATAAACGACGTAAATGACATAAACGGCATAAATGACATAAACGATGTAAATGACATAAACAACGTAAATGACATAAACGACGTAAATGACATAAACGGCATAAATGACATAAACGACGTAAATGACATAAACGGCATAAATGACATAAACGACGTAAATGACATAAACGACGTAAATGACATAAACGACATAAATGACATAAACGACGTAAATGACATAAACGACGTAAATGACATAAACGGCATAAATGACATAAACGATGTAAATGACATAAACGACGTAAATGACATAAACAACGTATATGACATAAACGACATAAACGACGTAAATGACATAAACGACGTAAATGACATAAACGACGTAAATGACATAAACGGCATAAATGACATAAACGATGTAAATGACATAAACAACGTAAATGACATAAACGACATAAATGACATAACGACGTAAATGACATAAACGGCATAAATGACATAAACGACGTAAATGACATAAACGGCATAAATGACATAAACGACGTAAATGACATAAACGACGTAAATGACATAAACGACATAAATGACATAAACGACGTAAATGACATAAACGGCATAAATGACATAAACGACGTAAATGACATAAACGACGTAAATGACATAAACGACGTAAATGACATAAACGACATAAATGACATAAACGACGTAAATGACATAAACAACGTAAATTACATAAACGACATAAATGACATAAACGACGTAAATGACATAAACGACGTAAATGACATTAACGACGTAAATGACATAAACGACGTAAATGACATAAACGGCATAAATGACATAAACGACGTAAATGACACAAACGACGTAAATGACATAAACAACGTAAATGACATAAACGACGTAAATGACATAAACGGCATAAATGACATAAACGACGTAAATGACATAAACGACGTAAATGACATAAACAACGTAAATGACATAAACGACGTAAATGACATAAACGGCATAAATGACATAAACGACGTAAATGACATAAACAACGTAAATGACATAAACGACATAAATGACATAAACGGCATAAATGACATAAACGACGTAAATGACGTAAATGACATAAACGACGTAAATGACATAAACAACGTAAATGACATAAACAACGTAAATGACATAAACGACGTAAATGACATAAACGACGTAAATGACATAAACGGCATAAATGACATAAACGACGTAAATGACATAAACGACGTAAATGACATAAACGACGTAAATGACATAAACGGCATAAATGACATAAACGACGTAAATGACAAACAACGTAAATGACATAAACGACGTAAATGACATAAACGGCATAAATGACATAAACGACGTAAATGACATAAACGACGTAAATGACATAAACAACGTAAATGACATAAACGACATAAACGACGTAAATGACATAAACGGCATAAATGACATAAACGACGTAAATGACATAAACGACGTAAAGGACATAAACGGCATAAATGACATAAACGACGTAAATGACATAAACGACGTAAATGACATAAACAACGTAAATGACATAAACGACATAAACGACGTAAATGACATAAACGGCATAAATGACATAAACGACGTAAATGACATAAACGACGTAAATGACATAAACGACGTAAAGGACATAAACGGCATAAATGACATAAACGACGTAAATGACATAAACGGCATAAATGACATAAACGACGTAAATGACATAAACAACGTAAATGACATAAACGACATAAACGACGTAAATGACATAAACGGCATAAATGACATAAACGACGTAAATGACATAAACGACGTAAATGACATAAACGGCATAAATGACATAAACGACGTAAATGACATAAACGACGTAAATGACATAAACAACGTAAATGACATAAACAACGTAAATGACATAAACGACGTAAATGACATAAACGACGTAAATGACATAAACAACGTAAATGACATAAACGACATAAATGACATAAACGACGTAAATGACATAAACGACTTAATGACATAAACGACGTAAATGACATAAACAACGTAAATGACATAAACAACGTAAATGACATAAACGACGTAAATGACATAAACGACGTAAATGACATAAACGGCATAAATGACATAAACGACGTAAATGACATAAACGACGTAAATGACATAAACGACGTAAATGACATAAACGACGTAAATGACATAAACGGCATAAATGACATAAACGACGTAAATGACATAAACAACGTAAATGACATAAACGACGTAAATGACATAAACGGCATAAATGACATAAACGACGTAAATGACATAAACGACGTAAATGACATAAACAACGTAAATGACATAAACGACATAAACGACGTAAATGACATAAACGGCATAAATGACATAAACGACGTAAATGACATAAACAACGTAAATGACATAAACGACGTAAATGACATAAACGGCATAAATGACATAAACAACGTAAATGACATAAACAACGTAAATGACATAAACGACGTAAATGACATAAACGACGTAAATGACATAAACGGCATAAATGACATAAACGACGTAATGACATAAACGACGTAAATGACATAAACGACGTAAATGACATAAACGGCATAAATGACATAAACGACGTAAATGACATAAACAACGTAAATGACATAAACGACGTAAATGACATAAACGGCATAAATGACATAAACGACGTAAATGACATAAACGACGTAAATGACATAAACGACGTAAATGACATAAACAACGTAAATGACATAAACGACGTAAATGACATAAACGGCATAAATGACATAAACGACGTAAATGACAAACGACGTAAATGACATAAACGGCATAAATGACATAAACGACGTAAATGACATAAACGACGTAAATGACATAAACGACGTAAATGACATAAACGGCATAAATGACATAAACGACGTAAATGACATAAACGACGTAAATGACATAAACGACATAAATGACATAAACGACGTAAATGACATAAACGGCATAAACGACGTAAATGACATAAACGACGTAAATGACATAAACAACGTAAATGACATAAACAACGTAAATGACATAAACGACGTAAATGACATAAACGACGTAAATGACATAAACAACGTAAATGACATAAACGACATAAATGACATAAACGACGTAAATGACATAAACGACTTAATGACATAAACGACGTAAATGAAATAAACAACGTAAATGACATAAACAACGTGAATGACATAAACGACGTAAATGACAAACGACGTAAATGACATAAACGGCATAAATGACATAAACGACGTAAATGACATAAACGACGTAAATGACATAAACGACGTAAATGACATAAACGGCATAAATGACATAAACGACGTAAATGACATAAACAACGTAAATGACATAAACGACGTAAATGACATAAACGGCATAAATGACATAAACGACGTAAATGACATAAACGACGTAAATGACATAAACAACGTAAATGACATAAACGACATAAACGACGTAAATGACATAAACGGCATAAATGACATAAACGACGTAAATGACATAAACAACGTAAATGACATAAACGACATAAACGACGTAAATGACATAAACGGCATAAATGACATAAACAACGTAAATGACATAAACAACGTAAATGACATAAACGACGTAAATGACATAAACGACGTAAATGACATAAACGGCATAAATGACATAAACGACGTAAATGACATAAACGACGTAAATGACATAAACGACGTAAATGACATAAACGACGTAAATGACATAAACGGCATAAATGACATAAACGACGTAAATGACATAAACAACGTAAATGACATAAACGACGTAAATGACATAAACGGCATAAATGACATAAACGACGTAAATGACATAAACGACGTAAATGACATAAACAACGTAAATGACATAAACGACATAAACGACGTAAATGACATAAACGGCATAAATGACATAAACGACGTAAATGACATAAACGACGTAAAGGACATAAACGGCATAAATGACATAAACGACGTAAATGACATAAACGGCATAAATGACATAAACGACGTAAATGACATAAACAACGTAAATGACATAAACGACGTAAATGACATAAACGGCATAAATGACATAAACGACGTAAATGACATAAACGACGTAAATGACATAAACGACGTAAAGGACATAAACGGCATAAATGACATAAACGACGTAAATGACATAAACGGCATAAATGACATAAACGACGTAAATGACATAAACAACGTAAATGACATAAACGACATAAACGACGTAAATGACATAAACGGCATAAATGACATAAACGACGTAAATGACATAAACGACGTAAATGACATAAACGGCATAAATGACATAAACGACGTAAATGACATAAACGACGTAAATGACATAAACAACGTAAATGACATAAACAACGTAAATGACATAAACGACGTAAATGACATAAACGACGTAAATGACATAAACAACGTAAATGACATAAACGACATAAATGACATAAACGACGTAAATGACATAAACGACTTAATGACATAAACGACGTAAATGACATAAACAACGTAAATGACATAAACAACGTAAATGACATAAACGACGTAAATGACATAAACGACGTAAATGACATAAATGACATAAACGACGTAAATGACATAAACGACGTAAATGACATAAACGACGTAAATGACATAAACGACGTAAATGACATAAACGGCATAAATGACATAAACGACGTAAATGACATAAACAACGTAAATGACATAAACGACGTAAATGACATAAACGGCATAAATGACATAAACGACGTAAATGACATAAACGACGTAAATGACATAAACAACGTAAATGACATAAACGACATAAACGACGTAAATGACATAAACGGCATAAATGACATAAACGACGTAAATGACATAAACAACGTAAATGACATAAACGACGTAAATGACATAAACGGCATAAATGACATAAACAACGTAAATGACATAAACAACGTAAATGACATAAACGACGTAAATGACATAAACGACGTAAATGACATAAACGGCATAAATGACATAAACGACGTAAATGACATAAACGACGTAAATGACATAAACGACGTAAATGACATAAACGGCATAAATGACATAAACGACGTAAATGACATAAACAACGTAAATGACATAAACGACGTAAATGACATAAACGGCATAAATGACATAAACGACGTAAATGACATAAACGACGTAAATGACATAAACGACGTAAATGACATAAACAACGTAAATGACATAAATGACATAAACGACGTAAATGACATAAACGGCATAAATGACATAAACGACGTAAATGACATAAACGACGTAAAGGACATAAACGGCATAAATGACATAAACGACGTAAATGACATAAACGGCATAAATGACATAAACAACGTAAATGACATAAACAACGTAAATGACATAAACGACATAAACGACGTAAATGACATAAACGGCATAAATGACATAAACGGCATAAATGACATAAACGACGTAAATGACATAAACGACGTAAATGACATAAACGGCATAAATGACATAAACGACGTAAATGACATAAACAACGTAAATGACATAAACAACGTAAATGACATAATTGACATAAACGACGTAAATGACATAAACGGCATAAATGACATAAACGACGTAAATGACATAAACGACGTAAATGACATAAACGACGTAAATGACATAAACGACGTAAATGACATAAACGACATAAATGACATAAACGACGTAAATGACATAAACGACATAAATGACTTAAACGACGTAAATGACATAAACGACGTAAATGACATAAACAACGTAAATGACATAAACGACATAAATGACATAAACGACGTAAATGACATAAACGACGTAAATGACATAAACGACGTAAATGACATAAACAACGTAAATGACATAAACAACGTAAATGACATAAACGACGTAAATGACATAAACGACGTAAATGACATAAACGGCATAAATGACATAAACGACGTAAATGACATAAACGACGTAAATGACATAAACGACGTAAATGACATAAACGGCATAAATGACATAAACGACGTAAATGACATAAATGACGTAAATGACATAAACAACGTAAATGACATAAACGACGTAAATGACATAAACGGCATAAATGACATAAACGACGTAAATGACATAAACGACGTAAATGACATAAACAACGTAAATGACATAAACGACATAAACGACGTAAATGACATAAACGGCATAAATGACATAAACGACGTAAATGACATAAACAACGTAAATGACATAAACGACGTAAATGACATAAACGGCATAAATGACATAAACGACGTAAATGACATAAACGACGTAAATGACATAAACGACGTAAAGGACATAAACGGCATAAATGACATAAACGACGTAAATGACATAAACGGCATAAATTACATAAACGACGTAAATGACATAAACGACGTAAATGACATAAACGGCATAAATGACATAAACGACATAAATGACATAAACGACGTAAATGACATAAACGGCATAAATGACATAAACGACGTAAATGACATAAACGACGTAAATGACATAAACGGCATAAATGACGTAAATGACATAAACGGCATAAATGACATAAACGACGTAAATGACATAAACGACGTAAATGACATAAACGACGTAAAGGACATAAACGGCATAAATGACATAAACGACGTAAATGACATAAACGGCATAAATGACATAAACGACGTAAATGACATAAACGACGTAAATGACATAAACGACGTAAAGGACATAAACGGCATAAATGACATAAACGACGTAAATGACATAAACGACGTAAATGACATAAACGGCATAAATGACATAAACGACGTAAATGACATAAACAACGTAAATGACATAAACAACGTAAATGACATAAATGACATAAACGACGTAAATGACATAAACGGCATAAATGACATAAACGACGTAAATGACATAAACGACGTAAATGACATAAACGACGTAAATGACATAAACTGCATAAATGACATAAACGACGTAAATGACATAAACGACGTAAATGACATAAACAACGTAAATGACATAAACAACGTAAATGACATAAACGACATAAACGACGTAAATGACATAAACGACGTAAATGACATAAACAACGTAAATGACATAAACGACATTAATGACATAAACGACGTAAATGACATAAACGGCATAAATGACATAAACGACGTAAATGACATAAACGACGTAAATGACATAAACAACGTAAATGACATAAACGACATAAATGACGTAAATGACATAAACGACGTAAATGACATAAACGACGTAAATGACATAAACGACGTAAATGACATAAACAACGTAAATGACATAAACGACATAAATCACATAAACGACGTAAATGACATAAACGACGTAAATGACATAAACGGCATAAATGACATAAACGACGTAAATGACATAAACGACGTAAATGACATAAACGACGTAAATGACATAAACGGCATAAATGACATAAACGACGTAAATGACATAAACAACGTAAATGACATAAACAACGTAAATGACATAAACGACATAAATGACATAAACGACGTAAATGACATAAACGGCATAAATGACATAAACGACATAAATGACATAAACGACGTAAATGACATAAACGGCATAAATGACGTAAATGACATAAACGGCATAAATGACATAAACGACATAAACGACATAAACGACGTAAATGACATAAACAACGTAAATGACATAAACGACGTAAATGACATAAACGGCATAAATGACATAAACGACGTAAATGACATAAACGACGTAAAGGACATAAACGGCATAAATGACATAAACGACGTAAATGACATAAACGACGTAAATGACATAAACGGCATAAATGACATAAACGACGTAAATGACATAAACAACGTAAATGACATAAACGACGTAAATGACATAAACGACGTAAATGACATAAACGACGTAAATGACATAAACGGCATAAATGACATAAACGACGTAAATGACATAAACGACGTAAATGACATAAACAACGTAAATGACATAAACAACGTAAATGACATAAACGACGTAAATGACATAAACGACGTAAATGACATAAACAACGTAAATGACATAAACAACGTAAATGACATAAACGACATAAATGACATAAACGACGTAAATGACATAAACGGCATAAATGACATAAACGACGTAAATGACATAAACGACGTAAATGACATAAACGACGTAAATGACATAAACTGCATAAATGACATAAACGACGTAAATGACATAAACGACGTAAATGACATAAACGGCATAAATGACATAAACGACGTAAATGACATAAACGACGTAAATGACATAAACGACGTAAATGACATAAACTGCATAAATGACATAAACGACGTAAATGACATAAACAACGTAAATGACATAAACAACGTAAATGACATAAACGACATAAACGACGTAAATGACATAAACGACGTAAATGACATAAACGACGTAAATGACATAAACGACGTAAATGACATAAACGGTATAAATGACATAAACGACGTAAATGACATAAACGACGTAAATGACATAAACAACGTAAATGACATAAACAACGTAAATGACATAAACGACATAAACGACGTAAATGACATAAACAACGTAAATGACATAAACGACATAAATGACATAAACGACATAAATGACATAAACGACGTAAATGACATAAACGGCATAAATGACATAAACGACGTAAATGACATAAACGACGTAAATGACATAAACGACGTAAATGACATAAACGACGTAAATGACATAAACAACGTAAATGACATAAACGACATAAATGACATAAACGACGTAAATGACATAAACGACGTAAATGACATAAACGGCATAAATGACATAAACGACGTAAATGACATAAACGACGTAAATGACATAAACGGCATAAATGACATAAACGACGTAAATGACATAAACGACGTAAATGACATAAACGACGTAAATGACATAAACGACGTAAATGACATAAACGGCATAAATGACATAAACGACGTAAATGACATAAACGACGTAAATGACATAAACGACGTAAATGACATAAACGGCATAAATGACATAAACGACGTAAATGACATAAACAACGTAAATGACATAAACAACGTAAATGACATAAACGACGTAAATGACATAAACGGCATAAACGACGTAAATGACATAAACGACATAAACGACGTAAATGACATAAACGGCATAAATGACATAAACGACGTAAATGACATAAACGACGTAAATGACATAAACGACGTAAATGACATAAACGACGTAAATGACATAAACGACGTAAATGACATAAACGACGTAAATGACATAAACGACATAAATGACATAAACGACGTAAATGACATAAACGGCATAAATGACATAAACGACGTAAATGACATAAACGACATAAATGACATAAACGACGTAAATGACATAAACGGCATAAATGACATAAACGACGTAAATGACATAAACGACGTAAATGACATAAACGACGTAAATGACATAAACGGCATAAATGACATAAACGACGTAAATGACATAAACAACGTAAATGACATAAACAACGTAAATGACATAAACGACATAAATGACATAAACGACGTAAATGACATAAACGGCATAAATGACATAAACGACATAAACGACGTAAATGACATAAACGGCATAAATGACATAAACGACGTAAATGACATAAACGACATAAACGACGTAAATGACATAAACAACGTAAATGACATAAACGACGTAAATGACATAAACGGCATAAATGACATAAACGACGTAAATGACATAAACGACGTAAAGGACATAAACGGCATAAATGACATAAACGACGTAAATGACATAAACGACGTAAATGACATAAACGGCATAAATGACATAAACGACGTAAATGACATAAACAACGTAAATGACATAAACGACGTAAATGACATAAACGACGTAAATGACATAAACGACGTAAATGACATAAACGGCATAAATGACATAAACGACGTAAATGACATAAACGACGTAAATGACATAAACAACGTAAATGACATAAACAACGTAAATGACATAAACGACATAAACGACGTAAATGACATAAACGACGTAAATGACATAAACAACGTAAATGACATAAACAACGTAAATGACATAAACGACATAAATGACATAAACGACGTAAATGACATAAACGACGTAAATGACATAAACGACGTAAATGACATAAACAACGTAAATGACATAAACGACATAAATGACATAAACGACGTAAATGACATAAACGACGTAAATGACATAAACGACATAAATGACATAAGCGACGTAAATGACAAAAACGACGTAAATGACATAAACGACGTAAATGACATAAACGGCATAAATGACATAAACGACGTAAATGACATAAACGACGTAAATGACATAAACGACGTAAATGACATAAACTGCATAAATGACATAAACGACGTAAATGACATAAACAACGTAAATGACATAAACAACGTAAATGACATAAACGACATAAACGACGTAAATGACATAAACGACGTAAATGACATAAACGACGTAAATGACATAAACGACGTAAATGACATAAACGGCATAAATGACATAAACGACGTAAATGACATAAACGACGTTAATGACATAAACAACGTAAATGACATAAACAACGTAAATGACATAAACGACGTAAATGACATAAACAACGTAAATGACATAAACGACATAAATGACATAAACGACATAAATGACATAAACGACGTAAATGACATAAACGGCATAAATGACATAAACGACGTAAATGACATAAACGACGTAAATGACATAAACGACGTAAATGACATAAACGACGTAAATGACATAAACAACGTAAATGACATAAACGACATAAATGACATAAACGACGTAAATGACATAAACGACGTAAATGACATAAACGGCATAAATGACATAAACGACGTAAATGACATAAACGACGTAAATGACATAAACGACGTAAATGACATAAACAACGTAAATGACATAAACAACGTAAATGACATAAACGACATAAACAACGTAAATGACATAAACGACATAAATGACATAAACGGCATAAATGACATAACGACGTAAATGACATTGAAGGTTCCTCAGACACATGCCAGTTGTAATAAGGCTTACTAGATCTTATCTCAGACTATAATTTTTGATAAAACACGGAAATATTTAAGCCTAAAATCTAGCTAAATGTAAAAAAGCCATTTACCATAATTCGGCTTTCTTTAGGTGTCCCATCATACGTTGCCAGTAAGAAAAATGAAGAAACGCAGTGACGTTATGGCTTCAGTTAAATCCACAACAACTTCAAGTTCTGCAACGTCAGGTTCACACATCCGGACGAATGTACAGAATATTTTCAGTCATAGTAATGTTGGTGGGAACAGAACTAGTTCCGAAAATGGCAGTAATTTGAGGATGGCCGATCAGCAAGGCCATCAGAGTGAGGAAAACGACTATAATGAACCGGAAAACAGCAACGGTAAGAAATGAGTATCCGTTAAGGTGCTACTAACTTCTGTTTTTCCAAGTAGACTGCATCAAGATCGTCCTAAATGGCTTGTAACTGCTGCGAACGTCCTTTCAGGGATTCTAGAAAGGTACAAAAAAATCTTGGGCGTTTCAACAATGATCACAATACTCTGCCAAAGATAAACTTGTTGGGGTTGTTTTAACGCCTTTTCTTTGTACCATTTTCAATTCATTGAGCCCTACTCAAAATAATTGACGATTTTAGATCGCACTCTGTGCTAGAAGGCGTACAGAAATACTCTACCTTAACCAAAATATCCTGATCAATTTCAGTTCCAAATGCCTCAAAGAACCACATGGACATACAGTCGCAGCAGTGCCGATTTCTCCCTCGACTTCAAGGTGTGGAAAACGCTGCGTTCCAAAAACAGGAAAACATCAACGTGGGTGTTCAAAAGCCTGAAACGACTGAGTCAGAAGTGTACTTTGCTGACGTGAGCAGTTGTTGTAACATTTCTGTGCGGAACGATGGACAGGACTCATCTTTGTATGACGAGGCAACAGACTCAATGCACCAAAAACTATCAGGTAGATTGATTTCGTTGCAGCAAAATGATGTTGGGAATGTTAATAGTGAGAACAAGTGTCATCAGAATATTATTCAGCAGTTTGAAGATAATGGAGTTATTCAGGGTAAGCACGACGGTAATTCTGATAGATTGAACTTAATTTTAATTTATTTAGAAGACGAAGACTATCTGGCACACCGTATGGGCAACAGGCAGATGTCAACTAGAAGTCGAATGCCATTCCCACTACCTAATCATTCCGATGATGAAATTAACGTGGATCCATGTTTGCAATTGCTACCGAAAGATGTGTCACAAAATAGTTTATGTAGCAGCGTCCAAACTCCTATGACTGAGACTACGGATGATACTATCTCACCTGATGACTGCTGTGGAGCCAACAATTATTTCCAACAAGACAAGGTTATTATTATTTTATTATTTAAAGCAGAACAAAAAGCGGTTTCCTCATATTGGTATTCTATTATTTTAACTCTATAGTCTCTAATTTAAGTTTCATCATTCTCAACTTAGTCTATTTAATCTTGGTATTCGGTGTTTCAATCTTTTAGATAAAGTCCTTATTTTCAATGCCCTCGTAGTTCACGTTAAACCTAAACGTGAGAATACTGAAAATGATGTGCCGGCACTATTTTCCAACTCACATTCCAAGCCCAAACGAACGGTTTTCAAACGAGTTGACAGAAAGCGTGATCACTGTTTCACGTATAATATACGCCACTCTTTTGTTGAGATGTTCTTTCTGTACAATCGAGCACATTGAGATCTTTTCAGAATGATCTCTTCGTAAATCTCTTCAGTATCTACATTCTCGGAAATTAGCGTCGCCCTGAAATCGTCCTTTTCGGTAATCACTCCTGGAAATCTTGTATCCATCACACTATTTGTCCTTTGGGTTTATTGAAGTAAAATAACTGTAACTCTATATCTCTTTTCGGGTCACATAATAGCCTTTTTCCTACTTGGACAGCACTGCTGTCATCATCATCCTCAGTATAAGATGGATCCTCGAGCCGCAAATCCTGTCACAAAATTGACACACCAAATCACCAACATTCACCGGCTGTTGCAGCTGCGCTAGCTGCCCCATCGATGCGTGCTCTATCCTTTCCATTCTGTCTGTTCGCATCCTCATGTCGCCCCATCTCGGTCTGTCGTTCGCGATCTGCTCCCAGTTGTTCTTCACATCTAAGCCACACCTCTTCATGTTGGTCTTAAGAACATCTTTGTTCCTCTTTTACTTTAGAGTGTGCTTTTGACAATACCTCACATGAATCCATCAGTAGAGCGGGCCTAATTGCAGGCTCTCTGAATCTCTCGGGAAAAGTCCCACTATATTCCAAGCAGAGATCAACGCTATTAATTGTTGTGCTCAAGAATGCCTGCAGAGAGGCATCCCGGAACGGCAGATCAATATTATGTCAGACAGTCAAGCTGCGTTAAAAGCACTGAGGTCTTACACCTTCACGTCAAAGCTAGCATGGGAATGCAAACAGACCCTAAAGCAACTGGCAGCTTAGGGGAAAAAGATTACTTTGACATGAGTGCCAGGACATGAAGGCATAGAGGGGAACGAAGCGGCGGACCAACTTGCAAAAGAGGGCGCAAACGCTCCATTCTGGGGCCCGGAACCCATCTTTGGCCTTCCAAAAAGCTATATGAAGGAAAAACTTCGGAGATGGGAAAAGGAACAACTTAAGTCCTACTGGAGGAACACTCGAGGCCTAAAACAATCAAAAAGGTTTATCAAACCTTCAGAGGCCAACGCAGGGAAGCTTATCCAACTGGAGAGAAGCGACCTAAGGCGAATTACAGGCCTTTTTACGGGACACCACCCAGTGACGTACCATCTCAAAAAGATGGAGGACGACACTTGTTGGTTTTGCGAAGACGCAACAGAGACAACAGAACACGTGCTCTGTGAATACATGGCACTTTTCTGCAAAAGGCTCAAACACCTTGGAGGAGTGACCCTAGCACCCGACAAGGCAAGGAATTTAGCCCCCAGAGAAATCATCAACTTTATGAAAAGTGTGGGATAGCTGGGCAATTCATAGATTAGAGTCATTCACAAAAGATCTTCTGCAGGTCGAAGTGAGGGGAGGCCAAACCACCTAAACGACTCCGATAAAACAATCCACAATCCTCTTTTACTGCCCTCCCTGATTTCGTGAGCCGACCTTAAGCTGTGAATAAAAGATTATCTTTGGAAAGCATTCCGTTGACATGCGGATTGCGTGGCCAGTCCATCGCAGCTGGTGCCTGACAATCATCGCCTCAAAGCTAGTTGTTTCAGCTTCCTCCAGAACGCTGATGTTTGTTCGTCGGTCCTGTCATTTAATTCCAAGAAGAAGAAGAAGAACATCACTAATTCCATTATTTCTTGCATCTGTGTCAGCTAAAAACTTCCTCTTCAAAATAGGTGGTGAACAGAGCATCATCTTTCCAGAAGCTTTTTTGAAGTCCAAATGTTGGCTTTTTTCTTCTGTTAGACGGTGAAGACGTCCCGAGAGGTTATCAGGGTTGACAAATCTTCACTAAAACTTGCACACGCCAAGAAAACTGCCTAATTAATGTTCATCTTTTGGAACTGTGTCTTCTACAAGTTTGCTTAAGATAATAACGTTCATCATGATTCTTTACCGAACCGGTCGTCTCGAATTTGACAACCAAACGTTGGAGAGAGAACTTTGCCCTAAAAAGAACGCAAAGCGCACAACCTTTGCACTAACATGCTTCTCAATCCTGTAACCTGTCATGGTGAACTTTTTCCCATTGCATGTTTATAATTTATTTTTCCAGAAACCCTCCAACGACCATCCATCTATAAAACACCACCAACAGCAACCCCAAAACATATCCGGCAGCCGCAACAACTTTATACTACCACTCCCACCGACAAATAACGAGCAGTACCTTGCACCTGATGCACAATACGAAATCATCCCCGAGCAAGACCATCAAGACTTCCGATCCTCCAAGCAGTCATCATCGTCAGCATCTGGTGGCGGAAGCAGCAACCTCACCACAACAATTTCCGGTCTGAACCACTACTACCCTCCGCAACACCACCAACAAAATAACGCCTACCAATACAGCAACAACAACAGTAATCCAAACAATCCTATGATGAAAAACCAACCACCAAAAACGTTGAATTTAAATGTAAATCGAAGAAATCTGGGCACAAATATTTCTTCGCTGATCCAAAATCTTGGTGGGAATCCAACTGCAGGGTTGTTGTATGGTGAGGCGAACCTGGAGGAGGAAGAAGAGGAAGAATGTAGAGGACAAGGGGGGTGTCATAGTGATGGAACGATGGATTCTGGTTGGCAAAGTGGTTCAGAGAAGAACGACAATAACAGGTTGGGTGTGGGGAATAACGGTAACAATAATGCTGGAAGTAGTAATAACGGGAATGAGTGTGGTGGAGGTGGTGACAGTGGCGGGCATAATAAAGCTGTAAATGTTTAAAATGGGTAAAGTTGCTTTTTAGTTAAATACATTTGTAGCGAAGCCAAAATCCGTCATAACCAATCTTAACCGTCCAAGACGTCACGCATGCGCATTGGGAATTTTTATGCATAGGCATCGAACGGTTAGGAATTAGTTCTGATTGTTCTATGAACAAAGGTAATATTTTTCAATTTCTTCGTAATGTGTAATATATTATATAAATATAAAATAATTATTTATAATAAATATATATTTTATAAAATCAATGTTAAACTTAATTAGTAAATATATAAATAGCCCTAAGAAGAATTTAAAAAAGACCCCCAGAGTAGAGTTATTACAGAAAGAAACGTCCCCTAACATCCATAAAATTATCTGTTATTCGTATTACCAATATCAGATTGTCGATAATACCTGTCAATTATGGGAAATATCGATTTCAAATGTCAGAAAACGATTATTTCTTTCAATGAAATAAAAATACGTAGAATTTTGGTAAGAACTTGACTTAGGTATATCCTGTGTAACGTTTTTGAAGCCAAATAGTCCATCACATGCGTAGGTATTTTTTAAAGTGGAATGTTCAAGAATCGACGAATTGTCGCCTCTGGAAATACAGAGAGTTTGAGCTAAGTTATCACAACATTTGAAACGCAGTTTGTCAGTTGAGATTGTACCTAAAAACGTCCCTATTTTATTAAATTTAATTTAAATTTAATTTATTTAAATCGGCACTTACGATTCCTTCCCAGATTCTTTTGAATCTATTTGTTGGATGTGGTCAATGTAACGCAACATTTTTGAGCGACTCACCTCTGAAATTTGGTGACTACTTGGCTAAAACACGCACTATTACTCTCTCTGATCAAAAGATTTAATATTAGTTTTACGTGATATAAGTATATATTTATTTGTAGTTTATTAAGATGTTGCTTCCGTTGTAATTATTCAAATTAGCTTTAATTTATTGTTTTAAGTGTGTAACTAGTTATTTTGAATTTCTATTTATAATATAAATTTAATAAATTAAAAGTCTATTATTATAAAGAGTAGATGGATTTCTTTGTCATTATAGATCGTATACTTACAAACTATATTATTCCTTTTGTATAATAAAAGTTATAAGTACACATCAGATATAGAGTATTATTCATTAAATTGGGTTTTACGGCTTAATTACAGGCTTAAGCTCTAGTTACTGCTGTAATTACACCACTAGGAATACTAAACTAAAACACTTTAGCACTTCACCAAAACACTTTTTATTATGGACACGCGTTTCGCTGTTAGCATTCTCAGGAGAGAATGCTTATACTATTAAATAAATCAATCCCTTTATAAGAAATCTATAATCTGAATCATTAATGTTGTATCCAAGTATAGCTATGTAGAAAATACATATCAATATTGGTTTTATCTCATAGGAAGCAGGATGTCTGGATTCATGAAAATTAGAATTATTTTATTTTAGTCACGTAAATATAAACTTTTTACACAAAAAACGTACACAATTTTAGTTTAAACTTTCAAATTCAAATATAATTTGAATTGCCGCTATTATGACAGAATACAGAATGGTTCTTATTGACAATGACAGACTAGACGTTATTCTTCTTCTCCAATTTTTGGCCTCATGCTAATGTAAATAGGGATACGGATCGCTTCAAAAGTATCGATACCAAGTAAAGTATCGCATTTCGGTATCGATACGCTACTTGGTATCGAAGGTCAAGCATCGATACTTCAAAGTATCGATACTCATAAAAAAATAATTAATTAATTTAAACATTGCTCCGCATAGGGGGCTGAGGCGTCATGATAATTAAAATTTATACATAAAACAATAATTTAATTTATCAATTTTACGTTTAAACTTTTAACTCTTGCTATCTAGATTTCTAAAATCTAGGCCAAAATTATCAAATATGTCTTTTTCTTCTATGGAGCCACTCTTGAGAACACAGTGTTTAGGTATGTTGGTATCGATACTATGATTTAAGGCGTGTAAGTATCGATACTGTTTAAGTATCGAACTAAAAGTATCGATGCCAAAAGTACTTGGTATCGGAACCAAAATATCGATACCGTGCTAGCATGGAAGTATCGTTCGTATCCCTAAATGTAAACAGCATCCTTCTACAAAAGGAACGGTTCTTTTATAACTAATACAAGCATTAGCGACTGTTTTGCTGTTCTAAAAAAAATACTATACTAACTTTTCGTTCTCCTGCTAAGCGTTATCATTGTCCTTATAAACTCACTGGCATTTTCAATAAAAGCAACGTCAAAGTCCAAAATTATCATTGGCTACGCAACATTTCGTGGTTAATTTCTCAGTTAACTATCAACCAAATTTATAAAAGGAACGTGTGTAACCGGCAGGTGCATTAAATCGTTGTTTTTGTTCGTAGAAGGATAACGTCTATTATATGAAATGTATTACAAATCATTTTGTTTGCTTTGTCATTTTATTAAAATAAAAGTGCCAAGACGAATTTTAGCTGCTAATTATAGAAATTATCGAAATAACTCAATCTACTACTGCCAATAATTATTAATCTATGGAATATGCACATCCTTATTTCCAATCCAGTTGAAAGGAATGACATATGATATGACATGACATGAAATATGACATAACATATGACATGACATATGACATTAGTTTTGAGATGTTTGCGTTGTTCAGTTCATGCTTTTCATAATTTTATTCTAGTAATTTTGTTATCACAAATAACAAGTAAACTTAATAAAAGTGAACTAAGTTGAACCAGAAATTATAAGGCACATTTGCCTACAATACGATTAACCAGTGTGTGATATTTATTTATACCGCAAAAATGGCTGCAACCAAAACGAATGCGGGCTTTGAAGATCTTACAAATGTGGAATTCGAGACTAGCGAAGATGTGGACGTTATTGAGAAGTTTAAGAATATGAATTTGAGGGAAGAACTACTAAGAGGAATCTTTGCATATGGTAAGTCTCACCTTGGTCTACTTAATATGTTAAAAATCAAGTTTAGTAGGTCATCAATACTTTTACATTTTACATTACATGCACTACTTAACTCAAGAGTACAATCTATGATTAAGCATTGTAAATTGATAGGGTACTAAGAATCCAGATTACGATTTAGAACTCATAAGAAATGTATTGAAAAGTTTACCAAGAACTAATTACTCTGAAAAGCTTCACTGTCCCTAAGGCAGTGCGGCTTTAGTTCTTCTAATACGTTTTAAATCAGCTTTGTCCTTGCAAGACATTTTTAAACATAAGGAAACCTCCGCCATGTACAGTTTCAGGAGTAAAAGACTTTGTATGCCCAATGTGGTGCTGTTTAACATGTTTTATGAACATCTAGTCTTTCAGCAAGTGCTGAGTCTTTTGCAACCAAAACTAACTCTCTAATTTTTCATTTGAGGCTTCGAAAAACCGTCGGCAATCCAACAGAGAGCCATCAAACCGATAATGAAGGGCAGGGACGTAATAGCCCAAGCGCAATCTGGTACGGGTAAAACAGCGACATTTTCCATTGCAATTTTACAACAGTTGGACTTGACTATGCGAGAGACACAGGTGTTGTGTCTATCACCCACCCGGGAATTAGCAGTTCAGATTCAAAAAGTCATTTTAGCTTTGGGAGATTTTATGAATGTGCAGTGTCATGCGTGTATTGGAGGCACGAATTTGGGTGAGGATATTCGAAAGTTGGATTATGGACAGCATGTAGTTAGCGGGACACCTGGACGTGTCTATGGTAAGTAAAATTATTTCTTTGCTCCTTGGGCACTTCTGTAGGGAGTTTTTTTGTTAATTCCAGACATGATCCGACGTCGCGCTCTCCGCACACGATCAGTTAAGATGTTGGTTCTCGATGAAGCTGATGAAATGTTGAATAAAGGGTTTAAAGAACAAATTTACGACGTATACCGCTTCCTACCACCCTCCACGCAGGTTGTGCTAATTTCAGCCACACTTCCTCACGAAATCCTGGAAATTACTTCAAAATTCATGACGGATCCCATCCGGATTCTCGTCAAACGTGACGAATTGACATTGGAAGGTATAAAACAGTTCTTCGTGGCTGTTGAACGAGAGGAATGGAAATTTGACACGTTGTGTGACTTGTACGATACGTTAACGATTACGCAAGCGGTGATTTTCTGTAATACCAAAAGGAAAGTCGATTGGTTGACGGAGAAGATGCGTGAGAACAACTTTACAGTGAGTTCGATGCATGGGGATATGCCGCAGAAGGAGCGAGACAATATTATGAAGGAGTTCAGGTCGGGGCAGAGTCGAGTGTTGATTACGACGGATATGTGGGCGAGAGGCATTGACGTGCAACAGGTAAGGACTTACGACCTCAAATAATTTATTCGTTTGACATTGTGGGTAATTTTACAGGTTTCATTGGTGATCAACTACGATTTGCCCAACAATCGTGAATTGTACATTCACCGAATCGGTAGATCCGGTCGATTTGGACGTAAAGGTGTCGCGATCAATTTCGTGAAATCGGACGATATAAGAATTTTAAGAGATATCGAACAATATTATTCCACGCAGATCGATGAGATGCCGATGAACGTTGCTGATTTGATTTAAATGCGTATTTTTTTATTATTATACAGGACAGTGTGTAAGTTTGTGTGATTGAAGAATGAATGATTTCGATTATATTAAGACTAGGTTTAATTTGAATCTTTAAAAGTAGACAAATAAAATTTGAAAATCTAATGCGGTTTTGTATAAAAGTGTACCTATTTGTAAGTAATAATGAACAATAAATGATAAAAAATAATAAAATTTTATGACTTTTTATATTGTTTCAATGAACCAATAGACTAATAAGTTTGTCAAAATTGCAAGATCTTGAAATAATGTTTATGGATAAATCTTTCGTCAATAGCCGGTCGCCGGTGACGTAGATTACAACCTTGCCTTGAGTGATCTTGACCTACCACAAGTAATCTACGTCACCGGCGACCGGCTTTCGTCATCACGGCATTCTTTACAGTTATAAACATTTATCTATGGCCATTATGGATGTCTTTTCTGTGAGGTTTTAAATAAATATTATAAATTAACAATTTTTATTTCCAAAGCTAAAACATTAGTGTTACAATAAAATGCAATATTCAAGTTCTAAGTTATTACTATAATTTTAAATTAAAACGTCCTCAATGAAAAAATATAATTGAGAAAGAGATGTATGTGGCGACACCTAGCTGCTTTTGAAAAAATATAATGTATTTTTGATGCCTTAAAAAATAATTTTGTAAAAAATTTGCATTAAATATATTTTATAAAATTTTGCATTACATAATATCCAAGTGTCACTTTAGAGAAAGAAGTACCTTATAATATTAGATACTTTCCGGTTTTATTACAACTTCTAATTAGCATGATATTGTCAGTTATTATAAAAATATCGTTATACACAATAATATATCAAAACGAGTTTTTTTAATAATGTTTACGCAACTTTAAACAAAACATAATATAATAATAATATTCACAAAAACACAAAAATGTCTAAACTCTTATTCGAGAAAGTATAAAATTCTTTCACTAGGGAGTTAAAGTTGTTCATGAGACGTATACGTATCTATTGACAGCTAGGCATGCGCAGATGAATTTTTCATCTCGTTGGTGGATACGTATGCCGTATCGATACGTCTCTTGCGTGTCATGCAGGCGAGAACGCATTGTACCGGAAATCCTCGATTGTATGACCGGAGGTTTACGAACGAGTTTAACAAATATAAACATAATCTAAGAGAAATGCGTTACGTTGCTAATCAAACTCATTTTTGGTCCTAGATTTTTCAATTGACTTATCCTAAATAATATTGGATGGCACCTTAACTCTATTTTGAATGACTGCTTATCTAGTGTAAACATAACCAAAATCTCACGTTTACGTATGGAGATACGTATACGTCCTTGGTTTTGCCTTAACTCCCTAATGACAGCTCACAACACTATCGTAACGAAAACGCCAATCTAAAAAACAATAAACGATAAACTAAATTTGCGCAAATATAAACTAACCTATAGGCCAGGGAACTCCGGTCGCCGATGACGTCACGACCCGCGCGAAATCGCTTCACACCAAAGCTGCTGAATGAAGTAACCTTTGTAGTTAATGTCTTAATGCGTCTTGCTAGCACAATCTCCCTGTTATAGACACAAGATAATATACTGAGATGTTTTCACTCAAGCTCAGTTTAACAGGAATTACAATAAAACTTTTATTGTACCATGAAGTAAGCTCATTACGTACTTGTTAAGACACCCCTGTCGTATAACATCAATATGGCCGCGCCCTATATTCCACCTTTTTAACCTCTCACTTGCGCGATATATTTCTTGCGCAAAACACATTGATATATAAGGAGCCGCTATACGCATTATTTTACATTGTACACAAACGGGTGCATTGGGTGGGGCGTAATCGCATACCAATATGGCGGATCCTCCAGAGCCGCACTGGCTATTTTTGTTGACGTTTTTGTTTTTTAATTTGCAGCTTAGGTTTATACTTTAATTTGAAATGTTCAGCAGTGTACTAAACACTTGAAATATAGGTAATTATTGATATTTGATACCAAAATACAGGAATAAAAGACGTTAGTACTTTATAAATTATTTATTAATACCCCTTAAACAAAACAATTTTATATAAATGTTGCCGTTTGGTAAGTGACTTATCATAATGTTTACTTAAATAATACATCCTGGTATTATCGTATTTAGTCGCCTATATATAAACCCTGAATACGTCCATGTACAATGTTTACAATATTTAATACATACCTATCAAACGTTATTCCTGATATTTTCTTGTCGATTTCACTTCTACTACTGCAACTACGCACAGCACAGGACACCATTATAGTATACTGTTAAATAACCGTCAAAAAAATAACGAAAAACTTAAGAAAACTTGTAAAATACTCGTAAATAACACAATCATCTTGAAAGCACGTCAAATGACAGAGATCGCATACCAACATGGCCTACCTGGACCCGCTTTTAAATCGTTATAGCGTCTCCTCTCCTCCGACCTCAATGGCAAAATATCAACTAACCTAACCTAACACCTGTCACCAGTTATTGTCAAATTAGTGAGATATTTATAGAAGTTTGATTTACTTAATATTGTTTGAAACCAGAATAACACTCTCAAATTCAATAATTACAACGAAAGGCAACTGTTTATATTAATATCTCAATAATTCAACAAGACTGAAATGGATGCAGACAAATTAGAAGATCGAACACAAAAAGCCATGAACACTGACGAAAAAGCGCCAGACAGTTCTGAGGCATCAAATCCCAAACCGAAAATACCAAAACCAAAGAAGCGCAAAAAGCCTAAAGATAGCACAGCACCAAGACAACCACTAACAGGTAGAACCTATTTTCTAAATTAAACTGACACAAAATCATCTCTCATTTCGTAGGTTATGTGCGATTTTTAAACGACCGACGAGAATCAGTTCGTTCAGCAAATCCAACACTTTCCTTCGCTGAAATTACTAAAATGTTGGCTAGTGAATGGAGTAATTTACCAACAGATAAGAAACAACAGTATTTAGATGCAGCTGAACAGGATAGGGAGAGATATACTAAAGAATATAATGCTTATAAGCAGTCTGAAGCTTATAAACAGTTTACGCAACAGCAAAGTGAGAAAAAGGTGAAAGATAATAGTGGCAAGGAGAAGGATGACTCCAAGATTATGGCGCAACAGGTACGTGTCTACAATCTAAGGTATAGTGTAAAAATAAAAACAATCTTGCAATCACACAGCAACTTCCATATAGCATAGCTTGTGGTGCAACGTTAGCAAATCTTTCGTTTTCATAATAAATTGTAATTATCGATACTCTTTCCGCAACTCCCGATTGTGGGATACAAATAATTGGAGATTAATGAAATTATCACTTCGCAAAGAAAATCGATGTGTCCAAGAATTTTCCGTCAACTAATAGTGGAGATTAAGGGCCATTTGCTTAGCCCTCTGTGTCTCACTATGAACAACTAAAAACTAGTTGTTTATTTTTAGTCTACGCCGCATGCTTCAGTGGTTCTGTCGAAGGACCAACACCAAGACATGGACTTTGGAAATTTCGATATACCGATATTCACTGAGGAATTTTTAGATCATAATAAAACACGTGATTCCGAATTGCGGCAATTACGTAAAATTAACACGGATTATGAACAACAAAACGCGATCCTTACAAAACATATTGAAAATATGAAAACGGCTATTACGAAATTGGAGGGTGAAATTATGCAACAGGACAAAAATAATACTTCGTTGCAACAGCATTTGGACCATTTAAGGAGCACATTGACTAATGGATTTAGTGGAATTAAACTACCGGGTATCGTAATTATTTTTTTAAATTATTTTATCGTACGATACAGTGTTGTTTTTTTTGTCGCAATGTTAGGTATTAAAGAGGCGGCAACGCTGCAAAACATCGATAACTACATGACCAGTCTACATTCGATTCTATTGGAGAATAGCAGTCACGACACACATTTGTTACGCACTGTGCGTGAGATTGTTTCCAAATTGGAGTTTACGGGATGACAAGCGGCAACAGCCGGGGGGAAGAATGCCACTAAGCGTAAGAAACGTACGAAAAAATCTTAACAAAAATGTTGTTTTTTGTTTTTTCTTGACTGTTGTTTAAAAGTGTTACGCGGGAGCATGTTTGTGGTTTTTTTGGGGGGAAAATAAGCTGTTATTATTATTGAGTTTTGGTAATTTTTTTAAAACGAATTGTTAGATTTTTAACAAATTTATTTACTTGTTCACTAGGTTGCGACGAAAGATTACAGTGATTTTGGCATTAGTAGGTTAATTAAAAAACAAAAAAATCGTTGTGAGGAGCTTTTTTCTCTTCGTTTAGTTGATTAAGATAGTAAACGATATTTTTTAAATGCGCCTTCCTAGTTTCTTATGTCTACGCACATGGAGGTTCATCAGGAGGCGTAGCGTACTTCCTAACTAAACTTTCGCACTTAATTGTCAACTGTCAATGCAATGCTTGACGTTTGGTGAGTGGAAGTTGCTGACATTTGACGTTGAAGGATAACACATATTGACAGTTGACGTTTGAACAGAAGGTGGTGTTGACTAAACAAATAATTAGGTGAGTTTGTCGAATTACCTTACTTCTCCATTCCAAATTTGATAAATAAACGTAAAGGATTTAGTTAGAAAGGTCGTTCAAGGATCCAATTGGTCTTTGTAGCAGTGACGGCTATTCAGGTGTAGTAGGTGAAGTGCCACTTCAAAAAATAAATAATAAAAACATACAAATATATATGAGTCACGAGGAACTGTACATACTTCTACCATAAGTAGAGGCACGTGAGGAGATTATCAAATGACCATTATACCAGTCTTATGAGGTATGACGAGCATGAATACGATGATCCTCAGGATATTGTAAATGCATTTGCCGCATACTTTGACAGCGTTTATATAAATTCAAACGACATTCTGCTACCTACTACTGCTTCCAATTTGCCTAACATTGCATTGCAGAGTATTACTGGAGATCAAATAATTAAAGCATCTAGACGACTTTTAGACAAGCAGACTCCACTCCAGCGGATGGCATACCAAGTTTTTTTTGTAAAAGACTGCATAAATCCACTTCTTGCCCCATTAACTCATATTTTTAACCTAATTATTAAAACTGGTGTCTTTCCAGTCACTTGGAAGATTGCGAAGGTTGTTCCTGTTTTGAAAAAGGGTGATTCGTCCAACATTCCATATCCATTTTATGCAATTTTTCAAAATTGTTCGAAATGATAATTTATAGTGCGGTCTTTGATCAAGTCAAAAATGTAATCACTGTCGATCAGCATGGATTCTTTGCGAAGCGTTCGTGTGTCACAAATCTTTCGACATTCTCTCAATATATATGTGAGGCATTGGACGTCCGGCATCAGGTCGACGTGGTTTACACTGATTTTCAAAAAGCATTTGACCGGATTGATCATAACATCTTGCTATTAAAGCTTGACTACTTTGGATTCTCCAGAGATTTGTTGACTCTGTTTGAGTCGTACCTGGCTCAAAGGCAACAATTCGTCCAGATTGAGAATGTACGGTCCCAAAGCTTCACACCGACTTCGAGCGTCCCCCAAGGTTCCAATCTTGGCCCTTTGTTATTCCTTCTATTTGTTAACGATATCGTTGACTCAATTCACTGTCACAAACTTCTTTTTGCGGATCTGAAAATATTCTGGACCATTTATTTAGATTTGAGACTTCTTGGGATGATGCTCACAAATTACACAACAGGTTAAATAACGCCTTGTTATTTATTGTCCAAACATTTTTTAAGAAAACAACGTTTCGGCAACGCACATCTGTTGCCTTCTTCAGGTAATATAATACAAAAATCGTCTAGTGGACTCATAATACACAAACACTACTTGTCCACTATACGATTTTTGTATTATATTACCTGAAGAAGGCAACAGATGTGCGTTGCCGAAACGTTGTTTTCTTAAAAAATGTTTGGACAATAAATAACAAGGCGTTATTTAACCTGTTGTGTAATTTGTGAGCCTCATCCCAAGAAGTGTTGAATATGAAGCAGTCCCACAATATTTCTCGAAGATGGACCTGGATTTTTTCAATTCTGAATATGTCAGTTAGTTGCCAGACACCAATACACACTTTTATAGAAAAATTATAGAAATCGACTTAATCATTGAAAAGATATGACGAAACATTTTTTTGATGGAGATCTATAATTCACCCTGTATATTAATAATCAAAACAAGGAGACATTTTTTAATGGTCATTTGATAATCCCCTAACGTGCCTCTACTTATGGTAGAAGTATGTACAGTTCCTCGTGACTCACCCTGTATACTAAGATTTTTTAATTTATAGTCTTTATTTTTAAAGAGTCAAAATGCATGCAAAGAATACTACCGCACTAATCTAAAACTATACACTGGCGCGAGGGCTTCTCCAGCCTCGCAATGCGAGTGTATTGCAAGCGAAGGACGGCCGGAAAAGTAGCCCGAGTCGCGCGCCGGCCTGCTTATGTTTACGTTATATATCTCGGGTGCCATGACGACAGGTTATGCGACTCGCTGCATTTTTTTATCAGGTGGAGTGCATTGCATGTGTGCGTGGATCTCCTACACTTCTGATTTATATTATTATTGTAGTTATTTGGATAGTTTTCGTTTGTGTATTATTCTGTAAAAAAAAACTCGAAAAACTGACATAGCAAAATCGGGATACAGAATGCAAAATTATATCATTACAAATATAAAATATAATAAAAGCTCTTGTGTTTTTACTAATGATAAAAGCTATGCTGCACTACACCTCTTTTTCAACCCGCGAGCCGCCACTGCTTTGTAGGTATGTTAAGGGATAATACGCTGAAGAGTAGATGTTGTAATATCCAATTTTTGTACACGATGACGAGTGGACGTTCTTGGATTACCGGCTACACTTCGGAGAACAGAAGTGAAATCTCCCAATAATTGTTGTAATTACCATGTGTTATTATGACAACCAAAATGGTAAATCTTTCGCTTTTATTGAATCACCTCATATTGTTAAAACCTAGTGAACAGTGTAAAGGTACTTATTTCTTTAAAATGTTGAAGAAAATCTAATAATTAGATTATTGTTTTATATAATTTAAAGATTAATAATTGTAACTATTTAATAAGTATTTAGATACTATATTTATGTTACTAAGCTTATCACATAGATTTTCTAAAATATTCATTAACTATAAAAATTATTTAAATTAAAATTGTGTACATTTGCTAAATTATTGAAAAAACAATAAAAGAATTGTAATATTTTTGTTTTTGTTTACCTGATTGAAATGGAGGAACACAGAAAGTAAATTGATTCGATTCGATTAATCTGGAGGTAAATCTTTTTCATCTCGTTTGCGTTCGGATATTTTAATCTAACGTTTTAGAGTAAACATTCCCACGGACGAGAGCGATTGATCTAAATTTGAGGTTAGGTTTTAATGTATTTGACAACAAGATGTTTGGGGCGACATCTAGTGTGAGCAGGCAATTTGCCCGGTGAAACACAGTTCACAAACAATGGCCGGACAAGAAGTAACAACTCCATTATATCTTATTGGCAACACTAGATACGCCCGATTTCCCTGGCGGGAGGCTTTATTTGTGAAATAATGCATGTTACATAAAGTAACAAGACTTCCAGTTATGTTTGATATTTTTAATGAAACAGTTTCATGACGATGCGAAAACCGGGGGTTGTTTGGTATCGTCATGAAACTGTTAGGATCGATTGCAGGCGCATGCGTTGACCTGGTACGGTTTTATTTCGGTACAGAAATGATAGGTGGTTGGAACAGAAAAAGGCTGATTTATTTTTAAATAGGTACCTAAGTGTCGAAATTACAATTAATTTTAAGCTTTCTGAATACGTATATAGGCTGTTATTGTACCATGATCACCGTTTATACCACTTCGGTACGGTATAAACTCTATGATGAGTATATTTTTCAATATCCAAATAAATACTAAATATGTAATAACGTACAATATAGTAAATTTTCAATAAACCACTATATTTTACCCCAAAACCATACAGTTTTATTTATCTACAAATTTTATGTACAAAAACTATTAATACAGATAAACAAAATACATTTGCTTATACAGGTCCGTCTACTCGTATGTATTTTAATATCGTTAATATATTACAAGTAGTCCAACAAATCACTGTCTCCGTCGTCACTCATTTTTCTTGAAATGTATTGGCTATTGGCTTAAGTATTTCTTTAAAACACTAAATAGTAGCACAACACAAACAATAATCAGTAGAACCCCAAATAAATACAGAAATATACAAGAGCAAAAACGGGAGAGGTAAGAGATTAGTTGTTTAACACAAGACAAACACGAACAAAGTGAAATAAAATTAAATTGCGCATGTTAGTCGTGGATCAGTTCAAACGGTAATTGCTTTTCACCTGTGATCGAAATGACGGTGCTGAAACCGATTCTTGAACCATCACAGGTTTGGTTGGAACGTTAACAAAATCGT
Source organism: Apoderus coryli (assembly GCA_911728435.2). Taxonomy (NCBI): domain Eukaryota; kingdom Metazoa; phylum Arthropoda; class Insecta; order Coleoptera; family Attelabidae; genus Apoderus; species Apoderus coryli. The sequence continues at coordinate 44,347,366 of OU452199.1, read as the reverse complement.
ACAATGAACGATCATCGCTCGGTTGGAACGCATTAAACATATTGCGCATGAGCGTGACCGCACATTACACGGTTTTTAGGGGGGTTGGAACGAACCTATTGTTTCTTAATTAATTTATTTGTTATCTTTTGAGACTTGGAAATTAAACAAGTACAAATACACAAAACAAGGGGGTATGTTTTGTATACAAATATTTGACTCGGAAAATCTAAAAACTCGTAATTGTAGAGGATGAAAATATGATGAAATCGCCATCAATAATAGTAAATAATAACAGCGCCCGTACTAAACAAGCTTTGTTAAATTTATGTAGGTAAGTATGTAACTCCAAACCAAAAATATACTTGTATTTGTATTATATTTCGTTTTTATAGGTTATGTTTGTGGTCACAGGACAAAAAAATCTGTTTCGCTGCTCTCGAATCTAGATTACAATACCGAACACACTGCCCGACTGCGCTGATGTGGGAAATTTTAGCTTGGCAACATTGCTCTTGCATAAAGCAGATTGTTTATAAAGACAATGGCAGATTCTATGCTGCTTTATGGCAGAGCAGTGTTGCCAAACTAAAATATCCCACATCAACGCTCAGAAATGCCAGCATACATTAAAATGCCAACGTGCCGAGCCAATCAGAGCATTTGGGGCGGGGCTTTCCTTGGCGCGCATTTGAGTTTGAATTTAACCGCTATTCAACTTATTTTGAAACTGAAATTTAGTCGATATTTAATTGGAATGAGTTTTTCAGTAAAATAATTTAAATATTAATATGTATAAGGTATTCGCTAAGAAAGTCTGTTGAACTTTTCTTTGTAGTAGGTATTTCTTGATATACCTAGCTGAAAAACCTTCATTTCGTATATCGGAAAAACGATACTCAAATATATTTATGTATAATTTGAAGATACCGATCTAATTTTAAAATCATTTTATGCATTACAGATAGGAAGTCAGGAAATAAAAAAGGCATATTATTCTGAATAGTTTATTTTTAGCTATATATATATATTAAATTATATACAATGATAATAAATAATAATTACAATGAACATACAAATTAATAAAAATACACCACTACCATACATAAGGTTCAACACCAAACAAATCTAATATTACTTTTTCAGATTGCGTACTATTTCAATTTAGATACTTATTTTCCTTTTAATTGTATCACTTTGTCACATTACATACTATTTTTTCTTATTGTGACTTGTATAATATTATATATTATATTAGATTTGTTTGATGTCGTACCTTATGGTAGTGGTGTATCTGTATTAATTTGTATGTTCATAGTAATTATTATTTATTACCATTGTGTATAATTTAATATATAAAGATAAAAATAAACTATTGAGAAGAATGTGTCTTTTTTATTTCCTGACTTCCTATCTGTAACGCATAAAATGATTTTAAAATTAGATAGGTATCTTGAAATTATACATAAATATATTTGAGTATCGTTTTTCCGATATACGAAATGAAGGTTTTTCAGCTAGGTATATCAAGAAATACCTACTACAAATACATATTAATATTTAAATTATTTTACTGAAAAACTCATTCCAATTAAATATCGACTAAATTTCAGTTTCAAAGTAAGTTGAATAGGGGTTAAATTCAAACTCAAATGCGCGCCAAGGAAAGCCCCGCTCCAAAGGCTCTGATTGGCTCGGCACGTTGGCATTTTGATGTATGCTAGAAATGCCCATTTTTTATAAAAATGTATTATTAAAACAAAAACAAATAGGGTGATTCACAGAGACGCGACTAAAATAATATTGCTAGTATAAATTTGACGCAGGATTTATCCAGAAACATTGTATTCTCCGATAATTTCATAAACTGTATGAATTTGAAAGAGAGCATACACAAGACAATGGTTGTACTATTACTCCAGATTACGCTTTATAAAGGTATTTAAAGAAAATTTAAAAAAACCCTTAATTTGTTATTAATAATAATAATTTTATTAATTTTTTTAAATATTATGCAAAAATATATTACAATTATATTAATAATTAATATTTATTCTATTTATCATCAAAATAATAACACTTAACTATTGTCTTTTTATTGGATTACATATTGTTTGTATGTTTTACATTATATTAATATGAAAATAGAATTTTATACACATTCTTTATTAAGGTTTCAAATATTTAATTCAAATACATACATTTAGTAATTCTTACAAAAATGTTACTTAATGACTAATGAAGTAAAAATTTATTTGCTAAATTTTTCATGACTAAAATGCATTAAAATTTTTTATTAAACAAAAAAAACAGAACTTGATGATGGTGGAAACGTCTGCAACAGTGTTTTTAATATTTCGTAAGAATCTAGCGGTTGCATTTCCAAGTCAAAACGCGGCGGACTTGCTTTATTACCTCAACCAGAAAACGAATACGCGCCTCTCCTTACGTTACATGCATACAGAACTTGATATTTTCTGCTTGAGGCGTTATCATCGAACATATAACACATTGGCGCGGCCCTTTAGTTTCGTACCGGCTGCAGCTGCAAGCAGCAAACCAAAAGTAAAACGGGATTTATTAAGATGATAATGCAAACATTTTCTTAAATGCTCTACAGAATTGGAATGGATGTTGGATTCCTGGCATTTCCAGAACAGTTTGGAATTTGACCAAAAAAATTTCTAGACAGTCGTGGTTTAAGTGTCTGGTAGAAATAAATGAATTTTATTTAAACATTTATAAAATATCGTCTATTCATTTTGGCAATAAAATTTGCAGTAATAATTTAAAGTCTGCGAACCATTTTAAAGCTACTGAGGTGCTGTACCTGCATCAAGTGGTCCAAGAACTCACTAACGGCCCTTTATTTTCGTACCAGCTGCAGCTGCAAGCAGTAAACCAAAACTAAAACCGTGTTTAAAATTACAGGATTTATTAAGATAATGCAATAATTTTCTTAAATGCTCTACAAAATTAGAATGGATGTTGGATTCCTGGCATTTCCACAACAGTTGGGAATTTGACCAAAAAAATTTCTAGACAGTCTTGGTTGAAGTCTCTGGTAGAAATAAATGAATTTTATTTAAACATTTATAAAATATCGTCTATTCATTTTGGCAATGAAATTTGCAGTAATAATTTAAAGTCTACGAACCATTTTAAAGGTACTGAGGTGCTGTGCCTGCATCAAGTGGCCCAGGAACTCACTAATCGGGGAGAAAAAGTCCAGTTCCCTGGCGTAATTGTTATAACCTAGTTTTCTTATTTGTTTGAGGAAAATTCATGTGTCTAATTATTTTAATCGGAATGAAATGAACATGCCAGGGAAATGTGTATTCATAAATCAAGAAATAAAATAAAAAAACAATAACCAAACAATAAAACAGTTTTAACAATGTGGAAGAAAGTAAAAAACAATTTAATAAACATTACGATTATAAAACACAACAGCTCATTAAACAGAATTATTCACTGTTGCAATATTACCAGAAATGACACACTGACAATCAGAAAGTCATTCGTCAAGAAAAGTGTATTATGGCAGATGGATTTCATTTTGAACATCTTTTATAATTGTAATGTTTATTAAATTGTTTTTTACTTTGTTCCACATTGTTAAAACTGTTTTATTGTTTGCTTATTGTTTTTTATTTTATTTCTTAATTTATGAATAAACATTTCCCTGGCTTGTTAATTTCATTCCGATTAAAATAATTAGACACATGAGTTTTCCTCAAACAAATAAGAAAACTAGGTTATTACAACCATTTTTTATTTGTTTTCTGTCTCTGTGTATTACGGGTGGAAAAAGTTACATACAGGGTGAATTATTGCATTATTAATTATGAGCACAGTGTGTGTCGTTTGTGTCTATTTTGAAATTTTCTTTTTAATAACTAAACATTATTGTACAGTAAGATACTTCATTATTGCTAATTTTCAATTTGGCTCTAAAATAAATCTTTAATTGGAAAAGTGAGGTGAGTGTAACAAAAAATTCAATTACCACGTCTAACTGTCTATTTATGCTCTCTGAAAAAATTATATCAGATTTTTGAAAAATCATATACAGGGTGCAGTGTTGAATATGAAGCAGTCCCACAAATTTTCTCGAAGACGGACCTGGATTTTTTCAATTCTGAGTATGTCAATTAGTTGCCAGACACCAATACACACTTTTATAAAAAAAATGAGATAAATCGACTTAATCATTGAAAAGATATGACGAAACATTGTTTTGGTGAATATCCATAATTCACCCTGTATATTAATAATCAAAACAAGGAGACATTTTTAATGGTCATTTGATAATCCCCTAACGTGCCTCTACTTATGGTAGAAGTATGTACAGTTCCTCGTGACTCACCCTGTATATATTTTTTTGTTTTTCCTTCCGGTAAATGAAAAATGTAAAAGATTCTTATCATCGACGACAAAGCACAACATGAGATATTTTTTAAAAGTTTATGAAAGTTCGACGCACGTCGTTTAGTTCCACACGGTACGACACGTGGCTGACGGGTAGCAGGGACAACGGTAACCGGAACGTTTCGACCCTTCTATATGTTATGTGTTCGGTGACGTATCTCTTACCAACTGTTGTGCCATGTTACGTAATTTGTGTTTTTAAATCATAAACTCGATTTTTTTTTAACAAAACGTTAATAAATAGCATTAATTTAACATTTAATTAAAAATTGAAAAAAAAAAGTTACGATAATATGCAAATCGACCTTTATCGCTACCTATAATAATATAAATTATATGAAATATTTACACGATTTGATCATTAAAAGCGAACAATTAAAATAATTAATTTATACAAATTAAACATAAAAAAAAATATAATTAAAATAGTTTTGATTACAATTCAATAATAGTAACTAAATATATATATATATATATATATATATATATATATATATATATTTATAAATCTTTAAAAAAAAAATGGTACCAAATAAAAATAATATAGAATAAATTATGTACAACCTTAATTATAAAAAAAATTAAAGATTTTTTTGTAATAATATCTACAAATATAATATATATTTTGTTTTCTTTTTCTATATATATATATATATCTAATATAAATATCCTTCATACAGATGTTGTGTTGTTAATTGCACATAAAAATGATACTATCTGTGACTTTAAAGTAACGAAAATGTATTTACTTTTTACAATAATGGACATTTCTCATTTGCAAAAATGTTTATTAATCCACGTACGTACCTACTCAGAAATATTGCGACTTCAGAACCAAAGTAAAGGAATAAATATAATGCCTTGACAAACAATGCACGCCACTGTGAGAATGGGACTATTTCTTCAACGTTTAGACCAGTTTTACGGACAATAATTGGTCTATTTTCTCCATGATGTGCTCTTTTTATCATATGACATGTTGCTATGATATCGGGTCCGCCATCTAATGTTTTTTTTTTCAACTAGTGCTTATTTCGTGAAGGGTAAAACTTAGCTCATGTCTGATTTGACAGATAATTAGTTTTATCCTTCCGCTGAACGAATATGGTTGTGTATACGCTTGAACAACGCTGGGAAATATTGCGACATTACTTTGAAAATCATGGTAATGTTGCAGAATGTGTGCGAAAATTGCGTACGGATTTTGGAAGAAGAGAAGCACCGTCAGCTCCGTATGTTCGTTATCTCGTGAAAAAAGTGAAAGAAACTGGCATCCTCATCGATAAACCAAAGCGTGAAAAGCCAAAAACAGTGCGTACACCCGAGAATATTGCTGCTGTGGCAGAAAGTGTGCGTGAAGCGCCATCAACATCAATTCACCGTCGGTCTCAACAATTGAACATTTCGGAGACATCATTGAGACGAATTTTGCATAAAGACCTTGGTATGACGCCATACAAAGTCCAATTGGTTCAGGAGTTGAAGCCAACTGACCATCCAATGCGTTTTCGCTTCGCTCGGTGGGCCTGCGATCGACTTACAGAAGATGCCGATTTTGCCAAAAAAATAATCTTTTCAGATGAAGCTCATTTTGATCTTGGCGGGTATGTAAACAAGCAAAATTGTCGCATTTGGGGCACAGAAAACCCGCACGCATACATTGAAAAGCCGATGCACCCAAAACGAGTCACTGTTTGGTGCGGATTTTAGTCCGGAGGCATAATTGGGCCATTTTTCTTCGAAAATGAACAAGGAGTGGCCGTTACAGTCAATGGCGATCGTTATCGGGCCATGTTGAACGAATTTTTGTTCACAAAAATTGAAGAAGAGGATATTGGCAACATTTGGTTTCAACAGGACGGCGCTACGTGCCACACAGCCGAAGCTACACTCGATGTTTTGCGCCCTGTTTTTGAAGATCGCATTATCAGCCGCCGAGCTGATGTCGTTTGGCCACCTCGGAGCTGCGATTTGACACCGTTGGACTATTATTTGTGGGGTGCCGTCAAAGATAAGTGTTACGCCGACAAGCCAGAGACAATTGACGCTTTAAAGGACAATATTCGTTAAGCCATTGCTGAAATACAACTGCACACAATCGATAATGTGCTTAAAAATTGGATCGATCGTGTAGGCTACTGCATGGCCAGCCGAGGCAGCCATTTGAATGAAATTATTTGTCATTATTAACCGGAAGGATTGTACTTTCAAATAAAAAAAGAAATTTGAGAAAATATTCAGCAGTTTTTCTTTTATAGCATTTTCAAAAAAAAAAGTTATCTGGCAGACCCAATATATCATCGAGGGACTTCTCTACAATGTGTCCACGGATAGAGTTTGGAAGAGGAAAAACTTTTTTATTTGTCGATTTAGAAGAAAAAGTCATTCTTTATAAAAACGTCTGCTTGTGTCGAAACTGCAATTTCAAATGCCAAATTTACGATTACTATACAGGGTATATCAAAAATAACATTTTTAATGATTTTATTTTTTTGTTTTTTTTTTTTTAATTTTATGAACATATTTTCAAAACCAATTGTGCAAAAAACACTAATAAACTTTTTTCTCAAAGTGGTTAATTTCATAGCTACTATTAAAATAATAAAATTAAAAAAACAAGAAAATCAAAATCATAGATTAGGTCATTCACAAAAGATCTTCTGCAGGTCGAAGTGAGGGGAGGCCAAACCGCCTAAAACAATCTACAATCTGGAGAACGAATAATAAGAAATCACTGGTCCTGACAGAAACCATCCCATCTCTAACTCTCTAGTGATCAAGCAACAAAAAAAAATAATAACTTTGAGATAAATTTCATCATCAAGCTAAGTTCCAGGAGAAACATCAAAGTAAATATTATTAGATGGATTACAGATAGCTCCAAGATCAATCAAAGGACTGAGGCAGGAGTATCCGGGTCTGGAACGAGATATCATAAGCAACAACAAAAAACACACACATTCAATTGGGAAATGTGTACTAATTAACGTCGAGGACTATCGGGTGTTCAACATATTCTAGCGCAGTTCAAGACTGCTGTATCTTGTTCAAATTCAAAATGCCCATTTAATATAAATCTTTGCACATTTAGTCACTGTTTGCTTTGTATCACTTTTGATTTTTATTGTAAAAGAATAGGTACAGAAATTACCTAAAACAATTTTATTTTCAATTAATTTTTTTTTTAATGTAACTTTTACATTTTACTTATTAGTTCAATTTTTTCTCTTTTTAGAAAAATATATTATATATTTTTGTTTTTTTTTATTTGTTTTGTTAGAAGTACCTAAATAAAGCAAAATTTGGAAGAAGGCACAATGATTTTTGGGAAAGTTATCATCCAGGATGTTTTGAAAGATTCAACGGCATATCTGAAAAAAAAAAAAGAAAAAGTAACAATACAATAATATTAATCAACACCTTGGGTACATATTTTAGTTCCCTATTATGAACATGCTAAAAAAAAATTGAGAATGGCTAAAGCCAAATCTCTTTCCTTTTGTGTGATGTGATTGTCGTACCAGATGTATATTTAATATTAGATGTATAATATGTACGATAATTATAATGTATTATTATTTTGTAAATGTTATTTGTAAAATATTATCACACAATAAATCGTTTATTTATTTATTAAAAACAAATTAATATTATTATTATTTTGTATAGCTGAAATTATTTAAAACAAAATATATGCATGATTAATAATAATAGTATTATTTACAAAATATAAAACATTAAATTAATTAAAATTATTTCATCACAAAAAAAAAAGTTAAAGACGGATATAACCATTTTGAAGTTCTTTGAGACGATTAAGACCATTTCAAGATGGAAATCTGTCTGTATGTATTCTTCCACGATAGCGCCTAAACGCTTTAACCAGTTCAGCTAAATTTTAATGTATGTACTCGTATGTAATGTACAGTAATTTGAAAGAGGTTTTGGCTTCATTGATAGAGAGTGCGCTTCGCATGCGAAAGGTTCTGGGTTCGAATCCCACCTCTGACAATATTTTTTTGTCCATTTTTGAATAAAGTAATTAGTTTGTTAGGTTAGTTTATTGGAAATAATACAATTATAAGAATTATTAAAATTCTGTGTCGTTACGCAGGTCATATACTTTTGATTATATTATATGTTGTCGGGAAAAGTTTTGGGGCGACACAACCGATTTTTTTCTGAATTGAATTAATCTTAGTTGTAATTAAATGGCAAGACAAACGCCAACGACCAGCTTATTATACACTGGGTGGTCCAGTTTCGAAAGAGGGAACATTAGTAGCAGACAGAGAACTACAAAAGCAGAAACGTGACTATCGTAGACGCTAGATAGACATATTCGGGACGGGGCTCTGGAGATAGTGCCACTACAATATGCGTTTAGATGCGGCATGTCGACTGAGACAGCGCTGCATCAGCTAGTAAGTAAGGCGGAATACCCCTGGATATACAGGGAGCCTTCGATAACGTTCTAATGAATTCAATCCTAGGAGCACTGAGGCAACGAGGCATCAATGCGACCTGCTGCAGGTGGATAAACTGTATGCTTAAAGGAAGAATGGTATGTACCTCAGTAATGGGGGATACAATAATAGCAAAGCCTGTACGAGGGTGCCCGCAGGGGGGAGTACTGTCTCCTCTGATGTGGAACCTTGTTATAGACGAGTTACTAAGAGTTCTGGCCAATGAAGGATTTGGGGTTCTGGGTTTTGTAGACGACCTAGTCATACATGTCCAGGGAAAGTTTAATAGCATAGTAAGGGAACGTATGCAACGGGCCCTTGATATAGCAACAAGCTGGACTTTGGAACAGGGACTAAGAATGAGCCAGTTAAAGTCAGCAACGATCGCTTTCACCAGGAGGAAGAAAACAGAGGTACTAGGACCACTGTAACTTCAAGGCGAAATCGTAAGAATGTCCGGGGAGGTAAAGTATTTAGGGGTCACTCTAGACTCAAAGCTTACCTGGACCGCACATCTTAAAAGAATCAGAGCAAGAGCGGAGAGAACGTTTATGTTACTCAGACGCTCTCATAGGAAAACATGGGGACTAAATCCAAAGATGATGCACTGGTTGTCAGACCTATGATAACATACTCGTCGCTAATTTGGTGGACGAAAACGGAACAGCATACCGCCATTGCTGAGTTGGGCAGGGTACAAAGACTTGCCTGCTTAGCAATGACGGGCGCTTTTAGAACTACTCCGACAGCCGCAATGGAAGTATTGCTGAATCTCCCACCCTTGTACATCATGGTAAGGATGGAGGCGGGGGCGGCATTCATTAGACTGCGAGGGGTGGGAGGAACTGTACCCACTTATCGGGGACATACCAAAATTGGGGTATGTATTGGGGATGACATCATAGACATGCATGGGCATAACTGAACTCCACAAGTTAGTGGAGGGCACAGGGCTGCAGGATTGGGTGGCATAATATATGGGGACTATTCACAATAAGCCCATGAGGCTGCAGTGAAACCGGGGACTTAGGTCGAACGGAGTCTTTACAAAAAAAAAAATCGTAGACGCTATCCAAATAGAGAATGCATATCACCTACAGCCTGTTCAGAATTTGCACCTGGTGATGCTGAAAAAATAACAAGATTTTGCCAGTGACTTTTAAACGCGACGGAAGAAAATCCTGAGTTTTTACATATAAGATTCTTGGGACGGATGAGTCCTCTTTTATCAGAATCCTCGAGAAATTCGGCTAAGATCACTTCAAAATGAATAGATAGATCCAAGATTGACGACATTCATAGGGCAACTTGACAAAAACTGACATACTCATCGATTTTATGCTTGTAAATCCTGTAAACAATATACTATTGTCATAAAATCGTACTCACCAATACTACCATCAACTTTCTCCCTCTCCACCATAACCACAGCCCCATTACCAGCCCCGCTGTGTCTGTTTGTTGTCACTGTAGTCGTTTCCGGTGACCAGGAACATTGCGGCGGTGCAACAGCCTCATGTCGAGTAGCAGTCAGATGTATAGGTGGCGCCACATGATGCGGATGATGGGGATAGATTGTGGGTACCATATAACCGCGTCCATACACTCCAGGACCGTAATATGGCGCTACCGCCGGTGCAAATGGATAGACGTACGGATGGTGACCTAGGTATGATTGATGATGATGCGGTGGTGGGGGATAAGAGGGGTACCCGCATTTCTCCGGTTGCTAAATTAAAATAAATTTCGATCATCATCATCAGTATCATTTTTTCAGGGAGGTGAAGATAAGAAAAGATAATCGGGAGTATATAAAAGGAAGAGATTTAGGAGACAAATGGGACTGATTTAGGACCAGACAGAGATGAGGAATTTAGTTTAGGAGAGTTACCTAATGGAATAGGGGATGGGGAGGAATCTGGGCAAAAGATATAACCTCGGATATAACAGAGTTGTGCAAGAACTGGGATAATTCAGAAGCGGTGTTTGTCGAAGCCAAGACAGAATGAACTAACCATGGGTTATGATGATTTGAATTCATTCAGAACTAATTCTATTGATTTAGAATATACTCCCAATATAATTTGAGGATTCAAAATTCTTTCACGATTGATTTTGTTGATTATTATTTATATTCCCAATAGATTCTATTGATTCACAGTTAATTCTCAAAGGATTCTGTTAATAACGGATTCTATTAATTCAGAATTCACTCTCAATAGATTTTGATGATTCAGAATTCATTCACGATGGATTTTGTTGATTTAGAATTCATTCTTAATAGATTCTATTGATTCACAGTTAATTCCCAATGAATTCTGTTAATACTGGATGCAGAATTTATTCACAACAGATTCTATTAATTCAGAATTCACTCTCAATAGATTTTGATGATTCAGAATTCATTCACGATGGATTTTGTTGATTTAGAATTCATTCTTAATAGATTCTATTGATTCACAGTTAATTCCCAATGAATTCTGTTAATACTGATTTAGAATTCATTCACAACGAATTCTATTAATTCAGAAATCACTCCCGATAAATTTTGATGATTGATAATTCATTCACGATGGATTTTGTTGATTTAAAATTCAGTCCCAATGGATTATATTGATTCGCATTTAATCCCCAATGGATTCTGTTAATACTGACTCAGAATTCATTCACTACAGATTCTATTAATTCAGAATTCACTCTCAATAGATTTTGATGATTCAGAATTCATTCACGATGGATTTTGTTGATTTAGAATTCATTCTTAATAGATTCTATTGATTCACAGTTAATTCCCAATGAATTCTGTTAATACTGATTTAGAATTCATTCACAACGAATTCTATTAATTCAGAAATCACTCCCGATAAATTTTGATGATTGATAATTCATTCACGATGGATTTTGTTGATTTAAAATTCAGTCCCAATGGATTATATTGATTCGCATTTAATCCCCAATGGATTCTGTTAATACTGACTCAGAATTCATTCACTACGGATTGTATTAATTCACTCCCAATAGATTTTGATGATTGAGAATTCATTCACGATGAATTTTGTTGATTTAGAATTCATTCTTAATAGATTCTATTGATTCACAGTTAATTCCCAATGAATTCTGTTAATACTGGATACAGAATTTATTCACAACAGATTCTATTAATTCAGAATTCACTCCCAATAGATTTTGATGATGATAATTCATTCACGATGGATTTTGTTGATTTAGAATTCATTTCCAATAAATTCTATTAATTCACAGTTAATTCCCAATAGATTATATTGATTCACAGTTAATTCCCAATGGATTCTGTTAATACTGATTTAGAATTCATTCACAACGAATTCTATTAATTCAGAAATCACTCCCGATAGATTTTGATGATTGATAATTCATTCACGATAGATTTTGTTGATTTAGAATTCATTTCCAATAAATTCTATTAATTCACAGTTGATTCCCAATAGATTATATTGATTCACAGTTAATTCCCAATGGATTCTGTTAATACTGATTTAGAATTCATTCACAACGAATTCTATTAATTCAGAAATCACTCCCGATAAATTTTGATGATTGATAATTCATTCACGATGGATTTTGTTGATTTAAAATTCAGTCCCAATGGATTATATTGATTCGCATTTAATCCCCAATGGATTCTGTTAATACTGACTCAGAATTCATTCACTACGGATTGTATTAATTCACTCCCAATAGATTTTGATGATTGAGAATTCATTCACGATGAATTTTGTTGATTTAGAATTCATTCTTAATAGATTCTATTGATTCACAGTTAATTCCCAATGAATTCTGTTAATACTGGATACAGAATTTATTCACAACAGATTCTATTAATTCAGAATTCACTCCCAATAGATTTTGATGATGATAATTCATTCACGATGGATTTTGTTGATTTAGAATTCATTTCCAATAAATTCTATTAATTCACAGTTAATTCCCAATAGATTATATTGATTCACAGTTAATTCCCAATGGATTCTGTTAATACTGATTTAGAATTCATTCACAACGAATTCTATTAATTCAGAAATCACTCCCGATAAATTTTGATGATTGATAATTCATTCACGATGGATTTTGTTGATTTAAAATTCAGTCCCAATGGATTATATTGATTCGCATTTAATCCCCAATGGATTCTGTTAATACTGACTCAGAATTCATTCACTACGGATTGTATTAATTCACTCCCAATAGATTTTGATGATTGATAATTCATTCACGATAGATTTTGTTGATTTAGAATTCATTTCCAATAAATTCTATTAATTCACAGTTGATTCCCAATAGATTATATTGATTCACAGTTAATTCCCAATGGATTCTGTTAATACTGATTTAGAATTCATTCACAACGAATTCTATTAATTCAGAAATCACTCCCGATAAATTTTGATGATTGATAATTCATTCACGATGGATTTTGTTGATTTAAAATTCAGTCCCAATGGATTATATTGATTCGCATTTAATCCCCAATGGATTCTGTTAATACTGACTCAGAATTCATTCACTACGGATTGTATTAATTCACTCCCAATAGATTTTGATGATTGAGAATTCATTCACGATGGATTTTGTTGATTTAGAATTCATTTCCAATGGATTCTATTAATTCACAGTTAATTCTCAATGGATTCTGTTAATACTGGTTCAGAATTCATTCACAACGGATTCAATTGATTCAGAATTCACTCTCAATAGATTTTGATGATTCAGATATCATTCACCATTTACTAAACTTTTTGTATCTGGTGCCTTTTGTTATGGTTTTATTTGTTCTTTAATAATAAATAATGAATAATGAAATAAAAAAATAAATAAAAAAATAACGTAATGATCTCTGGATGAGCGAGAGTTTTATATTCCTCTTTTAATTTAATTTCTGAAATGTACAGACATTAATATTACATTTATCATGATGAATCAATTCGTTTGTTATGGACGGGGATTTTATTCAACTATTAATTCGATATAACTCCCGTGCTGTAATGCTGGGAGCTATTTTTCAATATCGTGTTCTCCGAAGTAAACCGATCCATTTTTGTTGATTTAGAATTCATTTCCAATAGATTATATTGATTCACAGTTAATTCCCAATGGATTCTGTTAATACCGATTCAGAATTCATTCATAACGGATTCTATTAATTCAGAAATCACTCCCGATAGATTATGATGATTCAGAATTCACTCAAGATGAATGTTGTTGATTTAAAATTCATTCCCAATGGATTATATTGATTCACATTTAATTCCCAATGGATTACATCGATTCACAGTTAATTCCCAATGGATTCTATTAATACTGCTTCAGAATTCATTCACAACGGATTCTATTAATTCAGAATTCACTCCCAACTCCCAATAGATTTTGATGATTGAGAATTCATTCATTCCCAACGGATTCTGTTGATTCACATTTAATTTCCAATGGATTATATTGATTCACAGTTAATTCCCAATGGATTCTGTTAATACTGATGCAGAATTCATTCACAACGGATTCTATTAATTCAGAATTCACTCTCAATAGATTATGAGGATACAGAATTCATTCACGATGGATTTTGTTGATTTAGAATTCCTTTCCAATGGATTCTATTGATTCACAGTTAATTCCCAATGGATTAAATTGGTTCACAGTTAATTCCCAATGGATTCTGTTAATACTGATGCAGAATTCATTCACAACGGATTCAATTAATTCAGAATTCACTTCTAATAGATTTTGATGATTCAGAAAACATTCCCAACGGATTCTGTTGATTCACATTTAATTCCCAATGGATTATATTGATTCACAGTTAATTCCCAATGGATGAAATCGATTGACAGTTAATTTCCAATGGATTCTGTTAATACTGATGCAGAATTCATTCACAACGGATTCTATTAATTCAGAATTAACTCCTAATAGATTTTGATGATTCAGAATTAGTTCCCAAAGGATTATATTGATTCACAGTTAATTCCCAATGGATTAAATTGATTGACAGTTAATTCCCAATGGATTCTGTTAATACTGATGCATAATTCATTCACAACGGATTCAATTAATTCAGAATTCACTCCTAATAGATTTTGATGAGTCAGAATACATTCCCAGCGGATTCTGTTGATTCACAGTTAATTCCCAATGGATTATATTGATTCACAGTTAATTCCCAATCGATTAAATTGGTTCACAGTTAATTCCCAATGGATTCTGTTAATACTGATGCAGAATTCATTCACAACGGATTCTATTAATTCAGGATTAACTCCTAATAGATTTTGATGATTCAGAATTCATTCCCAAAGGATTGAGTTGATTTAGAATAAATAAATAAGTCTAAATTAGAATAAGTAAAATAAACGGATCGCGAGAAGACAGAAAAATGTAATTAAAGATTTAAAAACCTCACCGTTAATTCAATAGATCTCAATTTATCCACACTCTCCGAATACCATCTGTCCTCAGGATGTGCAGGTGGTGTAGGTGTGCAATAATGCTGATGTTGGACACTTGGAGTAGAAATCGTAGTAGGCGGTAGTTGTGGAGGTGGTGGTTGTGGCGCACCACCACCAACATGATTAAAATGACTAGGCGAATTTGTCGGTGAACGTTTCACAGAATTTCTATCATCAGCCAATAACGAGGTAATGCTGTAGCTGGAGCTACAGTTCCGAGGCGGAGGCGGTTTAGTCTCATCAACACCTACAAAACAACTCAAAATCAAATAATATAAAGCTAGACGCGTAGTTAGAAGGAAATTACCGTTGATAGGATGCTCCAATTTCAGAAGCGCTGGCGCTGGCAACGTATTATTATAAACACTTTGAACATTACCACTCTGTTGCGGTTTAGATCGACTACGTTTCTGCATCGTTGAAGAATTATTCGCTTCCTCCATTATCTGCTGTTTATTGCTATTATCCTTTTCCATTTCACGTAGGAATCGTTTACGAGGCGAAACAACCATTTCACTGCGTGGAGGAGTACTGAAAACACTTCAAATTATCCGAAAACTCTTGAACAAGTAGTATTGACTCACCTGGTAGCTCGACAAACATTCTTATCCACCAAACACTGGACGACACTTAACAAGGACCTTCGTACGATCCTTTTTCTCCTAACATTGGAATCGTTAATTGTGGAAATTTCTTCTTTAACTGTGGAATAGGGTCGCCGCCTTTTAAGGCTACGCCTAGTTAATTTAACGGTTTTCGGCCGCCAATAGTAGAGAGTTAACTCTTTAGATGCATTCTTACTGGGTGTCGTTTGTTTCCAAGAGTGGTCCCTTTGCCAAGGCGAGGATTGGATCGAACTATTGTCGTCAGACACTGAAAGTTTGTGGAAATGTAAATCTAATGAATTTCAGTCTACGGACTACGGAGGGACCGGACAGTGTACCTAACTCCTTTATTAATAGATGCCTAATTACGAGGCACGTTTTTTTAGTAAGTACCGTTTTGCGCATGCGCGCTGGTTACCTACATCTCTTGTCTACGCACTGACGCTATTACAGTCTGATTCCTCATTGTATGCGTTGTTTACTGAGTGTTTAAGATGCCTCCGACAATCGTGAGTCCCGCCGATTGTGAAGTACGGGCTGTTATACGATTTCTTAGAGCTAAAGGCGTAAAACCGATCGATATTCATCGTAAGATCTGTGAAGTTTACGGACAAAACATTATGAGTGATGGAATGGTAAGGAAATGGGTGAGAGCATTTAATGAAGAACGGAGTGGGCGTCCTTCGGTCGTTAATGAAGATTTGGTGCAGAAAGTGGAGGAAAAGGTGAGAGAAAACAGACGCTTTACAATTTCATCAATGTGCGACTGCTTTCCTCAATATTCTCGTAGTGTTTTGTATCGCATTGTGACCGAGAACTTGAATTACCGGAAATTGTGTTCACGTTGGGTTCCAAAAATGTTGACGGATTTGTACAAAACCCAACGTTTAGGCAGTGCATTGACTTTCCTTGAGCAGTACCACAATGAAGGTGAAGATTTTTTAGACCAAATGGTTACTGGTGACGAAACATGGGTCAGTTAGTTTTTTCTAAAATAAATACATAATTTGTTTAATTGTAAAAAATGAATAAAAACCTTTGATATTCTAATTATAATAGTAAAGCTACTCTAAGTGTTTTATTATTAAAGCTCATTTGGGTATTTCGCCACTATTTAAAATTCTAAATATTAATCAATCAAAATAGTGGCGGCATACTCAAATAATGAGCTTTAATCTATTTGCGCCACAACAAACATATTATATAGAAGTTGTTTATAATTATTAATTATATTTACTCTACACTGGCACTGATTTAAATACTCTTTTCAATATAATTTACAAATTTAATTTTATATTTTTGCAAAAATCTAAACTACAAAATTTTTCGGCGTCGCGGTCGTACCGCTCGTGTGAAAAGATGTGAATCAGCAAATTTTGTCTATTTCGTAGATACAATACCGATGTTAGAGTCATGAGCTTTTATAAATTATTAATCAGCGAAAAATACTGAACTGAAGGTGAAGATTTTTTAGACCAAATTGTTACTGGTGACGAAACATGGGTGGCCTACGTCACACCAGAATCGAAACAACAATCCATGGAATGGCGACATTTATCATCAAGTTTAAGCAAACAATTTCTGCCCGGAAAATCATGTGCACAGTTTTTTGGGACAGAAAAGGAGTATTGCTAGTGGAGTTTCTGCCTCGTAATGAGACAATCAATGCAGCGTCTTATTGTGAGACATTGAACAATCTGCGTCGTGCAATCCAGAACAAAAGACATGGCAAGTTGAGTAAGGGTATCGTTTTGCTGCATGACAATACCCGTCCACATGTGGCTAATCAGACCAAAGATCTCATCAAATCTTGTAAATGGGAAACTCTAGATCATCCTCCATACAGCCCTGATCTGGCGCCCAGCGACTACCATTTGTTCCTGCACTTGAAGAAACACCTGGGTGGTCAGCGTCTCACGATAACGAAGTCAAAACATTTGTGATACAGTGGTTAACAAGTCAGGCGGCAGAATTTTATGAGGAGGGTATTCAAAAACTGGTGCCACGTTATGACAAGTGCCTCAATATTCACGGAAATTATGTAGAAAAGTAGATTAAGGTACAGGCTTTCATGTAAAAATTTGCACGTCCTTTTTTAATTCCAAAACGGTACTTACTTAAAAAACATGCCTCGTATATCGTATCATTAAACTTCTCTCTCGAAAGCTATGCAATGAAAAATCTGTAGCTGTAACGGCCTATTCCTCAGCTCAAAAAAAATACTTTAAAATAATGGATGACGGCGTGAAGTGTTCCTTATAATTTACAAATGAGAAAAAAGTCTTCAACTCATCAAACCACCCTCGTAATAACACTAACATTTCCAATTTCTATGTTATTTCAAATATACTTATATACAATTGTGTAAGTTCATACTTCAAATGATATGTGGACCATGTGTTAACTCAAGCTTGTCTTCGTTTTCAAAAAGAAACAATAAGATTGAGAAATAGACACCAACGAAGACGTACAGAAATAAAAAATATATTAAATGTTGTACTTTAAACAATATTGAAGAATATAATTAGATTGGAATTCTCTTCCCGTTAAAGTACTTCCAGAAAAATAGCAGTAAACTTCCCAAATCAAAACAGAATTTGCTTTATTAGTAAAAAATAAATCGGCTCTCAACCGTACTTGACTTACCACTAAGTGACGTACTGCTCTCCTGACGATATGGTGTTGATGAAGCAGTACCTTGCGGTGGCCAAAACGTCTTTCTCGGCACTGAGACCCACGACACTCGTTCACCTTCACGTGCTCGTTCCAATTCCAGTATGAACTTCCCATCTACAAATAATAATAATAATAATCTTTATTATGTCTAACAGGCTTACGCCCAATTGAAAGATTAGAACCGTCATCAACAGCAATGATACAGAAAAACATCTACAAATGGACTGATCTTAAATCCTCTCCTAGTTCCCGTTTAAAGGAGGAAACACTTCCGCCGAAATAATTTACATGTCTATTTAAGAACCAACCGTTACATAGCGTGCAAGCCCTTGTCAGTGGTGTTTTCCCTTCATAATTGTGGCGAAATCGGGGTGGTTGAAATAAATAGGGGTTACGAGAATGGTATTGAGGGGCGTTAAAATTTAATTGCGAAAGAAGTCGGGGGCAGTCAATCAGAGAATTGATCAGTTTAAATAGAAATAGTTGATAACTGAACACTCGCCGGAATTCCAGAGAATCGACATTAAATCTGTCGAGCAGCTGTCTATGTTCGATACCTCGTGAAGGAAAATGACGATCAATACTATAACAAAGTTGCTTTAAAAATGTGCGTTGTATTTTCTCAAGTTTTAGAATATGGGTCTGGTATATAGGAGACCATACAATTGAGCTTGCTTCTAACTACTGCATAGTAAAGGGCGATAAGACAATCGATATTCTCAAATCCCGAAGTAACTCTCAGTATAAACCCCAAACTACGCAGAGCACAGCCACATATATCCGTTATATGATCATTGAACGATAGATCAGAATCCACTGTGATCCCAAGATCCCTGGTAAGCACACATCTAGCTAAGGAAGCACCGTATATCCGATAATGGAATTCATGTGGACGTACATTGAGACATTGTTAAACATTTGCATTTGCTGATATTCAGTGGTATACTTATTGTTTTCCACGCACCATTCTGCCAAAACATTCAGATCGCCCTGTAGAACGTTACAATCGGAAGGTTCTGAGATAGTCCGAAATACCTTCAAATCATCCGCGAATAAGAGACATTGACTCGTGAACGATGTCGTTAATGTACACGGCAAAAATCAGTGGAGCCAGGTTACTTCCCTGTAGAGCACCGCTAGTGACCACGAACTCTGGAGATCTAAAGCCACCATACTCAACAAACTGGTGTCTATTTGATAAATACAAGTCAAAAGAGTTATTAGGCTCTCATGGAACCCAGTCCCGTTCATTTTATTTTTTATTACATTGTGGTTAAGCTTGTCAAAAGCCTTCGAAAAATCTGTATAGACAACATCGACCTGTTTGCCCAAACCAACAGCAGGAAATGCCGCCTGTAGGAATTCAACTAGATTGGTCGTAGTAGATCGCCTATGAAAAAATCCATGTTGTTCCAAAATAATCCGATTTTTATTTGTTGAAATATTTTATCGAAGACCTTTGAGAAGTTGGACAGAATAGATATCGGGCGATAATTTGTTACTCTATCAATTGGACCCGCCTTATGAACAGGGCATATTCCAGCAAGTTTCCAGGAGGAGGGAAACCTACTGGATGTAATAATTTTGTTGAAAATAGTAAGCAGGGGTTCAGCCAGAACACCAGCACAGTCCCTCAGGATAAACGCAGGAACACCATCACAGCCCGAAGTCATTTTGGGCTTGAGCCCCCTCAGAGCTCCGAGTACATCCCCCATCTCAAAGGCGTCACAGGACCATATGTCCCATGCGGTACGAAGACACTCTTAAAAAATCAGCGAAGGCATCCACAATACTCTGAGGGTTGGATGTTTCCGCGTCCGTAGCATCGTACATAAGACCCGAGATACGAGATGTGCGTTTTTTATCCTGCACGAATTTCCACAGTTTCTTAGGTTCACTTCGTATGGAGGTTTGTATTTGAACTAGGTAAGAATTATAGGCGATATTCATCTTACTCTTAACAGTTTGTCTTAATAGTTTACAATTGTCCAAGTAGTAAATAAGGCCAGTTGAAAAAATTAGGCGAGAAATGATATAAGGCATTCACGAGCTAACTTTGTTGAAACTAATTTAACGAAAGAACTTTGGCGTGAAGCAATACAAATAAAATTAAAGTCCTACAAAAGTCTTAGCTAGTTTCGTCCATAGTGATACAAAATAGAGATTAAGTTGCTTAAAGTTGTTAATTAAACTAAATGATATTTATCAAATACTAAGTAGTTGATAATTTTTCTACAGATTCGCCCAAACAAATGCCTAATTTGAGCATAAGAAAGTTGAAGGAATTCTTGAAAATGTCTTAAAATAATTTGTTTTTCTAAGGCCATTTCGATTTCAAATAAGCCCATGAGGCTTAAAAAACTAATGAGGGCCAGTACAGGGATTTCTAAAGCTGGATAAATACGAAGCAAGTTGATGATTTGTCATCATCTAGGTAATTACCTAGTGTTTGTTATCTATTAAAGCCCTGATTTCCCGAAATATCAAGAAGTCAAATTCTGAAAAGCATTTTTATTCTGAATTTAACATAATGGGCTATAAATTGTTGTTAGATTGTGTTTTAGACCTTTTTTGAATGTTACTAAAAGTTTTAATGACATCGCAGGTATTTAAAAAAAATGAATTTGAGTAGGTATGGTCGCAATCTTGTAGAAGAGAAAAAGTAGCAGATTATATTTTGAAAAATTACTCAACAAAAAATGAATCGACTTTGTATCTCTTCCAGTTTACGATATCCCCTGTACTAGCCTTCTTTACCTTGGACATACTGTACAATATCAAATAAAACAGTTGACCTATATAATTTATGAACGACACCTCGTAAGAGTGCCTTAATAATAACATAAGAATTAGTACAAATCTAAAAAGCCCAACCAATGTACAAAACATCTGTCATTTCAACTGCCTTTAATCTATCAGTACTTTCTTATAATCATTACCTTTAAAAAACTTAAGCCGTCCTCCCTGTCCATAATTGTTTCCAGAACTCTTTTGGCACAGTTCCTCCTTATTAGCATTCCCATTCATAATAATACCATGTCTTATATGGTGGTGGTGTCCCTCTGTCTCTGACATTTTGGCACATTTTGTCAAGATATTATTTGTGGGCACTCTGGTAACATCAGATATATGCATCGCATACTGCACGGTTTTACGAAATATTATATATCACCTTCTGTTTATACACAGTAAAAGGGGCTACAACGCCCCTAAATTGTCGACATGAGCCACTCATACACAAATCACTAACTTTATTCCGATATTATTAAATTGATAGTAACGTTAGTAGGGCTGCGGTTTGTAATTGTTGCTTATTAACGGTTACTTTAATCATATTATTAAGAACTAAAACTTGTTATTGTTGGTTAAACGAAATCTTGTAGTTATTTTTCAATAAACCGAAAACACACGTTCAGGGAAAAAATTTGTTAAAATTTTTACTGATGATGCTGTCAACAATATTCTCTCCTTAGTCGGTTTCACAAAAAGTTCATTCACACTATAGACTACTTGGGATTTGAATATTCTTTTTTCTTTTAATTTTTTTATTCTCTTCCACTCGTACTTACTACTCCATTGGAAGTGTTTGCATATTAATATAAAAATATAGGAAAATGGAGATGTATTATTGTAGTAATTGTAAAACTGTGTGGGTTAAAGTAGTTCGATCTGGGGAAAGAAAACTGGTTGGGTAGTTGTTCTTGGTGAATTTATGGGGAAGAGGTTTTCACTCTATGGATATAATTTTAGTTATTAAAATTTTTAATTCAGCTTGTGTATAATGTGTCAAAAAAATAGAAGTTTAATCCGCCTTTTTTACCGTAAACCGTAAATGAAGCTTCACATTTTTATTTACGAAATTTGACTGATAACGGAAAACGAAGAAGATTTTTTAATCGAAGTGTCAGTTTTGACATAAATATTGACATATATTTGAATGAACAAATTCTTTCCAGCAAAACATTTTGGTTAAATAACGTAATTTTAATTAACATCATCTTTGACTAGCTAGTCAAGGAAATTCATGTTATAAATATCACAGATTTTTAATGGTGACATCACGTATGATCACTTACTCTACTACTAGAGTACTTGTGACAATAATGCAAAATAAATGTCGATCAAAAATAGTCCTGCAAAGACGGAAAAGAGCATCAATGCTGAATTATAACAAAAAACAAAAATTTAATTTGTTTATTCGAGATTAATCTGGCAATTTATTGTAAAACAGACGTTTATAAAAATTAAAAACGTTTCTAACCGATACTTTACTAATTAGTGATTGTATTAATCAGCTCACTTACATTTTTGTTATAACAAAAACGTCAGACACTATTAAATTTCTCACTTAACTGCCAATCAAATTTTTAAAAGGAACCTGCATTTTGAAAGTGAGTGGAAATTGCTGATATTTGGCTTTACAGTAAAACACCTATTTTATTCAATACGACTATAGACAAACATGTAATATATTATTAATAATTAATTTTTGCTAAAGGGAATTGACTATTAACAGTTTTCATTTGCCTCACTTTATCGTACTTTGCTTTTACAAAATTATTGAAGTAAGAAATCTTATACTGATGCAAAATAGTGGAAATTGGAATCACAAATGAGAATTTTGACGGTTTGACAAACTATTTACAACGAATAAGTAAGTGGGAGGCCATAATAAAGGAGAGAATAAGTAAGTGAGGCGCTGGCTGTTTGTTATTGAATAGCAGGAGGCCATATAGAAGGAAGAGAAGTAAAAAGTAAGTGAGGTTAGCTGAGTTGGGGTGGAAAGTGATCTTAGACAAGAAATCCTAATCTAAGAAAGTGATATTTTCCAATGTTAATATTCAGACAATCCCCCTAAAACTGCTCCAGTTATAAATAACACGTTGAAATGAAACGGTCACCTAATAAAATAAAGACAATGATATAACTTATGATTTCTAATATTTCAAATTAGAATTTTTAAATCAGTGTCGATGTCGAAACAAAATTTTGGTACAATGCTGCCCATGGTTTAGATCAACTGTTTTCATATTAACAATTATGATCGTAAAATAATATAATCTTAGAATTATTTTTTATAACCTGTAAGAGGTGTTATACTAAACTGATTGGAAGTACTGCAGAAACACGTAATCAAATTATCAGTTTTGGACTGCACGAACCTATTATAAGTAAAGCGCATGCTCCTAACGGTTTCAAACCAGTGCTGGAACAAACCTTATATAAACAAACACTTTACTAGGCTATGATGAAAGAGGAAGTACCGTTTATCGTTTAGTAGGTTATGTTAATCTAGTATCAAATGTTACGCTGCGTTTTTTGTTGTATATTCGTACATTTTATACCAATAGCAATGTGTTTATGAAACAAATACAATATAAATAAATATCGTATCGTATCCCTACTTTAAAATGTCTGATAGAATGAATGTACGTACTTAGCATCTTCAATATATATTACATATTCCATTCAATGTTATTTTGATGCCGTAGGTTCCACCGCCTCAACTAATGAGTCAACCACCTCCAACCGATAATCTAATGGGTCCACCACCTTCTTTTGGCCCACCGGGGACACAGGGCTGGAGTAGCGATGACTTTAATAATCAGGCTCCTCCACCACAAGTAATTGAGAAACAACTACCTTCATTACTGTCACTTAAAGTGGATCCCCCAGAACAGTTAATCGAAGGTAATTCAGATGTAATATTGCCACAGGCTTTGGAAAATGTACTAGCATTAAAAGACCAGCGTGCGCTCGAGCTGGGTACTGAAGATAGTGGGAGTAATGATCGGAAGAGTGTCGCAATTGAAAAGAAGCCTTTGTGGGAAAAAGATGATAATGTGAAGGTTAGTGAAAATGGGATTTGAAGTACTTAGAAGTTGTATTATGTGTATTTTTATAGGATATTATAGCAGAAGTATATGTGGAACAAGTGCAGCCTTCTAACGAAAAGGAAGTGCAAGATAAAGTTAGTAGAAATAAGAAAAAGAAGAAAAGGAAGAAGAATAGAAGTGGTAAAGATAATGATGCACAAGATAAGAGTTTAAGTAATAATAAAAGTACGATGAATGCAAAAAAAGATGTTGATGAAGCTGAATTGATGGACGATGAGCATAAAGTGGAGATTGAGTAAGGGATTTTATTTTATTTTTGTTCCTAATGCGTTGTATTATATATTGCGATTCCTTCTGCAGGTATGTTCAAGAAACTATTGGTCTCCACGAATTGGCTCCACAATACCGACAGTTCTACAGCATTCTTGAATCGTTCAAGACTTCGGATATAAAATCCGATATACCTCCACCGGTTTTGGCTATACCAACGTCACTTACCAGTAAACCATACGGTGAAGACGATGGAATGTTCGAAGATATGGAAGATTTTGAAGATGTAAGTAAGCATTAACATGAAATCTTTGCTGATGATATCTTTGTTACTATTTATAGAGGAAAATAGATGATAAATCAAAATTATCCAAACGGAAATTGAAGAAAATGACGAGATTAAGTGTAGCTGAGTTAAAGCAGTTAGTCAACCGTCCAGACGTTGTTGAAATGCATGATGTTACAGCTAGAGACCCGAAATTGTTGGTCCAGTTGAAGGCTCACAGAAATACAGTACAGGTAAGTTCAGTTTGTTAGTACTTTGTAGATGTTTCAGGTTTTGAATTCGAATGAAATTCTAGGTGCCTAGGCATTGGTGTTTTAAGCGGAAATACCTTCAAGGGAAACGTGGTATTGAAAAACCGCCATTTAATCTGCCTGATTTCATAAAACGTACTGGGATAATGGAGATGCGTGCGTCGCTACAGGAAAAGGATGAGTCCAAAACGTTGAAGGCTAAAATGAGAGAAAGAGCGAGACCGAAATTGGGGAAGATCGATATTGATTATCAGAAGTTACACGATGCATTCTTCAAGTAAGAGTTTAGAATATTTTTTTATACAAAACACTAATACAAATATACCTACAATTATTATTCTTGCAGTATTCTTATACTGATATCATATTTTCCATTTCTCAATATGTTCGGATGCTCGTCACATTGCCTAGTTGTTCTAGGAGAACGGCATCTCCCCTAGGACTACAATTGTAGTAGCTTATCTAGTACCAAACAATTAATATAAGAGTAGAACAGCTCTTCTGGGATTAAAACAGCTCTTCTAGTATTACAACAACTCTTCTAGGATTACAACAGTTCTTTTAGAATTACAACAGCTCTGCTAGGACTACCACAGCTCTTTTAGAATTACAACAGCTCTTCTAGGACTATAACAGCTCCCCTAGCACTACAACAGCTCCCCTACGACGGACTACAAATATTCTACGAGTACCAAATCTCTTCTAGGATTGAAACAGCTCCCCTAGGACGGACTACAAATACTCTACGACTACAAAAGCCCTTCGAGGATTACAACAGCTCCCCTAGGACGAATTACAACCATTTTACGAGTACAAAAGCCCTTCTAGGATTACAACAGCTCCCCTAGGACGAATTACAAACATTCTACGAGTACAAACGCCCTACTAGGACTACAACAGCTCTGCTAGGACGGATTACTAATGTTCTACGAGTACAAAAGCCCTTCTAGAATTACAACAGCTCTCCTAGGACGGACTACAAATATTTAACATGTACAAAAGTCCGTCTAGGATTACGATAGCTCTCGTAGGACGGATTACACAGCTCTTATTGGTCGGACTACAAATATTCTACGGGTACAAAAGCCCTTCTAGGATTTCAACAGGTCTCGTAGGAGGAATTACAAATATTCTACGAGTACCAAATTCATTCCAGGATTGAAACAGCTCTCAGGGCGGACTACAAATATTCTACGAGTACAAAAGCCCTTCTAGGATTACAACAGCTCTCCTAGGACGGACTAAAAACATTCTACGAGTACCAAATCCCTTCCAGGATTGAAACAGCTCTCTTAGGACGGACTACAAAGTTTCTACGAGTACAAAAGCCCTTCTAGGATTACAACAGCTCTCCTAGGACGGACTAAAAACATTCTACGAGTACCAAATCCCTTCCAGGATTGAAACAGCTCTCTTAGGACGGACTACAAAGTTTCTACGAGTACAAAAGCCCTTCTAGGATTACAACAGCTCCCCTAGGAGAAACTACAAACATTCTACGAGTACAAAGGCCCTACTAGGATTACAACAGCTCTCCTAGGACCGATTACAAATATTCTACTAGTACAAAAGCCCTTCTAGGATTACAACAGCTCTCCTAGGACGGACTAAAAACATTCTACGAGTACCAAATCCCTTCCAGGATTGAAACAGCTCTCCTAGGACGGACTACAAATATTTAACATGTACAAAAGCCCGTCTATGATTACGATAGCTCTCGTAGGACGGACTACAAACAGCTCTTATTGGTCGGACTACAAATATTCTACGGGTACAAAAGCCCTTCTAGGATTACAACAGGTCTCGTAGGAGGAATTACAAATATTCTACGAGTACCAAATCCATTCCAGGATTGAAACAGCTCTCTTAGGACGGACTACAAATATTCTACGAGTACAAAAGCTCTTCTAGGATTACAACAGCTCCCCTAGGAGAAATTACAAACATTCTACGAGTACAAAGGCCCTACTAGGATTACAACAGCTCTCCTAGGACGGACTAAAAACATTCTACGAGTACCAAATCCCTTCCAGGATTGAAACAGCTCTCTTAGGACGGACTACAAAGTTTCTACGAGTACAAAAGCCCTTCTAGGATTACAACAGCTCCCCTAGGAGAAATTACAAACATTCTACGAGTACAAAGGCCCTACTAGGATTACAACAGCTCTCCTAGGACGGACTAAAAACATTCTACGAGTACCAAATCCCTTCCAGGATTGAAACAGCTCTCCTAGGACGGACTACAAATATTTAACATGTACAAAAGCCCGTCTAGGATTACGATAGCTCTCGTAGGACGGACTACAAACAGCTCTTATTGGTCGGACTACAAATATTCTACGGGTACAAAAGCCCTTCTAGGATTACAACAGGTCTCGTAGGAGGAATTACAAATATCCTACGAGTACCAAATCCATTCCAGGATTGCAACAGCTCTCTTAGGACGGACTACAAATATTCTACGAGTACAAAAGCCCTTCTAGGATTACAACAGCTCCCCTAGGAGGAATTACAAATATTCTACGAGTACCAAATTCATTCCAGGATTGAAACAGCTCTCAGGGCGGACTACAAATATTCTACGAGTACAAAAGCCCTTCTAGGATTACAACAGCTCTCCTAGGACGGACTAAAAACATTCTACGAGTACCAAATCCCTTCCAGGATTGAAACAGCTCTCTTAGGACGGACTACAAAGTTTCTACGAGTACAAAAGCCCTTCTAGGATTACAACAGCTCTCCTAGGACGGACTAAAAACATTCTACGAGTACCAAATCCCTTCCAGGATTGAAACAGCTCTCTTAGGACGGACTACAAAGTTTCTACGAGTACAAAAGCCCTTCTAGGATTACAACAGGTCTCGTAGGAGGAATTACAAATATTCTACGAGTACCAAATCCATTCCAGGATTGAAACAGCTCTCTTAGGACGGACTACAAATATTCTACGAGTACAAAAGCTCTTCTAGGATTACAACAGCTCCCCTAGGAGAAATTACAAACATTCTACGAGTACAAAGGCCCTACTAGGATTACAACAGCTCTCCTAGGACCGATTACAATTAATCTACTAGTACAAACGCCCTTCTAGGATTACAACAGCTCTCCTAGGACGGACTAAAAACATTCTACGAGTACCAAATCCCTTCCAGGATTGAAACAGCTCTCTTAGGACGGACTACAAATATTCTACGAGTACAAAAGCTCTTCTAGGATTACAACAGCTCCCCTAGGAGAAATTACAAACATTCTACGAGTACAAAGGCCCTACTAGGATTACAACAGCTCTCCTAGGACCGATTACAATTAATCTACTAGTACAAACGCCCTTCTAGGATTACAACAGCTCTCCTAGGACGGACTAAAAACATTCTACGAGTACCAAATCCCTTCCAGGATTGAAACAGCTCTCTTAGGACGGACTACAAAGTTTCTACGAGTACAAAAGCCCTTCTAGGATTACAACAGCTCCCCTAGGAGAAATTACAAACATTCTACGAGTACAAAGGCCCTACTAGGATTACAACAGCTCTCCTAGGACGGACTAAAAACATTCTACGAGTACCAAATCCCTTCCAGGATTGAAACAGCTCTCCTAGGACGGACTACAAATATTTAACATGTACAAAAGCCCGTCTAGGATTACGATAGCTCTCGTAGGACGGACTACAAACAGCTCTTATTGGTCGGACTACAAATATTCTACGGGTACAAAAGCCCTTCTAGGATTACAACAGGTCTCGTAGGAGGAATTACAAATATCCTACGAGTACCAAATCCATTCCAGGATTGAAACAGCTCTCTTAGGACGGACTACAAATATTCTACGAGTACAAAAGCCCTTCTAGGATTACAACAGCTCCCCTAGGAGAAATTACAAACATTCTACGAGTACAAAGGCCCTACTAGGATTACAACAGCTCTCCTAGGACCGATTACAATTAATCTACTAGTACAAAAGCCCTTCTAGGATTACAACAGCTCTCCTAGGACGGACTAAAAACATTCTACGAGTACCAAATCCCTTCCAGGATTGAAACAGCTCTCTTAGGACGGACTACAAAGTTTCTACGAGTACAAAAGCCCTTCTAGGATTACAACAGGTCTCGTAGGAGGAATTACAAATATTCTACGAGTACCAAATCCATTCCAGGATTGAAACAGCTCTCTTAGGACGGACTACAAATATTCTACGAGTACAAAAGCTCTTCTAGGATTACAACAGCTCCCCTAGGAGAAATTACAAACATTCTACGAGTACAAAGGCCCTACTAGGATTACAACAGCTCTCCTAGGACCGATTACAATTAATCTACTAGTACAAACGCCCTTCTAGGATTACAACAGCTCTCCTAGGACGGACTAAAAACATTCTACGAGTACCAAATCCCTTCCAGGATTGAAACAGCTCTCTTAGGACGGACTACAAAGTTTCTACGAGTACAAAAGCCCTTCTAGGATTACAACAGCTCCCCTAGGAGAAATTTCAAACATTCTACGAGTACAAAGGCCCTACTAGGATTACAACAGCTCTCCTAGGACGGACTAAAAACATTCTACGAGTACCAAATCCCTTCCAGGATTGAAACAGCTCTCCTAGGACGGACTACAAATATTTAACATGTACAAAAGCCCGTCTAGGATTACGATAGCTCTCGTAGGACGGACTACAAACAGCTCTTATTGGTCGGACTACAAATATTCTACGGGTACAAAAGCCCTTCTAGGATTACAACAGGTCTCGTAGGAGGAATTACAAATATCCTACGAGTACCAAATCCATTCCAGGATTGAAACAGCTCTCTTAGGACGGACTACAAATATTCTACGAGTACAAAAGCCCTTCTAGGATTACAACAGCTCCCCTAGGAGAAATTACAAACATTCTACGAGTACAAAGGCCCTACTAGGATTACAACAGCTCTCCTAGGACCGATTACAATTAATCTACTAGTACAAACGCCCTTCTAGGATTACAACAGCTCTCCTAGGACGGACTAAAAACATTCTACGAGTACCAAATCCCTTCCAGGATTGAAACAGCTCTCTTAGGACGGACTACAAAGTTTCTACGAGTACAAAAGCCCTTCTAGGATTACAACAGCTCCCCTAGGAGAAATTACAAACATTCTACGAGTACAAAGGCCCTACTAGGATTACAACAGCTCTCCTAGGACGGACTAAAAACATTCTACGAGTACCAAATCCCTTCCAGGATTGAAACAGCTCTCCTAGGACGGACTACAAATATTTAACATGTACAAAAGCCCGTCTAGGATTACGATAGCTCTCGTAGGACGGACTACAAACAGCTCTTATTGGTCGGACTACAAATATTCTACGGGTACAAAAGCCCTTCTAGGATTACAACAGGTCTCGTAGGAGGAATTACAAATATCCTACGAGTACCAAATCCATTCCAGGATTGAAACAGCTCTCTTAGGACGGACTACAAATATTCTACGAGTACAAAAGCCCTTCTAGGATTACAACAGCTCCCCTAGGAGAAATTACAAACATTCTACGAGTACAAAGGCCCTACTAGGATTACAACAGCTCTCCTAGGACCGATTACAATTAATCTACTAGTACAAAAGCCCTTCTAGGATTACAACAGCTCTCCTAGGACGGACTAAAAACATTCTACGAGTACCAAATCCCTTCCAGGATTGAAACAGCTCTCTTAGGACGGACTACGAATATTCTACGAGTACAAAAGCCCTTCTAGGATTACAACAGCTCCCCTAGGACGGATTACAAATATTCTACTAGTACAAAAGCCCTTCTAGGATTACAACAGCTCTCCTAGGACGGACTACAAAGGTTCTACGAGTACAAAAGCCCTTCTAGATTTACAACAGCTCCCCTAGGACGGAATACAAATATTCAACATGTGCAAAAGTCTGTCTAGGATTACAACAGCTCTCCTAGGACGGATGACAAACATTCTACTAGTACAAAAGCTCTTCTAGGATTGAAACAGCTCCCCTAGGACGGACTACAAATATTCTACTAGTACAAAAGCCCTTCTAGGATTACAACAGCTCTCCTAGGACGGACTACAAACGTTCTACGAGTACAAAAGCCCTTCTAGATTTACAACAGCCCCCTAGGACGGAATACAAATATTCAACATGTGCAAAAGTCCGTCTAGGATTACAACAGCTCTCCTAGGACGGATGACAAACATTCTACTAGTACATAAGCTCTTCTAGGATTGAAACAGCTCCCCTAGGACGGACTACAAATCTTCTAAGAGTACAAAAGCTCTTCTAGGATTACAACAGCTCTCGTAGGAGGAATTACAAATATTCTACGAGTACCAGATCCCTTCCAGGATTGAAACAGCTCTCTTAGGACGGACTACGAATATTCTACGAGTACAAAAGCCCTTCTAGGATTACAACAGGTCTCGTAGGAGGAATTACAAATATTCTACGAGTACCAAATCCCTTCCAGGATTGAAACAGCTAGGACGGACTACGAATATTCTACGAGTACAAAACCCCTTCTAGGATTACAACAGCTTTCCTAGGCCCATAACAGTTATTCTAGGAGGACAACAGTTCTTCTAGGACTACAGCAGCTCTCCTAGGACTGCAGCAGCTCTCCTAGGACTCCAAATGTTGTTCTATGAGTGCAGCTGCCCTACTAGGATTAGAACAGGGCACATAACAGTTATTCTAGGAGCAGCGTTCCTAGGACTACTATAGTTATTCCAGGAGGGCAACAGCTCTTATATTAGTACCTAAGAATTTACTGTTTCTTATTTGCGTTATGCTTTCTGAACTGTTGCTATATTTACAGCCATTTGAGTCTTGTGGACTGTATATCTTCTTTCCACCTTCTTATTTCTCTGAAGATGGATTTTTTCTGACTAATTGAATTCTGTTGTTTGTCTTAGGTGGCAGACTAAACCCAAAATGACGATTCATGGCGATCTCTATTATGAAGGTAAAGAGTTCGAAACGCGCCTGAAAGAGAAGAAACCCGGTGATTTATCCGAAGAATTACGCACAGCCCTCGGTATGCCGGTTGGACCTAATGCAAATAAAGTTCCACCACCATGGTTGATTGCAATGCAACGTTACGGGCCGCCACCGAGTTATCCGAATTTAAAGATACCCGGATTAAATGCACCAATTCCAGAAGGGTGTTCCTTTGGGTATCACGCAGGTGGTTGGGGTAAACCGCCTGTGGATGAGAATGGAAAACCGTTGTATGGCGATGTGTTTGGGACGAGTGCGAGTCATATAGATGTGAGTTATTGTTATGTAAAATATGAAAAGAGTACAGTTGAGTTTGATTCTAGGATATTGGAGAGGATCCTTCTATAGATAGGACGTTGTGGGGTGAATTGGAGTCGGAATCAGAGGAAGAAATTGAAGAGGAAGAGGAGGAGGAAGAGACTGAGGCGCCAATGCCCGATGAATCTGGTTTGGTGACGCCTGCAGAAGGTTTGGTAACACCGAGTGGATTGACAAGTATTCCTGCTGGTATGGAAACACCAGAAGCGATTGAGCTGAGGAAGAAGAAGATTGAGAACGAAATGGAAGGGTAAGTGGTTTTGATAATTAATACAATCAATTGATTATGGACTTTAACTTAATTTCAGTAGTGAGACGCCAGTACTGTACCATATAATCCCAGAGAAACGTGCTGATCGCATCGGTAATTCCATGATGGGCAGCACCCACGTCTACGACATGACTTCGATAGCGAACAATGCAGCGACAGTGGGTGCAACAGCACCAGTACGTCGAGAAGGTACAGTCGAGTTAGCCTTGGATCCATCCGAATTGGATTTGGATACGGATGCAATGGCGATGCGTTACGAACAGCAAATGCGTGAGAATCAATCGCAATTACAGAAGGAGGATTTGAGTGATATGTTGGCCGAACATGTTGCAAAACAAAAGGTAGGGATATTTAGATTTTGCGCACCGAGAGTCATCCGTCAGATATTTGTCGGAAGATGCTGAAATAAAAACACGAAACGTTGTTTTTTTGTATGGATTAACGTCCATTTTTGATATTTTTAATTAACTCCAACAATAGGGTATCGTATACCAACGAACTCCAATAATGGGAACAATAGTCCATATGTTTACCCGTGAGATGGCGCCATATATATGGTATTCTGTGACTAATGCCATATAAATATATATTGAATCGAGGATTTTTTGAACTTTACCCTGGTTTCTCTTCAAAGCGAATAAATCTTTCGCCTTTTACTAAAGATTTCCGTGGAGAGGAACAACATAAATGGGTGTTTGAGGAATTTATTGAAGGTTCTGCTACATTGCTGGGCCGATTAAATCAATTTAAACATAATTATGTGTCGGGCTGCTAAAAAAATAAAAAGTATCGATACCAATACCGATACTTTTTGCCAAGTATCGATTCCTACCGATACCTGTCTAAAAAGTATCGATACTCTTAGGTATCGGTAAAAAAAAAACACTGAAGAAAATAATTCAGAAATGGTGGTGGCAGTATAATGTACAATAATTATTTTCGATACCGATACTGCTACGAAAGTATCGTTACCAACTTGGTATCGTTCTAAAAGTAGCGATACCAAAAATACTCGATACTGCAGCAAAAGTATCGATTCTTTTTTAGCATCCCTAATTATGTTACAGTGATTCACTTGCATGCAATCAAAATTTTTAGTTTGGATCATTGCGCACTGTTGCGTCTCTGTTGCCAACTTGTCAACACTTAAGCCCGTCGTCCACGGAGCGACTGGTTTCTGATGAAACTGTTTTAATACCGTAGTAACAAACTAGTTGGATACTCATTTCTCGTACACGTAGCGACGCAAACGAAAAATATCAGTATCCGATAATTTATTAAAAGGCGAAGTGCTACTTTGTGGCTGTGTGTTGTGATAAATTATGGATGAGCTGGCTATTTTGTACTATTACAATCGGAGATATAGACACAGAAGAAGGCGATTCTGGGTCCATCCCTACATAGAGAGAAATTTAAACTGCAGATTATTTGTAGCCGCCTCAGAATTCCAAAGTTTCATATGTTTCTACACAATGACTAAAGAAACCTATAAACTCCTCTTAAATAAAATTCGTCCTGAAATAGTTAAAAGGAATACAAATATGAGGAAATGCGTAAGTCCTGGCAACAACAACAGCAATATATCTCGCTAACGCAAGAATGTGAAGTATCCAAACAAAATATCACTCGGTGACCGACAGAGCCAGTCTCTAATCACTTGCAAGTACGCTACCGATCCGTGACTGGTACGTCCATGTACGAGATACAATTTGAATCAACACGCAGGGACGCAAAAGAAACAGAGAAGTGACGAAAGTATTAAAACAGTCAGAAACCAGTCGCTTCGTGGACGACGG
Source organism: Apoderus coryli (assembly GCA_911728435.2). NCBI lineage: Eukaryota > Metazoa > Arthropoda > Insecta > Coleoptera > Attelabidae > Apoderus > Apoderus coryli. The sequence goes on along the minus strand of OU452199.1, from coordinate 44,312,707 downwards.
GGCTAATAGAAGATGTTGGTGACTGGAAACTTGTAAGCTTTTAAATTTCTTGCACCCAAAGCTTCTTTGCTGGGTCCGAGTTATTCAATTATTGCCTTCATGACTTAAAATAATTGTTGTACATTTGGTTCATTTACTTTGACTAATTATAGGGTACCAACGTTTATTGATTGTAATTGTGAAAAGGTAAATGAGTATTATTGATTTGTTTTAATCTATTTTAGAGTTATTTTATATTCCTGACATTTTTTTTTATTTCTTTCAGAATAAACGGAAAAGGCAACAGCAGGATTCCAAAACCACAAAGAAATATAAAGAGTTTAAGTTTTAAAACAATTTTTTTTTATCATTATTTTTTGTATGTGTGTGGCATTTGTTTAGAAATTAATTTGTATAGTTGATTACAAGAAATTTGATTTAAATATATGTGATTCAATTCAGTTCCATGTCTATAAATTATCATACTTCTCTTCATTAGGTATTTATTTCGTGCATTGACATCAAAATTTTTGATGATTTTGGAAACTGGCAATAAAAAAGATTTAAGTAAGTTTTCTTTATTTGGGTTATAATTCGATTGTAGTTTTTTATTTTTTTTTATTTTAATGTTTTGAATTTATGTTCCTGTTTTAATGTGTTTTGTTTTTTTTTTCTTTTATGTAATTTTCAATTAATTGTTTTTGATAATATTTGAAATGTATGCGTTCCTTCTTGATATACATATAATTTGTATTTTGCAGCACTCTGAGGATGATCTAATATAGATCGAAACGTAAGTGATATTTAAAACTGAGTTTTATTGTTTACGACCTACAACCCAAATAAAGAAAACTTACTTAAATATTTAACAGAAGGTCAAAAAAACTTAGCAAAATAAAAAAGATTGCCTAATATATACGAGCGAACTACATAAACAAATAAAATTAAAAAGCGCAAAAAAAGAAGTAGCAGCACTGTTTATCTGAGGTGTAGCTTACAAAAGTTTCCTTGTGCTTAACCCCAAAAGCTATTGATTTTTATAGTAGTACATATGTTTACCCGTCAGATGGCACCATATATATGGTATTATATGACTAGTGCAATATAAGTATATATTGAACGGTGGATATTTTTGATGTTACCGTTACCCTGGTTTCTCTTCAGTGCGAATAAATCTTTCGCCTTTTACTAAAGATTTCCGTGGAGAGGAACAAGGAACAACATAAATGGGTGTTTGAGGAATTTATTGAAGGCTCAGTATCCTGCTGAGCCGATTGAAATAATTTAACTTAAAAGTCACTGCGGACAAGATTAGGGATGGCAAAATAAATAAATATATCGATATATTGAATCAAATGATATATCGAAACTATATATCGATATACTCGATATATCGAATGAAAAATATCGATATATTATATATATCGATATATTTGCTATATTTTTATGTTAGAGTGGATTGTAGTTGTAAATAAACCTGAAATTTTAAAGATTCAAATAATGAAATAAAATAGTATTCATTAAAATTTATTTGCCTGAAAATACATATGCAAACGTAAGAATATTTGTTAGAAATAATTACATTAGGTTAGGTCAATTAATTCAAAATTTTCTGGAACACAATTTAGAAATAATAATTTTGATAATCTATTTCCTGTTAGACGATTTCGATTTTTTGTTGTGTGCGTCGACTGCTACGGCAACACAACAAGGACCTTTAAGTTTTAAACCTGTGTATGTAAGCTGCTTTCTTTCGCTACTGATTTCAGGATCCAAACGCGTTTGGATTCACATGTTCTTTCGCTAAAAACGCATTTTCTGATTCATCCCCACTTTAGCGCCTATCACGATCCGAATAGGTAATCCCCTTGCCTCTTTTAGGTAACTTATCGAGCCTTCAGAAATCCAACAAATCCTGATTAATAAATCCGGATCAATAAAACTAGTGAAAGAAAGCAGCTGTAGCATATACATTTATTTTGATAATGTACCGATATATCGTGTTGTATATATCGATATTTGTTTCGATATATCGAAAGAAATATATCGATTAAAATATATCGATATTTTTAATATATCGATATATCGTTGCCATCCCTAGACAAGATACATTTTAATTATTTTATTTGTCGAAAGAAGGTCGATAGAAATTATGGTAAATAATTACTGTTTGATCCTCCATGTAGGGATGCTAAAAAAATAAAAAGTATCGATACCAATACCGATACTTGTCTAAAAAGTATCGATACTCTTAGGTATCGGTATCGAAACTGTAGACAACACTTTTAACAATAAAACTGTTGAATGTATGTTAGATTTTGTGTTACATAACATAGGACAGTGGTCGCCAACCTTCTGAATAATATTGTTCACAAAAAAAAAAAAATGGTGGTGGCAGTATAATGTACAATAATTATTTTCGATACCCATACTGCTACGAAAGTATCGATACCAACTTGGTATCGTTCTAAAAATACTCGAGCAAAAGTATCGATACTCTCAAAGTGTCGTTAGCATCTCTACGTGTACGTGAAATTTGACAATGATCAGTGACCGCTTTTTCAGTCTTTAAAGTTAAAATCGCGATTTTCGAAGTTAAAAATTTCTTATGATTTTGGAATCTGACAAAAAAAAATAAAAAAAGATTGCCTAATCCAGTTGTCGCCAACCTTCTGAATGTATTGAGCACCTTCGGTAATTGTGGAATGTACAGTGAGCTACTTTTTTTTTTTGAATGTACAGTGTTTTTGAGGCCTTGGTCTGGTATAGGACGCTATCATACAGCACTGTGTTTATCTGAGGTGTAGCTTACAACAGATTCCTTGTGCTCAACCCCAAATGCAAAATTATTGATTATTATAGTAGGTAGTCCATATGTTTACCCGTGAGATGGCACCATATATATGGTATTACATGACTAGTGCAATATAAATATATATTGACCCGTGCATTTCCTAAACTTTACCCTGGTTTCTCTTCAGAGCGAATAAATCTTTCGCCTTTTACTAAAGATTTCCGTGGAGAGGAACAACATAAATGGGTGTTTGAGGAATTTATTGAAGGCTCAGCTACATGGCTGGGCCGATTAAACTAAATTAAACATAATAGATTTATTTGGGTTCGTACAGAACTGTTCTAGAACTGTCAGGAGTATGTGCAGTTCAAATTTACATGTTCCGAGTTTTCTTGAACTGATTTAGAACGGTTCTAGAACCAGCAGTTTGCTGTTCGGGTTTGAAATAAAGAAGTCCGAGAACGGTTCTAGAACTGTCAGAACCGATCCCTGCTGTTGGGCAAGAACTGATCTCTGACTGTTTTTGGATTATTTGCTACACATGCGCATATTTATTGTTTGTACATTAAAGTTAGGTTAGGTTATATTATTTATGTATGGTATAGATGAAGATGAAGCGTTCGGGTTTTTCACAATTTTGAACAGTAATAGAACGGTTCGAGAATTTTATCCAAGGCGCAACCAGTTCAACGCAGTTCTCAAACAGTCCGAGAACTGTCCTAGAACGGTTCTAATTATCAAACCCGAATAAAGCTAATGTTGTTTGTTCGCTAATTACCAATTAATTACGTAGCCACTAGTAGATGATGCGTGTGCGTGAAATTTGACAACGATCAATGACCGCTTTTTCAGTCTTTAAACTTAAAATCGCGTTTTCGAATTTAACAATTTCTTACGATTTTGGAATCTGACAAAAAAATAAAAAAAGATTGCCTAATCTATACGAGCGAACACTAAACAAATAAAATTAAAAAGCGAAAAAAATGTAGCACCACTGTGTTTATCTGAGGTGTAGCTTACAACAGATTCCTTGTGCTCAGCCCCAAAAGCAAAATTATTGATTTTTATAGTAGGTAGTCCATATGTTTACCCGTGAGATGGCACCATATATATGCTATTACATGACTAGTGCAATATAAATATATATTGAATCTGGCATTTCGCAAACTTTACCCTGGTTTCTCTTCAGAGCGAATAAATCTTTCGCCTTTTACTAAAGATTTCCGTGGAGAGGAACAACATAAATGGGTGTTTGAGAAATTTATTGAAGGCTCGGCTATTTTGCTGGGCCGATTGAACCAATTTTAACATAATTCTATGAATAGAATCGGAAAATGATTCAATTCAGGCAAACATTCTTCAATATGCATCATTGCGCTCTGTTGCAAATTGTTTGAAATGACCAGCACTGATAGAAGATGTTGGTGATTGGAACCTTCAAACCTTGCAGCATTGAGGTGGGGGGGAGACGCTCTAACGTGGTCAAAAGCGGGTGCAGGTACGCCATATTGGTACACGACCTCTGTCATTTGTCGTGCTTTCAAGTTGATGTGTTATTTACGAGTATTTTACAAGTTTACTTAAGTTTTTCGTGTTTTTTAAGACGGTTATTGGACAATATACTATAATGGTGTCCTGTGCAGTAGTAGAAGTGAAATCGACAAGAAAATATTAGGAATAACGTTTCATAGGTATGTACCAAATATTGTAAACATTGTACATGGCCGTATTTAGGGTTTTTTTAGGCGAACTTATTAAAACACATTATAGGAGTCTGGTAGCATTCTCCTTCTGCACTGAACAATTGACACGTGCATTGTAGTTTATTATATTATTCTATTACTTGATTTCTACTCTCTACTTCTTCATCACTTTCTACCAAAAAGACCCCTAAATGTGTGTTAAAAACATATTCTTGTTTTTAGATTTCCTAAAGATCCTGCTCGTAGACATATCTGGACAGAATATGTGTCTCGAATTAATTGGATGCCAACGAGAAATGTACACAAATATAACTTATCCAGATCATGATTATCTTCCTGGACCATTTTATGAATTTTCGAAATTCATTATTGTTTATATTGCTGGATTTGTTGTTTTTAGTTTAAAGAAGCAAATTATTTGCAGAGAATGTCGAGATGCATTAATAAGTGTTATTCTTTTATTAAAATGAAGGCAAAAAAGGATTTACAAATTCCTTCAAAAGATGTTTGAGACGTTTGCTTCCAATCCGAAAAGATCATAAAAAATCGTGTAGTAGCTACTAATGAAAAGTTGTCCGCAGAATTCATAATAAACCTTGTTTTAAAGGAATTTGTAAATAGTAATATTTTTCATAATTTAGTTGTGCACGGTTTTGATCAATCAGTGTTTGATAACCATATACATTTACTGATCAAATCTATTGCGACTAAATATGTAAATACCAGGATGTATTATATAAGTAAAAATAAAGTGGATAAGCATACGGCAATATTAAAATAAAATTATTTTGTTTAAGGGGTATTAATATATAATTTATAAAGTACTAACGTCTTTTATTCCTGGATTTAGGTATCAAATATCAATAATTACCTATATTTCAATATTTTGTACACTGCTTAACATTTCAAAATAAAGTATAAACCCAAGCTGCAAATTAAAAGCAAAAACGTCAACAAAAATAGTTAATGCGGCTCTGGAGAATCCGCCATATTGGTATACGATTACGCCCCACCCAATGCACCCGTTTGTGTACAATGTAAAATAATGCTTATAGCGACTCCTTATATCTCAATGCTTTCGTGGCAAAAATCCGTACTGCTGATCAATGATAGCACTGCCTAGGAGAGGTTGAAGATAATTTATTATAAGTTTCTCGAATACCTTGGGAATAATGCTGATTATACTGATAGGTCTATAATTCTTAATATTATGCCTGTCTCCAGACTTGTGTATAGAAAAAATAAAAAAATAGTATTTTGAAATACAAGAAAGCAACTGTTAGAATATAATTTTGGCAACGCCGCAATCTACCGAAAAAGAAAGGTTGGGCAACACTGTTAGAGAGGGAGACGAGAGCCGATCGAGTCGCAAGACGCAACAATTATTGTCGTTAAAATATAATAATTATATCTGAGATTATTAAAGTAATCAATGTTCTTTTGAGTAGAAATCGAAGGAGTTTGTGTGTTAAAGTGTTCCAAACTGTTAATTTGTTCTTATTTAATATATTCGTTAATAGTTAAACATTTCGTTACGTGTTTGAACTGAGACCTCATCCTGACCAAGTTAGTGAAGAAAAAGCTAACACAACATTCAATGGTAAATAATTGCTGATTTTGTTGGATCAGTTGCAGATCCTATTCTATAAAATTTGCTAATGTTCTGGGGCGGCACTGCTGTCTATTTTATTTCCCTTAGTCGCTTTATCCTCAGATTTTATTATAATCAAATTAAATTCAATCGTTGTGATACATGCGCCATATTATTATCCTTATATACGTAAATGTAGACAGGACAAATTTTACTTCTATGGTAATTTCGGCGAAATACCGGAAATAGTTTGGCCTCTATCCAAAAATCCTCACAGCACACACAATAATAGCTATTCTTTTTGCTAAAAACTTCTGCAGCGATTCCGAAACTCCGTCGACTCTGTGTGCACGATTTCATTTTGTACATGCATATTACAATGCAATATATTTCAGCCATAAAGTTCTCTTTTAAGAGCTTAGAATCTGATGCTTATTGTACGATTTTCTTATTGCCATGCTATCAGCAAAACCGGTTTTATACTCTCATATTACGACTATGTTCCTACTTATGTTTTAGCTGCATTGTTGGGTTTTGTTTAATTTTTATATTAATTTGGACTTGTCGTTAGACGAATGCGGAGATGCAGAACATATTTAATCTGAGTGAATTTTATTATCATTCCTTGCAACTACGTATTTGTTCTGGTATTTTAATAAAAACGCATTGTTTATTAGAATATGATGCTATTTTTCTATGGACGATCTAACCCGGATACATGGAATAGACCGACCACTGTTTCGTGTTATTAAATAAAACCTGAACTCACTACTTGTTTTTGTCACTTGTTGGTAGTAAATTACAGTCCTGAACCTATCGGCGCACAGTGGGGTATTTGAGCAATCTGGCCGGCCATAAATCGATTTCGTAAACTTTTTCGCCGGTAGAAAATACGTGTATTTTATAAGCAGAGATAGTTTACGCATATAATAAACTCATTCCCCACCTTATAGCACACTGTTCACAATCGTACGATCAGTGGAAATTCGGCTATCCTTGAGCAGACATATTAATTTCCGCCTAGTTAGCAGATGTGTAGTTAAAGAGTGTTGTGATTTGTATTGTTTATTTAGACTTATAAAATAATAAATTATGGATTGTGGAGAACCAGGTAAGTGTGTTTAGTTTTCACAAATCTTTGTTATATAATGCATTTTAGTAATTTTAAAATTAGCTTTTTCTATTGATAGTTTGTATTCATGCTTTTTTTTCAATCTAGTTTTACTTTGTAGGAACAAAGTTGTACTTCCGGATATTTCCCGGAATCGATATCAGTTTGTTTTGAAAGTTTAGGCTTTGTTCTACAAAAAATGTAATTTTTTTTTGCGAAAAAATGCGATTTTGTAAATTATTGCTATTTAAAGCAAATAACTACATGTAAAATCGATAAAATAACTACTGGTATTAATTATTTCCTTTTTCCGTTCTTAATTGTTGTTTTTTTTTTTCAGGGCCGTGAAATGTACGAGTACTGACTAGAAAATATTTATTTTCTATTATGCAGCGACAAAATTTGAATACCATGAACGAAAAGTTGGAATTTCTAGAAAACCATCTTCTCGAATCGGAAGATTTTTCAACGGAGCAAATTAGTACACTAAAGCACGATTTGTCACATTTTAAGTCAGAAGTAAAGAGCAGGTGGTCTAAAGCGTTAAGAGTTAAGAAGAATACTTCTTAAAGAAAAATAACGAATGGCTCCAAGGAACATTTCATATTCCAAAGGTTGTAAAGAGACCCGGTCGACCCGCAAAGTTGTTTGAGGCATCAAGTGAGAGGACTAAAAGAAGAAAAACCGAAGGGCTTCGCAAAACAACTAACTTAGAGGTGCTCACTTACGCGACGTAGACTAAGCTAGTAGAAAGTGGCAAAAGAGATGCTTCCTTAGAAGAAATTACAAGTACCCCAAAACGAGCAACAAAATATAAGAAAGCTTTTTCTTTTATTCAGTTAGAAAGTGTCAGCTCTCAATTGTCGCCGAATCAGGCTATTGCCATTTTTGTTGAAGCAGGACTTTCCAGGAGGCAGTACGAAATAATAAGAAGCACTCAGAAAAAGTTATTTCCTTGTTATAGTCTTCTACAAAAAGCTAAACTAGAGTGCTACCCTGATAAGGCAGCATACTTAGTAACCGAAACTTGTGCTGAAGTAAAACTGCAAAGCTTAATGGACCATACCGCTACTCCATTATTGACCGATTTAGAAGAAGTTTTAAAACTGCATACCGAAAGAAGCGATACGTTTGTTTTGATGTGCAAGTGGGGTTGTGATGGAGCACAACAAGTTCAATTCAAACAAAGATTTGGTAACGATGCTGTTTCTGACGCCAACTTATTTCAAAGTTCTTTTGTACCCCTTCAGCTAAAAAACTCCAAAAGCAATGAGGTTATATGGCAGAATCCTACTCCGTCATCTCCCCGTTATTGCCGCCCCATACGAATTAGGTTTGTTAAAGAAACCACAGATATAACAATGCAAGAAATAGATTACGTGAAAGCTGCCATAAATAATTTACAACAGACAAAAGTCACGATAGATAATAACTGTTACAGTGTTGACTATACTATGATGTTCACCATGGTTGATGGAAAAGTCTGCAATGCTGCCATAAATACAACATCAACAATGAGATGCTATATCTGTGGTTTAACATCCAAAGATTTTAATAATTTAAACGTAAAAAGAGACGCTAATCCACAGGCACTAAACTTCGGACTGTCTATTTTACATGCGCGAAACCGATTTTTTGAAACAATTTTACATTTATCCTACAAGTTACATATAAAAACGTGGCAGCTGAGGATAGACACAGAAAAAGCTGCAGTGAAGCAAAGAAAAATACAAATACAGGATGATTTTCGACGAAAACTGGGCTTAATAGTAGATGTACCTAAACCTGGATTTGGTAACACAAACGATGGCAATACCAGCCGAAGATTTTTTGAGAACCACGAATTGTCGGCAGAAATTACTGGGATTGACAAGCACTTTATATACAGAATAAAAATAATAATAATAATAATAAGAAACACTAACTTTGTTACTTTCGGCTTCACCTAATGTGAAAACAGAGTCGCAGTCGGAATTATCAACAGATGATGAAGAAGAGACTGTTGATTCAGACGAGGAAGGATGGGATTCATTCAGTTAAAACATTTTTTTATTAGAATTTTTTTATAATATGTTTGTAAAATTAATAATAAAGTTACCCAAATGTAGATTACTAGTGCACACACTGTACATACGTGTGTATTTTTTTGGTTTTACTATAAATTATGCTTACGAATATCCTAAATTTACTCAATTCTTCCTGAAGTATAACTTATTTATTTTATATATTTTTGGCCGCCCAGATTGCTCAAATACCCCCCTGTGCGGCGCTTCATTAATGTAGTTTAAGAGGCAAACCTCCAATAATTTTAGACCTAGTTTTGTGTAATTTTGACTGTTCTGTCGAGGCCAGAGCTGCTTTAGTTGGTGAGGACGGTTACCATCCCACATTACATATATCTTTTTATTGCCCGTCTCAAAAAAAAATTCTTCCCAAATTTAAAAGCCAAAAAATTTCATTTTGCTAAGGCCAACTATCCACTTTTATATGAATTCATTTCTATACAAGACTGGTCCTTTTTCAACCAATTTCTTGACGTGAATGTTGCCGTGGTTGAGTTCCAGAATAGATTGACAGCTATTTTGGATATCACTGTTCCAATTTTTAAAAAACGATCAAAAAAATATTCCTATCCCTGTTGGTATTACTTGGATCTCATAAGGGATATTAAAGAGAAACATAAATGCCTATGCAGGTGGAAGACCTCTGGAGCACCGCACTACTTGTCTAAGTTCAGGTTATGCAGATCAAGGATAAAGATAGAAATCGAGTAAGCATACAGAATATATATAAATCGCATTCAACACTCAATAAGAGGCGATCCGGCACACTTTGGAGGTTTGTTGAGAATAAAAAACAAAGGTCACGTATTCCTGGTGTTATGTCTGACGAGCAGAGCACTGAAATATCAGATCCAATAAATATCGTTTCCGGATTTGCCAATTATTTTCGTAGTGTATATGTTCATTCGATAAATCAGGAGTTTACTGAGACTTTTAACAGTGATGATCTGGTAGATGTGGGGAGCTTGGATATGGAGGATATTCTGAGTGCTCTGCAAAATCTAAAACCTAAGATGACTGCAGGTTTAGATAACCTACCCGCGATGGTGGTTAAAGATTGTGCTTATGCATTTGTGGAACCATTGTACTACATTTTTAATTTATCCCTGCGGTCCAACTTGTTTCCTGACTACTGGAACTATCGGCCTATTTCAATTCTTCCTAATTTCGCAAAGGTTGTTGAAATTGCTCTGCACAATAAGTTATTTGGGCTAGTTTACCAGCAACATGGGTTCATTAAGGGTCGTTCTATGGTGACCAATCTAACCACTTTCCTGCAGGATGTAATTCCGGCTGTTGATCGAGGTTTGCAAGTCGACGCAATCTATACTGACTTTTCCAAGGCGTTCGATAAGATTGATCATTCCCTGATTCAACAGAAGATGTGCGATATTGGCTTCAGCAGGGATCTGATCTTTTTTTCAGTCCTATCTGGGAGCAAGGCAACAATTTGTTGAATACAATGGATTCAGTTCAAGTTCATTCACAGCCTCAAGTGGAACTCCACAGGGCAGTACGTTGGCTCCTCTTCTCTTTGCAATATTCGTAAACGATATTGGCTCTGGTTTCAATAGCAATTATTTGTTGTTTGCGGATGATTTAAAATTGTATCGCACTGTTGTTTGTGAGAACGATTGCGCACAGCTTCAAACAGATCTGTGTCTGCTCTCAGAATGGTGTGATCTAAATAGACTTTCTCTAAATCTGAACAAATGTAAGTCGGTGACATTTACAAGACGTCAAGATCCGTTTTTGCGAAACTACACCATCGATAATTCAAATTTGGAACGCTGCGCTTTAATCAAAGATCTTGGTGTATACTTGGATGGTGATTTATCTTTAAACTACCACATTGAGCAAGTTTCTGCTAATGCTTTGCGAATGTTAGGATTTATTTTTAGACAGACCAGAGAATTCAACAACATGGACTGCCTGAAAAGTCTCTATTTCGCCTTTGTTGTGTCTATTTTGGAATTCGCTACAATCATTTGGTCGCCCATCTACCGTGTTCATATACAGAGATTGGAGAGTATCCAACGTAAGTTTTTAAAATATTTTTTATATAAAATTGATGGATATTTTCCTCCTCGTGGGTGTGATTACGGCCTGTTCCTGGCAATGTTCGGATTTCGGCCGTTAGCCGAGAGACGCATCTTCGCATCTCAGATCTTTCTTTTTAAGTTGATCAACAATATGTTGGATTGTTCCTTATGTGACCGAAATAGTTTTTACATAATCGAAAAAGTCCTGTTTAATTTTTATTGGGCCACGCTGTAGGTAACAAAATTAAACTAGGCATTAATTTACGACATGTTTACAAAAAGGCATGTTATTTATGTTAAAGTAATGCCAGAAAATCCATTAAAGCTCTAAATGCACTCAAGTGAAGCGCACTTTGTGTAAAAAATTGTATAAAAATAATAAACAGCAATGTGTAGACTGAGAGATAAGTAATATATCTAAATATATTATTTCAACTTGTTTATTAGAGCAAAGAAAATTATAATAAATATACGAGAATGTGTAAGTGTAATGCCTCCAACATCTGGTAGTGCTCCATATCCCATCATCCAATTTGTAAATTTTATTATACAACGAAATAAAAGGTTACTACATGTGCAGTCGATCTAAATCACTCGTTATTTCAAGTAGGATGTGTGAACATTTAGTTTATTTTATACAAATGCATAAGATGAAATTTTATCTAAATTTATTTTCCAAACTTTTTATTTTCAGTGGCTGCTGGTGAGATATTCAAGAGAGTGTTCTGCAATCAAATATGCATTCAAAAAAGAATTATTGGTGTAATGTTTACTCGTTAGATGGCACCATTTATATGGTATTCTATGACTAATGCAATATAAATATATATTGAATGGTGGATTTTTTTAACGTTACCCTGGTTTCTCTTCAAAGCGAATAAATCTTTCGCCTTTTACTAAAGATTTCCGTGGAGAGGAACAACATAAATGGGTGTTTGAGGAATTTATTGAAGGCTCAGTATCTTGCTGAGCCGATTGAAATAATTTAACTTAAAAGTCACTGCGGACAATATACATTTTAATTATTTTATTTGACGAAAGAAGGTCGATAGAAATATGGTAAATAATTATTAGATTCACCAAACCACTTTTTTATTCTCGACACGTGTTTCGCTAAAAATGTTTACCATCCTCAAGAAAAATAAAAACTCATTACATAATATAGGTAGGTACTCATACATTGTTTTAATTGGAACTAATGTATTATACTCGTAATACTAAACAGCAACTAATGAAAATATAGGTAGAAAATGCTCAAAACTAAACGAACAATTAAAACAAGGATAGTTTTTGAAATTATAAAAACAAAATAAAAATGTACTAAAATTCAATAATAGCACATTTTGTTATTAAATTGTCTTAGAACGTTATATGGCCCTAGCGCCTTAGGGGGATATTTTCGGATGTGGGTTCTCATACAAAAATGTCTTTTTTATGGCACTGGTTAAGATATACATCCTCAGTGGCGGCTAGTAAGATATTCATGAGAGCGTCCTGTAATAAAAATATGCATGTAAAAAAGAATTATTATAGCTGTAGTGTTTACTCGTTAGATGGCACCATTTATATGGTATTCTATGACTAATGCAATATAAATATATATTCAACGGTGGATATTTTTGATGTTACCCTGGTTTCTCTTCAGAGCGAATAAATCTTTCGCCTTTTACTAAAGATTTCCGTGGAGAGGAACAACATAAATGGGTGTTTGAGGAATTTATTGAAGGCACAGCTGTATTGCTGTGCCGATTGAACTAATTTAAACATAATATTCTTGGCTCGCTAATATACGGGGCCAATGGTAGATTTTGCATACCCATGAATGTGTCAAAACTTGGTTTCACAAATAGTATTTTTCGAAGAATTGAGCGTTTTTGGCACGAAACGAGACCTAAATCGTCTTAAAACTGTTTGGACCGATCCAAACAAAATATTAACAATGTCAATAAGGCTTCTAATTATTGTTCATTTTGAAGTACCTCTTTCAACATTTCATACCAGGCAAATACTCTTGATCTAAATTTTAAATTTTGAAGCAACTTTGGGTTGGGCACCCGGTATAGTTTTTTTTCACTTTCTACAAAATGCACATTTCAAAAAGCATTGCAACAGTTGTGCAACTCTATCCGGCTATTTTCAGAACTCGTATCCAGCAGATGTCTTTCGACAAACGATTTCACGCGGATGACGATGATGATATTCATAAGCACGCGTCGTTTGGCATTTAGAATGTGTTTTTGCCCAATCGCTGCTCAATAGGAAAAAAATAGTGGCAGCATCAGCAGACCTTACACAATCTGGCTCTCTCTATATACGGGAAGCGGCCATCCACACCCGTCGAGAGAAACCCAAATAACAGACAGACGGCGTGTGTATTGGCAAAATCTGTATACAAAAAGCAATAAAGGCAAAAATATGTAGCAGAAGATGATATGAGATGAAATGATAACGGATGGCAGACAATAAATTGCACCAGATATCTCCCGTATATGGTGATATATTTTATTGTTTTATTCCTTTCTATTATACTTTTTGTTATGGTGAGAGATGGTTATTGCTAGGGATGAGTAATTTTAGATCCCACAGTAAATGCTTTGATCTCACGATACTTGCTGAAATAAAATGTCCCAAGCTCCGTCTTCAGTATATTTTACTAGAAATGAAAGTGCTTGATCTAAAATTAAGTCAATTTCCGGCAACTGTGTCTGGGTCTATTCATTACTTCCTACAATTTGATCGACATCATCCTCCTCTAGATGCTGACTATATTATCAATGAGGCAGGAAACACTATGAGAACAAATAGTTGTAAACCATTTTTTAATTTTAAGAAAGCTGATTTCCCTGCAATGCTTGAGTTGGACTTTTCTAGTCTTGCCAACTGTAGGGATGCTGACCTCGCCTGTGATTTGTTTTATGAAAAGTTGAACACTGTTTTTAATGCATCGGTGCCGATTTCATATGCAAAAATTTCTAAGTATGCTCCATGGTTTTCGGGTGATATTGTTCGCAGCATCAAATTGAAGTCTAAACTATGGAAAAAATATAAAACATCCGGGGATCCTCAATTTTTTAATGATTTTGGAGTTCTGCGTCACAATATAAAAACTGAGGTGAGTTCCTCTTACAGGGTGTACTTGCGTGATGCTGAGCTTAGATTGAGTAGTGATCCTAACAAGTTTTGGTCTTTTGTCAATTCCAGAAGCAAATCTGGGCGATTGCCTGGTATTATGACTTACAATGGTAATAATATTGAACTTGTCAATAAATTTGTGGAATTTTTCAACACATCATACGTTGAATCTCAGTAATTTGATATTGATCAGGGATTGTTTGATGTTATGAATGTGTCTCATTTACCAGATCGCGTGATTACTGAGACGGAGGTCTATGGAGCTTTGAGAAGGTTAAAAGCTAAATTTATATCGGGTCCTGATGGTATACCATCTTTTGTAATTAGGGATTGTGCCACTGTGTTTGCTAAACTATTGTGTACAATATTCAATGTTGCTTTGCGATCGTGTACTTTCCCCTCTGATTGGAAATCTTCCAGAGTAACGCCGGTTCATAAGAAGGGAGATCAACAGGATATTTCAAATTATAGACCAATTTCCATACAGTCGTGTTTTTCTAAAGTTTTTGAGTTTGTGCTCCATGATATTATTATGAGCCATGTTTGGCGTCAGATTTCATCGGTACAACATGGCTTTTTTCGCGGTCGTTCTACCTCAACTAATTTATTGGTTTTAACACAGTTTTTAACTGAGCGACTTCATAACGGGGGTCAGGTAGATGTAATCTACACTGATTTTTCTAAAGCCTTTGATAAACTTGATCATGGTATTGCGTAAACTGTGTCGTTATGGATTATCTTATAATTTACTGCTGCTTTTGAAGTCGTTTCTAAAGTATAGATTTCAGTATGTGGAAAGTCGAGGATTTCGTTCCGCAAATTTTAAAGTGTCATCTGGTATTCCCCAGGGCTCTGTCCTTGGACCATTGTTGTTCCTGTGTTTTATCGATGATATTTCTAGTAGCTTGACAAATAGTTCGTTATTATATGCTGACGACTTCAAAGTATATTCTGTCATTAATAGTACTGAAGATTGTTCTCATCTTCAGGACGATTTAAGTGTTATATATGAGTGGTGTGTCCGTAATAATCTTTATCTGAATATTGCTAAATGTTTTAGTGTTTCCTATACACGGAAAATAAACCCTGTCAAATTTTCATAATGTATAAATTATAGTCCATTAACAACTTGTGATGAGTTTAAAGATTTAGGTGTTTGGTTTGATGGTAAACTGAGCTTTACTAATCATTACAATAATATAGTTTCAGCATCCTATAGATGTCTGGGTTTTATTGTGCGCAATTCGAAAGAGTTTGTGACACCTCAAACACTCATTGTTCTTTTCAACGCATTTGTCAGATCTAAACTGGAATATGCATCTGTAGTATGGAATCCTATGTATGCCATACATATAACTAGTATTGAACGAATGCAGCGTCGTTTTGCCAAGTTGCTGTGGTTTCGGGTTGATGGGGTTTATCCATCCATTGGGTTTCCTCATGATATTCTGCTAAAGCGTTTTAATCTAGTATCATTAAATACTCGGAGAGAATATTCCGCTCTAGTATTGCTCTTTAAGATTATTAATGGACTTCTTGACTGTCCAGAGTTTTTAAGCCAGATTCCTTTTTGTGTCCCAAATCTACGTACACGTAATAACGGAATCGTATTTTACTTTCCGGCCCCGTGTGCGTTACCCTTTATATTTTATGTGCATACTTGTAACTCTGTGTACTCTTTGTCTTGTATAAAAAATATATTTCTTAGAATATAAATTTAGTGTTAGATATTAAGAATTTACTGTAATTTTTCCTGCCCTTTAATTGGATTATTTATCTGTCTGGGCAGTGTATCTTAAATAAATAAATAAATAAATATATTTCGACATCATTGTCTACTTTTTAAGGATACTCTTTTGCACTACTAAAACTTAAAATGCGTACACAAGCAAATGATTTAAATTAAATTATATGTAAATGTGCACAAAAGATCTTTATTCCAACAATAAAACTCCCAAGTAAATACAGTCACTGCAGTATGACGATTCATTTGAAATGCCTTCTTCTATTTAAGAAAAATAATAGAAAGCCAAAGGAAAATAAGAGGAAAAGAATGGGACGACACAAAACATAACGTTGTGTTTTATATGCAAAGAAGACGTTATTATTCATTTTCAAGAATACGCAAACCGTTCCTTGTTGCAATGCATTTTTTCCTCTTCCCTCTAGTGTATTTATATATTTATCAACTTGTGTTTTCTTCAGATGTGTGTATACGCCTGTTGTGATGCATTTCGTTTGCATATCTAGAGTCTGATGCTTTATTTGCGTCTAGAATTGAGAAAAGCGTATAAATCTTGAATTGTGCAGGATATCATACAAGGAGCTTTATAGTTATAGCATTGGCATACTGTAGAATCAGGCTCCTTCTGAGAGAGATTTAATTGTTAAATTCGAGGGTCACGGTACTGCTGCTTAAGCTTAAGGGTCATTGGGGCGTGGAAAGCCTCTACTTGTTTGAAAAACTGCTTAATGCTGCTATGACCCTTAAGCTGAAGAACAGCGTATAAAGAATTTAAACATAAATTGAATATGTGTTGAAGCAATAGTGTTGGACTTAAATGAAAGTTCAATAAATATGATTCACAAATAATCAGATGGTACAGTTATTGATTTGTAAACATAGGGGTGTTGAAAAGGGGGTTAGTTAAGAATCGATTGTGGTTTAGCGACCCTTATTTCCCATTGGCTAATCAGATTAGGAGAGACGTATGGTCGATATAGTTGGTGAACATCTGTCAACTATGCGTAATAATTATAATATAATATTAGTCGTAATGAGGTGATGATTGATAGATTTATTGGGTTATATACAGGCAGTATACAGGAAATATTTAGAGATTCAACACAGGGCTAGATGCTCAATACTGTCAGAACTTAAAACATGTAATTTAGTACCATGCGAAAGGAGTAAAAGTGGAAAATATATCGGACTGAAATTTTGTAACTTTTTTATGTAAAGTTTTTTTTTTCTATATCTAAATAAATGGTCGTTGAGCCGGAGAATGATGTTTGGGAAAAGTTGTGTAACTTGCTCATGGTTTTTCATTAATAATATAAACAAAATCTTGCCTACGTCTATGTGTACTATTTCAGATTGGATGTCCTCCACAACTTTAATGAAACGAATATTCCAATTTCATTTCATCACCCAATTTTTATCTAATCTTACATTATCGTTGCATTCTTTCTATCACATTGCATGTATAGATGGATATATATATATTGAGAGTCGGTCTTTTAATCTTGTCAATGTCTCTTCGCATTTTATGAGGGTGGATAGGATTTCGTGACTCATCCCATTTATTATTAGTAGGTACACCGAAGGAGATATTGGATATTCTGTATGTAGTCCAGTTTATCCTGAATACCAGAAACAAGATTGATAAAGGACTATCCAATCAGTATATGTCTATTTGAATTAAGTCTTATTGTTAACAATGGTAATTTTCATTTATTAGGTAGTTGATTTTTGGGGTAGATAAATTGTATAGAGTGGAATGAAGATCTTAATTATCTAGGAAACTGTTTCGGTAGAGACGACTTTATTATTAACGGTGGATTTAACTGTTTTATAATAATAATAATAATAAATGGGTTTTATTGGTAAGAAACAATAAATATACAATACAATTGAATTTTCAAAACTTAAGTATCATTAACAACAATAACAACAATAAAATTTCAAAACTTTGTGTGCAGCTACAATCTGGCGAAGTCTAGCTCACTTGGCTATTCTACTTAACCAGACCATAGACAGAATATAAAAAAAAAAGAAAACATTAACAAGCAGGCAAATCACGCTCAACACCCTTAGTTACAATGATCATTAAGTAGTAAGGAGAGATGTGTGGATTAGACAGGCAATTATACTATTGCTGACTTCTAATAAGAAAATCTTTAAAAAGTCTCCTGAAACCCCCAAAACTACTCTAACTACTCAGCTCAGTCAAATCACCAGGCAATGAGTTGTATAAGCTGATGGCGTTATACGTAAAAGATCTACGATATAAGGCAGTATGATGACGAGGTAGGGTTAATTTATTGGGATATCTAATATTCAGTTGATGAATTGAAGTTCACTTAAGAATATTAAAGAGAAAATTACCCAAATGAAATTGCCAACGGTTATCCATTTTCAACCACATTAGACTTACATAAGTATGGGATATATGATCGTACTTCCTAAGATTATTTATAAATCTAGAACATGTATTTTGAACTAGTTGAATGCGATTTTTATAAAAATAATCTAGACACTGTCTATAAATTTTGAGTATTTATCAAGGCCCGAGGAGTATTCGATAAAATAATTTTTTACTTTGTAGATATCAAATATTTGATTGTCAATCTGACGTTTAATAATTTTCAATACAAAATGTATTAGTTTTAATCAAACAAATAGGTATTATTCATTTTTATTTAAAACTACAGTTGTGAAAAGTACAATTGGTAAATGTTAAATTCGAAGAAGAGTTTGCTGAAGTTGACGGATTGTTAATTTCCACTGTTGAAGAAATTCCTCGCATGGTGTTGATTATTTCACCATGGCGTTCTTGGTTAGTATTCAAGTAAGGTTTAATTGAATTAGAACTGCTATGTCTTGTTATTTTTATTAATTGCTTCTCAGGAATTGCTGTATTTGCCAAATGGCTAACTGCAGTTGATCTGTTCGAATTATTGGATATCTTTTTACACTTAGTGTCCAAACATCTTTAGATGCAATACCAAATCTTCGCGACATTTTTAAAGCAGTTGTCAGTTTGACATTTAATTAATTTTTAATAAAAAAAACACCAAACTGAAAACACCACATGTAGGGTATTATCGCTGTAATCCAGAGGTGATTGGATGAAATTTGACACATGACTTAAAATTAAGTAATTTGATTGGTTACTATATTTAGTAAAAAATTTTCACTGGGAACACTTTCTTTGTGTTCAGCAACAGCACTGACCACCTGGAAGATGCTCTCATTTTGCTGGAGAGAAACAATAAGAAGAGTTTTCTTGAAATCATCAACAGCTGAAAATGAAAACAACGAGCATAGAAACGGTACCGAGAGATAAATTCGGACAAAAACAAACAAACTCTTTACAGACATGAAGGCAGGATTCAAAATTCAAAAGCAAAAATTAATGGGACAGATTCTCTTAAGAACTTAGAAGGCAAGACCTCAATCTGCGAAAACAGTATTTCACTGATCCATGGGAAGAGAGTGTTGAATAGGAAAAGGCGGGGGCTATTGCAACCTGCCTTGCACTGGAGTGCAGATGAAATTTACACCCAGATGAAGATCTCGATGATGTTAAAACTATTGAGACAATGGTTGATAGGTTTATGGAAGTTCCAAGAAGAGAATATTATTCTGTGCACTTCTCCTAAAGAAGCAATGACTTTGATTAAAAACTTAAAGAAGAAAAAGGTGTAGACAAACTCCTAAATATGGAAATCCCAAATTTACCAAGGATCTTGGCGGCGATGACATCGTGAAACAAATTCTGCATGGGTTGGTTTTAAAAGGCAGGACAAATTGACAAACAAAACAAACCTACCATCCTACCATATAGATCCATAACTTAGTATGAGTGTATTCGAAGTTAACAAGCATAAAATAAATATATTTCAACACGAAACGCGTGCTAACTTTATTCGAATCCATAAAAAATAAATGCAAAATAAAAAAAGTGTGTGGTGTAAAAAAAAAACTTACCCTAGATACCTATAAATCTTATCATATCCATCAATCAACCACCCTCTGTTCACTCTTGTCAATGAAACTCCCTCATCGAAAATATAAATAATGGAAAGGCGATATTATGGTTTTGTTATAAATCTGAATTGTCGACTGAATACGTCTGATGTAGGTATATTTCTGTATGTACCGAACCAACAAGATTGTACCGATTTTGTTTTGTAAGTGATGCTCTCTGCTGCTATATGGATAATTTCTTAAAAAAACTGTCTTTTCGGCCCAAAAATGGAATTAAATCGTGAACATTTTCGTGCGATTATTTTTTACAACTTTCGTTTCGTGGATTAACTTAGCAACAGTGGATGGATGAACTTAATTCAATTTTTGGCGATGAAGCTCTATCAAGGACCAGTGGGTATCGATGGTATGGTGAATTCAATCGTGTTCGTAGTTCACTCCAAGACGAAATTCGTGAAGGTCGTCCAAAATCAGTTGTTGTTCCGAAAACCATTGATGCTGTGCGCGAACTGATATTGCAAGATGTGTGACCTATCAAGAGATTGAAACAACCTTAGGTATTAGTGAGACCAGCATACATTTAATATTGCAAAAAGATTTGCTTGGAAGTGCTTCGTGCTTTTGTTGGATTTGGCTCATCTTCAAACACCCATACATTCGACTGCTGTTTACCTCGAAATGGTGAGTTCACTTTACTGTGTTTATGCATTTTAACCCAACCTATTTGTTGATTGCTGCAAGATTTTCAGGGATATAACATACCCATACATAGCCGAAAATTGTGTCGGGTGGGTCCGGAATTTTCGAATAACGACAAACGCATTTAATATGTGATTACAAAAATAAGCGCCGATTTTTTTTTATTTACAATAATGTTTAAATATCATCAGGATCAACTTGTATATCCCAGTGAATCGGCAAGAGAGCCAATGAAGTGTCTCTCATTTCCATTTTACTTCTTGATCAGGGGGGCTTTATTTGAAATCGATGCAACTTTGCGTGTACGCAAATGACGTCATTTGCGATTACAAAATGGTGCACGGCTTATTTGAAATGCACTGCGAGCGATATGAATTTGCACCACTCGCAACTTTTGCGCATGGGGGTATACCGATCGCAAGTCAACTTTCGTACACGCAATGCATGACAAGACGTCAGTTTATTTTATTTTTGACATTTCACATCAAATAAATTTAAATTTTGATAATCGCGTGGTGGATTTTTTAATAATTTGGTTAGTTTAAAAGTTCTTTTTTGAGTTATTTCAGTTGGTTTATGTTTTAAATATGAATTTTAAAAATTTAATTGATAATAATGTATTGCCTGGTCTTGAAGTGGCGGGATGTTAATTGGAATGAGTTTTTCAGTAAAAATAATAATATAAAATTATACACAATGATAATAATAAATATGTACATAATTACTACGTTGCCTGAAATTCGTGAGGGACACATTCCACTACTACGAATCATGGTACAAGTACCTCCAGTCTGCATGTGCGTTTTGTACTTGTACTTACAAAATCTAAAAGCAAGATTTCCACAAACACCCGTATTATTAAGTAAATCAATAAATAAATGCCCAACCTCTAGAGTTATATAATATGATTTCTTCTCCATTATGACATTTATTCCTACTACGGCAAGCATAGTCCACTTATCTGTTATCCTGTGTTCTCCAAGCTGTAAAATCTTCAAAAGTTCTAAAATGTAAAACAGATTGTAATATTAGCTATAACCATAACCAAAGATTAATGTACATTAATCTTTGCCATAACCAACGCTGGAACCAAAGTTTATCCAATATATAAATAAAGACTTCGCTAAAATTAAGCACAAAATATTAAATAACAAAGAATGTCTGTATATCTATAAAACAATGGTATTTCTGTTTAGAACAAACTCGACACAGTTCGAATATTAGCAATGAAAATTGCTCTTTTAAAATAAAAATACGCATACATTAGAAACAAACACACTTTTGTGCAAATACTATCAACCTGTTTGGTTCACGTAAGACCATGATCAACAAAAGCTCGCAATAATTTTACTACGTTAGATTCTGTCCACAAAAATCGACACTTCAGGCTCTTTGAAAACGATCGAACGGAATGGCGAAAGTCTTTCTCTAATCTAACGTAGTAAAATTATTGCGAGCTTTTGTTGATCATGGTCTTACGTGAACCAAACAGGTTGATAGTATTTGCACAAAAGTGTGTTTGCTTCTAATGTATGCGTATTCTTGTTTTAATAATACAAGTTGACACATGTTGACACATTTGGCATTCGAATATTGGGCCTATCTGCATGCCAAACGACATGTGACTAATTCGTCATTAAGGATAGTTTCTTAGGGATGGATTGATAGCGTCCTATACCAAACAAAAGCATAGGGGACATTTTAATATTCGTCACAATACTATTTTGTAAATTATTTTGAAATATTTATACCTACTGTAGTTGTTGTTTCTCAACTATTTTTCGCGGCTGGATTATTAAACAAAATTAAAACATAGTCAGGGGAAGGTTTCTCATTGTTCGTTGAAATATAGTTGCGATGTAATTTTCCTTCAATTAATTTTCAGTTCAATTAAATTATTGAATTTAGTAATCACCACATAATACATCAAATAATTTTCCGAAATCTCTGTATGGCACGAAGTAAGTTACCGAAAACTTTCGTGCGGTTGTACGTACACCATATAATAAGGAGGTGCTAACTTGTAAATTACATCCAGCGCGTAATCTTATATAAAGACTCAACGTTCGATTTACGTTGTTGTTTGCCAAACTACATTATAAACTTAATCTTCAGTTCACCACCGTGTAGACAATGGCTGTAGTTATTACCGTTTTTGAAGATTATTTATGGCAATGAAAGGAATCGAGATTTCATTCCATCTGCTTAAATAATTGTTATGATAAGCAATCAATTATTTTCATTTTTATTATTTTATGTGAGTCCCACTTTTCAGAAATTCATGAAAAGTGTGCTTTAACAGACCCCAAACACTCTTCAGAAGTGGTCAGACGATTCGGCAAGGTTTTCCACAGTCCGTTCACGATCTGAAAGTTTTTGTCTTAACTCCAATTTGCGCTTTTCGCGAAGAAGATCCAGAGACAACAGAGCAGGTGCTCTGTGATTGTAGGGCAGTGTGCTGCAAAAGGTGGACACAGAGATACCATCAAATTCATGAAAAGTTTGGTCCTTCGAACTGCGCTTTAACAGGCCCCAAACACTCTTCAGATGATTCGGCAAGGTTTTCCACAGTCAATCCACGATCTGACAGTTTTCTTCTTAATTCCAATCTGCGCTCTTCGCGAAGAAGCGACAGTGACAACGAAACACGTGCCTGTATGGCACTGCGCTGCAAAAGGCAAACACAGAGACACCATCAAATTCATAAAAAGTTCGGCAAGGTTTTCCACGATCTGACAGTTTTCTTCTTAACTCCAATCTGCGGTGTTCCCGAAGAAGCAGAGGAGAGACTGCAAAACACGTGCTGATGGCACTGTTTTGCAAAAGACTGAAATGACTTCATGAGAAATGGGCTACTTAATATTTTAACTGTTTTATTAATATCAGTTGTTTTTCATAACTATTCCAAGCTGGATTGATTCATGTAAAAAGTTTGTGCAATTATCTGGTTTCGCTCCAATAACCTCAAATACAGCTATCCATATGAAGCTATATGAGATAATATTGTTACATCATAGGATATAGGGTTTGTAAAGCCAGATGAATGAGGCACTTAATAGGCTTTCATTTTTTTAATTAAAACAAACTATATTAGAGCATGGGTAGAGGTTGTTTAACATGTGTAATCCCTTTGAACATATTATAGAAATCCATACGTAACATTTTCTAATTAATGTATCGTAGTGAAATATACATTGCTTCCATTTTCAAAAACATGCCACCTAGAATATCTCTTCATCTGAAGTAAACGCAAAAAATAAACAGGAACTACAGAATTGAATTGATTGGAGGCTTTTCACAGAAAAGACGTCTACACTGTGACACATTTCTGATTAACTCCAATTTGATCAATAATTTCGCCTTTTAATCAAACATTTACTTCAATTTAATGGACCCTTCTTGTTACAGGCGTTACTGGCATCAAAATGTGATGTATAAGAACAGTAATTGGACCAAAGGAGGGAAGATAGAGCAACGACAGAAATCGCGTGGCAATATTATTATACGTAACACAAGCTTTAATGTTTAGTATAACTGCCTCAATTCAGTTCAGTTCAGGATGTCCGGGGGGGATCTCGTTGGTTTTTAGAGGAAGAAAATTGTGGGTTTTGGTGTTCCTTTCCTAGTTGGTGTTGTGAAACTTATACGGGTCTTTCCAGTCGTTGCGTTTATCAACGAGATTTATCCATTATTGAAAAGTGTTTGGATTGTATTTATCTGTCAAATTGTTGTAAAGACTGTGTACTGAACAGTATCGAGGAAATGTGGAACAATTCATGAAATCGCAAGAAGAAATCTTGAAAAATATGGATGAAGAACGAAGACTACGTGACGCTGTGAAATAAAGAGAATAAAAACTACGTGAGGCTAGGAAAGAAGAATTAGGTAATGCGAAAAAGAAGAAAAATATTAAACGAAGCGACGAGAACAAAGTTATGTTCCGTTAATAAAGCTAATGAAGAAGAAAAGAAGACAACGCCAGACTGGGAAGGAAAAAAATAGAAACCAGGCGATGGAGGTAAAAGGAAAAAATAATGCGATAATACGGCACAAGCTTGAGGAAATTCAAACAATAAATATTTATTCTTGAAATGAAAGTCAACCGAAATTTCGTGGAGGTTGACGTTAGTTTCAAGAATAAATATGATTCTATTCCACTTCAATATGGACCACGTCTTTAAAATCAAACAATAAATGGAAGAAAAACAAGCAAGTGGACTTCCCGCCGGGCGACTGTTGCGACGATCGCTCAACGATGATGCTACCGTTGTTGTTTTATGGAAACACTGTCGTTCAAGCGACAGCTGCCGGCGATAGTCGCTTGGCCTGGCGATCGTCTCAAGCCGCCTGCTCTCAGAGCAAATATAGTCGAACTCAGCAAGAAAGTCGAAACAAGGAATCCAGAAATGACAATCAACAATAAAGCAATAAATTCAAGGACTAGAATCTAGAAAGGCTTCTTGGAGAATGTACAAGTGGCATTTGAGGCGCTAGCGACAGCAAACAACTGCAATCAGATAAATGAAATGGATGCGTTAGTAGTAGCTTCATTGGTACGAGAAGTTCCGCAAAGCTACAGTACAGCTAGAAGAACAAGGTGTCTTAATTGCCTACTCAACCACTCGCCCAGAATATGCTTTGCCATTGTTCATTGGCGAAGTAAAGGACGTTGATACCTAACAAGTATTACGAAGAGAGTAAATTATTCCACAAAAATTATCAAAGAATTGATGAAAGTGTTTTGTGGTAAGCACAATCTGGCCGCTTTGTTTGTAGGACCTGTAAAGACGCTGACCATTTTCCCACCGATCTACTAAGCCAATCGTTGTTGCAGACTAAAAGAAGCATTTTAAGTTAGATCTACCTGATCGCCAAAGAAGAGAAGCTGGCAGTTATTGGAAAAATATACGATCGGACTACAGATGCAGATTTAACAGAAACTAAATTTGTTAGTAGTGAGTATATCTCAATAAATAAATTCTGTTAATTCCTCTCCTGTCCACTAAAACCTATTTGTAGGAATTTGCATTATAGATAACCATAGTGTAACGATCTCTGTGGCTATTGCTCCTTCTCCAAGCTATTTCGAGAAACTTTACATTATTGAAGCACTTCATTTAGAGCGTTTGGTTAATAACCTCATTTAACTAAATATTGCAAGACAGACATGTTGCACAACGACGCAAACAGCCTGAAGCAGGTGAGCACCCAATAGGAATTTGTATCTCTCTATAGATAATATTGTCCTAGGGATGGTGGAGAAATTATTTCAGTGGACCCAAAACGTGTTTATTATCTTTATATTGTGCTAGTTAATACAGTGTATACTACAGGTTGTCCGTAGTACTCGCGCTTTGTATAGTAGTGTAGATTCCACAATACGCATTATACCTTATTAATTGGGTTTAAAAATTTTGAACCTCAAAATGATATATAAAAAGAAAATGCCAACTAAAAACGTTGGTATTTAAACAAGCATACCGAGTGTGAACAGACAGTCCGAAAACTGCCACTGTTACTTCCCCAAACTGGAATGGACAACGGACATTGAATCCTGAACCTGAACCGAGGTTGTACCTCTATCAGCTTGAAAAAGAAGAGGGAGGGACAAGTTTCTTCTACTCAATGACGGAGCTTCTTTCTTAGCATTGGAGAGAATCCAGTGCCGGGACGGATATTTTCAAGTTGTTAAAGGGACTCGATCGCCTCGATCCTCGACCTGGCTAGTTCCAATTGGTTAAAAATGTAGGGTTTTACTGCAAAACACAAGTAGTAGAATTATAAATATAATTTCTTATTCAAAAAATGAAAATTACAACGACCAAGCTAATTTTATTCGCATCTCTATATTCCAACAAACTCCTATGCCACATAACGTCCCCAACAGTTTTCATATTATCCATATTACCACCACCAGTTAGTCTTGTACAATTTCTCACCATATTATAACCATTTCATCCTCATCGCACACAAGTCTCACTTTCAAAAGATAATAGGTTTATTCAAATTCGCACAATTTGAATGCAAATATTCGCTGTACACACACGAGTGGATATTATTACACACCGCTGACAAAATAACACCTTGCAGGCACTCTTTGCTGCTTCCTGTATACCTATTCTGTTTTTAGATTCTTGTGTCCTCCTTTACAACGCACAAGGGAGACAACAGACAGGTTGTCCTGAAATTTCGTCAACTATAAACGAAAAAGCAGCAGTTTCCGTTTTGTTGAACCACTTTGGATATTGTTAATTGTGATTTGACCCTGCAAACTTAATCTTTCTATCAGTAAATACTGCTATGGGCATGGCCGTCGGAAGGGGGGGCAAGACGGGGCGCTTGACCCCCCCTGGAACACGTAAATACAGGAAAATATCACATACATAAGTTTAGTGGTAATGATTTAAACCGTATCCAAGATATACAGGATACTGCGATTCTATCAAGAAAGTTATTAAATGTTTTCGTGACAGTCCATATAGAACAAAATATGTCCCTAAAATCCCATTATTTTGTGACACGATGGTCCTCAAAGTACAAATCCATCAGAATATTTTCCGAAAATTACGAATAAATAAGAGGGGCTTTGGGACATTTGGCTTATTCAATAGAATTCAGCACAGAGACACGATCAAAAGCTAATCAATTATTAGCTGCAGTTTCGACTTGTAAATTCATACTCTGTCCCCACATCATTTCACATTATAGTGCTAAATTGGAACTGGTGTGCAACATACTACAAGGAAAAATAATAAATCTTCTTTCGGCAAAAAATCATATTAAAACACTTTTGTCTGCACTAAAATCACATATCTGACGCTGAAAAATATTTTAAGGAAATTTTCCAAAAATCTGTTGGTTGGTGATAAATTTGACATTCCACTAAGAATTCCTAGACTGGGATCAAATCAAATTTATAGAGCTAATTACGAAACGAAGTCTTGCGAGGAATATTACCGTGTTTCTTTGTTTATTCCATATCTAGATTCAATTATCCGCTCAATTGAGATAAGATTTTCGGAAGAAACAGAAATTGCATTTTCTTTGTGCCTGTTTCATCCAGAGTTAACTGTAACAGAAGATTATAGGAAATTAATAGAAAAAATTCCTAACATAGCCAAAGTATACGATTTAGAAAATTTAGAGACTGAGAGTGAAACATGGGATGAAATGTGGATAGAGAAAAATAAAAATGAAAATATTCAGTTAGAGTTCGCCGATTTATTGGAAAAACATTGTGAGTTTTTCCCTAGTAACAAAAAAAGCAATTGCTATTTTATCTCCAACAACGGCCACAATTATTGAAAGATCGTTTAGTACCTTAAGACGGGTGAAAACTTGGTTAAGGTCTACCATGAGTGAAGAAAGACTATCTGGATTATGTCTTCTCAGCATTCGAATATTGGACCTATCTGCATGCCAACGACATGTGGCTAATTCGTCATTAAGGATAGTTTCTTAGGGCTTGATTGATAGAGTCCTATACCAAACAAAAGCATTTTAATATTCGTCACAATACTATTTTGTAAATTAGTTTGAAATATGCATATGCAATATGTAAAGCTCTCAGTAGTACTTTAGTACTACTGAAAGCTTTGCTTTGCATATTGAGAGAGGACCCATAACTCTGTAAGTATGGTGGCTAAATATTAGCCAAACATTCCGCCACAATTGCACACGAAATCAAATTAAAACCACTATCTAACACTCGTGCAAAGTTACTCTAATATAAACCTAATATATCTTGCAATCTAATCTGATTTCACTTGCCATTTATCATTCTCGCTATACCTATCTGTATGTGTGCAACATCTAACCATAAGTATATTTATCACTTCCTTAATTGGACGACTTGAAGAATTAACTTTTTATCGTGAAATTTATAATTTTCCCTCCGAGCTATTTGTCAACCGCGAACGCTGATCCGGTTTCTCCCGTTTTTGTTTTCTCTTTTAGGATAGCATTCACGTGTGGGCGGGCGTTCATTGTAGATTCAAACAGTTTCTATGTCAATAGGAATAATTAAACGTAAAGGATTTTTAGGTAAATTTAAATTTGTTCAGCTATATCAGCATAAACGAGTATGCATTATTTCAACGCAGGGATTTTTGTTGTCAAAATAAGGAATCTAAAAATGCAATACAATACAGCATATTCAATTTGAAATAAGAAAGTTTGTATCAAGTTCCGGTATCACCGGAAGGGTCACAAAACGTAGATTGACCATATTATGATGTTGACGATGCTGTATTTGATTTGCACGTACGTAAATTCAAAATTATGCAAGATCATTTCCGGCTTGGTTCACTCCTGATATAAAATCTAATATTAAGCAAAAGGATAAAAATTTTAATAAATTCAAGAGAACTCATGATAATAGATATTATACAGAGTTTAAGAGACTCCGGAGATTGATTAAGTCTGACATTAGGATTTCTTATCGCAATTATATGCAGAATATTCAGGATACTTTAACAATTGATCCCAGGGGATTTTGATCCTATTTCCACCAGCGTACTGGGTCATCTAGGATTCCTAATGTAATGCACTATGGTGGCAGAACATGTGATCAGCCTGCGACGGTTTTGGATGCATTTAGTGAGTATTTCGAGAGTGTTTTCTTACCATCATCTGCTATGTCAGCGGACAGGACCGTGCACTTTATATTAAAGATATAGATATATATTTCTTCACCATCTTATGTTACATAACATGTATAGTACGTCATAAAAGAACAAAAATTAAACAATCCAAGTTACAGCAACAAAGAAAGGCTTACAAACAAATTAAAATAGCAACAACATAAAACAAACTAAAATCTAAAAAAATCTTACAATATCGCTTCTGAAATAGTTCTCAAAGGTATAAAAAGCTTGAGATATCAAAAATGATTTAATACATTTGGTAAATTGGACTTCACCAAGGTTCTTTATGTGAGACGGCAACTTATTATAAAATTTGTCACAATAAGAGTCAGAACCTTTCCTAGTCCTCAATGCAGTGAAATTCAGGCAATATGTCATTGCAATTTCGCGTACCATAATTATGCATATCAGAGTGTAGAGTGAAATGCGAGGCATTGGTTCGAATGTAGCCAAGACAGTTTAAGATGTACAAGGAAGGCAAAGTAAGTAGTCCATGTTCAACAAAATAATTTTTACAGCAGTCACGCCAACCGAGCCCCAACAATGTACGTAAACATCTCCTCTGTAGCTTGAAGATATTCATTGCATGGGAACTATGTCCCCAGTTCAAAATACCATACGACATACGGGAAACAAAATAACCATGATATACCGTCAACAGACTGGCGATTGAAACACTCTGCGCAAGCATTCTGATCAGATATATGACCCTGGACAGCGAGCACCCAAGTTCTCGAACATGACTCTCCCAGGTTAATTTAGGATCAAGATGAACCCCAAGGAACTTCATGCGAACATCGCTCTGAAGATCGATAGGCGCAGAACGCAATGTAAAGTTCATGCTCTGAGTTTTAGCCTAATTCAAGCTCAGTTCATTTGCCAGAAACCAATTGCCTATGTCAGTCTCAACAGCATTAACCAACTCCCCTAAAGGGTCGTTTGGTCGATATCTAATCAGACTAGTTTTGTCGTCAGCAAAGAGGATTATATTTGATTCTTCTTGAAATTTGTATAAATCATTTACGTATATTAAAAACAATAAAGGTCCCAAAACCGACCTCTGGGGCACACCCCGTCCAACCCTTCGTCTCTCCGAGTATCGTCCCCCATACAAAACATGCTGAAAACGATCGCTGAGATTGAGATAAGAGCCAACCAAGGCAACACTGTCAACATCAAAGTTATAGTAAGAGAGGTTCTGAAGAAGTATCTCGTGTGAGACACAGTCAAAAACCTTAGTGAGGTCATAAAAGGAAGCAAAGGTGTCACAGCCCCGCTCCATGCCATCCGAAACATATTCCAAAAGGTTATTAATTGCAAGAGTAGTAGATCTCTTATTACGAAAGCCATATTGACCTTGCATAAAGAGATTATTTGGTTCAAAATATTCAGTTATTTGATTTTTAATAATAGACTCAAAGATGTTAGAAAAAATTGGCAAGATCGATATTGGTCGATAGTTACTGGGATCATCAACCGATCCTTTATTTTTGTAGATTGGAATAATCCTTGCCTCCTTCAAGACCGCCGGAAATACAGCGTCACCAATGCAATGGTTTATCAACTTAGTAAGCGGCACCACTAGCAGATTCTTTAAAGTCCCAATAATCCTAACATTATGCTCATAACTCATAACAATCCGAGCTTTTTGTGTTTTTCATACCTGATAGTTTTTCACGTACTTCATTAAAGGTTACCGTTCTCAAACTAAATCCAGCAGCTCTAGTGGGAGACATATATTTCGCAAAAGTGACCGATGTGGCTGGTAGCTGTTTTATGATATCATCAGCCGCAGTTGTAAAGTAGTCATTTAAAATATGCGCAGTCAAGTTCTCAGCTGTCCCGAGATTTGGAGTTGATTCCCAATCCTTGACCAGTCTCCACACAACAGCAGGCCTATTAATAACACAATAGCATTATATCATCCGATGTGATAGCATTAACACTACCACGCATGTTAATGCTATCACATCGGATGATATAATGGCTGCTCGCCGAAAGATGAAGAATAAGATGACGGCGGGTCCCGATCTGGTACCTTCTTTTCTTGTCAGGGATTGTATTGGAGCTTTTGTGGAACCTTTGGAACTCATTTTTAACTTAATTTTGAAGAAACAAAAAAAAAACCCTGATGTATGGAAGTGGGCGAGGGTTGTTCCTGTTTTGAAATCAGGAGATAAGTGTGAGATAACCAATTATCGCCCTGTGTCTATTCTGTCGAATTTCTCTAAGATATTTGAAACAATTTTATATGCGCGTATTTACAATAATCTGTGTAACGATATCTCTGTGGTCCAACATGGATTTATGAATCATAGATCTACAATTACCAATCTTACACACATTACACAAGAGATATCGGAAACCTTGGATTGTGGTGGTCAAATGGATGTGGTATACACGGATTTTTCGAAGGCGTTTGACAGAATGGATCACGGTGTGTTGGTTAACAAGTTAAATCAATTTGAGTGGCCGCAGTCAATTTGTTTATTATAGCGGACATACATCCAATGACTATACAATGACATCAGGGGTTCCGCAGGGCTCCAATTTGGGTCCGCTGCTTTTTCTTTTATTTATCAATGACCTAGTGGAAACTATTCAGGCAGGAAAGATTTTGTTTGCTGATGATCTTAAAATTTTTAAACCTATTACAACTAGGTTGGATTGCTTGGCGTTGCAGAACGATCTTAATAACTTGTGCGACTGGTGTGACAAACAAACTATCGCTAAATATAGCAAAGTCTCTCGGAAGAAGAAATTCATTGTTAATTTATATACACTGAACGGCATTTGTTTGTCCCGATCAGACTTGGTTACTGACCTCGGAGTGATATTCGATTCGAGACTCACATTTAATGAGCACATTAAAACCAGAATTCAGGAAGGAAGTCGTATGTATGGCTTCTTAGTGCCCTTTATGTTCGCTCTAAATTAGAGTATGGATCTATCATTTGGTCCCCATTTTATTCATATCATAAGCAGTCATTAGAAAAAATACAACGTAGATTTTTGAAATATTTTGTCTGGAAGAAGGATGGCGCTTATCCAACTCGAGGATACGATCAGGGATTTCTTTTATCTCGATTTTCAATGCAGAGTCTAGAACTTCGTCGTGTTTTGTCATCTTTAAAGTTTTTGTATAATATTCTCCATAACAAGGTGGATTTTTCTTATATTCTTTCAAAACTAAACTTTAATATTCCCAGAATTTCGACTAGACATGATTGTTTGTTTAGATGTGAGCGTGCTAGGACTAATGTTCTCTTGATATCCCCACTCTATGTAATGATGTTAAATTTAATGAATTAAGTCACTGTTTTGATAGATTTTTTTGATAGTGTTAGTAAATTAGAACGTGATATGAATGTAATAAAGTTTTTTTATCTAGGAATAGTCCTGTGAAGGGATTTTGTAAATCTGTTGGACAATAAAGCTGTTATTATTATTATTATTATTATTATTATTATTATTATTATTATATTATTCCTAAAAACTAAATAACTAAACAAAATCACACATATTTCACTTGTAACTTACTGGGTACAATATATAAAATAAATAGCGATCATTACTTACAGGAAGCTTCTCCCACAACCATTACCAAGACAGATGGGAAGGAGTACTTAAAAATGCATCTACACTGTAAAAACACTCTGTTAAAATTATTTTTTATTCAGTAAAACTTTCGACGTTGTTTGTAAATTGTTTTCTCTGATGGCGTTTCATTAACAAAAGTTGTGGAGTTGGCCATTTTTGATTCCGTAAAAATTCATCTAACAAAAAACCTTCACGAGAATACATCAAACTTAAAACTCTCACTGTCAACAAACTACTGAGCCACATTTCTCATTAACAACATGCTAAATTGTTTGAGTATAGTGAATCACATGTCCGAAGGACCAGATACTAGTCGTTTGTAAAAAACCAAATCAAAGGTGATTTATGAAGTTTATTTCAATTTTAGTTGAATGATAAGGAATTTATTTTTGTGGATTGCAGGGTTGTCATCGATAAGGAACGTAACTCGACGGAATTCATTTTCAAGAACAGCCACAACGACAGCAATGAGTGCCCGAGAACAATCCACAAATTTAGTAGGAAGTAATAATATACAAAATAATTCAATAAAAGCATTAAATAGTGCGAGACTGATTGAGCAACAGTAGCAACCAAAATCGAAACCAATAGACTTACCGATAGAATCCCTGAATATCTATAATAGTAAAAGTAATAGTAGTATTAATAAATTAACGCCCGACGAGGATCCTGTGAAGGAGAGTGATTATGTGCCGACATCGTTGGATACGCCGGTTGGGTTCAATTTCGAAGATTTTCTACCGGTAAGTGAATTCAATCTTTTTTGTCTGAGTTATAAGTTGGAGATTATTACTTTTTTACATGTCCAAAAACTAATAATTATATTTATATATTTCCAATATCTGTTGATCTCCAGATACAAAGGGGACCGAAAAGTGATTTTTTTGATATCGGCCCTGTATACCGAAAACTAGATGATGTGATACCCAAAATATGATTAGGGCATCGTGCGTTTCACAAAAAAAGTAGCAACGTTTCGTGAAAACCGGATCTCGCTAACTTTCCCAATAACGGCTACCCCGCAATTACAACGAACTCTGGACAGCCAGTACTGAGTGGTGCCTGTTCGGTAATTTATTATCCTTGTTCAAAAACCAAAACAATAGAAAATGGATTGGTACAATTGTCCCAACTAGATTTCTGGGCGACATTTTGATATGGGACCGTTTAAAGAGGTTTAAAAAACGGATCACAAATTTAAAACATTTACTTTAAAATAGCCTGATGGATCGGCTGTAAGGACATTTGCAATTATCGGCCAATAGTGCGCAATAACATCTGATACAAAAATCTCACAGAACAACTAAATATTACAATAATTAATTAAAATTTTTGATAAGGCTGATGACATGTCCCAGTAATAATTAAGAACACATTTTTTGAAAATTTTGGTGGAGAGGACGTGTGTTTTCCATTGTAAATAAATGTATATTATAAACTTTTGATAAAAACAAAAACTTCATTGGAATTTTTGATTAACATTTACTAACTCCTTGTACATTATCAAGTCATGCTTTATTGGATAATGTTAAGAAAAATGGATCCTAGATAGTGTGCTATAATACACAAAATGAAAAACACTACATAAAATATTAGATTTAAGACTAACACGTGCCAAATGGATTTTTGGGTATACGCCAGAGATGTTTTCAAATTTATCGACTATCGATCCATAACTCTCATAAGACACGACCATAGTAGTATATTGTACGTGTTTCGTGTATGATTCGTTAAACACATGAAATATATGTATTTGAATTATTGATCAGTTCTCTAGATATATTTGGATTTGGTACTTACTTATAGGCTGACAGACTGCCTATTATGTATTTATGTATACAGGGTGAGTCACATATTACGGCAAGGTAGAATTCGCTACAATAGGAACACACATAACTTCGAACACTCCTCAAAAATAGCATATTTTTCTAATCTATTTCGAGCCCTATTGACACATAACCATTTGTTTTTTATAATTTGACTCTTTTTAACCCCTTTATGGGCAGCCTATGCACATTAGTATTATATTGGATATCTGTCGAGCTAAATTCTATACTTTAAATTATTGCCACTTTTTTATTATTATTCAAAGATTTTAGTCCTTATCTCAATTTTTTTTTTAAAATGGCCGCTCTAGCTGTTCTTCACTACACTTTTGTGCACGTCTTTAATATAGTCCGATCCTCTACAGGTCAACATTTTCGTGCCTCTCCTTGTACATTTGGTTTTTTTATAAACCCACAATTTTTTCTCTGGATCCCGTGCCAGCAGGGCTTTAACTGATCGATATTTGTAAGGAACCAAATTATATTTTTTAGAATCCTGTGGATAGTACCATAAGAGAAATTAGACTCCCTTACAATATCTGTTATGAAGTTCTCATCCCTGTCTTTCCTTTGGCAAAAATACCACTGTACATATTAATTCAGGGGTTTCCATTAAAAAAAAATATTTTTCGTCCAAACTCAAAAATGCGATGCGCAATTGTTTTCTCAACCCTCTATCTTACAGAGTGTCAAAACTACTACATTTTTGCTAATTTAAACGATTTTGTGTCTATCATTACTACAAAAAAGTTATCAATAGTGAACTCTTAAT
The DNA here is from genome assembly GCA_911728435.2 of Apoderus coryli. Taxonomy (NCBI): domain Eukaryota; kingdom Metazoa; phylum Arthropoda; class Insecta; order Coleoptera; family Attelabidae; genus Apoderus; species Apoderus coryli. The sequence continues at coordinate 44,277,037 of OU452199.1, read as the reverse complement.
GTGGATAACCCTGTATATGCAATTAGGAGGTACATTTGATATCCCTGGCTTTATTTGATGTATTTTGTTGGAGAATTACACAGACATATAAAATTAAATACACATTTCCATGATTTACTTAATGGTGTGTTGAAGTTAGACAGTGGCGTCTCAGAATGCTATTACTAACAACGCGTTTATTCTAACTTCGATAATACAGTTTTTCCACTGTTCAAGAAAAGCCAACGAAGAAAACGTTTGTACACACTACATACTTCAACTTCGAAGACCTCCTCTTTTGGGAATACAGCACTTATTTAAGGACTATATTTACTCCTCTAGAACTTCTATATAGGACTAAAATAGCTCATCATGGATTGTAGTAGCTTTTCTGGGACAAATACACTTCCTACTTCTAGGGTCAGAAGAGCTCTTCTAGAACTACAGTTGTTCATCGAGGATTATAATAGCTCATCATGGATTTTAGTAGCTCTTCTAGGACAAATACAGCCTACATCAGGTCCTCTAGGGTCAGAAGAGATTTTCTAGAACTACAGTTGCTCGTCTAGGACTACAATAGCTCATCATGGATTTTAGTAGCTCTTCTAGGACAAATACATTCTACATCAGCTCTTCTAGGATCAAAAGAGCTCTTCTAGAACTAAAGTTACTGCTGATCTAGGACCACAATAGCTCATCATGGATTTTAGTAGCTCTTCTAGGACAAATACAGTCTACATCAGCTCTTCTAGGGTCAAAAGAGCTCTTCTAGAACAACAGTTACTGCTGATCTAGGACAACAATAGCTCATCATGGATTTTATTAGCTCTTCTAGGACAGATACACTCTACATCAGCTCTTCTAGGGTCAAAAGAGCTCTTCTAGAACTAAAGTTACTGCTGATCTAGGACCACAATAGCTCATCATGGATTTTAGTAGCTCTTCTAGGACAAATACAGTCTACATCAGCTCTTCTAGGGTCAAAAGAGCTCTTCTAGAACTACAGTTACTGCTGATCTAGAACCACAATAGCTCATCATGGATTTTAGTAGCTCTTCTAGGACAAATACAGTCTACATCAGCTCTTCTAGGGTCAAAAGAGCTCTTCTGGAACAACAGTTACTGCTGATCTAGGACCACAATAGCTCATCATGGATTTTATTAGCTCTTCTAGGACAAATACACTCATCATCAGCTCTTCTAGGGTCAAAAGAGCTCTTCTAGAACTAAAGTTACTGCTGATCTAGGACCACAATAGCTGATCATGGATTTTAGTAGCTCTTCTAGGACAAATACAGCAAATACATCAACGCCTCTAGGGTCAGAAGAGCTTTTCTAGAACTACAGTTGCTCGTCTAGGACTAAAATAGCTCATCATTGATTTTTGTAGCTCTTCTAGGACAAATACAGCTTACATCAACGCCTCTAGAGTCAGAAGAGTTTTTCTGGAACTACAGTTGCTCGTTTAGGACTACAATAGCTCATCACGGATTTTAGTAGCTCTTCTAGAAAAAATACAGTCTATATCAACGCTTCTATAGTCAGAAGAGCTCTTCTAGAACTACAGTTGCTCGTTTAGAACTAGAATAGCTCATCATGGATTTTAGTAGCTCTTCTAGGACAAATACACTCTACATCAGCTCTTCTAGGGTCAAAAGAGCTCTTCTAGAACTAAAGTTACTGCTGATCTAGGACCACAATAGCTCATCATGGATTTTAGTAGCTCTTCTAGGACAAATACAGTCTACATCAGCTCTTCTAGGGTCAAAAGAGCTCTTCTAGAACTACAGTTACTGCTGATCTAGAACCACAATAGCTCATCATGGATTTTAGTAGCTCTTCTAGGACAAATACAGTCTACATCAGCTCTTCTAGGGTCAAAAGAGCTCTTCTAGAACTACAGTTACTGCTGATTTAGAACCACAATAGCTCATCATGGATTTTAGTAGCTCTTCTAGGACAAATACAGGCTCCATCAGCTCTTCTGGGGTCAGAAGAGCTTTTCTAGAACTATATTTGCTCGTCTAGGACCACAATAGCTCATCAAGCAGTTTAGGAGCTCTTCTAGGACAAATACAGCCTACATCAGCTCTTTTAGGGTCAGACGAGCTCTTCTTGAACTACAGTTGCTCGATTAGGACTAAAATAGTTCATCATGGATTTTAGTAGCTCTTCTACGACAAATGCAGCCTACATTAGCTCTTCTAGGGTCAGAAGAACTTTTCTAGAACTACAGTTGCTCGTCTAGCACTAAAATAGCTCATCATGGATTTTAGTAGCTCTTCTAGGACAAATACAGCTTACATCAACGCCTCTAGGGTCAAAAGAGCTCTTCTAGAACTACAGTTGCTGATTTAGGACTACAATAGCTCATCATGGATTTTAGTAGCTCTGTGGTGCACTCGGTTTGCACCCTGCATTAACCAAGATTTCACCCTATTAATCTTAGGCTTACATAAACAAACTTGGCATAACAAATCTACGTAATACAAAACAATTATTGTGTTATAATAATATAATCCAAAACACATAACAAAACAATTGTGTTTTCAATAACATAATCCAAGGCGCCACACTTGGCGCTGACCTAGACCTAGCACGTACATTGCCATATAAATACAGACACCTTTATAATTAGAAATAATTAGTTAATAAACGAAAAAGATGTAAATACCATGTATTCATTGTATATAAACATGTATCATCGAAATTATCATAAGTGTAAATTGTTGATTATTAAGAAAAATAAAACGTTGGTCCAACTATAAGTTGTTTTGATGAAGAAAGATGAACTACAATAAAGGTGGCACTACAGCTCTTCTAGGACAAATACAGCTTACATCAACGCTGCTAGGGTCAGAAGAGCTCTTCTAGAACTACAGTTGCTCGAATAGGACTACAATAGTTCATCATGGATTTTAGTAGCTCTTCTAGGTCAAATGCAGCCTACATTAGCTCTTCTAGGGTCAGAAGAGCTTTTCTAGAACTACAGTTGCTCGTCTAGGATTCCAATAGCTCATCATGGATTTTAGTATCTTTGCTAGGACAAATAAAGCCTACATCAGCTCCTCTAGGGTCAAAAGAGCTTTTCTCAAACTACAGTTGCTCGTCTAGGACCACAATAGCTCATCATGGATTTTAGTAGCTCTTCTAGGTCAAATACAGTCTACATTAGCTCTTCTAGGGCCAGAAGAGCTTTTCTAGTTGCTCGTCTAGGACTACAATATTTATAGAAACAAATTTTCAATGCAATGAGTGTAGTTCGAAGCAGGGCTGAGTAATTTTAACTCTATAATGTTTTTGTGGTTCTAACTCATACATATAGTTGCGTTGATTTTGGAAAACAGTGTATAAAAAACACTTCCAATTTTCTAATAATTACATCGCAAAAAAGTGTGAAGTTTTACAGTTAGAAACTTTCTGGACAAATATTCCAGGCAACTGGTTTTGATTTCCAGGCGCGACGTCAGACAACAGGGAGATGATGGGGAGGTAAAATAAGCTTAAACTTTTTCAGCAAACATAAAATTTTATATACGTACAATGAACTAACAAAAAAGTAAAAGTTTTTGTTTGGGATATTTTGCATTACTTATAGCTACATCCATTTTCATAGAAAATTCGCTGTTGTTGTTTCAGCGAGATAAAGTTTGCGACAGGTGGTTGAGGGACTGGGATAATTTGAGTTCTAGACAGGGAGAGATAAGTTAAAAAAATTTTTAATTTAATTCTATATCAATTAAGTTCAGTATGTTCAGAAGATGATGGGCAGTATACAATGGCCTTACTCTTCGATCTATTTAAGGCATTTGATACTGTGCATAAGACTTTTGTGATCTTCTCCAGTTGACATTTTATTGGATAACTCATTTGTTACCAGCGACATCAAGCATCCTGCACAAGTGTAAAAAACATTGTTTTTGTATTGTTCGTACATTGAGTCAATCAATCAGATCACCATTGCTCGTGATTGTTTTCTGCCTCTCTTGGCATAATATTTTTGACACCCTTTTCCATTAGTTATTAATTGAGTATGTAAATATTATATTGTTGGCCCATTCACGGGACAATTGAAAACCCATTACTTTCAAATTAATGTTGAATTGCAATGCTCATCCATTAACGCTGTGCTGAAACACACAGTGTTCTTCGTCCCTTGTAATATCAACAATTTGAAATCGATAATAATTATCGTGAATCAGCAAAATAATTATTTATTATTAAGTTTGTGTTTGGAGGTGTTAATAAAATATCAATAAGTACGAAAGCTGATGCTAAAATTTAAGTCAAGATTTTATAGAAATTACTTTAATGAAGTACGATACCGGACGACAGAACACGCAAAGCATGACTTCAGTGTTCGCATTTCTAGATCTTATAATACTTGACTTGCCTTGACATACACTATCAAAGATTTCGAAATGAAGCAAGACAATGCTCGCTAATTGTGTCTCCGTCATTCGAAACACCGACCGTCGGAATAGACGATTGAGGTCGAGAACTGCTGCAATTCGTAATCTCGCAGAGGCAGCAGCAGCTCTGGTCGAGATCTCGGATAATCTGCCTCAACAGTTGCTCGGGAATGTGGTCATAGGCATGAGCAGAAGGATGACTCTTCTCGGTTGTTATTGATGTGTTTTTGAGTTGTTATTGTTTGTTCTTCTCACTCTAATAATTGTCAGTGATTCTCTGAAACGAATCGTTGAACAATTTATTCATTTTATTTATTCATTTCGAGCTAATACATAGATAAATGTTTACACTCGTCACTATATCAATTATACAACGATATAATATACATAATAAATAAAAGCAAAAACACAAAACACACGCAAATATGTTACAATTCAGAAAATGTCAGTATTATTGATATAAACTAACCTAATCAAGAACCTGAAACGCAAAGAAAAAAAAATAAAAAAAGAAAAAATCTAAAATATAACCAAATATAAAATAATAAAACAAAACATAGATAAAATTGAACAAGCAACATATTTAAACAAACAACATTAAAATGACAAAAATCAATTTAGATTAAATCACTATTCGAAAAGTTAAAATTATAGTACTGATCCAAAGAATAAAATGAGTTACGAATAAGAAGATATTTAATCTGAACCACAAATGCCTTAGATGGGACCTCTCTCATATTTTTAGGCAAGGCATTAAAGTGCTTTGGAACATGATAATTAAGCGCATATCTTGCTTTATCAATTCTATCCCTATCTATCAGAAGGTCGTATACGTGAGTGTTCCGTTTAACAAATTTCAAATATATAGAGAAAAGGCTGAGTCAAAACCTTGCGATCACGATATCCTTCCAGAGAAGTAATTGACATGAGCGTCCCACGTTAGCTTCGGATCAAGGTAACCCCCTAGGAACCTCACCCAATGATCCTCATCAGAATCGTTATTATTACACAATGAGAACATAATTTCTTCAGTATTATTAGACTGATTAAGGCCATGCTCTTGCGCGGGCCTCATTACTCGCGGCATGTAAGCGATCAATATCCCTATCAGCTTCACCGCAGTCGTATCATCCGCAAACTGTATAAAGTCAACGCCAGTGTCACAACATACAAATTGTTCAGATCAAAGGGTGCAAATAGTCTCTCTAAATAATTGTATAAATCACTTTTACACAAATAATTAAACAAGCAATTTATTAAACAGATAGGATGTACCTCAACTTACAAATTCTGTCCAGAAATAAATAGTGAAACTAAGTGTTATTTAGCACATAAATTCTTCCGGCCACGTGCCACCATTTGTTTCTAACGCTTAAATAGCATTGGAATTTATTAAAATTAGAAATTTACAGTTTTACATTGAATGGAGCGGTAATTAATTAATTAACTACAATTCACTGCTGGAACAAATTGGCTCACTTAATTACTGGAGCCTCTATCTAAAGATAACTCATTATCGGAACAGATAGTGTTTAATTTAAACGAGAATTTTAAGCTAGAGAATGAAATTACGTCTATACCACAAATTTGAATTATACAAGGTGTCAAGTTAGAAAAAATGGTAGATAGGTAGTTGGAGATTATAAGTTTCAGTAATAATTGTCCTCATGATCTTAGGATTAATTCCACCAAGTCCACTGTAAGTTATACAGGTCAAATATCTCCTTACCGATTTCATTGAAATTTGACCTTAACATGACTATGGACTCGCTGAAAGATTTTCCCTGATAGAAGAAGTTTCGAAAGCGTTCATCGATAGCTTCACACACTAAAACGAAGTGGGGAACAGGAAGGCCACGGACACCAAGAACGGTAGTGCTGGAAGAGGATGTGCTGAAGATAGTTGAAGGAAATCCAGGCATTTCTACTCGAAAAGTTGTAGGAGTTCTGAATGTAAGTAACAGTACTGTATGGCGGATTCTTAAGGACAATTATTCATATCCATACCACATCTAACGCGTTCAAGCACTTATTTCTGCTAATTTTCCTCCACGTATGTCGTTCTGTTGAGCATAACTGGCAGTAAAGTTGACTCACCAAGAGCATGCGATTCGCCAACTATAAAGAGATAGCGCCAACATCTTCCGGCAATAGCCTCCGACCTAAAAAATTCGGTAAGGTGCAAGAATCAGAATTGTAAGGGGAGCTTTCTGTGTGTTACAAGTGAAAGAAATTGTTTTAAAGATTTTCACAAGTAGTTCCAGATTCTTATAATTCGTTTTTTTTTTATTTGGTCTGAATGGTATACAACGTCCCTCCAAAACCAAAGACATATTATAAGTCTGTTCAAAAAGATTTCTGTCATTTCGCCGACAAAATATTATTGCAACAGTTTTGTCCGGATTTAACTTAAGGCAATGCGCCTTAGCAAACTCACCCAATTTAAGCAAATCAGCATTGATATACGCTCGCAGAGAATCAGTAGGGCTAAAGGACAAATACAATTGAGTGTCATCCGCATATAGGAAAGTTAAACGTGTATACAGTAAATAAAAGAGGTCCCAGTATAGATCCCTGTGGTACTCCTGTAGAAATAGGCGAATATGTTGATTCTATGCTTTCATAAGTGACTGCCTGCATTCTAAAATTGAGATAAGAAGACAACTGCTGTTCCGAGGAATCTGATAGTCCAATAATCGGATTAAAAAAACATATCTGGGTCCCAGGAGGATATAGTGGCCAATTTTATACTGGATTCCCTGTATATACAACAGGTCATATATTGATAAAATGATATATTGAACTACGCTATTTGCAAACGCTAATAATAATTATTAATCAGATAAATCTATCTGTATAACTAGCTAATTATTATTCGTAATTCCCCATCACAGACCCTTATCAATATTATCCAATCTATAATTTTCAAATGTTAGCTTGCTAGTTAGTAGTTTGCCATCACCCCATTAGCAAGCCGACAACAAACCAAACGAACGTGCCTGTTGATAAATTAATCATTGAAAATTGAGATGCGAACATGGAAAATACTCGGACTGCAATAATCATGTGCGATGGATAAAGGAATTTTGTTGGTAGAAAAACAAAAAGAATTTGTCAATTAAGGGAATCGTATCCCCAGGAGACCCGCAACTGTTTAACAAACACCCAGAAGAGTCAGACCACGGCGTTCAACAATATGGTGTGGTCATGTTTCGGACGACGAATGCAATTTTGTCGTATTCTCTATTTTAATTTTATAGGAGATCCGCAATATTTGGCTTACTTTATTTCCGATTTGAAAAAGATTGGACCTCTACCGACAGTGATTTGATTTTTGGTAACTTGCTAATCGGTTCTAATCGGATGCCTTTTGTCCTCAAAGCAGGGAAGCTTTGTGAAAAGTCCAACTGAGTTTCTAACATTTCTTTCCTAGGGTTTGTAAAAGCTCCGACAGTTAGTTTTATCGGCATAATTTCGCCATTCACCTCTCTTTAGTTGTAGCCTCTCTTTCTCCAAGAATCTTGCTTCACAGGAAGACGGCGTGAATCACGCCTGTGCTTAAGTATACCCTCAATTTAGTGGATAATTACAGACCTGTGTCCCTTATGTGTAATTTCCCTAAAGTTTTTAAATTATTCTTTACGATAAAATTTATTCCAGTTTGAAATTTCAACTGGCCTCGGAACACTGGTCGCGTTCCTGTGTGTATAGTCTGTCAGTGCTTTCTGAGCATATTTGCTCAGCATTGGATCGTCTTCAACAGATCGATCATTTTTTGCTGTTGACGATCAGCTTTTACTATTGTTTCGTCCTAACCTGTTGGGTAGAATGCAATTTGTAGAGTATGAGGGTTTTAGATCCTTTGCTTACCCATTGTCGCCCAGCGTGCCTCAGGGATCAAAAATAGGACCTCTGATGTCTAATTTATTTTCCAATGGACTTATAGAGTCAATAAAATTTGCAGTAGATTTGCCTATGCGGATGACATTCAGATTTTTCAACCGGTCAGTTCGTTAAATGTACGCTACAGAGCAGTATAGATATTCTTTCCTCTTCGTGTGTCAATAACAGACACTTTTTGAATGTGTCAAAATGTAACAGGCATTTTTGGGGGTTACATTTGATGAGGAGGTCCGTTCTTGTTGGGTTGTGTGAGATTTCTAGTTCCCCGTTTGGCGGCTAGCCGTTCGGCTACTTTTGCTCTAGGGCCAGTTAGAACAAACGTTCTCTATCAGAGTCCTGTATACTTCATGTGTTCGGTGTTCAATCTTGTCTGTGGCGACTGTCACTTCCTCAAGTTGTTGGTTTTGTCGGTGAATGATTGCGCGGAGTTAGTATAAATTGTATGGTGTGATTTTGATTGTTTAGGTATTTGATATTTTATTTGTATATTGTGGCACATTCCGTATTATTATTGATTCCTTAATTGTAATGTGAATTTCCTGTAAATGGATGGAGTCTGCTGGAAAATAATCAATAATCATCACCTGATGAACATGTAGCGGAAATTTTTAACGACTACTTTGTTAACTCAGTGATAAATATTGTTCGGTCGGATAATGCCCAATTGAAGCACGAATTTCCGATATTCAATGTCCTTTTTCCTTTACCCTGTCCAGGAGAGTGTGGTGTGTAAAATTTGGCGGAAGATAACATGTAAGGATTCAAGTGGTCCGGATGGTGTCTTTTGCTCTGTATTGACACACATAATAGAATATTCTGCACCTATTTTAGTTAACTGTTCTTTTCTCGAAGGAAAATTTCCACAAGAATTGAAGCTGGACAGATTTGACCCTATTTTCAAGAAAGGGCATCCTAAAAATATTGAAAACTGTTTTCTTGAAAGTTTTTGAGGATGCCTTTTACTATCGATCTATTGGATTTGTGAATACATGCAGGAGTCTTGGTCATAATCAGTTTGGTTTAGGCAGGATTTATCAACTCAGGATGCAATTATTGTGCAGTTTGTCCATAACGTGTTAAAGAGCTTGGAAGAGCTTTTAACACTATGAACCATCAACAAATTTTGTCAACACTTTATAACTTTGGTATTATGGAAACATCCATAAATTGGATAGAGTCGTATTTAGCGGGTAGGACGCAGAAAGTAAGTCTTAGCCATTTAAGTCATCAATTCTTGGGAAGTACACTGCTTATTCCGGATATATCCACACAAATAGAATCCGTAATATCTGCTGATTGTATTAAGGATTTGAGTGCAAGTGGTTATCAAAATGCAAAACTATTGTTCCGGTAATAATTTGAAAAAGACTAATAACATTCATTTCACGACTAGAGAGGTCGACTACAGTGTGAGATTCTGGACTGACTTGTCCAGAAACCTTCTGTAAGGTTCTTGGGTGTTGAGATCAACTCGCTGTTGGATTGGTAAAAACAGATTGAGACTGTATCAAGCAAGCTATGCAGGTTTTCTTTATTGATCTGGAAACTGCGAAGTATTTGCGATCATTTTATTTTGCGCATGTGAATTCTATTGTGGTGTGGGGTAACACACGCCGCATGGATGAAATACTCATTTTGCAGAAGAAACGATGTCATTTAAGTCAGCTAGATTTTGAACTGTTTATAGATCTCGGAATTTTAACAGTATCATCAATTTACATAGTACAGTGTGTACTAACATTGATAAATTTACAAGCACCGGTCAATTATCCAACTATGAATTTAAATTTAAAGGATACCATCTCGCTAGATATCATGTTACTCAAAATACTAGCGCTGTTTGCTAATACCTCTCCTCTATATCTAGTTAGATCAAGGTTATTACTATTATTTTTACTATATGTTAAATGTGTCCTAATTGTGTTAAATTTTTGGGATCCCAAATTGATTTAAAGCTTAAGTTTGATGAACATGTTAAACTGTTGGGCAGGAAGGTTCCATCTGGCTGTTATGCTTTGAGAGTTGTGTCAGGGTCTCTTGGACTGAAAGTTGCACGAAATGTGTATTTTTCTTTAGTGGAGGCGTATCTTCGATTGGAATAGCGTTCTGGGGTACTTGTAGCCAAACTTTGTTTAAGAGTATATTTACACTGCAGAAGCGGGCTGTTCGTTATATGTGTAAGCCAGATTTTACTGCAAGCTGTAGAGAATTATTCAGAAAACACCGAATATTGACTCTTACATCACTTTTCATTTTAGAAACTGTATGTCTTATTCATAAAAATGTAAGAAACATTAACAGCTCAGCTCCACCTAGTCACCCTTATCCCACGAGACTAGTTCAGCGGGTGCACTTGCCTATACCGAGGTCTGCCTTGGTAAAGAAATCACTCCTTTATGACAGTCGCAGAATGTACAATCATTTGCCGCCAAACTTGACGGCTGTAAAAAATCCCAAGCAATTTAGGGAGGCTGTTAAGCGCGTTCTTCGTGAGAAGGCCTATTACTCACTGGAGGACTACTTTGCTGATGCGTGGTAGTGTTTGTTTTGATTTTGTTGGGTTGGTCCGCTTGTATTTGTATACGTCTTTGTTATATATTATTTTAAGTATGACTTTGTCTACAAGAACTTTTGTGATTTTTTTATGACAATAAAGTTAAAGTTACAAATGTTGTGTTTGAAAATTGATATTATGAAATTTAATCATAATACCATTTTTAGAATGCATCAAGCATATTAAATAATATTTTGCATGAAATAAAATTTTTATTAAACATCAAAATAGAACAGTGGTTTAGGAGCGGAAAAACAATATAAAAAGCAGTAGGTACGTTACGCCGGAACTATATATCCGGAAAATGAAATGAGCATCATATAAAGATGGCTGGACAAGATTACGACATGCAAGACAGATTCAGGACGAAAGGGAAAGACTTTGTGGGAGGTCACAAGTTGGTGGTGTCTTACTATCCAGTGGTGTAGCTACACATTTTGAGAACATTTGATTTGATTGTCCAATAATTTATAAGTAATCATAATTTTAAGTTTAAGTTTAAATTTTCATGGATGTTTTTCTGGAACACTATACGAGATCATTATTATACCACTGGAAAGTTCAAAATTGACTCAACAGGGTGCCAAACAAATTAAGTGCTTGCATTGGGCATATATTTTTCTGTAAAAATCAAAAAACGTCAGTGACTGTCTCTCAAGTCATGTGAACAAAGTAGATGCTTACTTCCGACTGGGTTATCTGCTAATTTCTTAATATTCCTGTCATCGTATCGGCAAGATCGACCCTAGCGAGATTTTCGATCAAACACTATACAGGGTGTCCGAAAAAGGAGGTCAATCCGTTAACCAGAGATTTCGTGAGCAAAAATAATATGAGTTTTAAGATGTCATTTTTCATTTTAACCCTCCATGTTCGATATACAGGGCATCAAAGTTGAAAATTTAAAACCAATATTTTTAAATAATTCTAGTATTTATTGAGATATTGGATTCAAATTTAGTGTGTTGCTTCAGCCTAAAGAGCTACTTCTTTCCAAAAAAGAACACAACAAAAAATTCTAAATCGCCAAAATACGATATGTTCAGTACCCATTGACCCGCCCAAGTTTTTATGACCTACGCAAATGATTTTATCCAAATTTTATAAGAGTTAAAAAATAATCAAAAAACATAGTGACCTATAAAAATTTAGTTTAAAAGTCATTGGCGTAGGTAATAAAAACTTGTGGGGGGTTGGTCAATGGGTACTGTATATTCCGTATTTCGGCTATTAAGAAATTCTTTTTTGTGTTCTTCTCTGGAAAGAAGTAGCTCTTTATGCTGAAGCAACACATTAAATTTGAATCCAATATCTCAATAAATACTAGAATTATTTAAAAGTATTGGTTTTAAATTTTCAACTTTGACGCCCTGTATATCGAACATGGAGGGTTAAAATGAAAAATGGCATGTCAAAACTCATATTATTTTTGCTCAAGGAATCTGTGGTTAACGGATTGACCTCCTTTTTCCGGACACCCTGCATGAGTGCAACTTCTGGAGTTCCTCACGGCTCAGTATTAGTAAGTCCGTATTTGTTTATGTGTCGTATAAGCGTTTCCGAGAAGGCCATGGAGACGTGGATGAATGATCAAAATTTGGAAAAATTAGAATAAATGATTATAAACGATCTCCAAATAACAATTAATGAATTCAGCAATGACGTTGGCATATCTACTGGATCATACCAGTCATGAATTTATTTTAGATAGTTTGTGTATGAAACTTGTGACAGCAAAAGTGTTGAATCGATCGAGAACAAAAAATAGTAGGAAATGCCTACAGGCTCAATCATTCCCGTAGAGGGCCAAGACTGAAAAAACCTTGATAAATGTGATTGAACTTGAAAGTTATGATTTATGTGTTTTTATGATTAGCTACGGCAACGTGGAAAAATTCTAAAAGCATCGCGAATTATAGAAGTTGTAATAGTTACACAGTAGCAATGTAGTCCATAATATGCCGCTTTTCGTTTAGGTCGTTTAGCTTCTCTTCAGTTGCACCAAACTTTTCATGAAGTTGATGTTCTCTCTGGTGGTCAATTCTCTTGCTTCCTCGTGTGTTAAAAGAATACCTGTAACTTCAAGGTATTTCAGGAGTGTCATGCAATTGCAAATCAACAATGTAAACTTTGAAGTAAACGCATCGGCTTGCTTGCTTGGTACAACCTTCATGGGTCGTAGTCCCTGTTCATTTTGAACCTATTTAATTATAGTAAGGCATAAAATAGCTTTTAATTAAAATGTGAACAAACAAACAAAAAAATGTTAAACATTAATTTTCCTTCTGTTTATTATTATTATGCGTACTTTTAGTAGAAAATGCCTAGTGCAAACCGTTTTAAAATGAGAAATATGAGTGAAAACGCAAAAACTTAATTGCTTTTTGGTCTAAATAGGAAGAAAAAATGTAAGTGTAAACAAATATTAATGACAAATGAAGCAAAAATTAAATTAGTTTTTTTCCTTTAACGTAAACGTCTTGAACAGAAATTAATTATTAAAGTAAAAAAAGAAAAATCTGTACAAGGTGAACACAAATCTATATTTTAAAACATAAAAACCTATTTTTGTTTCAGAGTAATATCGTTTTCCTCTGGTCCAACTTCCCATGCGTCTTTCCAAAGGATTGCAAGGATTGAAGTTGCATTTCATCAGGATTGTCGTACTCGCAAACAAAATCGACCTGTCCAAGTGTCTCTGAAAAAAAAAAAAAGGTTGGTGTCGGGTAGCATAATTTAAGGATATCGTTGCGGTTTTTGTGTTTTTTTTTGATATTTTTGTTGTTGTAAAAATGAACCCAATTATTGATAGAGTGTGTAGTTTGTTGAAAACTCTGTTATATACCGGGCATTCCATTAAGGGTGGACAGGTAGCATATCTCAGGAAGTAATAGTCGTAGGACAATGGGAAAAAAATTATTTTAGGGAAATCGACAATGGGATATCGCTGGAAATAGTTTTTTAGTTCCTAACTATACCGCTAGGGGGCGTAATAGATACAGTAATGCGAAAAATGCATTTTTATTGAAAATTTCGCAATATAAGTTAGAAAAACAATACTACCACAGTAATGCTACTGATATTCGGCATCTTTTTGGTGTATCACTTTTTATTGTGCGGCTTAAAATAAAGACAGCAGGGAAGGACGAAATTTTACCTATGATAATGTGTATAACTTTGGTTTGGCTTAACCGAATTTATCAATCTAATTTTTGTTTAAAAACTCAAGCCTTGCTGATGAAGAAAAAAAAGATTTCAAATCATAATTGTTTTTCGAGGCTCCGCTAGATGGCGATATTTGCATCGCCTAAGCTTTTTTTGATTTTTCTTTAAAAACTTAAATGGAATGATACAAATATTTTATCAAAAATGAAAAGTAAATTGAATTTGCAACAAAAAAGTCTGAAATTGCACAGGAAAATCTTTATTCGTTTGAGAGTTATAGCCAAAAGAATGTTGTTCACTAAAATTCGTTGAAAAATCATGTATCTTTAATTTTCCGGATAAAGAAAATTATACAGAGTGGTTCAAAAGTTATCACTAGAATTATATGCAAAACATGGCGAATTCTAAGGCTTGTGTACTTTGAATAAAACTATTCTAAAATTTGGTATTAGGGTTAAAAAACAGAATTAACAAAATTTGTCATCCTCAATTCAAAGAAGAGAACTACAAAAAATTGTTTAATATTCTACTCGATAATTCATATCCACGAAAATTATTATACAATACACCAGAAAATCAGAATACAAATGTTCAAGTTAGAAACAACCATGATTCTAACATTAATAACGAAATTTCTTATATTTCTTTTCCAAATATAAAATTTATAACCCCAAAAATAACTAAAATTATAAAAAAAGATCTTCCAAATTTAAAAATTGTCAGCAAGTCATCAAGAACGATTAACAATTTATATTCAAAAACTAAAGATCAAGACTCCATTTTAAAAAAATCTAATGTAGTTTATAATATACCATGTTCAGACTGTAACCAAGTATATATCGGACAAACTTCCCGAGTTTTTAAAGATAGAATTACCCAACATAAAAGTGATATTCGACTTAACAAAAAAACTTGTGCATTGGCTGAACATTGTATTAATACAAATCATTTTCCTGACTTAAATAATGTAAAAATCCTTGCCTGTGAACAAAATCAAAATAAAAGACTTTTCATTGAAATGTTTGAAATGTATAATACCGAAAATACGTTAAACAAAAAGAAAGACTCTAATGAAATCAGTAATATATATTCATATTTATTTACTATTAATAATAACACCCATGATGACAGTAATATTTCTTTTGAATCTACTTCTTAATCTAAATAAAAAAACTTGACATTTCACTTAAAAAACAATTTACCACAAATAAACTAAACAAAATATTTTTGAATAAACATGTCATTGTCAATTACAAAAAATTCAATTAACTTAAAAATGTTAAATTTTAATCATTATTTTACAAAGTTAACAAAAAAGTTTACATTAATGTTCTTTAATATACAAATTTTATTATTTTTACCAATGTAAAACTTGCATCGTATACTAAGGTAAACATATTTTTAAATTTTATATATATTTATAGGAAGATATAAAAATATATCGAAAGCTTGGCATAACATAAAATAGTTTTATTCAAAAAGATTTGCTGATCAACCCAAGAAACACAGTTACCTATACCATTCTTACATAGATACATAGATAAAAATTTCGTACAGACCATAGCAAATATAAATTCCAACTAAAACAATACAAAAGTTGTCCAACCAAAATAAGGAATTTCTACTTTGAAAAAATTTCAAAATAAACGTTTATTGATTATCAAAAAATAAAAATAAGCCAATGTTCATTTTGCATAAGTAGATCTTCACCATTTTTCAAAGCTGTGAGCCGCTACTGCCTGCCCTGTATAATGATAACTTTACTCGTAATTTACTTAAGGAGATTTATAGTTATAGTTTGTTAATGTTGTTACATTGTGGCAAGTTATATTCTCGTAAAAATCTCAGCAATAAAAAAAAATAGACGAAAAACCCAAAACGCAATCATTACTGAATAAATCACAATTATTATGATGTGTTGAAGAGCTTTTTCCGACTGTTTTGTGTATAAAGAAAAAGAATGAATAATATTTATCGTTCTGGATAACCTGTTGGGTCGCGTTCACTCTATCCTTGTTGATTTATTCCCGGTCATTTTTTTCCACTCACTATACACAACCTGTTTATATGCGTTAGATAAATATTGAATGTAATTCTTTGCTGCCACAGCTTATCACGTCGAAATATATTGTTGATGTTATCCATCTTTATTATAATCCAGGAAATATCCACAGTTTTCTTTCTATTTTAAAAATTCATGGCTACCTATAGACGAACAGGATAAAATTGATAATAACCTTATAGTTCCCATTTCCTTAGTGTAGATCAGGATAGTATCCTATTAAAACAAATACATTTTTGTAAATAAATCACGAAGGGCAATGCTCAATTATTTTTCTGTTTTCACGACGTTAAGCGCTGGCGAAAACACTACAAGTTCACCACTTTAACCGGCCTCTTAGCTTGATTTTTCGGGGGGTAATACGCTCGCAGATGTTTGCTCTGTTCGATTTCTTATCTTTGGTGGAGTATTTTGAATTAATACAAATTGAGGTGATTTAATAATGACAGCGATACAGTGATAGCAGGTATAGTCTATCCAAAGTCAATGTAAAATATATAAATTTATCGCTATCCGTTCCCATGCCTCTTTACATTATAAAAGGGTATGGAATGCAGCGTTTTTTTGATACATTTCTCCTTGGTATATAAGACGTAGGTATAATAAATCAGTTGTTGTTCCGAAAACCTTTGATACTCTGCGCGAACTGAGATTGCAAGATCGTCATATGACCTATCAAGAGATTGAGACAACCTTAAGCATTAGAGGGACCAGCATACATTCAATATTGCATAAACATTTGACTGTCAAAAAAATTTGCTCGCGTTGGATCCCACAGAATTTGTCAATCGCTCAATAAAAGGCTCGTGTCGATTGGTCGAAAGAAATGCTCAAAAATTATGATCGCGGTGCTTCGAAACACGTCTATGACATCGTGACAGGTGATGAATCTGTTAAAGTTCGATAAACCACCCTAGTACTTAAACATTCTGAAATGATATTTGAATAAAAAGAAATATAAACTTCTTGTGACAAAACTCAATAGATCTATTCTAACAATATTTTTAACAACAATATATATGACAAATAATAATACTTGAATATATACAGTGTAAACTTCAACACCTTCCCTTATTCAATGTATTGGTTACTCTCAATCGTCCTCGAAGTTCTTGCAGTCTCGAAATTGTCTTTGACTCATCCAAGATATTGCACCTCCTGCATACATACATACAACTCCAGATGTAGATCGCCGCGTAAGTTCATCACCTCCGTGGTCTGCATCGGTAAAACATTCTATAACGTTTTTATTTGCATCGCGTTGATAAGTTATACCAGAGTCTAAAGTGCCTTTAAGGTATCGAAATGTTCTTTTAATTTTAACAAAATCAGCATGACTAGGATTTTCTAGTGATCTAGAAACTACTCCTATAGCGTAGGCTAAATCTGGACGACTTCCAATCATTAAATACATTAATGCTCCCACAGCTTCTCTATAAGAAATTTCAATCACACTGGAATCTTCATCCTTCCCTGATTGAACATTTTCTTTCACAATTGGAGTGCTAACAGGCTTACATTGGCTCATGGAAAAGCGATCCAATACTTTTCTAGCATATGCCTGTTGGCTGACTTTAATAGAACCATCTGTACTATTTCTTTCAATTTGGATACCCAAAAAATATAAAGCAGGTTTGACAGTAATTTTAAATTCATTTTCAGAATTTTCTATTTCTAATCTACTTTCAGAAATTTCTTCAGGTTCGTTATGTAAATGTACTGGGCTTAATCTTGTTTCACTAAGTTTTGATGGTTTTTCGTCAAACGTAACATTTCGAGATCGCATAACTTCTCCAGTTTCTTGACACCAAACTCTATAACCTTCATAGCCTTCATATCCAACAAGAATGCCTTTAGTTGCTTTCTTCTCTAGTTTTTTCCTTCTTTGTTTTGGAATATGAACATAGCATATAGTTCCTATTACGCGAAGATGGGTCAATTTGGGTTTCTTTTGATACCAAATTTCATATGGTGATTTATTATTAACACCTGAAACACCTGATATATTTAAAATGTAGGCAGCTGTTTGAATCATTTCAGCCCATAACTTTTGAGGTAATCCTTCTCTCGCATGCATTATCGATCTCGCTGTCTCCACCAATGTTCTGTTTTCTCTTTCAGAACATCCATTTTGTTGAGGCGAATATGGCATAGTCAGTCTATGGCAAATTCCATTTCTGTTTAATATTTGCTTAACAGAATGATTAACAAATTCTCCTCCGTTGTCACTTAAAAGCTCCTTAACAACATAACCAGTAGAATTTATCTTTGCTAAAACTGATTTTAGATGTATAGCTACTTCTGACTTTTCTTTCATAAAATAAACATAACGGAATTTACTGTAATCATCTTTAAATAAGACGAAATATTTATAACCACTGAAGGAATTTTCAAATGGTCCGCATACGTCAGAATGTATTAGCTCACCTGGTGTGTTAGCTCTTTCTCTTGAACCAAACTTCAACACATGAGATTTGCCATAGACGCAGCTTTCACATACTTCGCTATCTAACATTACTTCGCCCAGCCTCTACGCTTACCCGGCTCCAATGGAAGAAACGAAGGGTGAGGAACGCGAGAAAGTCCAGACAGCTTTATTGAGTATTGCCGCACGTCAACGTCGTCGTGATCGTGAACGTAGACATCGTGACGAGAAAATGGAAGTTGACGAAGAGAAGGATGACAAAAAGACGACCAGTGCTGATGATAAGAAGGCTGGTACCTCTGCTGCAGCATCCACCAGTGATGATAAGAAAGAGGCTAAAGATAAAAAGGAGACGGAGAAAGAGAAGAAGGAACCACGCTCTGCTACCATGTTAAAGTTCGATAAACCACCCTAGTACTTAAACATTCTGAAATGATATTTGAATAAAAAGAAATATAAACTTCTTGTGACAAAACTCAATAAATCTATTCTAACAATATTTTTAACAACAATATATATGTCAAATAACAATACTTGAATATATACAGTGTAAACTTCAACAGAATCGTGGATTTACGCGAATGAACCCGAAAGTAAACAACAGTCGACTGTATGGGTGCTTCAAGATGAGCCACATCCAACAAAAGTTGTTCGCGCACGAAGCACTTCCAAGCAAATGGTCGCCTGTTTTTTCGAAAACACTGGACATGTCGCAACTGTACCACTAGAACAACGCAGAACAGTCAATTCTGAGTGGTACACAACCATTTGTTTGCCAGTTGTCTTCCAAGAAATCAGGAAAACCAACCTCCGAAGACGGATCACTCTTCACCACGACAATGCGAGCTCTCACACATCGGCTCAAACAACTGCATTTTTGAGCACCCAAAATATCGATTTGATGAGTTATCCGCCGTATAGTCCTGACTTCTCACCGAATGACTTCTTTTTATTCCCGTACGTAAATAACAAACTGAGAGGTCAACGTTTTTCGACACCTGAAGAAGCGATTTCAACCAAAAACTAATGGGTTCATCCTAGGGCTAGCCCAAAGTCATACCAAAATTTAGCTCAAATGGTCTTAATCGTCTCGAGTTCGCAAATACAAATATATCCAAATATAATATTTGCGCCCACTGAATGAAAATTCACGAGCCGCTACTGGACTAAAATTTACTAGACAGAATATTTTTGTATTACCGCGTCCACATTTCAAATATTTAAAAATTTTAAATTATCCGCGAGTGAGCTTTTAACAGCGCAAATTTAACAAAACATTAGCAGGAAGTTGTAAATATTAACAAAGAGCGCAAACCGTACTATACCGTGTTATTATAGCACATTTGCTCTAAAAAATTAACATGAAAAATAGACAACAACAAAAAAAATGTCAGGAAACAAAATACCCATTTCTGTTCTGCTATGTTGGACATTTTCTCTGATGCTTCAAGAATAATAAGGCGCACCGCGTGAAAATTGCGGAAAACAACCAAAACGTTACATGAGTTCCTGTTTTTCACAACAATTTCCTTTGCAAATTTGAGATAGTGCTGGAACAAAGAGGAGGTATACAACATCAAAGTGTATTTAAACTGGAATCAGAATAAATAGTTGTTGTTGATTATATGCGAAGCGTGAAGATTTTGTTCTGCCGAAAGGTTTGATTTAGAAACTATGTCATACTAAGAAATATAGGATGAATCTTTGTTGATATACACTGTGTCCAAGATAAAAATGGGATAGCATTGGAATCTTGAAAACGGGAATATCGGTTAAATTAGAGAAAGAATGTACATTTAAACACCTTTTAAATGGTGTTTTCGTTAGCAAACTGTATTTCAATAATTTTATTAATGCTGTTTAGTAAGGACCAGTTTTGTCCTAAAATTTTCAAACTTGAATTTCTTGAAAACCTTTAGGTTTTTCGAGAAAAAAGAAGTATGCCTTTTTTATGTAGAAAACTTTATTTTATCACATTTTTGACACCAAATGAATAAAAATAAGTTAAGGTTATAATTAAGGCAAGGGTCCCCCCCGTTTACCTGCCTATGGTCATCCTTTTTTATTCAATTTCCTGTCAGTTTACGACATTTAACTAGGTGAATAGATATGCTACATTTGGTTAATTCGTCTTTACTCGTTTCGAACATATTTCAAAAAAATGGTCCTCAGGCAGTCATTTTTAACACCCTGTATCTTTAAAAATAAGGACTTTTCGAAAAATGACAATTTTAGATGTCCCCAATTCGCTCACAAATTTTGGCCAGCTTTTTTAGAAACATCTTGTAGATGAAAACTATTGGAGTTTGATATTTTCAATAGAATTTTTTCCTAACGAATCGTCTAACTTTATTCGGGTTTGTTTGATCGATCCACGGCTTTTCAGAGTTGCTGATTTCAGCTTTCTTTAGATTAGCCATGAAAAAATAAATTTGGCAACGTCGAATACAAGTCTATTGTTTGTATTTACATTGGAACATTGTGCTTAATGAAAACAATTTTTTTAGATAAAACTAGTAGTGATAAGTGTGTATGAACTTTGTTAATAAAATAAAGTGCTTTGTTTATTACTCTTGAACCGGCACGGCATAGTGTGTGTGTGGTAGGAGGGTTTGTATGTATATTTAAAACATATTACCGGTTATAAATTGAGCTGGATTTGTAAGTAAGTACCTAAGTAAGTTTATAGTCGATTTTAATATGCCTTTAGCCTGCTGTATACCTTAATCCAATTATAATAGCGCGTTGAAACAAGAGCAAAGAGCAAAATGGCAAACTAATAACAGTGTTTCTATTTCACAAAGATGATAATTAAAAACAGAAATGGTTACAGGCTATTCCTAGATCTAATTTCAACTCGTCAAAGACCGCGGTAGTTTGTTGTAAACACTTTCCGAATTATACGGGAGGATAATTACCTTCAACCGGATGGAACTTTAACAAAAATTTCTTATGAAGCTAAACAAACCCCATGCGTGGCTATCTATTTTTCCAAATTTGCCCACCTGAGCCAAATTGTTCTCATAGCCACACAACATGCCAGAGTTGAATGGAAATAACTATCAATACTGAAATTTTTGTGTAATAAAACTCTATACATCACAAGACGAAACAATAACTTTTCTTATTTGAATAAAACGACGTCTACTCCACAAAATGATCTTTATATATACGTTGAAATTCTTATTAGTTGCCAGACATGTTTTGGACTACACGTCCATCATCAGTGGCTAAGGAACCTTGTATAATATAGTTAAATGTGTGGGTTACACTTCATATGAAATCAATATAGAGATTTTATATTGGTTTTTGATTTGCACGTTTATACAATATCACTTTTTGGAAAGTTAGTGTTAAATTAATAAAATGAAAAAATAAAAATAAAATGGATTTAAATTATTTGACTTTGTAGATCATTTCTACTTGTACTGTACTGGTGGGCTCTTACCAGATCACTTCAAATTTACCATTTTCCTCGAAGATGAGAAAAAGAAGAAAAAAATTAATGATACAAGTAGAACGCGGTTTACCCGGGTAAAGCCCGAAACGTGTACAATTCCAAATATATTTTGGACTTTACCCAAGAGTCTTGGGTATTTCGTGGTTTACATGGGTAAAACTAGGTTTACTCGCTTATCTAACTTTACCCGTAACATGTATAACCACAGTATTTCGTAAAGGTAGTATCGCAAGTTAATCAAATGCTGGATTCTGACATTAGAAACTCTCAACAGTCTAACGATATCTTCTCGTTAAAGCTGCTATTCTATGCTTTTGTAGGATCTAGGCTGGAGTTTGCATCGGTTATCTGCGAAATAATACTCAAATAAGATCAGTTCGGAGACGCTTTATGAAGCACATGGAATTAACAATGTTTATCCTTCTCGGGGTATAGATCATGTGTCTTTACTTACACGTTTTCGCGAAAGTTCTCTTGAAACCAGAAGAAATGTTTACGCAACCAGGTTCTTATAAGATTGAGTATTGCCCGTTGGAAATAAATAATGGTTATTGTTATTACTACGACACTTTTGTTGACAAGTTTTAAAGTGAAAGCACTGTATAATATGTATTTATGATGTTCAAACGTGAACTTCTCCATAAAAGTTTACATACCCAGCCGTAAAACATTAACGACCAACTACTGCTGAGTTCATATTAAATAATAAAAGTGCTGTTAACTTGCAAAACGGTGTACAATAGTTGTATTTTAAATGCAAACACCACGCGCTGTAATATTAACTAAAATGAGTATAAACCAAGCAATAATTTTTTTGCTAGTCCAATATCTATGAGGGTTTTACGAAGTGCCGAATCTACTTCGCCATTGTCTGGAATTTCCCCTTAACATACCTATACATATACCCTGCATATACGAGTGCAGGACAATGATATTATGAAGGGCTATTTGCATGTCAACCGACCTGCGTGGTGTGAGTGTTTCAACAATGACCTCTTCATTCGCCCCGAATCATCTCCAGCCAATTCTTCAGGTTTGGAAACAGGAAATAGTCGGAAACTGCTAAATCTGTAGAATATGGTGGATAAGGTCGCAGTTCGTATCCCAATTGATAAGTTTTTGCTATAATGTGTACACACAATATGCACCCGTGCATTGTCCTGAGGATTTAAAAAAAAACAACAACAAAGTATAGTGTGGCTTCTTTTCTATACTCGGGATCAGACAGCTTAATTGCTCTGTCTGCAAGACTAATGATTACACTTTTTTTGTGGGTCATAGGGTGGCTCGTCAAGTAATTTGTACCTACATCGTTGTGACCAAGTTGGTTTAGTATACCATTTTCTTTTTATGTAATTGTCTGTGTGGTGTCTAGGAAATTCAGCATATTCTGGTTTTCAATTTCAATATCAATGAAATCAGCAATGTTCTATTACAACTGCAGTATAGTTTGGGCCGTCTCCAGGATAGCGATCAAACAAATTTCATATTTCTTGAGATTATTGAATATTCCACGCAACAAAAATAATCCTGCACTTTATTTAACCTACATAAAACCCATTTTAAACAAATCTCTGTTGAATAGATTGGACACAATTTTTATAAAACGAAAACAGAATGAAAAACACAAACAACAATAACAACAAAAAAAGTGCGGAAAAACTTTAATAAAACTCCATCTCGATGTTGTTTGTCTGCAGCAAAACTGCAGTTCTCCCGCTCACACTCCGAGCTTGAAAGATTTACATTCTGAATATTTCACGGTATTACCGTTTAAAAGATTTATGAAAACGCTTAGCTTTTCGTCTATAGCGAAACACGTAAATAAGAAAATTCTCAATGCTATATGAATGGAATGAAAACTTTACTACTGTGTTTTAGCTCTGTAGAATTTAGAAGGTTTTATAAACCACGTGAATTATTGTTGTGAAGATGTCTTTTTATCACTGCATACTCCAGCGAATACTCGATTTCGCTCCTTAAGGTGAGTTTCGTCACTAGAGACGAAAATTGGGTGTTAATTTTGACCAAATATCTAAGTTAGTATAAAATTATATAAAAAACCACAACTCGATATCCCTTTGTAATGTCAATACTGACCGCAGCCGTCCATAGGCGTACCCTTTTTTAACTTTTCATAACAATACTTATGTATTAACAATGTTCATACGCGTAAATCAATGATTCATCACCTCTCACGATAATAATCGCACGAAAATGTTCATGATTTAATTCTCTTTTTGGACCGGGATGAATGTTTTAAGTTACTCTAAACAACACAAATAGCGCTCGTATGTCAAAACGTTCTGAGTGCGTATAACTTCAAAAATGTCCAACTTTACGATAGAGCTGTCAGTTGCCAGATTGCAACACCAGGGTTGCCAAATCCCGAAATATAAAAGGTAACCCTCGTACAGCAATAGGATACTTTCGACATTTGCTTCCATAATTCTCTAGAAAATTGTGTTCAACCTGAAGAAGTTACTAATTTGTGACGAAACGTCGTTGTCATCTAGAAATCTAGAAAAGTTGTGTAAAAAAATTTTTTGATAAGAACCGAACACCTCAGGAAAAGTAAACTGAAGAAAAGTTATCTCTACTTATACAGGGTGCTTCATAATATATGCGCAGGACTTCAAGATGTGAGAGCTCGTCCAAAAATATGAACAAAGTTTTTTTTTATTTCATAATTGGTGAAGATTTTGAAGGGGTAGTGTATGTGTTTCTCGCCAATTTCTACGCCACTGGAAAAAGTACGGTTTGAAGATACCCATTTGAACCGCCAATGTTTTCTGCACAAAAAAGGTACTTTTGGTCATAACCTCTAAATTTGACCGTTTTCGAGCAAAATCAACCTGTTGAAATAAATTTAATTTGTTCTACTAATTCAACGTTCATTTCATAATTGCAAAATTTATAAAAATAAATTTTGCCCTCGAGGCACGAATATTTAAGTGTCAAAGTAATAATTTTATGACCTTTTTGTCATTTATCTAAATTTAACAAATTTTTGTTTTGTTTTAGAAATCGGCTATTTTTAGTAGATTTTTAAAAAAAATCTAACTATTCAGGAGATCGACACAACCGAAATTTTGAAAAATTTTTATGCAGTACTTCATTTTATGACCCCTGGATCCTAAAAATGACCTCAGTTCAAAAGTTTATATATCTATATATATATATATATATATATGGGATATAGAAACTTTGCGTCACGTTCTAGGCCGCATTTTTTGACCAATCGAAACAAAATTTGGTTAAAAAATCGGCTAGGTCATGGAATCGCGTGAGTTCGTTGGCGATTGAAATCGGAGAGCTAATTTCAGAATGGCGGCTTGTCAAAGTTTTAAAAAAATCATATTTTTTTCGTTGTTAATAGAAAATACCGATGTTACATATCAAATGATAGAGCACTTAAATCTCTACAATGTTTATTTGGAGAGTTTTTTCATCGCTGGCATATTTAAGTAAACGTAAGTCAATATAAAGTAACAAAAAATAAAAAAAAATATCATCACCCGCTACACCTGTAATTATTTTGACAAATAAACACCTGCGACATAACAATAAGACCGTACTTACGTATGTGTTATAGTATAATGGGTATTTCAGTTAAAAGAACTGTCAATATGACACTTTGGTTATATTTGGCGACTGTCAGAATATTCCATTATTTGTTTATTAATAGTGGGTGTCAGTGGTAGACTAAGTATAAATAAAAAATACATAAATGAAAAATCTACTTTTCCGACTGGCTGCCATTGGGATTTTTTTTTAAATATCGGGTTTTGTTCATTTTTCTTCTCTTTGGAGGCACTATTTATACGTACATATTTTATATTTCAGATCTTCTAGGCCAAGTTCTTGTACGCAAAATAATTGATTTTTTTTAGTTTTATGATAAAATTTATTTTGCCCCGTTTTCTACCATTTACGAACCCCTATGTAAACAAAATTGTTATGCTGCATGTTGTCGGTTATCTTATATCAAAGCTATATATAAGTAGCCAATTTTTCTGTTATATTTGGAAAAACACTTTTTTTTTCGTTTTTGACCCTTTTTCGTACGCCTGTGTGAACCAATTCTTTTATATAACATTTTTTAGGCTATAATCTATCACAACTATGAAAAATTATTCAATATTTCGGATAAGTTTAAGAACAATGATTTTTTAAATTTTTGAACCTTCTTTTAAACCCCTTGCCTACGCTCAATGTTAATCGCCACATATAAATATCCTGTAGTATTTTCGTACCAAATGTGGTTAAAATCCGTTAAGTGGTTTTTGAGTTATCACCGATACACATTTTTTCTGACCCTTTTATAGAATTTTCACGGACGCCTATGGTACATTAATTTTTTTGGCGTGTATTTTTAACACCAATTCAACTAGTTAAATATAAAAAAAAATACATTTTAATTATTTTTTATTTTACCCCTTTTTCTACTATTTACGAACGCCTATGTAAATAAAAAATGTTATACTGCATTTTCGTTTTTGACCCTTTTTTTATACTATTTTCGAACGCCTGTGTGAACCAATTCTTTTATGTAACATTTTTTAGGTTATATTCTATCACAACTACGAAAAATTATTCCATATTTCGAATAAGTTTAGAAAATATATATTTTTTATGTTTTGACCCCTTTTCCAATATTACGAACGCCTATGAAAGTAAGTTATTTATGACACATTTTATAGGTTATATTCTATTAAAGCTATAAATATTTAGTTAATATTTCTGCTATGTTTATGAAGTACGTTTTTTTAAAATATTTTTTACCCCATTTTACACTATTTTCGAACATCAATGTAGTCTAATATTTTATGTTCAATATTTTAGGTTATATTCAATTAAATGCGTAAAAAATTATGCAGTATTTCGGATAAGTTTAAGAACTATGAATTTTTTTAATTTTTGAACCCTCTTTTAAACCCTTTGCCTACGCTCAATGTTTCCCAAAATCTAATCAGCTCCTTGCCATGTTCAATAGTATTTTTGTAACAAATTTGGTTAAAATCTGTTGTGTAGTTTTTGCGTTTTCGTGCATACAGACAGACAGACAGACAGACAGACAGACAGACATTTTTTTAAAACTACTTATTTATGTATAAAATGACCAAAAACAAGTATTTCCGGTGAAATTAAAAAAAAAAATTTTTTCATGAAACTAATAGTCTCCATATATACATATATTACATATATGATATGGAGAGCTAAAAATTGACCCTATTTTTCAACAAGTTAATTTTCCTCGAAAACGGTCAACTCTAGAGCATATGACCAGGAGTACCTTTTTTGTGTCGAAAACATTGGCGGTTCAAATGGATATATCAAAACCGTACTTTTTCCAGTGGCGTAGAAATTGGGGAGAAAAACACACACTACCCCTTCAAAATCTTCACCAATTATTAACCAAAAAAAACAACATTCCTGTACGAACATATCTTATTATGAGTAGAAAATGCTTACAAAAGCTGTTTTCTGTACGATAAACAGTTCCGGAGATATCCGGAAAAAACTGATTTTTATTTTCAATTTCATGCATTTTAGAGGGTAAGTTAATAGAAACTTTTTTTCCTGCGCATATATTATGAAACACTCTATATAAAGTTTGTGAAGAAAACAATAAAAATTAATTATTCATTAACCAAACTATTATTGACGCAGTTATTTATACAGCGATCTATTTCAGAAATGATGTTAAACCAATTATTAGTCCAAGCATAAAATTTATGAAAACCCATCATTTTCCTATTTGCGTTGTTACAAATTATACTGTTAAAGTAGACCTACCTATTTGTGCATATTGGATAGGGAATAAAGAAGACAAGGCAACTTTACAAAGGAAAATATTAATTACGTTTGAGGTTTTGTTGAAGTTTCACAAAGTTACCTGAAAGTATATTGGGTCTGTAATTAATTAACTAGTGTTTGTTTTGAATGTGATGTTATTCTTGTTTGATGCATCTAGATAATGTAATGGTCATCCATTTTTGAGTGTTTTGCAGAGCTAATTTCTCTCTTTGAAAATCCTAAATTGAATTATTTCCTGATAAACAAAAGAAACTGATATAACGTTGTCCATATTCTATATTATGTTTCCACTTGGTTCATGTGTGCTATTACACTTTTATTAGGTGAGATTTATTTTTCCGATTTGGACCAAAAATGGTCATGTAGGTAAAAGTAAAAAAAAAAATAAAATAAAGGAAACTATAAATCCCTTCGTCGGCTATAGCATCCAACAACCATAAATAGAATAAAATAAAAAAAGCATGAGCGAGACAAAGGAAAAGGTGATAGAGTTGTATATTTGTATGGATTTTATCGAAGTGGATGGATTTTATTTATTCTGAAGGTCCGGACTATCACACAAGGATAAATTGTGCATTGAGATTCAAGGAATATCGATAATGATAAATCCTTTGACCAAATAGATCATCTTTTATAGTTAACAAAATTAGAAAATTAATTTCGGCTTTTCTTCTCAGCTTCTTACACTTTTCCGATCCTAGTCTGAGTAAGCACTGACATTTGGTGTACGCCAGGGGTCAAATTTAGGCTTCTTATTGATATGTTTCCTGATGACCTCATAAAATCATTTAGATGTAACAAACTTGCATATGCTGACGATCTTAAAATCTTGCAGATCGTGAATAATTTAGATGATTGCATGGCGCTTCAAGATGATGTGGACCTTCTCTGCACTTGGTGTCTTAGTAATAGACTATCACTGAACATATCAAAGTGTAATATCCCGTCCTTTTCTAGATTGAAGGATCCTGTGGTTCATGAATATACTCTCTGCGGTGAGACCCTTATCCCGATGAGACAAGTTGGTAGCGTCTGCTTCCCAAATGCTTCGATTCATTATTAGAAATAGCGAGGATTCCTGCCCTGAATACATTGAAATTGTTATATTTTACTTTTGATTGTTCAACTTAATTAGTTTGGAGTCCAATCTATGAACTAGGAATTTAAAAAAAAGTCCTTGCAAGTGTGCTTTTTTAGCGCTTGTATATCTGAAGAAGGGAACTTTGAATAAAAAACTTTAACGAAAGTGTCATGTTTTGTTTTAGTATTTTAGTCTTATAGTCTTATATACGTAATTAGCGGAAGACTCATATGGTCGCTTGGGGCGGTTCATGTAATATTTTGTCAGAAATTGGGCCGCAGATCGACCCACTTTTCTTGTCTCCTTCTATGGCATGGAATGTAAAACTGTAGAATACCAGAAATCCACACACATTGGAATTTTCATGCCTGGCAAATGTATGCATAGATTTGATATGAGTTTGTTTGAGTTAAAAATATCTGTCGTTTAAGACAAGTGGTTTAGTTGTTAACTGTATATGCTTGGCAAAAGTCATAAATGAAATCAAGGCGGGCAAAGTATGTGAAAATAAATCAATTACCTCAAAGTTGGGTGACACTCTAAGACAACTCCATTTGGATCGTTTATTTGATAACGGAACCAACTAGCATTCTTTTAGAGGAAATTGAGGAAAATCCTTCTAGCGGAGCCTTTCGTCGCGTCCAGAAGCTGTTAGTTTTTCAATTAATTGTAGAAAACTTTGAGTTAAAAAATACTTTTGTCCTTATTCGCCTCATTTATCACCTAAAAACTTCTTTTCGTGCCCCAATGTGGAAGTGTGGTTCTGAGGTACAAGCTTCAGAATGGAAAATATAATTTGAGAGCTGATTCGAATATAATATGCAAAATTGTTGACTTAAGACATCTATAAGTATTAAGTGGAAATCATAGAGTCTATGTCTCAAAGTAATGCCAAAGACATTTACGGTCTTGGCAATTCACTGGTTAAAAAACTCCAGATATGGATTAATTAGACCATTAAGTATAATTATTAATAAATGTTTCGATTTACAGCAATTTCCAAATAAATTGAAATTTAGTAGAGTGACACCTATTTTCAAGAGAGGCGACCCTGGAGGGGTGAGCAATTATCGTCCGATCTCTGTTATACCGATCCTCTCTAAGACAATAGAGCTAGCGGTTAATAACAGATTATACAATTTTTTTTGAGAATACAAACTAATTTCAGACACACAGTATGGGTATCAAAAACAAAAATCCACTAAAAAAGCGTTGACAAAATTGGTGCAATCAATAATAGCCACAATGGAGCAAGGAAATGTACTGACAGCTGCGTTTTGTGATCTCACGAGGGCATTTGACTGTGTTTCGCATGCACTTCTTTTAAGTAAACTTCCCCAATATGGCGTTAGAGCAAATGCTCTTAACTTCATTAAATCTTACTTGCGTGATCGTCTACAGTTGGTGGAGTATATGGGGGACAGATCGGACTTGCGCTATGTGAAACCTGGCGTGCCCTAGTGCTCAATTTTAGGACCTCTCTTATTTATTTTATATGTCAACGACTTTCCATCTCATCTCAAAAATACGCAGACGATACCACAATATTCCAGGCTTCCACCGGTTTCAATAACCTAATTCAGACCAAACGGGATATTGCTGAAAATTGGTTTGAATCTAACGGCCTGTGTCTTAATAAAACCAAGACAGCGAGGATAGACTTTACACTGAAGAGAGGTGACGATAAAATAATAAAAGCTAAAAACACTGAAAACTTGTTTACACCATTGCGTGTTATATTATACCATTTATTTCTGAATTGCAAATGGCTTTAAATTTAACAATAAAAAATTCAGAGTCGCGTTTAAAAAAAATAAGTTGATGAAGGTTTTTCAAACGAAACCTCGTAGTGAAAATTTTTAAACGCTATCTTATTCTCCTCAAAAAGTAACAATGAGAAAGTGCTTTTAATTTTTTTATATCTGTAAAAATAATGTGAGAAATAAATCAAAACTAAAATCGCAAAAAACAGTTTTTTCAAAAATTCTCGAAAATCGTTTTTCCAGAACGAAACGTCGTTATGAAAATTTGTAAACGCTATCTTTTTCTCCTCAAAAAGTAACAACGAGAAAGTGCTTTTAATTTTTTTATATCTGTAAAAATAATGTGAGAAATAAATCAAAACTAAAATCGCA
This sequence comes from Apoderus coryli, assembly GCA_911728435.2. NCBI lineage: Eukaryota > Metazoa > Arthropoda > Insecta > Coleoptera > Attelabidae > Apoderus > Apoderus coryli. The sequence continues at coordinate 44,246,041 of OU452199.1, read as the reverse complement.
AAAAACAGTTTTTTCAAAAATTCTCGAAAATGGTTTTTCACGAACGAAACGTCGTAGTGAAAATTTGAAAACGCTATCTTTTTCTCCTCAAAAAGTAACAATGAGAAAGTGCTTTTCATTTTTTTATATCTGCAAAAATATTGTCAGCAATAAATAAAAACTAAAATCGTTTTTTCAAAAATTCTCGAAAACAGTTAAAGAAATGATGGATTTGTTGCGCGGTAAGTTTCGAGGCCGCATTATTTCCCACAACGGCGGCAATTGGCCGCCGCGATCATGTGATTTAACTCTTTGGGGGTATATGAAGAGCAGGGTCATGTGCTGTGAAAATCCACTATCAATAACAAGTCCCAAACTCTTAGCCCGATCGGACACCTGAATGCAGATTCCTTGAAATGACAGTTGAATATCGGAGTCCATAGGAAGGCCGAAAAATAAGGCAGTAGACTTTGCCGGATTAATTTTGAGATCGTGGCATTTCGACAACTCAGTCAATGACTCCTCAGCGATCGACATGTCCTCCTTATTGAAAACGTGCAGAATCTGCTAGTCGTCAGCATAGATTTTTATTTGACAGTGCTGCAAAGCTCTTGGAAAATTATTCGTGTATAGCGTATATAAAATTGGTGACAAAATAGATGCCTGAGCTACACACGTTGTCAAACTAACGCTTTCAGATATGCTTCCATTTAACGACACACACTGGGTCCATCCGCTAATATAGCTCTAAATGAGACGTATCGCTGAACCACCGAAGCCGGCGCGGCGTAATGAAGAACGGATAGCAGAATATCATGATTCAAGATCAGACGCGAATTAGCCGGCATAGAACCTGATTTGTGTCGCATAAACAAACGGATTACGACATGCCATTTGAAGCGCGGCGCCCATTTAGCAGATATCACCTTTCATACCTAATTGTAATGGAGTATACTGAAAGGGCAAATACAATTTTTTTCATTGCTTCAAATTGTCCGTATTTTATTTAATACTTTCATGTGAAAACCCAAATTGAATCACCCAATAGCAGAAATAACTTCTCTAAACGGCATCAAAGTCTTCTGATATCGCCGCATTTTCATTTTTCAATTTGTCAACAAAATAAAAAACATTTTCCATTAGATATTACAGCAGTGAGGAATAATAAAATATGTAGATATTAACAACTCGCAAGGGTCCACAAATAAAATCGTTAAAAATATTATTATAGATATGGCAAAAAATATGATGATTACAATTTTTTCCGTGGTCCCAACAGACTAAATAAATACATAATAATTTCCCCTTGCTTTACGAGTGGTGTGTGGCTTTTTACCCCAAGAGAAATCTTACTTTTACTATACATCTAAATGCAAAAAAATATATATACATGAAATAAAATATGCTGTAGGAAAATTAAGCGCTCTCCAAATTTGAATATGTAAAAATTCTAAACTGACGAGTTCCACCGCGGTGTAGGTGTTTTTTGTTCTTATTCGCAATATATTATACGCTGTTGCACATTTTTAGATTTTACAAAATTGTGGGGGTTTAACAAATTCATGCCGCTGATTTATGTCTGTTCTAGTTTTGTTAGTAGATGCTAAATGAGAACGGAAAAGAAAGAATTTCACTAGTGTATGACTAAATTACACGTATTTTTCGGTTGAAATTTTCTGTGTTAGTAAAGGTTGTTTGCATATACCAGGGTGTGCTTGGAAACTTCCCCTCATTTAACAACAGAATGCGTAAAAAAATTTTTCCTGGTCATGGTCTATTTTTTTATTTCTTTTGTAATCTTGAACCTTTATTTTGAACTTTCTGAAATATATTCTTTGGATAATCGGTTCTCATCTCTCTCTCTAGGTGCCATCTCCGCGACGAAGATTGGCGATCATCATGGCAATTCTTATTTTGGATGCAGCTGCTCTAAAATGCTCTATCGAGGAACATCCAAACCACTCTCTCAAGTTTCTCAACCAGGATATCCTTCTTCTACCCACGCTTCTTGTACCTTGGATCCTTCCCTGCATTATCAATTGAAGTAAGACGTATCTTGGTCCACGAGTCACATGGCCGAGATACTGCAGTTTTCTGCTTTTAATTGTTATTAACAACTCTCTTTCTATGTTTAGTCGCTCAAGTATTTCTAAGTTAGTTATCCGATCGACTCATGACACCTTCAGTACTCTTCTGTACAGCCACATTTCAAAAGCTTCTAGTCTTTTGGTTATTTCTGCGTTCAGAGTCCATGCCTCGACGCCATAAAGCAGAGTGGCAAAAACATAACATCTAACTAGTCTCAGTCTCAGTTTTAGGCTTAGACCTCTATTGCACAAAACTCTTTTCATGCTATTGAAATTGGACCTTGCTATTTCTATGCGTGCTTTTATTTCTTTCGTGTAGTCGTTATTACAAGTAACTGTTGTTCCAAGATAAGTATACTTCTCTACCTGTTCGATGGGTTCACCTTTGACGATTAGCTGTTCGTTGTTAGTCTGGGCCTTCTTTGTTATTTTCATGAACTTTGTTTTGTTTACGTTGAGTGTAAGGCCGTATTCTTCGCTATATCGAACAAGTTTGTCCATGATTCTTTGTAGATCTTCCAGGTTTTCCGTTAAAATTACGGTATCATCAGCGTATCTTAGAACAACTATAGGCACTCCATTTACTTTTATTCCTGCACTGTCATTTTCAATTGCCCTTTTTAGAATATCTTTAAAGTAGGCATTAAACAAAATAGGTGACAGAACACAATCTTGACGTACACCTCTCTTTATTGAGATAGTGCCAGAATTTTGTTGATCTACTTTGACGATGGCATTTTGGTTGTAATAGAGATTTGAGATGATTTGCAGGTCTTGGTGGTCTAGGTTTTTACATTGTAATATTTCCATCAACTGGTCGTGGCGGACCCTGCCAAACGCCTTATTATAGTCGATGAAGCAGGCATATACGTCCTGATTAAGATCTAAGCATCGCTGCACTATTACGTTGAATGCGAATAGTGCTTCTCTTGTACCTAATCCTTTGCGAAAGCCAAACTGACTGTCACTTATATCCAGATCGAGTTTCTGGTGGATGCGGTTGAGTATAATTTTTAACAGTAGTTTCAAAGTGTGGGACATGAGGCTTATGGTACGGTGGTCACTGCACTCTTTTGCACCCGATTTTTTCGGTAAACATATGAAGACTGATGAGAGCCATTCCTTTGGTAGTTTTCCAGACTCATAGACGCTGTTCAAGAGTCTCACCACGACATCCATATCTTGTTCACTTATGATCTTAAGAATGTCGATAGGAATTCCGTCGGGGCCAGGAGATTTACCGTTGCTCATGTTGTTTAGTGTGTGTGGGTGACTTCGTCCTTCGTGATTTCGGGACCTATGTCTTCCAGTCCTACCCTAGCTACGGATGTGATATTTCTCACATCGTCGAAAAGGTCTTTTATATATTCCTGCCATCTCTTCAGTTTGTCTTCTGTGTTTGATAGTGTTTTCCCATTTTTATCTAAGAGGATTGTAGTAATCTTTCCTTTTCTGAGACCTGCCAATTCTTTTATCTTCTTATGTAGGTTATACAAGTTGTTTGAGTAAAAGCGAAATGAACAAGTTAGTGAAACCTTGGCAGCAATATCAAAATAATGGCCTCTTACCTTCTTGTCTTCAGCAGGGTAGATGATAAGAGCCGGCTCTGCTTATCCAATTCAACAGCAACCACCAAGATGTCACAAGCGGTCAGTCAATAACAATACCAAATTGCACAATCACAACAACACTTAGCATGTATCAAATTATTGTTCTTAAAGGGAGCGAAAATGTTAACTTCTGCTACTACCACTAATATTCATCTACAAGAGGCCGAACGAAAACATACCACTGCCAAGTATACAAAGCAAAAAAAAACAACAACAGATAAATATTTCTCATTTAAACATTAACTATGCGTGTGTAGGTAAATTTGCACTAATATACGCTAAATTGCAAATACGAGGGGAATTCGAGAAATGCGTTGGTTAGCTACCAGCAATTATAATAAAAATATTAAGAATTACAATCATATGTTAGAAAATATATGTACATTGGTACGTCACGGAACATACCACCGACCTTAAAATATTATTTTAAAACTAATTATTGCAAAATAAAAAAAAATTATTGAGAATTAATAGGCAACGGACAAAGTTTTACTAAAGGTCTTTTAAATAGACCATTTTTTGTTTTTACTGAAGCCACTCTCGCTACTCCATCTGAACCATAGTTTAAGTCAGATATTCGGCCAATCATCCATTTTAATGGAGACAAACAATCATCTTTTAAAATGACCATATCACCCAATTTAACAGGACAATCAGTGGTCCATTTTGATTTTTGTTGCAGCGTATGCAAATACTCTTTATGCCATCTGGCCCAGAAATCAGCTTGAAAACGTTGTAAAAGCTGCCATCTGTCAAGACGATTAATTTTAAAATGGGTTAAATCGGGATCGGGTAAGCAACTAAGTGGCTCTAATGTGAGAAAATGACCGGGCGATAAGACCGACAAATCGGTTGGGTCAGAACTTAATGGCGAGATTGGGCGAGAGTTTAAGATACTTTCAACCTGTACTAAAACAGTGTTTAGCTCCTCATATGTGAGAATCTGAGATCCGATAACACGATAAAGATGGGTTTTAGCAGCTTTTATTCCGCTTTCCCAAATGCCACCAAAATGGGGGGCACTTGGAGGGTTAAAATGCCAATCAATGGATTCTTGCATGGCAACGTCTTTCATTATATCTGAAATGTATTTATTTGCACCCACAAAGTTGGTGCCACAATCGCTATATAAATGCGATACACGACCACGACGACCAATGAATCGTCGCAATGCTGCCAAGAAAGCTTCCGTGCTTAGATCTGATGCAAGTTCTATGTGAATTGCTTTAGTAGCAAAACACACAAAGAGACAAATATATGCTTTATGAGTTTTAGCACCTCTGTGCTTGCCTAGAGTAATATGGAAAGGGCCCCCGTAATCAACTCCAGAATGGGAGAAAGCTTTCAGTTGTGAAACGCGGGAGAAGGGTAAGTTTCCCATAGGGGGTTGAAAATGGGATGGTTTTAACCGCCAACATTTTAAACATTTTGAGACAACGTTTTTTATTGCCCGTTTTGGAGCTAAAATCCAAAAATTCTGTGATAACAGATATTGTAACGTTTGTATACCGGGGTGAGAATATTTCTTATGATATTCCTCAATGATTAAATCTGTAAGCCGACAAACTCGAGGTAGTAAATAGGGATACTTTTGGTCATATTCCAAATCAGAATTTTTCAAACGACCACCGACCCTGACTAATCCGTGTGTATCGAGAAATACGCTTAATTTCCGAAGCGGCTTGGAGATCACTCTACCTCGTTTTAATTTATAAAGATCGTCTGCAAATGCAGTTTCTTGAGCTCTCTGTACTAATGCCTGTAATGCCGATTGCTTTTCTGAATTTGTCAAGGGTCCAGTAGTTGCATTTCGAGATTTCAGATTATCTAAAAATCGTAAAACATAAGCTACTATTCGTTGTATTTTATTTAGTGATGAAAATCTTTCTAAAAGATTATCCAACGCGTCAAAATTTGAGAATACCGCGAGTGTAATATTTCTGTGTTCGTTATCGATAAGAGCGCTATTTTCATTTGTAATATCAGGCTGTTCGGGCCAAGTTTCACTTTGATTGAGAAAATTAGGACCTTTCCACCATAGGGGATGGTTGATTAATTCGGACGGAAGTAGTCCTCTAGTTGCACAATCTGCAGGGTTTTGTGTCGAAGAGATATGATGCCAAATATTAGGGGGAGCATTTTCTTGGATATGAGAAACGCGGTTACTAACGAACGATTTCCACCGATGTGGTGAGGATTTTATCCAAGCTAGAGCAACAGTAGAGTCAGACCAGGCATAAAATTTGGTGAAACGAATTTTTCCAGCAAAAGTACTTAAAACAAATTTAAATAGGTCTGACAATAGCACAGCGGCGCAGAGTTCTAATCGTGGTAGCGAAACACGTTTAAGTGGAGCAACTTTCGATTTAGCGCAAACAAAAAACGTTTTATAAATATTTGAGGCAGTAAAAACACGAAAATATACAACGGAAGCGTAAGCCCTTTCGGAGGCGTCACAAAACGCGTGAATTTCACACGAGAAATAATTGTTCTCAATCAAACGGCGCGGTAAGTTAAACTTTTCAAAAAGAGGTAATTCTTGTTTAAATTGCTTCCAATGATTTTCCACAATAGGAGGGGTAGGGTCATCCCAATCCAGACCAAGCGTCCAGATATGTTGCATTAGCAATTTAGCTACTACAGAAAGCGGTGCGAGAAATCCTAACGGGTCATAAATTCTTGCTAATTCTGAGAGAATTGTGCGTTTGGTACAGGGACGGTTAAAGGGTTGGACTGTATATGAAAATGAATCGATCAAAGGGTGCCATTGAAGGCCTAAGATTTTGACAACATTGTCCTTTTCCAAATCAAACGAAAGTGTTTTAGCCCAAAGATTGTCCTCAGACAAATTTGCCAAAATTTGTGGATCATTACTTGACCATTTATGAAGAGAAAATCCTGCACCCTTTAGAAGTTCAATAAGCTCTTTTCGCAGCGCAAGCGCACCATCGACAGAGTCACTACCTGTCACTATATCATCAATATAGACGTCTGTATCTAATGCCCTGCACGCCGCAGGAAAGTGCAACTTCTCGTCTGCACTAAGTTGTTTCAACGTTCTTAATGCCAGAAAAGGTGCAGAACTAATACCAAAACTAACAGTGTTTAATTTAAATTCTTGAATTTGGTCATTGGGCGAAAATCTCCACAATATCTTTTGATAATTACGATGCTCTGGAGACACCAAAATCTGCCTATACATTTGCTTTATATCGGCTGTAAAGGCATATGCATGAAACCGAAAATTAAGAAGAACAGAAGTGATGTCGTTTTGGAGTTTTTCACCGACATATAATGAATCGTTCAAAGAAGGATAACCAGGAACCTTCGCTGACGCATCGAAAACAACTCTAAGCTTGGTAGTTATACTCTCAGGTTTCAGAACACAATGATGCGGAATGAAGTACGAATTTTCTGAGGTGTCGATTGTGCATAATTCCATATGTCCACTGTCCAGGTAATCCTTCATGAAGGTACAATAACTACTATAAAGATTAGAATCTATAATCAAACGGCGCTCCAACGATAAAAACCGACGGAGTGCCAATGACCTAGTGTCGCCAAAGTTTGGAATAGGTTCCCGAAAGGGAAGTGCAACCGTGTAACGACCTGTTTCGTCACGAAAAGAATTTTGAGAATAATGTTGCTCACAAGCGGCATCATCAGGGGCGACACATTTAACAGCGGGGACATTTTCAAGTTCCCAAAAACTTTTGAGCGTGTTGTCCAAGTTACTGAGATCTGACGAACAAAAAAATGTATTTATTTGGGAGGGTAGATGTGTCGAAAGTTTTCCTATCAAAATCCAACCAAAAATTGTATTCAAAGCGTAGGGTTGTGAAGAATCACCACAAATTTTTCCATTAAGTAAGATTTGGGGAAATAGCTCGGCACCAATTAATACATCTATAGAGCTTGGAACTTCAAAACTAGGATCTGCTAGATTTAAGTTTGAAATGTGAGACCAAGACCTACTATCAAGTTTCTGAGGAGGCAAATATGTGCAAATTTTTGATAATACAAAGGCGTCAAAGGCGAACCGAGGATATTGCTTATTTACTGGGCGTATTGTACATGTAACACCCCCTAGCGAAGTAGAGGATCTCATTTCACCCACACCATTAACAGCAATATTAGTAGGAGAAATGACCAATCCTAATCTATGAGCGCATTTCTGTGTTATAAAACTAACTTCAGAACCACTATCTATTATAATGCGACACTTTTCATAAGTGCCTCGAGAATTAACAATTTCCACGATTGCTGTTGAGAGCAAAACCGATGAACATCTATTGTTACCAGTAGGCGAGATATGTGGAGTTGCGTGAAGCGTTGTAACCGTATGACCTTGACTAGTTGAAGGTATGTTTTCAACTGGGGTACTATTTTGCGGTGAAGGTCTATTTACGTTAGAAGTGATATGATCATCAAAATGTAGCAAAGTGTGATGCCTCTGTTTGCAAACCTTGCAACTATCTTTCGATTTACAATTCTTGCATGAATGTCCTGAACCAAAGCAATTTATACACAAACTTCGCTGCTTAATAAAGCTAAAACGATCGCGGGTAGATTTTTTATGAAAATCAGGGCATTCATATATTCTATGTGAGTTTGAGCAAAAGGGACAAAGTGGTACCGATTGAGTATTTGCAAAAAATGAAGAGGACGAGTGACGTTGTTTATCGATAGTAAATTTAGAGAAGTTGGGTTTACCATTTGGCTTTCTAGATAGGCTATGCGATTGCGAAGCTTCAACACTATCTAATGCATTACAGCGACGAGTAATAAATTTCACAAGTGTTTCAAAAGACGGTATATAATCTTTATCATTAGTTGAAATTTCAAATTCAAATTTGGAAATAGTATCATCATCTAATCGATTAAGTATCATATGGTAAAGTAAAAAATCCCATTCCCCAATAGGAAAATCTAAACAGTCAAAAGCGGCAATATTTTCTTCAAAAATTTCGACCAACGTACGTAAATCATCCGCGCTTGGATTTGGTTTTAATTTAGAACAACTATCTAAATTTTTATAATACGAATTTGCAATCATACGTTTATTCTGATAATTTTTAGTTAAAGAAGCATAAGCTTGAGCATAATTTTCATCGGTTAAAGCTTTTCTACTAACAAGCTTCAACGCAGAACCAGTTAATGAATTTCTTAAATGAGTAAACTTCTCGATATTAGAAAGAGTTGGATTGTTATGTACCAAAGAATCGAAAATATCAATAAAAGTTTTATAATCGGTATAGAGACCCGAAAATTTAGGAATATCGACTTGTGGCAATTTAATATGTCGAAGATTTGATTCCCCTGCAGGCTCCGGCGGCAAAACAACAGTCTGTTTAACAAAAAGTCTGTCATAAATCGACTCGATTTCTGCACAATCAATCACAAATTGATTTCTAATATTTTTATGCAACTCTAAATCAGGATTTTCAGTAGTGGCCAATAACGCTATCAATGAGGAATTATTTTTAACAAAATCGTCATGAATTACAGCAACTCGTTTGTAAAGAACTTTAAAAATTGATCGTGCAGCCTCATCTTCAACCGCAGTAAAAGCTCTAGTTTTAATTTCAGCAAGTTCATAAACGTCGGCATCACGTAATGCTAGATGTTGTTTGATTTTATTTGTGTTCGACATGTCAATAATTAACTGAAAACGAAAATCGAAATACTAAGTATTTTAAACACGGTAACAGAATACTGTATTAAAAAAAATATTCAAAACAAAAACGAAATATAAAGTGCGAGAGTTCAGTTCTAAACCAATTCAACGAAACAAAACAAAAAAAAAACTGTAAAACTTTGTTCGGACTTGCGATAAACAGAGACCTTGAAAATATATTTTAAATTTAAACTATATGCGCGAAATATGAAATTTAATATTTTAATAAATTACTATTTGAATTCAAAAAAACAACAAAATTTAGCGTATTTTATGCAACAAATGAGCTATATAATCCGGCTCGAAGGACCAAAAATGTTTGAGTAAAAGCGAAATGAACAAGTTAGTGAAACCTTGGCAGCAATATCAAAATAATGGCCTCTTACCTTCTTGTCTTCAGCAGGGTAGATGATAAGAGCCGGCTCTGCTTATCCAATTCAACAGCAACCACCAAGATGTCACAAGCGGTCAGTCAATAACAATACCAAATTGCACAATCACAACAACACTTAGCATGTATCAAATTATTGTTCTTAAAGGGAGCGAAAATGTTAACTTCTGCTACTACCACTAATATTCATCTACAAGAGGCCGAACGAAAACATACCACTGCCAAGTATACAAAGCAAAAAAAAACAACAACAGATAAATATTTCTCATTTAAACATTAACTATGCGTGTGTAGGTAAATTTGCACTAATATACGCTAAATTGCAAATACGAGGGGAATTCGAGAAATGCGTTGGTTAGCTACCAGCAATTATAATAAAAATATTAAGAATTACAATCATATGTTAGAAAATATATGTACATTGGTACGTCACGGAACACAAGTCAAATCTGCGTTGTAGCTCTTCTATTTCCTTGCATTTTTCTTCATAGAAACGTTCTTTTGCTACCCTTATTTTTGTTCTTATCTTTTTCTGGGTTTCCCTATATTTTGTTTCGTTGTTCTTGTATTTCCTTCGTTGGTCCATCAGAAATAAAATTTCCTGGGTAATCCATTCATTATTTATCTTTTTAGAAGGTGCTAGTAACTCTTCGCAGTGGGAAGGAATGCAGGTTTTGAGGGATTCCCATTGATTGTCAATATCTTCGGATTCAGGGTTAACTTTCGCAAGGTTGGAATGTATTGCTTGTTGGACAACTTCTTTATATCTCGGTTCTCGGTTCTCATAAACACATTACAATACTTTAGGGAAACAGATTTCAATTGCCTTTGTTTGGTATAGGACGCTATCACTCAAGACCTTAGAAACTATCTTTATTGATACTGTTGCACCATTTCGTTTGGCATGTAGATAGCCTTTTTTTTACTGATTTTTTTTATTTCCGTTTTCATCATTGTAATTCCTAAACGCAACGTTTCGGCGATTGCAATTGATCACTTCGCAGATCATTCAAAAAGGTGCAACGCTCATTTGTGAAAAGGTTAGCCCATTGCTAAACCGTTAACGGTGCCCACTTTGAGCAACTGCTCTAAATAGTCCTCCCAAAAACAAATTTAATTAGGTATTTTCGTTGTTTCATTAATCACAAAGTGACACATCCGAAAGTTTTCTAAAAAAATGCTAAATAAAACTGACGTGTCTCGGCTACCTTTTCTTTTACAAATGTACCATGTTGATTATGATTGTTACTTAACGGACACCCTGTATATACTATCCACTTGCTTTCCTATTTAAAATATTGTTAAACATCAGCTTTTAACATAGCATCATCAACATTACTATAAAATCTCGTAAATTAAAAAATAAATAAACAAAAATATCCATTACCGATACAGAAAAATGTTTTTGAATTATACCGGAATTTGTATGCAAAAAAATGCAAAATATATATTAAGTTATAGATATACAGTGTGCGTCTAAAGTTACGTCTCTTTATCTCTGGAAATGTATCAATAAAATCGAACTTTGGTACTTTATTCAATGCATCTTACCTGGAGTATGCATCTGTTGTGTGGAATCCTACAGATATTGAACGTATTCAACGTCGTTTTGTGCTAAGCTTCTGAGGTTTCGTAATGATGGAGTTTCCATTCCATTTTATGTTCCAAGTAAGAGTGGGTAGTGCATTTTTAAGAACGCGATACATAAACGCAGGTGTTCCGCAAGGACTTGTTCTAGCACCCAGACACAGACAAATTTTCAGGTTTATGCGGATGATACTTCGCTCCGGTCAGTGTCGTTTGCAGCGAACACTGCTAACCGGCGTTTGCGGACGTACATGCCGAGGCTGGAAGAATTTTTCCGCATATGGAAAATAAAGATCAACGCCGATAAAACTCAACACATAGTCCTGACCCAAAAACATACTAACACGACTATTTTTGAAAAATTGCTAGAAAAGGTCGTACTAGGACTTGAAAATAATAGAATTATAACAATAATGATTATTAAAATTCTGTTTCGTTACGCAGGTCATGTATTTCAGATTATATTATAACTTGTCGGGAAAGTGTTGGGACGACACAACCGATTTTTAAATATACAGGGTGTCCGGAAAAAGGAGGTCAATCCGTGAACCACAGATTCCTTGAGCAAAAATAATAATAAAAAACAGTTTTCCGTCTAACACAAAAATTAACAAAGTTTCTTTCAACTCAAACTTAAAATGGGTAAGGCAATTTACACACACACTGTAGCGGCATGCTTTTATAATAAATGTTCATGTTTAATTTTCATTTTTTGTACCTAATAGAGTTTTAATTTAAAAGCTAATGACTACAATGTCCAAGTTTATTATTAAAAATTTACTGCACCGACTACGTTAATGTGTACAGATTTGTTTCCACTGTTTACCCAAATCATTGTTACTCATTGTTAGTGAATATTTAAAATGATGAAATGAAGCATTAATACAAAAGTATGAAAATACCACAATTATACAGTGAAAGATAACGTCCACGATATGACAATAGTTGAAATTTTTATTTGAAGCATTACGTTCATGGAAATCGTACTAAAAAAGGGTGTTGCCTTGCATGAAATGAGGTAGATAGTTCTGATTTTTTTTTTGATATGTGGTTTCTGATACAGTTGTAACAACAAATCCGAGTTTTCGACCTCAAAAGCCCTCAGGATCATTGTTATATTATACTAAAAGTGCTAAATTTTCTCACTTTTTTCACATTTTGTCAATTTTGACCACCAAACAATATTGTTAAGGCAAAAATTGTTATAAATAATTTGTTGACAATCAAATTTTCAAAAAAATGACATTAATTTGGTCTGTGTAGGTCAAACAGTTTCTAAGATACAGCAATTTAGAGTTTTGCAAAATTATCGAAATTTTTACAGCTTTTTCAGTGTTTATCAATATTGACTACTAAGGAATCATTCTTGGCAAATTTATCTTCTATAATATTAAGGACCAAATAATTTACAACAAAATAACACTGATTTGTTTGTTTTAGACGAAATACTTCTAACACAAAAAACTTTTGGGAATTTTGCAAATCTTTAAATTGCTGTATCTCCGAAACTATTGCACCTGCAAAAACTAAATTGTTGCTAATTTTGTTTACTTTAAAATTGTATATAACAAATTTTGCTGTAACATTTGTCCTTGGTGGTCAAAATTGACAAAAAGTGGAATAAGGGTGAAAATTTAGCGGGTTTAGTATAATTGGAGGGCTTTCAAGGTCGAAAACTAGAATTTGTCATTACGATTTCATTAAATACCACAAAAGCACAGAAAGACCTCATTTCCTGGAAGGTAAAATGTTCCAAATCCATGGATTATAGGGGTACTATTTATATTTTGAGCCTAATAATCAAAGCACGTTAATTTTCGTTTTAAGTTGCATTATTGTTTTCAAAATATCTGACTTTATATTTAATACACTTTCGAACCATTTGTCATATGGTTTTTTACAATGCGGAAAAAGAAAATTGTCTTAAATTACATCAACTACGTTGCATCAGACTTTGGACTATGAAAATCACATTTTGACGCAAATACAGGGTCTGGCGAAAATTTTATAAAAAGAAAAATTATTTTAGATTGACTAAATTTTAAAACTCGATAGAAAGTGCAAAATCAAACAACGTTTTCAAATAAAATTTTTCAAAATTTTAATATTTATGGGCACCTTATAGCATTCTTAAAAAAACCTGTCAAATTTGACAGGTAAAGCAATATTAAAAGAAAATTCAATTTAAGGCGGACATGGTAGGCGAATCGTTTCTTGTTTTGTAGGCAACTATCTTTCATTCTAGCCCCGTAGCCAGATAAGTAGAGAAACAGTAGGTAAATGGTAAGATATTCCATTCGTTTCCTGTGATATATGCAGCTGGAATTGTGTCTGACAGGTAACAAGTCGCGAGTTAATCTGGCCGAATGGAAAATCGAAAAACTACCACTTCGTTGGTGTATGTGTATGTCAGAGATACTCCGTAATAGTAGAATGGAAGAGACGAGTTTTTGTTCTAAGTAATAGAAGTAAGAAAGTAAGAAGAAGAATAATGGCGTTTTTAGGAAATTTCACTCTCTTTGATTTATCTATTCAGTTATAAGAAAGTGAAGACTGCAAAGTTATATTACCAGGAACTGCGAAAAGTTGAACAGCTACTAATGTTCTTCTTTAGATGTGGTCGTTTTTCCCCTTCAGCTCAACTAACTCATGTTTTTTCCTTTTCCAACAGAGTTGATTCCTTATTATCTTCCTGACCTCTAACTCCGTTCTCGTTTCTCCGGAGCAGTCACAGGCTGTAAACCCAACCAAAAACCTGACAGTTTATGTGAAATGGAAATGGTGACTTGCATTCCATAGAAATTTTTGCAAAAAAAAACACATTTGGTATGTCCTAATCTAAACTACAACTTTAATTAATTGTAATTGATCACCCTGTATCTAAAAGCAATGTGATTCTTCACTGATTCCCCAGTGATCTAATATTACGCCTTTTCACCTCGGCTAACAAAATTATGTTTGATCCTAAAAACTTCGTTACTTATCGAATAAAATTACTTACGTTTACTCTAAGTATCCCTATAGCAACTTCGGTAAAGTTAACTATGTACTTCAAACTAATACTAGCTACACGACTTCTTATTTATGGTGTATCTGTATAGAAAGAAGCAAGAAAAACCCAAACAACTTCTTATTCCTTTTAATTGCAAACTTTGAGAATGTTTTTGTAACTTTTAGTGTTTTAGTTTTAACTTTATACCCTCTGAGCAAGTTTTGTTAAAAGGAAAAACCTGTATAGAAGTTTTGTTTAATTTTTAATAGGGTTAAGGTACCTTTAGGTTCAACTAATAATACGAGGGTTGTTCCGAACATAAGGCACAGTTGTCTTTAGCCCGGAATGTAATTATTGACGAAGATACCAATAAGTCATGCTTAGCACTTTTGTTAGAATCAAGATTCCTATCTTCGCCTCAAGGTTTCTTACTGTTCTGTTGAACAAGCTTACTGTGTTTGGGCTTGGAGCTGGATCTGTTTCGCTAATCCTATATCACTAATAGATCCCAATATGTTCTCCATAATGGATATAAATCGTCAAGATACCATATGTCATCTGGTGCTCCGCAAGGGTCGAATCTGGGCCCATTATTGTTTTTAATTTTTATAAATGACTTAGCCGGACTCCTAAATTGTCAGAGAATGCTCTTTGCGGACGATATGAAAATATTTAATTCCGTTAATAATCTTGACGATTGTAATCGTTTGCAGCGTGATATGGATTTGGTTCAATGCGGGTGTGAGGAAAACAAACTGAACTTGAACTGAACTCTTCCAAGTGTAAAGTTATGTCATAAACCAGAAAAAAATTAGCCATTCATTTCGAGTATACGATTGGTGAGACGATTTTAAATCGTCCTGAGTACGTTAAGGATCTTGGTGTGACCTTTGATAAGCTTCTTTCATTCGATATACATATAAATAACATAATTCTGAGTGCATCTAGGTCTTATGGCTACATTGTGAGAAATTCCAGATCTTTTGAGAATATGAGATAAGAACCTTATACTTTTCTTATGTCAAAGCTGGAATACTGCTCTTTAATATGGTTTCCATATTATAACTGTTACAATGTTTCTGTTGAGAGAGTTCAGCGTAAGTTCTTAAAATACTTATGTTTCAAAACTGATGGATCATATCCAGAAAGAGGAATAGAGTATGACATCTTGTTAACAAGATGTCAAATACAAAGTTTAGAATTAAGACGAAAAATGCATGCAGTAAAATTCCTTTTTAATATATTGCATAGTAAGATTGATTGCGCTGAACTCTTGCAAAAGTTGGATTTTTTGGTACCAAGGCAAAATTCGAGATCTTCTAATTTATTTTATAACGACCGATCTAGGACCAATTTGTTGATGAAGTCGCCTGTCTACACAATGTGTCGGACATATAACTTAATAAGCGATGAGAGTGATATTTTTTTTGATCACTTAAATACTGTTTTGGGTGTTTTGAATGAACATTTAAGTTGAATGTATGATGTTTCGTTCTTTCTGTTTCGGTTTATTTGTATTGTTATTATTAATATTAAGTAATTCTGTAAGATTGCTCTGTAAATAGATTTTTTGTTGAGCAATAAAGCAATTATTATTATTATTACTGTGAATTTGAATGTGGCACCCTGTTTTTCATTCCACAGACTGACAATCAACTGCCCATGTTATTTAGTTTCATATAATAACAAAATTACTTCACCATTATGTGAATGTTAATCTCCATTAGGAGTTCTATAATATTCTCTAATATTTTAAAGGAACCGATACCACAAGCTCCACATTCAAAGCTCAAAATCTTTTAATTGAGCACTTATTACAGTTGCAATACACTTAAAGTCACGTATCAGCTAGAAACCATTAGTTAAGAACTTTTCGTCACATACTTGTTCATTCAAATGTGAAAACTATAACTGATAAAACGATTATTCTGCAATTCAAGTTTAGGGAAGACATGATTGGGAATAACTTATATAAAATACCCTTAAACCTGCATTTAGAACATAGAATTCATGTAAAGCGGTATCTCTCGAGCGTTTACAAGGGATTTCAAAAGCACGGTATGATTTTATAAAGAATTATTCCAAAAGAAATGATATAAGGGACCCGAACCTTCTATGTCATTCAAAAAATGCACATTAACTGAACTAATGATGAATTTGCTGGATAACATGTACAGGGTGGTCCAAGTTCTTGTCGAAGATAGAAACAAATTAACCAAGGTCCTCCATGGTCAAATTTTATGAAAAGCTCACTCGTGCAAACGAAATTTGCCTATTAGGTGTTTTTGTTTGTTTCATGTAATTTTGGGTTGATTGTTTGTAATATCTTCTTTGTGGTGTATTTGTTCATTCTCCCTAGTATACGGCTTCTGAACGGCAGGTGCTGTTGGATCCTTAAGGGCTCGCTTGAATGGTCACGTTCTATGGAAGGGTGATTGACGGGAGTAGCATTTGGCGAACCGTAGGAGTGGAAGTGGTTCTATTTTATTAGACAGTACGGAGACGCTGGGTGCTACTACTGTAATTTCATTTGACCTCCTCTGAAACGTCGGAAAGAAGGTCAATGTCAGTGTCGTCTAGAGGAGCAACCGTCTCCTGTTTTTGTTTTAGAACAATCGGCTAGTAGTGGCTCCGTTTTAATTTCCAATTCTATCTTGTGGTGTTTGTTTTTTCGTTTTACTATTTGTTTTGTGTCCAATTCCAAGACGGTACTGTTGTGTCCCAAATCTGCTAATGATTCAGAAAGTGCTGCATAGAACTTTGTCTTTAAATGTCAGTAGTGCCAAATCTGTCGAACAGCAGGCTACTTCTCCGAATTGATCGCCCAACTCCAATTTTATTATTAAGAGATTTTTCAATGTATCCTTCAGCAATAGTCGCCGACAACCATCTCTCATGCCTTTTTAAACTAGTCAAATCTGCACCAGACAATGTCCTGTATAATCTCTAAGATTTGGTTAATTTAAATGTTTGCAGCCTTTTCCGTTTTAGTCTTTCAACGAGAAGAAATTGTTTGGCCTTAATGCAGAATATTTCCTATAACGTTTCACGTATGTTTTATTATCCTTGAGCACCTCGCTTGAAGGATTCTCTATGACAAAATTTTGAGTATTTATCAAGGCCCGAAGAGTATTCGATAAGATAATTTTTTACTTAGTAGATATCAAAAATTTGATTGTCAATCTGACGTTTAATAATTTTCAATACAAAATGTATTAGTTTTAATCAAACAAATATTATTCATTTTTATTTAAAACTACAGTTGTGAAAAGTACAATTGGTAAATGTTAAATTGGAAGAAGAGTTTGCTGAAGTTGACGGATTGTTAATTTCCACTGTTGAAGAAATTCCTCGCATGGTGTTGATTATTTCACCATGGCGTTCTTGGTTAATATTCAAGTACGGTTTAATTGAATTAGAGCTGCTATGTCCTGTTATTTTTATTAATTGCTGTTCAGGAATTCCTTTATTTGCCAAATGGCTAACTGCAGTTGATCTGTTCGAATGATGGGATATCTTTTTACACGGATGATTTGGTCCACATATTAATTGTGTTCTTGCCTACCGGTATATTGTCAAATCATGTGTAACTTTCGGATTTCCAGAAACGATTTGGTCTCAAGAATAGGCGACTGGAAGTAATATTTTTCCCCCTTTTGGACAATAATTTATGGAATTAACAAACAAGGCATGCACTTTCATTTGCAATATTTGGAACAAGCCACTTACTATTTGTACAACTTTTCGATCCTCCTTGGCATGTTTTACTGAATATTGGATTGTATTCAATTCTGTTGGTTGGCGTTCCATCATTATTTTTCTCAATCGTGAAATAATTTATATGGCAATCAGCTGGTTCACCACCTCGCCAAGCTAACTCAACAGCTACAATATGGAAAAAAAATTGTAAACCTTCTGGTGTACATTCATCCATAATCCAATGATTCTAGCCACATCACTTGAACTCAAATTTGATGAACTGTATTTTTGTTTGTTTGGATCCTGCTGTAATCTTTTACGTTTTGCATTTCTTGCATTTCGCGAATTTTTGAATATCACACTGGTAAACGGGTCGATTACAATTTTGAAGTCATTGAAGTATTTTTCCTGGAGTAGCCTACTCGTAGTATTCCAAATTGTTTTTACAGTTGTTTCTTTATATTCAGTTCCGTCAGCTTTTCTCATCTTTACCGCATAATCTTTCAATATATTAGCCAAATTATGCAACCTCGTTTCAGCATTCAGTTCGTATTCTCTGGTCGCACAAAACGCGACTTGAAATTAAGTAATTTGATTGGTTACTATATTTAGTAAAAATTATCAAACAAAAGCCCCTCAGATTAAACTGTATTTATCTGTAAGTCATGCGATAATCATAGAGAGATCTATATTTCCTTTTTGTCCAGGGCTTTCCCGACTTAAAAACACAATTTTACCAAAATAAAACCGCATACTTTGCTGTCTGATACACTTTGTAACAACACTCACAATTATTTCTTTGAAATCACCTTCTGCTTCACTTTTATTCTACTCCAATTTCCTGCGTAATTTAATTCAACTGGAAGCTAAATATATACAAACGCTGCTACTACTTTCATTCATTAAGGATAGAGTCGTCTCTAAATGAGGATTTATAAAGCACAGGATTTTCATTTATTCAATGTGCTCCTATACATAATATAACTATATATATTGGACCTAACACTATCTATGACGTTTTTTTTTATTTCTCAATTTTTGTCTTACAGATGTTTGAAAACAGTTTTTTTGTCTATTCGTTCTTTAGTTGCTTGCGTTCTATTTATCGTTAAATTGGATTTGCTTCAAGTGCAAAACGTTCAGTTTCTTTACAGCATTCATTTATTAAGTTAACTTTTGCGAAAAACAAACGTTCACCCATTAGGAATGAACAAACAAGTTGTTCTTATCGGTGTTTAAGTGGACGAACTGGCGAAATTTTATTTTTAAAAAACAATGCAATAAACGATCACAAACCCAGTGGCGGTTTGTGAGTTTTGAAAGCGGGTAGGCACAAAAATCTTATCTGCTATTTATTGTACATGCAGTCCATTATCTCAGTTTTCATGCTGGAAAAGACGTCAATGACTTTATTGTCACCTTCCCTGCAAGAAGTTGACAAAGCACATAACATCGAGAGTTTGTCTGACCTCGGCAACATTCTCGCGGCAAACGCAAATATCCATAATAAAATTCAGCATCATATTATTTATTTATTTATTGTCATTACATGTCATTACCAAAAAAGGTTTACACAAGTCATATTAAATATTAAAATATTACATAACACAACATAAAAACATAGAAATGTATATAACTTAATCAAAACAGAAAGTCAGTGAGATCGAATTCATCAATGGAGTAAAAAGCCTGGTCAATTAAGTAGTTTTTTAATCTATTTTTGAACATTGCAAGGCTCAGTGTTTTCAAACTATCTGGCAAATGATTATAGCATGTGGGACCATAATAATTTACAGAATTTCTGCTTCTACCCAACCTCATATATTCAGGAAGAATGTCATTTTTGTTTCTGGTATTGTGGTTGTGAACTTCATCATGCCTTATGTACAGATTGTAATTATTTTTCACATACATAATTGAATTGTAGATATAAAGACACGGGAGTGTAATTATTTTACATTCTTTAAATTTAGGTCTGACATCCTCTCTAAACTTTAAATCTGTCATTATTCGAACCACTCGTCTTTGCATTGCGAATACCCGACTAGCATGACAAGAGTGTCCCCAAATTGACAAAGCATATGAAGCCATACTGTGAAAAAGGCCACAATATGCTGATTTCAAAACATTAAAAGATACTTCACACTTCAAGCTTCGCAACATGAACACAACCTTAGACAACTTGGCAATGGTAACCTCGACATGACCCGCCCAAGTTAGCTTTTGGTCCAAAGTGACACCCAAAAACTTTACCAGACCATCAGAAAGAGCAACATCCGTCTCACGTAATGTAAATATTTTAGTAGCTGTTTTATTGGCATTCATACAGAGTTCGTTAGCTGCAAACCAGTCCGCAGCCCTCGACTGTGAATTAATCATACTTGAGGCCAGAACATCACTCGACAGTTCAACATCGACAATAGTTGAATCGTCTGCAAACAGTGTCAGGTCAGAGCATGGCAGATGTAGCGGTAAATCATTAATGAAAATCAAAAACAATAGAGGTCCGAGCACCGAGCCCTGTGGGACTCCACAAGAGCTCAACAAGGGCTGAGAAGACTTTGACTCAAACATCGTTACAACATTCCTATCAGTGAGATAGGAACTCAGCAAACGAATCGAATTCCACTCATAACGTATCGCTCCAGTTTACCCAACAAGATTAGATGGACAAGCGCATCGTTTGGCCTTCTGAGGACAAGAGTCCTGGATAATCATAACATCGACGTTCGAACTATTGTATATCTGTGAGTCTTGCACCACTTATCGGAAGCATTTAGAAAAGTACCATCAACGATGTCTTATTGTATTCTTGGAATTAAACGGCAGGACCGACGAACAAACATCTTTGTTCTAGAGGAATCTGAAACAACTAGCTTGAGGCCATGATTGTCGTCAGGCACCAGCTGCAATGGACTGGCCACGTAAGCTTAAGGGCGGCTCACGAAATCAGAAAGGGCAGCAAAAGAGATACAAGGATGTTCTTAAGATCGACATGAAGAAGTGTGGCTTAGATATGAAGAGCAACTGGGAGCAGATCGATGATGATGATGGCGTAGTTTATTGAATAAAAGTTTATCTTCAAATGATAGCTGGTTTTTTAAGATATTACTATAAACAAACCATAAACGTCACCTCAGAATTAGAATTCAAAAACGCGTCGAGAATTCGCTATTGCAAAAGCCTACAGTTTCCCCATAAAATTGTATTGAATTCCACGAAACATTATAGCAGAATTCTTAAGTATTCTGTTTCTGCTTTGAAAGAAGTCATAAATAAGGAATATCTAGTGAAGTTCAGGCGCATTTTAAATCCCGCACAGAAAAGTCATATGTGTACGAGTGTCGTTATTATATACGGTGGATTCATCTTTCTATTCAATTTTTTATTAATATTATTCAGAGATTCTCGAAATTTTATTAAAATATTAAATTGGATGCCAGGCACTTTTCTCTATACTTCTGCTGCTGCCGCCGCACCGGTTTGATTATACTCTGCGTGTTGAAGAATTTCAAATATTATTCCGAAGCTGAATTTGGTAGTCATATACAGTTTCGGTTTCTAAAATTGATAACCCTCCAAATTTACCTCAGGCAAGGCGAAACGAGATACATCAATATAATTGGAAATATGAGTTTTAATATTCCTGAGATTTTTTGTCCAATTCTTGCCTTTTTGCCTGGAAAATGTGTTCATAAAGTACAATTATTGATGGCTGGTTAGGCGTTTTTGGTAAACTAATCTGATGTGATTATGTTCAAAATGTCAGCATGATTATTGTGAAAATTAAATAAATTAAAAGTTTCTTCAATAATTCATAATTTTTATTCGAATAGAGATATCAAAACGAGTCAAAAATAAGCTTCAGAGGTTTCATTTTGATCTTTAACAAAAACTCGTATTTTTTGTAAAGCATCATTTGATTTTTATTTCACGCGAAAGAGAAAGGTTTGCTATTAATAATGAAAAACAATATCAGACAGATGGCGTCCTTTGCATGACCATACTAATGAAAATTTCAATGACCCTTTCACACATTTGTGGCTCTATTTCATCAGTAAGTATTTCAATTCACATAAATGACCACATCCATAACTTCCAATTCTGACAATAAAAGTTCATTAATCTTAGATATATAGATCTTTATTTACCATAGTAGCAATTACAAAAATTTGATAATTACAATTTACAGCACGTACAAATAGAAAATTTACAATTCAACTTTACACGGTTACATTTTACAAACAAATTTCAAAATATTTTATCTCAAATCCAACAAGACGTATAGACCATCATTTTCAAAATGAGTGTGACATGAATAAAAACAGTTACTTAAGAGTAGTTCCTTTATTTTTCTTTTAAATTTATTCTGGTTTAAAATTTTGAAGCTAGCAGGAAGCTTGTTGTATAGTTTTATATTTAGCGAGTTATTTTGACTTTTGTTAAGTCTAAAACGTGGCGCAATGGTCATCCCAACTGAACGAGTATTGTGGTCATGAACCTGTCCGTGCCTAGGGAACTTATCCTTATGCTCATGAATTTCCATGAGCTGGTGATACACATAAACACAAGGCAAAGGCATTATCCTGTACCCAAGAAAGAATAGACGAGAGTGATCAATAGGCCCCGCACCAGCCAACAGTCTAATAGCTTTTTTCTGTAGCCTAAAAACCTGTAACGCGTTGGGTGAGTTGCCCCAAAGAATACAATACGCGAATGAAACAAGCCATAATAGACAGACTTAAGAACCTCAAAGGAAAGCGCCATTCTGAGTTACCTAATTACAAATAAAATATCAGGCAGCTTACTACTCACGTGTTCGGCCCAATTCAAACCGGCATCAACAACAATGCCTAGTATTTTGCAAGAGTCATTACTAGCAAATTTAGGGTTACTAGAAATACAAATTTGTTTAGTTTTGTTGCAATTTAATTGTAAATTATTTGTTAAGAAACAGATTTCGGCTGATTCCAGGACATCCTTAGACAAAATGTTGAGATTCTCAAACACACCCGATGTACTTAAAAAGGGCGTGTCATCAGCAAACAATACACAGCGACATTTGTTGTTCATGTAAGAACATATATCGTTTATATATATTATGAAAAACAGGGGACCCAGTACCGACCCCTGGGGCACACCGTGCTTGACGTCAACGATGGACTCAATATTTCCCACTTTAACACACGGTTTCTACCAGTGAGGTAGGACTTTATAAGATTCCAAGGAACACCTCTCACACCGTAAAAATGCAACTTTTCCAAAAGAATAGTATGCGAGACACAGTCGAACGCCTTGGCAAGGTCACACACCATCAAAGATGCGCGCTCCCCCCGCTCAAAAGCACAAGTATGCCGCCACAATCTCCGACACTGCTTTGACCGTGCTCCGTCCGGATCGAAAACCAAACTGAGCAGAGTCAAACAAGTCATGTTTTTCAAAATATTTTATTAGTCTATTTTTCAGAAGTACCTCAATGACTTTAGAGAAGATTACAGTAATTGATATTGATCTGTAATTACCCAGAACCGAGCAATCGCCCTTCTTGAACACAGGCGTTATTCTATTTAGTTTAAATCTTTCGGGAAAAATACCGGTAGTAAAACATAAGTTTGCCAAATTGGGCATAGGCACAACAAGGATATCTTAGTAGAATTCTAGAATTTTTAATCAAAACAGAATTCAAGTCATACACGTCATTTGCAGTTGACGATTTAATACTATTTATAACTGAATAAATCTCATGCTCTGTGACCGGAGTAAGAAAAAAGCTAGCGCTGGGACTTTTCACACCCTTTAAAAAATCGACTGCATCAAACGCATTCGTAGGTAATCATGGTGCGATAGCGTACTCCATTAACCGAAACGGCCGCATCAGCTTAATTTTCGAGAAAATACAGCCCAATGATCCTCGCGCCCAAAAACCTCATCAAACAGTTACACGTCCGGAATAGAGATCTTTTCCAACGATCACTTTTGGATTTTCTGTCCCCCAAATGTGACAGTTTTGCTTATTACGTAACTTCTAAGATGAAAATGTGCCTCTTGCATACCCAACATGCAATGGGCAAATATGGGTTAACTAAACTTTGTAAACCTTAAGACCCAAACTTTTATGCAAAATTCGGTGTATTGTCGTTTGCGAAATGGAGAACGATGTGGAATGGACAAACCTGAGTGTTCGTTCACACTTTCAGCTACAAAAACAATAAGCGCTAGTGTTTTTGCACGATGAACACGACTTCGGTTCTTCACATCATTTACTTGTCCCAACATAAGGGAAGTCTGGTTCAGTGAGTAATCGAAAAGAGTGGTCCGATCCGAAAAGGACATAAAACAACACTTATCAACATGATTTTTTTAACCGTTTTAACGATAGCTGGGCCGGAAGGTGCTTCACAATGATCCAAAATAGTTTTAAGTTTCAGAACTGTTTTAGCAAAGTTTTCACCATTTTTGTGGTGAATTCCAATGCATTGATGTAACGTGTATCGTTCCATTTCTATTAATGGCGTAGTTTTTACTTAAATCATCACCCCCAATCCAATTAAAACCTTATCTTATCTACTTTGAAGTACAATAAATATTTTTGAACTACAGGCAGTATAGAAGGTATTCAGTAAGAGATGCAATTCATCACGATATATTTTACACAGAAAACTTCCACAGAACAACTTTGCGTGAGCGTGGTTCAACTGAAGAGTTCTAGCTCTAGAGAAGCTGATAAGATGATCAACGTATCCTTGTTTATAAATGTGACGCATGATGAAGTATCGCTTCATCAGGATAGGTTGGAACGGTTTGATTTGTTTCCACTTAGTCCGCACACAGAAATATTAATTTTGTATATTTGTTCATCATTATCGACTTCTAGCTCCAAGTAGTCGAATAATAAAACTCCACGACTTGCAGCTAGATCCAGTCTTACAGTTAGCATAACACTAGCTTTGCTGTTTTTGTAGCTCAAAATTTGTTGTGTCAGTTTCCTGTCCTAGCCAGTTGGAAAATGGCGATTAAAATCATTATTACCATGAGAAGAACCAACCACTTCAAGCGTAGTACTGAATAAAAGCTTACACATTTTTCCAGGAAAGAAGGGACGTTAGAGCCATCATCAGCATGTTAGGCTTGGCTGCAGAAACAACTAACGATCATGGCCCATCAACTTTTCAACCCTTATCACTTCATCAAATGTAATTATTCTTAATGAGAATAAGGGGATGTAGAATGATATTGAATTATTGTATACAAAATGTTAGACGAGAGGAAGCCTGAGAAAGTGGTAATATAATCACGGCACGTTCTTCCCAAGTAATGCTTTAAACAGTATCTAACATTTGCTGTTTTCTTTAAAATCCATAAATAAACCCAGGCAGTTGCATCCAGAATAATCGAAAGCACCGTACATAGAAACGATAATGTTTTCCATTCATTCAATAGAATAGAGACCCCAATCAAAATGTTTAATGTTCATTTGACATGTTGCACGCAACTTTGCAATAATAATAAGTCCAACTGTAATAATACAGTTGTGTATGTGAGCTTTCTATGTTTTTTCCAAATTATACAACCACCAGGGTGTGGAATCATTTCGAAAATTGCTTTATTTTCATTACTGCTTTTGATTTATTTCAATTTAGATTTCTTGTTTCCTTTTTTGTTTTTACATTTTTTGTATAGTACATTCAAAAAGGGCATAAGATAAGAATTTTTTCCATATGATTTTTATTTAGTACTAACCTTCAAATGGTACGTGTATCAATTTGACAGCAATCTGACTATTGATTCGCTAGTTATAGCATTTTGTATGAAGCAAGGTTTGCTATTGAAAACAATAAAAATGGAAAATCATTGGTTTTTTGGTGAAAAAAATACAGTGGAAAAATATTTAACCAAGTAAAGCACGACATCGACTCTAAGCAGCATGGTTTCTTCCAGGGAAGATCCACAGTCATTAATATAACGTGTTTTTTTCAGGACGTGTTTTCCGCTGTCGGTGGAGGCATGCAACTGGATGCTATTTACACAGACTTTTCGAAAGCGTTCGATAAACTTGATGAGATGTGCAATATTGGCTTTGATGAGAATCTCCTTGTGTTTTTTTTATAATTACCTAACTAATCGTAAACAGTTCGTTGAATACAATGGACATAGGTCTGATTATTTCATACCCACCATTCGTGCCCCACAGGGCAGTTGTCTTGCTCCCCTTATTTTCTCCATTTTCATTAATGACATATCGGAAGGCTTTTTGAGCAGTTACTTGATTTTTGCAGATGACTTCAAGATTTACAGAGCTGTTCGATCTCTTACTGATTGCGAATTGTTGCAGGCTAATCTGTCGAGGCTCGAGCTGTGGTGCCATACTAACAAACTTCCTTTGAATGTAAGAAAATGCAAACTTGCTGTATTCTCCAGGTCGCAGAGCACACATATGTTTCCCTACCGGTTATGTAATACCATTCTTCACTCGTGTAAGGTCGTCAGGGATTTGGGAGTCTATGTGGACACCAACTTACAATTTACAACACATACACAGCACCTACTATGTGACTCTTTTCGTATGCTTGTTTTTTTGTTTCGAATAACTAAAGAATTTAACAACGTTGAGTGTCTGACCAATTTGTTCAATGCGTTAATTAGATCTAAGCTTCCAATATATGGTCTCCCATATATCAAGTACATATAAGACAGGTTGAGAGTGTTCAGCGTAGATTTCTCAAGTACTTAGCGTTCAAAATTGATGGGCATTTTCCGTCGCGCGGATATGATCATCGCATGCTCCTTGACAGATTTAACATGAACTCTTTGGCTACACGTAGATTATATGCTGGAAAGGTGTTCCTCTTTAAAATAATTAATGGTATGATTGACTGTCCTCAGCTGCTGGAGCGGATTGGTTTCAACATTCCACGGTTTTTTGCCAGAAACGCTAGGTTAGTCCATATCCATACATTTCGTACCAACTATGAGTATAGGGCACCTCTGTTTAGAGCATTACAAGAGTGCAATGCACTAGGGATCAGCAGTGAGGTCGATTACTTTGACTAAACACTACTTGGGTTTAGGGCCCAGTTGTCTCGCCTTCTATATCGTTCCGCTTACTGTGAGATTTTATTTATTATATACGCATATTCTTTTCCTAAATTAATTTCGATGTCATTAGTTTTAACACAATAATGTTTATAATGAGGGAATTAATAATACTCTGTCTCCTCCACTAAACTTCAATATATATTTATAATTCGGTCGTGCTCCAATTATCATTGGGTTATTACAACATACATGTTTCGGTCATATATATGGCCATCCTCAGTGTTATACAAAAGTTACATTGTCATACAATTTTGAAATTTACTGGAATAAAAATAAAAAAATTTTTTCTTAAAAATTCTACATTCTTAAAACTAAAATTCCCTCATTAAATTTAGACTCCACAGAAATATGGACTACTTCATGAAAATAATGTTTATGTTTGCTGTCTTAGTATGGTAACAATTTTTAGTGTTATTGTTTCTTAGATAATGTAAAGTAATTACCTAAATATGTAGAATAATTTTTAAGGGTTTGCCTTGTAATTGGGTGTTAGGCAAGAAATGAATAAATAAATAAATAAACATTTGGGTAAGCGACTCGATTTAAAGTAGTCTGACTTCTCATAGTTATTATTTATTATCTTTAAAAACACCCTCATGGGGAAACATTAAAAATTCAGAATTCTACCACAGGATTGGAATAATTGGACTAAAATCACCCTCTATATTTTTCTTTTACCCCAAAGT
The DNA here is from genome assembly GCA_911728435.2 of Apoderus coryli. Classification (NCBI taxonomy): domain Eukaryota; kingdom Metazoa; phylum Arthropoda; class Insecta; order Coleoptera; family Attelabidae; genus Apoderus; species Apoderus coryli. Next base: position 44,218,237 of record OU452199.1, on the reverse strand, counting down.
GGGAAAAAGTGCTGCTACTTACCACGTCATTATTGAATTTGCTCACGTTGCACAGCAGCCGTGCCTCCAATTTGGACCACCACCCATAATAGATTTCCGTGTAACGAAGGCACCCCGTCGTCGTTCTCCTCCTTGCTTCACACTATTTTCCACCAGCACAGTGTTTTCTTGGGCAAGGTGTGTCAAGTAGCCACTTTAATCTCGATAATCAACGGTTTTGTGATTGGGGAAGAATCCTGGAAACAATAAAAACACATACAGGATGTTACATGGTGTTTGGGAAAGTTAATAATAGCTTAGGTTGTAGAAATTTTTACAATAAAAAATTAAATAGGGAATATCGGCTCTGGACTCGACTCCAAGACGAGGTACAAAACATCTGATACAGCCCAAAATTTGTAATTCACATCGTAACAGTAAAGCATCATGATCGCACCGCCTAGCAGGATAGGCATCATCCGCTCTATACGCTAAATCGTCTCCGAACAGAGTCCAGGGCACGAATATGACATTCATCACATCCATATTCCTGAAATGTTTGCAATTAGGTGGGTTGCAAAATTAACAGGTGGCATAATATATGCTCAGAGAGCCAGGCGGCATTGAGGACTCTAAAAAACAACTAAACTGATGTGTGAATTTTAAAGAGAACAGAGTTACTGTGATATGGGTTCTAGCCCACTTATGAATCGAGGTAATAAGAGAGCCCTCTGTGGCCACATTGCTTGCTGATGCTGCGTCATTACCACAAGTTGACTGAAGCTAGGCCTCTGAAATCGTAAAAAAACATCCAACGAAAATCTTCACGAGTAATATCCATTTTTTTTACAAACTTACTCTCATTTTCAGCAAGCTATTGAATCGAGTTCTAAAATAACGTACATTTCTCACTAACAACTGTCAAAATTGATGACATGGCATAAGCACCATCTATAGTGATGGTGGAAGATGGTGCGAGCAGTTAGGGTCAGAGGAGAGCACCATACTAACTGTGAGTCTCTGGCCACTACCTGGAAGATTTTACTGGTTCCTACTGAAGGTAAAAAGACTGAACATGAAATCAAGCAATCCGGGAAATCTTATCAATTAATGAATTGCTTTCTTTTATTTTTATTGAAGAACAACACGGTCTGTCGCCTCTATACATAAGGCCGGCATGCCGGGAATATAAGTGGGTGGGTTTGCCCGATAGGCAAAGTCCCCCGTATATAAACGTTAAATTTAAAATGAGACTTTACGGAGTAAAATTTCGGTTTTACGAGCTTGTGTTACAGAGAATGACAATTAACGAGCTTGAGTCGCCCGCACTAAAACCGCATATATACATACTTGCATTTTGTGTAACGTACTACGACACGTAAATCTTAGAGGGTTGCCTCACCACCACCAAAAGTTCTTTTCCAATTTACGTGAAACAGAGGTTTCTCTAAGTATCTCTTGGACTTATGGGGTTTTTTTTGCAGCAATAAATTGAGGTGACAAGTTAGGAAAAATTAAACATTTCTCCCCGTTACTCTCTTAAAAAACTACTGATGATGAGGCTTGGGGCTCCGAAACGTGTATGGCTTAATTAATGACTCGTAGAGCAATCTATTAAAAGTTATTTCGTGGAGGTTGACTTTCATTTTCTGAATATACCGGGTCGGACAGTAGTTTTTTTATTTTATTTTACAGTTTTTTTCTTTTTCTTGAGATGTAAGGTTCTTTATAAAATAGAAATTTTCCTTTGAAATATTTTTTTCTTTCTTGTCACATGCACAACGTTTTGGCTTATTCACCTACTTCAGGTACATTACATCACAAGAAAATTCAGTGTAAAAAGGTAACATTAACATAACAATATACAATTACAGATATATTCTTAATTATTTCCTATTTTTTCTGTCTTGATTAGGTCCTGTATCATAGCGTCCTATACCAAACCAAGGCCCCAAAAAATTGAAATCTAGTTCCCTAATAATGAGGTCGTGAAATTTACGCAGGACAATGATATTATGAAGGGCTATTTGCATGGCAAACGACATGCGCCTCAACGGTCATTAAGGATAGTTTGTTAGGTCTTGATTAGGTCCTGTATGATAGCGTCCTATATCAAACCAAGGCCCCAAAAAATTAAAATCTGGTTCCCTAATAATGGGGTCGTGATATTTACGCAGGACAATATTATGAAGGGCTATTTGCATGCCAAATGACATGCGCCTCAACGGTCATTAAGGATTGTTTCTTAGGTCTTAATTAAGTCCTGTATGATAGGGTCCTACACCAAACCAAGGCCCCAATAAATTGAAATCTAGTTCCCTAATAATGGGGTCGTGAAATTTACGCAGGACAATGATATTATTATGAAGGGCTATTTGCATGCCAAATGACATGCGCCTCAACGGTCATTAAGGATAGTTTCTTCGGTCTTGATTAGGTCCTGTATGATAGCGTCCTATACCAAACCAAGGCCCCAATAAATTGAAATCTAGTTCCCTAATAGTGGGGTCGTTATTATGAAGGGCTATCTTTTATTTATTGACTTGCCATAGAGGCTCAAGCTCAACCATACACTCCATTTAAAATAAAAATTGAATCTGAAAATGGCAAATCGCACGACTGTTCACGTCACCTCAATTCTGTCCCCTTATTTATATTTTGTTTAGTGGTAGGTACATCTGCACGTGGTGCATGTAGCAATAACATGTTACGCCCCCCAAGGGGGTTGCCGGTAATGTGGCGAAACATAAATTATGAAGTTGAACGCGACAATTTGCTGTTAATGGGGTTGGTTTTTGGATGCAAACACACACACACCCGCGCTATTAATTTTTAATAATTAGTTTCACTTCTGTGGGGGAGTACACAGTTCAATTGTGCGTTTCGAATGATAAATAATGACAACAAAAAATGAGGGGATGCATTGAATAAGAGTAAGTGAAAGTTGATCTACGCGTAGGTCTACACTCATTATCAAGACAAACTTAGAATTATAGGACCCTGGGGAACAACAGTTTTTTCAGTCGAGGAGAACAGACTAAGAGACTCGATCGTGAGGCTGGCAATTACTTAATAAATAATTAAGTTTAAATTGTTTTACATTAATAATCATGGTTTTTCTAAAAGCTTGTCATACCAAGATGATGATGCTTCAACCATTTCTGTGATTTGGTTCTTTTTCAGCGGAGCATCTTCTAGTATGATTTCTTCCTTTGTAAATTCGTAAAGAAACATGGTATTTGGACAAAACATGCGGCTACTACTCACAGCATCATCGATCTTCATCTCGCTCACGATATCTGAAGGCGTATTTATGAAAACGTTGTTAAAAATGGCAGATATTTCAGCAGGGTCAGTAGAGTTAAATTATTTTTATTGTTCCTTGTTTAGTCAGGAATCTTCGCAATGTCTTTTTTATTTATTTTTTGTCATTACATGTCATTACCAAAAAAGGTTTACACAAGTCATATTAAATACTAAAATATTACAGAACACAACATAAAAACATAGAAATGTATATAACTTAATCAAAACAGAAAGTCAGTGCTGAGGAGTTCATCAATGGAGTAAAAAGCCTGGTCAATTAAGTAGTTCTTTAATCTATTTTCGAACATTGCAAGGCTCAGTGTTTTCAAACTATCTGGCAAATGATTATAGCATGTGGGACCATAATAATTTACAGAATTTCTGCTTCTACCCAACCTCATATATTCAGGAAGAATGTCATTTTTGTTTCAGGTATTGTGGTTGTGAACTTTTCTTCCCTAATATCTCAACCATTCCACGTAATTCCACGTAATTAAAAACGTTCCTTTGTAGTTATTGTCACTGTACAAATCTCACATGGTTTGAATACAATGTAAAATAATCTAAACTCTAGTTAAATCCAACAAACGGACATATGAGTAGGGTTAGCAATACACACCACAGTTTTAAACACATCTAGCCAAAGCAGTGTATTATCTTCATACTACTCCTACTTTATAAACGAATGAAATTCGAAATGAAGTCCGAGCTGGAACGAGAAGAGAGAAAGCGAGCACTTTAATATTGTGAAATTTATATAATTCGCTAGTGCTGCCTGCCATATTGATGTTGGTTGGTGCTTTATTACTGGAGTTTTGGAAAATTCATTAATAATTTTGGGAAACTGTGCAGTGACTGTAATTTGTACTTAATCTGGAAGAGTTATTATTAACGTTTCAGAGGAAGGAAAATTGTATTATGCGTTATTTTTTGTTATTCTTGATGAAACTAAGCTAACTGGTAAAAAGTCGTTTAGACAGACAAAACGAACTCAACGTAATCCTAGAATGATTTTTCTTAAAATTCCCTCCTTGTTCGTGGAGGATTCAATTGATTTCTTCCCCTTGTCAACTGTTGTGAACCGTTTCTCTGAATACATCTGATCTTATTAAAGGTGAACAGTAACAGTTTATAGATGTATAGACATGGAACTGTTAATATTTTTGATAAGAGAGTACGTCAATTAAAGATAGATCTTAATGAGAACAGGACATAGCATTGCTTATTTACCTTAGCACAAACACTGCTAAGTTGATCCGTCCACATGAGTTCACGATCGACCAAAACTCCCAACAAGCTAACAAGATCAGCCCACGGAAAATTATGTCGACCAAAGTTCACATTAAATGACAAGTTTGTTTGAAACTTATTAAACTGGATGGCGACGGTCTTACTCAAGTTCACTGTAAGATCTCATTGGTACAACATGGCTTTTTTCCCGGTCGTTCTACGTCAACTAATTTATTGGTTTTAACACAGTTTTTAACTGAGCGACTTGATAACGGGGGTCAGGTAGATGTAATCTACACTGATTTTTCTAAAGCCTTTGATAGACTTGATCATGGTATTCTACTGCGTAAACTGTGTCGTTATGGACTATCTTATAATTTACTGCTGCTTTTGAAGTCGTATCTGAAGGATAGATATCAGTATGTGGAAAGTCGAGGATTTCGTTCCGCAAATTTTAAAGTGTCATCTGGTGTTCCGCAGGGCTCTGTCCTTGGACCATTGTTGTTCCTGTGTTTTATCGATGATATTTCTAGTCGCTTGACTAATAGTTCGTTATTATATGCTGACGACTTCAAAGTATATTCTGTCATTAATAGTACTGAAGATTGTTCTCATCTTCAGGACGATTTAAATGTTGTATATGAATGGTGTGTCCGTAATAATCTTTATCTGAATATTGATAAATGTTTCAGTGTTTCCTATACACGGAAAATAAACCCTGTCAAATTTTCATATTGTATAAATAATAGTCCATTAACAACTTGTGATGAGTTTAAAGATTTAGGTGTTTGGTTTGATGGTAAACTGAGCTTTACTAATCATTACAATAATATAGTTTCAGCATCCTATAGATCTCTGGGTTTTATTGTGCGCAATTCGAAAGAGTTTGTGACACCTCAAACTCTCATTGTTCTTTTCAACGCATTTATCAGATCTAAACTGGAATATGCATCTGTAGTATGGAATCCTATGCATGCCATACATATGAATAATATTGAACGCATCCAGCGTCGTTTTGCCAAGTTGCTGTGGTTTCGGGTTGATGGGGTTTATCCATCTATTGGGTTTCCTCATGATATTCTGTTAAACCGTTTTAATCTAGTATCATTAAATGCTCGGAGAGAATATTCGGCTCTAGTATTGCTCTTTAAGATTATTAATGGACTTCTTGATTGTCCAGAGTTTTTGAGCCAGATTCCTTTTTGTGTCCCAAATCTACGTACACGTAATAACGGAATCGTATTTTACTTTCCGGCCCTGCGTACTAATTTGTTGTTGCGTTCCCCTTTATAATTTATGTGCCATACTTGTAACTCTGTGTCCGAGCAAATTGATATTTTTAATTCAACTTTGTCTTGTATAAAAAATATATTTCTTAGAATATAAATTTAGTGTTAGATATTAAGAATTTACTGTAATTTTTCCTGCCCTTTAATTGGATTATTTCTGGGCAAATAAGTTTGTTTCTGTTGCACCGCGACTGAAACTCCTCCAACACAACGTTAATCTTCTCCAGAAGTATACCGGAGTTTGCATCCTCAACCACTATCGTTGTATCATCCGCATTCAAGAACACCCTTCCGAAGCTAATATGTCCAGGTAGATCGTTTACATATAGTAAGAATATGAGCGGTCCCAAAACACTACCCTGTGGGGTGCCAATATATACTCTCAGAATCGGAGAAAGCATCACCCACACGCACTGCAAATCTTCGGTTGGTGAAGTATGATTCCATCCACCTATTCAAGGGTCCACGCAGCCCCAGACTATGCAGCTTATCCCGCACAAATGATATATCAACTGTGTCAAATGCCCTCGATAAGTCAAAAAGCAAAACAACGACGTAACATCCCCTATCCATGCTGTCATGGACACACTGTATGAAGTCAGTGACACAGGTCTCAGTAGAGAGTCGCTTTCTAAATCCATGCTGACTGCCACTGATAACATCAAACCCGTCCAAGAAGCCGCAGATACGGTCGGTCACTTCCCTCTCAAGTATCTTGGATATTACACTAAGGAGTGCAATGGGCATAATATAGTTCTCACTGTCGCCCTTTTTGAAAATTGGCACCACTGTAGACAGTTTCAGTTGATCCGGAAATATATTAGTGGTCACCAACATATTAATCAACTGAGCCAGCTTGCCTGAGAGAAGATCACAACAATCCTTAATCACAGAAACAGGCATGCCATCCGACCCCACACACCTCGATCTCATCAACAGGATAAAAAACCTGTACAATAGGTCCCACAGTACACTGGGACGATAAAACATCACCGAAATGAGCATTGAGTTTATCCTTAATGACGGTCGAATATATTCTGGATGACGAAAGGCTCCGCTAGTAGGATTTTCATTACTTTAAACAATTTTTTTCAATTTTCTCCAAAAGATGGGAATGCTAGTTGTTCCCAACAAATAAACAATTCAAATGGAGTTGTCTTAGAGGTTCACCCAACTTCGAGACAATTAGTTTATTTTTACGTGCAAACCTCGCATAACTTTTAGTCTTAAATCTAAGCGTGTTTATGCTGACATACTTTTTCCAGAGAATGCAAATCTTAATGGATGGTGCACGTCATTCCCTCCCGTTCAAAACCTCTTTTTGCTTCTTCCCCAAAATATATATGTATATGTATATTATTCCACGGACGTTATGTGAGAAAAAGTAAAACAACGTGCTAAGAATTCTATTTAGATGGAAATAATTGCCTTTTCGCTGGTTGTGCCGTGAAATTTAAGTAGCTATTTTGGCATCTTTGCTTTCCTTCTATTACCAACGTATATTGAGCAAAAACTTTTATTAAGAGCTTGGCCACAAGTTCGATTTTTTGTTATTAGGATACAATTCTGATGGCAGACTAATTTGTAATCAGGGCTATTATTGTACAAAGTTTCCTTAAATGTGCATATTGTACGATAATTGAATTGGAGCTGGAGTTTATTCCGACTGCGACAAGTTGGTACCTAGATTGCCTCCCTCACTTCGACCTGCAGAAGATGAGATCTTTTGTAAATGACTCTAATCTATGAATTGCCCAGCTGTTCCACACTTTTCATAAAGTTGATGATTTCTCTGAGGGCTAAATTCCTTGCCTCGTCGGGTGTTAGAGTCACCCCTCCAAGGTGTTTTAGCCTTTTGCAGAAAAGTGCCATTCATTCACAGAGCACGTGTACTGTTGTCTCTGTTGCGTCTTCGTAAAACCGACAAGTGTCGTCCTCGGTTAGGCCCATCTTTTTGAGATGGTGCTTCACTGGGTGGTGTCCCGTAAAAAGGCCTGTAATTCGCCTTAGGTCGCTTCTCTCCAGTTGGATAAGCTTCCCTGCTTTGGCCTCTAAAGGTTTGACAAACCTTTTTGATTGTCTTAGGCCTGGAGTGTTTCTCCAGTAGGACTTAAGTTGTTCTTTTTCCCATCTCCGAAGTTCTTCCATCATATGGCTTTTTGGAAGGCCAAAGATGCGTTCCAGGCCGCAGAACGGAGCGTTTGCGCCCTCTTTTGGTCCGCCGCTTCGTTCCCCTCTATGCCTTCATGTCCTGGCACCCATATCAGAGTAATCTTTTTCCCCTGAGCTGTCAGTAGCTTTAGGGTCTGTTTGCATTCCCATGCTAGCTTTGACGTGAAGGTGTAAGACGTCAGTGCTTTTAACGCAGCTTGACTGTCTGACATAATATGGATCTGCCCTTCCGGGATGCCTCTCTGCAGGCATTCTTGAGCACAACGATTAATAGCGTTGATGTCTGCTTGGAATATAGTGGGACTTTTCTCGAGAGATTCAGAGAATTAGGCCCGTATACTCCCATGCCTGTGTTCCCTTCTATTCCTTTTGAACCGTCGGTATTCCAGACGGATGTTGTCTGGGAATCGTGGTTCCCCATTTAGCCATTTTTGACGGTCTCCAATGACCACTTCAAATGCGATTTCAAAATCATGTTTGCGTGGCAAAGCGTCCGACGGTTTTCTTCCTGAATCCAAAGGTATTAGATTCAGGATTCCCATGTGTCCCTCTAGATCGCCAGATTTGTATTCCATTACCTGTGCCAGTTTCAGAGCGCTAATTGCTGCCTCTTTTTTCACTATAGGACAGGCAAAGGTATCACATGCAGCAACGTTTCCATTGCTGCTGTGGGGGAAGTTCGCATTGCCCCTGTTATTCCTAAACATGCCAGCCGTTGCAACTTTTGAAGACGGCATTGTGTACGCTTAATATTAACTTTTAGCCACCATACTAGTGAGGCGACTGTTTGGTATACCCAATATGTGAGCTTTGGCTTTAGCACCCAAGTTGGTACCTAAGCCTCTATCATCCGAAACTTCTTCTGGCTGTTCAACATTTATTATTTTGCAAATACTGTGATATCTTTTACGATGAAAAGAGCCTGACAACTTCTAAAGTTCTAAAAAGTTTGTTGTTTGGTTGTCTTTTATTCTGATATTGCTCTAAATATCTCCGTGAAGTATCCAGTCATTAAAATTTGTTTGGCAAAAACGCTCATAGTATATTACTCATTTCTTCCTTAGTAAATTCGTTATGGCGCGGCATTTTTAACTTTTTTAAATAATCATAAATTTGTTGGTCTATCAGCCATCATCAGACCTAAGGTAGTGGTTACTGGTGGTTTACATGGTTTTACTGCTCGAAGAACATGTTTTAAATCTTACAGATTTACTCCCCAAGAATCTTACTTTGGTCCGTTACTGTTTTTTATATTTATAGATGACCTGCTCAAGGTTATTGGTGCTTCTAGGCTTGCTTTTGTTGACGATATTAAGATATTCACTATGGTGGATTCTTTCAGTGATTGCGAAGCGTTGCAAGAGAATTTGCATATCGTGAATGACAGGTGTGGAATTAATAAATTACTATATTTAAATGTATCCAAATGTTTCATAGAATTAGGAATCCAATTCTCTTTCAATATAAAATAAATAACGATATACTGAAGCTGGTGTCCGAAGTGACTGATTTGGGTGTTGCTTCGATACCAAATTAATATTTGCACCACATTATTCCTCTGTGATTCTAGAGGCGCCTGGTATTGTGTTTTTAAATAAATATATATATTTGTCAAAAAATTAAAAATAATTTGTAGACAGGTAAACAAAACATATAAAACATAAGAATATTAATTAATACATACAGGTACATCGTCAAATAAATAAATAAATCAATTAAGATACTTAAAGTAAATTAATTAAGTAAATATTCTACACTTCAATATATATACTAAACACACAATACAAACTACTATCCAGTGTGTGAATCGCTCAAAAATTAATGCACATTAAAAAAGTCACCTACTGTATAAAAAGCTTTTTCGTTAGAAAAAGCTTTTTATATTTGTTAACGTATTTGTTAAAATACGTTTTTAGAGCTTTACGGAATCGAGGAAGGGATGATAGCAAATTGATTTCCACTGGCAGATGGTTGTGCATTTTTTTGCATTGTATATAATCGAGCTTTTGATTAATTCGGAGGATGGGGCTGGCAGATAGAGATCATGTTCGGCGTTTCTAAGGAGGCAGTTATGGAATGGTCTTTCAGAGACATCTGACAGGTGTTTGCGGATTAAGCAGACCGATTCCAATATGAATAAGGAAGGTAGTGTTAGTATTCTAATTTTTCTGAAGAAGTCCTGGCAATGGGCTCTATAGTGCAATCTCAGAGAGTATCGAATAGCTCTTTTTTGTAATCTAAAAATACGCCCAAATTGCGTTGCACAGTATGTACCCCAGAATGGGAGGGCGTATCGAAGAGTGAAAAGTAGACTGTTATGGAAGTTGATAAGTTAAGTTCTTTGGAAACTGAACTTAACGCAAAACAGGCAGAGCTTAATTTTTTTGATAACGCATCAATGTTCAACTTCCATTTCAGGGAGCTGCCAACAACAAGGCCCAGAAACTTCACAGAAGAAACGACGTCAATAGTCGAATTATTAAGTTCAAAAGACTGCAGTGCACCTTTATATAACACAGCTTTAATATTCGCAGTGTTCAGGCACAACACGTTAGAGTCACACCATGATTTGATGGTGATTAAGTCTTTAGATATGGTACTATGAAGAGCCACACTATCCGGGCCGCACCAAGTGAAACTAGTATCATCAGCAAAGAAACATACTTTACCGCTGATGTCTAGGCACGTAATGTCGTTGATAAATAGCAAAAACAAAATAGGACCCAACACCAAACCCTGTGGAACTCCATAATCCATCGGCCTGCAAGAAGACACAGCCGCATTGACCCTCACACACTGACTTCTGTTGCTAAGGTACGACTTAAACCATCCCAGTGGAACCCCCCGAATTCCGTAGTGCTGTATCTTGCTAATTAGAATGTTATGACTTACACAGTCGAATGCTTTGGAGAAATCAAAGAAAATTGATGCTGCAAAGTGGGGCCACTCTCCGCTTGGGGCTTCAGCCACCCTCAATCCAGTAACCCAATTCACCAAAAGTACCCACTTTTTAATGAACCATCAAAAGTTAGCACTCGAATTTTTAAATGAATTTTATTTTGTTTATTGTTAATATAATGTATACACCACGGCGGTACGGATTCGAATGATACTCTTCCAAGTACGCGCTTCGGCTCTTCTCGGAAGGGCTCGACTTATACCAATTTCCAGTATAAATAATTATAAACAGGAAAAGTAGAAATTACTTGAACAATTAGAAAATATTAAGGAAATATTTTAGATTAATAATAATTAATAATCTTGCTTTGATTTACACTTAGAATAGTAAACCCAATCCCAAAAATAATACAAAGAAAGTTATCTCAGAATTAAATAACAGCTTAAAACTACATGATATATACAAGGCGCGGTGCGGAAGTAACATTACCGCCTACCTAAAATGCATAATATGCATTTTATTGAGAATAAGGCAAAGGACACATTTTAACTAATGGCCTTTGCAAGATGCCAGCAGTGGTCCTAAGAGTGGCCACTCTGGGAACTCCATCAGAGCCTGGATGTAACTTATCAATTCTGCCTAATTTCCATTTTAATCGATCATCCTTAATAATTATTAAATCGCCCACATTAGGAAGACGACCCTCAGGCTGCAACCACTTTTCTCTTTGCTGCAAAGTATGCAAATATTCTACTTTCCAACGGCGCCAAAAATCCTGTTGCAATCGCTGAAGTAGTTGCCAACGTGATACACGGTTCAAAGAAATATGAGACAGATCTGGGTCTGGTATGGAGAAAACTGCCTCAAGTATAAGAAAGTGCCCTGGTGTCAGGACAGAAACGTCTTTGGGATCAGAACTTGTTAGACACAAAGGTCGCGAGTTTAGTATGGCTTCAATTTGGACAAGGAGAGTATAAAATTCTTCGAAAGTCAATATTTGAGATCCTATTACGCGAAACAAATGTGTTTTTACTGATTTCACACCGGCCTCCCACAATCCACCGAAATGTGGTGCAGCAGGGGGATTGAAAGACCACCAGATTTTTCTTCGAAAGTAGCCTTTCCATTGTTATCTTTTTTGGTTGCCTTCGAGCAGGATATCTTTCTTAGTAAATTCTTTGCGCAAGTAAAACATTTTGCATAAATCCTCTCAATATCCAAATCATAATACGGCCCTGGTGCCAATGTTAAACAGGCTTGATTAGTGTTCTCCGTTAAAAACCTACCAAAGTACTGCTCAGTGAAGATATTTAAACAAAAATTTCTGTTGAAGTGATTTCAATTCTTGTGCAACAACTTAGTAGCTGATAACTACTTGTGAGTAGAGTTATTTGAATATATTTTGAAATTTAACATATAAATATACGGTATATGGATTGACAAGAATTCGGCTGAACCTGAATAAAAACGATTTCGATAAAATAAAATAGATAAATATATAGTACGTACCTATACAGGATAGTATTTTGGAAATATTTAATTATCTTAATAAAAATTAAAATCTGTTATGGAAAATAACGAACAAATAACAAATAAAGATATTTATGAACTTTTAAAAACTGTTATAAGTAAGAATACTGAAATACAAGAGCAGAATAAGCAAATTAAAGAAGAATTGAAAGATGAACTTCAAATAGTAAAATCTGAGATTTTAACTGAAATAGAACGTTTAAAGCAAGATAATGCAAGATTAGAGAACGAGAACAAACTTCTTGGTGAGCGTGTTCTACATTTGGAGAGAAAGGTGAAAAAGTGTAACCTGGTATTTTATGGTATAGAGGAGGATAAACGAAAGGAAGATAGGTCTCAAATCTTGGATGTTTTAAACCAGAGGATCCAGGTAGCATGTACCACTAATGACATTCGAGATATCTATAGAATTGGAAGACCAGTCCAAGGAAAAATCAGACCAATAATTGTGGAATTTTTGCATTTTGAAAAAAAGATCAAAGTGCTTGCTAATTCTAAAAAACTTAAAGGGACGGCGATCCATATAACAAAGGACCTTACTAAAGAGGATTATGAAACACAGAAGTATTTATACGCACACCTAAAGGAAGCACGACAAAACAATTGTTCAGCAAAGATTACTAAGTCTACTCTAATTATTAATAACGAAGAGTTTTCTGCCGTACAATTGAAAGAAAAAACCAAATTACCAACATATTTAACTAAACCACTGAACCTTGGTAATGCTGATGATGGAGCACCTCGGGCAGAAACGGGTTTGAACGATGAGGTATTTATAAGAGAGGGTGCGGTAATAAATAATGAAAAGAAGAGAAGACTTGCTGGAGAAGCTAATGAGAATCCTACCAAAAGAACAACGAGATTGAAGAGTGTGAATAAATAAACTTTTTTTTATTTCTATTATTATTTTCAATTTAGATATTTGTATATTAAATTCTGCTTTGTGATTGTTTTGTATGTCAATTCTTTGTATACATTGTTTTTTGCTTTGTTGTTCTTGTAGATAATAAGTTTGTTAGTATGAATGATTATGTAATTAATTTTGATGTTCGGAGGATGGATACATATTCAGCGCACACTGTACGTGATTGTGATAGATTATTGGGCGAGAGCTCAACACAAGACTTCCAAATATACCATAATAATATAAGAAGTTTAAGTAGAAACTTGGATGAGTTGAGGATAGTTATCAATGATTTTAAAACTAAATTTCACTGTATAATATTGTCTGAGACTTGGAACTTGCTTAATACCGATATTTATAATATCCCAGGCTATAAATTAATTTACAACGAAGGTAAACTTAACCAAAATGATGGGCTGGTTATATATGTAAAAAATGATTTAGATTTCACCTACGAAATCGTCAATATTGGTCCCAATCGAGGAATCTTCATAGATATTAACTTATCCGGTAAATTGCTGAGGGTGACTGCAATGTACAGATCCCCTTCATCGGATGTGACAGAGTTTCTTGCAGGACTGGATAAATATTTGAATGAATGTCCAAACACCGCTGAACAACACGTAATTGTGGGTGATATGAACATTAATATATTGGGTAACGATGATTTTACTAATGATTACTTAAATATTTTGAGTGAACATAACTTTATATCCGCTATCAACATTAGTACTAGAGTCAGTAATAATTCGAGCAGTTGTATTGATCACATATTTGTCAAAAACAAAAATTCCCAAGCGGCACATGTCCCTATTGTATTTGAAACAATAATAACTGACCATTTCTCTATAATTTTGAAATCTATTTTGCCACAGATAAAAAATTCAAATATCCCTAACAATGTTAGATATAAATACTACCTAGATAAACAAAAACTTATTAGAATTATAAGCAACGAAAAATGGGAGGAAGTGTTTTCGTGCAATGATGTAAATTTTCAGACTAACACGTTCATTAAAAAAATTAAAAGTTATATAGATTCTTGCACTACATCAACTAAAATTTCCAGTAGGGATATAGGCAGGTCAGAATGGATTACTCCAGGATTAGTAAAATCGGTTAACACAAAAACTAGACTGTATAAAAACATGAAACGATCGCCAAATGAGATTAACACACAAAAATATAAAGATTATAGAAATAAACTAACAGCTTTAATAAAAACAGCAAAAGTTCAATATTATCAGCAAAAAATTGATAGGAATAGAAATAATAGTAAAGGGCTATGGAATTGTGTTAAGAACCTAACATCAAACGTCAATAACCATCAATTAAAAGAAATTAAAATACCAAATGGAACCATAACTAATAACGGGGTTGAAATAGCGAATACATTTGTAGACTTTTTTACATCAGTTGGGACAAATTTAGCATCTAAAATTAAGCAATGCGATCATGATTTAGAATACAATAAAAACTCGCGAAATCCGCATTCCATGTATTTGTATGATGCGAACGAGGATGAAGTCGTAAACGTTATTAAAAATTTAAAAGATGGCAAAACTCCTGGTTATGATAATTTAAAATCCGAAACCATTAAATTGATCGCGGATACGATAGCACCACCTCTAACATTTATAATAAATAGGTCACTACAACAAGGCATTTTTCCAGATGATTTTAAGATTAGTAAAATTAAACCGATTTTTAAAGGAAGCGGAAGTAGGTTGGATGTGACTAACTACAGACCGATATCCCTGATATCCACACTGGCAAAGGTGTTTGAGAAAATACTACACAAGCGAATAACGAGCTTCTTAAAAAAGTATAAATTAATATCGGATAAACAGTTTGGATTCCGGGAAAAAATGTCAACACAAGATGCCATTGCTTACGTAACTGGAGAAATATATAAACAGATTGAAATGAGAAAACCGGTAATATGCGTGTTCGTTGATCTAGCAAAGGCATTTGATACCGTTAGTCATGTCCAACTTCTAAAGGTGCTAGAGTCTGTAGGATTCAGGGGTTCCTCATATGCTCTTATGAAGAGTTATCTGGAAAATAGGAAACAAACTGTCTGTATTGAAAACTCAGAGAGTGAAACTCGGATGATTGAGTGTGGTGTCCCTCAGGGTACAGTCTTGGGACCCATCTTGTTTAACATCTACATAAACGACTTGTATTCTCTCAAATCATGTGGTGACACGGTCAGTTTTGCTGATGATACCGCAATAATTTATAAGGGTGACACTTGGAATGAACTAAAAAAATTAATAGAACATGATTTCAAACAATTCTTACACTACTTTAATAAAAAACTTCTGACAGTGAATGTTGGCAAGACAAGTTTTGTACCATTTACATCATACAGTAGTAATTTGCCTGATTTTAACACACTTCAAGTCAGTGATAATTGCCTAAATGTTACCATAAACGGATGCAACAATATAAAATATTTGGGTCTGTACATGGACAGTCATTTCAGGTGGAATATGCATGCTGATGAAACAGTTAAAAAACTGCGCGTTCTTCTATATAAGTTCAAGTATTTGTCTACTCTTTTAAATCTAAATCACCTAAAAATATTATATCATGCACTTGTAGAGCCTCACTTGACTTACGGAATAATAGCATGGGGAGGTACAACTGATAATCATTTGTACCATCTTAAAAAATTACAAAAATGGATAATTAGGAGAATATTTCAAAAAGAATTTACATACCCTACGGACGTATTATACAGTGAAGCCAAACTACTGGATGTGAGACAGTTATTTTCCTATACAATACTTGTCAGACAATATAGGATGAGGGATGCTTCATCCATGGTTTCGCATCACTATCAAACAAGGAGTCGCGAAAATTTGAGACTGCCCAAAATCGATAAATCCCTTACCCAGCGAAGCTTTATTTACTTGGGGCCTAAGTTGTACAATTGCTTACTTAACGAGCTCAAAAGAATCAATTCGCTGAATATGTATAAATCTAAATTAAAAAGATGGATACTTTCAAAAGGAAGAGAATATGTTCATGGCCTGCTAATTCCAATAATTTAAAAATTATTTGTTTTGTTTTGAGTTGTCATTTGTTATGTAGCTTGAAGGAAAAAAAAAAAAAAAAAAGAAACTTTGTGGTGGTCCTGGGATTTTTGTGCGGGTGCGACGATGTCTGGTGTGCTTAAACAAGCTGTGCTTCGCATGAGATATTGTTGTTGCCGCGCGATGGCTCCGGGGCACCTACTATTGGATATGTATATCAGGTGGAAAATTGGATAACCAAGGGAAAAAATTAGTAACTTTATCTATTTCAGAGTACAAGTTATAATACTTAACTCTATGTTTTTGTTTATTTACAATGTTAATTAATAATTATATCAACAATTGTGATTTATTTTGCTATTTGTAAATAAATATTATTATTATTATTATTATTATTATTATATTTATCTATTCATCTATTAGGTAGCTCATTTTTGGGAAAATTAATTTCAAACAAAATTTAATTAAGTAATTATTAATAAAATAATTTGAGTTTGAACTCACCCTGTATACAGGTTTTGCACTATATACTAACAATTATCTTTTTTTAAAAGTTGATAACTATCAAAAACCAATGCCCGTAAGAAGCAGAGTTTAAATTATTTCAGTTCCAGTACAGAAGCCTCAGAATTCGCCATGTTTTGCATATAATACTAGTGGTAACTTTTGAACCACGATGTATAATTTTCTAAAATTTTAGTATGATTAATGTCAAGTCTAAACCAATGAAATTGTGGAATAATAAATTGGGCTTTCCATTTAAAAAAAACATTTGGTTCACCCTGATGAGATGAAATAACAATAATTATAAAATACGCACTTTATGACTGCCTACACACTGGCTGCTTAGTTTTGCGTGAAATTTTTGACTTTGAGGTAATATCGAACTTCGACGCACTAATAACTCACCCTGTATATATATATAGTGGATTCAATTGGCCATTTATGGATCCAATTGGAAAGCAAGAACTCTATTACGTTCTTGTTGCAGATTTTCAAACTTCAAAGCCAATTAGAAATAATTCCCAGATCCAAAGCACCCATTTGAAGGATTGCCGACGAAAGTAGTACCAGAATCGTTGCCCATCTACAATATCGTATATTGTGATTAAATGCAGGTCGATATTGTAGATGGGCTACGACTATGGTACGCTGACGAGGTCAAAAGAAGAGCGAAACGAATTCGTCAGTATCTGTCGATCCATTCCTCGGTCTGGTTCTACTGAATTAAACTGAGGCCCTGCTAAATTAAACAAAGTCCCTTGTGTAGGTAAACCAAGTCATTTTGTCCGCTATGCCACGAAATTATTTTTCAGATAAATAAAATATTTAGCAGAAAACGCACAACTAATTTAATTATTAAAAGAACGAATACATATCTTGGAAATTTCACAAACGTTTTGCATCCAATTTCGGAGAAAACATATAACGCTCTGAATAATACAGATAATTGGAGATAATTGATTTAAAACTTTATACTTTGCTTAAAAGCACTTCTTCTACTTTACATTTCTCTGATACTATTAGAAACAATAAGTTTGAGCAGACGAAAGAGTTTCCACACAAAGCAAGAAACTTCTGTACTGGTTTGATGCAAAAGCATGTCTGTTCGCTTTTAGCAAAATCTCGTTATTTTGCTTTAGTTTAGTTTTCAAATTATTAATTTTGGAAATGGTAATAATGGTTTTGTCCTTTTAGTGCAGACTTAAATAAACTTATCTATAATTTCATAACTATTCATTGTAAGCTTCATGTAAAATTGTATATTTAATAGGAAAGAAAGTGAATTATCCACGAGATAAAACAAATATCTTACCAAACATGTTTCGGAGCTTCAAGCTCCAACATCAGTGGCCATACTTTAGTCAAGAAAAGCTTAACCCGTCGAAGACCGCGGTAGTTTGTTATGAACACTTTCCTGAAAGCCAAATTATACGAGAGGATATGGTCATAACTGTCGGTATTGGTCTGATGAAAACCCACAATTATTTCATAAATTACACTCTTAACATCCTCTGAAGTCGGGCTGGCATACATGAGATGATGTTCGTAATTCTTTAGTGTAATTAAAATCGTCCGCCATGTCCTTGTCATGAGCTAGACCAGACCTGATTTTTACAAATAGGTTCAAAATTTACACTTTTCTATCGAGAACAGTTCAGTAATAAATCATTCTGAACCTTGGTTGCAACATAAATCGATAAAAACATTCAAAACACTCCAGAATAACATGGAAATAATTTGGAAATTAAAGGTTAAAGCTCTATTATATAATATTACTTAATTATTCAGGTTATTAAAGCTTCTGCTTTATCATGTTCAACAGTTCATTAAAGCAGAATTGCCAGTCATCGTAAGAAGATTACGCTCCGGCTACCGAAGGTAAAAACATAACGAAAACCTAATGAATAAATCACAGAGAATCCCACAAATATCGTGTATTTTAATGTAGCTTAAAAAAAGGTAGCAGATAAAAATTCAAAATGGAAAATGCGAAAAAAAAAACAACGATCAACCCTATTATATTATGGAAATTCCCAGTTTTCCTTATATTCGTTTGTGAAATCGTGTATAGCCGCTAGTATGCTTTCTGCTCTTTTTCCAAGCCAACATGATTAATAACTCTATCTAGATTTAGTGGAAAAATAGTTGGAAGCCAGGTGCATTATAGTGGATTCTTAATTACATTGTTTTTGATGTATATCCATTCAGGGTCGGCCTGGGCAATATACACTATGTTCACAAACGATGCTCCCTCCTAGATAATTATGATTCCGATGCAAAAAGTTGGGTCAGACAAATAATGAAAATTTCGAGCATCATCCACTTTGAGTTGGAGTTATTTCATGGAACATGGTTATAACCATAGGAATAAATATTATAACTGCAATTTATCATTCTTTAGTTTCCCGATGGATAGTAAAAGGTAAGATATTTATGTAGTATTTGAATTAGATGCATATAAAAGTAGAATCAAATAATATGACACAGGTACATTAAATCAAATTACTAATTGTTATTTTGAAAAACAAATATTTCTAAACAAACTGTTTAAAAGACTGAGCTTGGTTGCCTAAAAAATCACACAAATTTTTTAAAAAACATGAATAACTTCGCTTAATTTCCCAGCACAGTGGCCCTTATCTTTTATAACTTGGTTCAGTCTATTTGCCCATAAAAGTCCAATACATCTTAAGCATTCTAAAAAGAGAGCTTAAAAATCTTACTAGATGAGTGCAAAAATTCTATTATATTCTGACAGTGTTTATTAAATTTGAATTACATATTTTAACTATTATAGATATTAGCAGGTAGTAAATTCTCGTCTCAGGTTTTATGGCCCATTTATTGGGAATGATTTTATGTTTTGTAGGTATATAATGGGAAATTCCCAACATATGTGCTTGCGTTGTTTTTCTGAAGGCCATAAACCGGTAAAATATAATACATTCTCAATTATACTTAATTAAAAATCGTTAGACCTATTGTATAAATTAGAACAATTTTATTTTACTCTATATAAAATTAATAAATTTATATTTGCCCGTAATCAATTACACTTTTTTAGCTCTCCATATCATATATGTAATATATGTATATATGGAGACTATGAGTTTCATGAAAAATTTTTTTTTTTTAATTTCACCGGAAATACTTGTTTTTGGTCATTTTATACATAAATAAGTAGTTTTAAAGAAATGTCTGTCTGTCTGTCTGTATGCACGAAAACGCAAAAACCGCTTAACAGATTTTAACCAAATTTGGTACAAAAATACTATTGGACATGGCAAGGAGCTGATAAGATTTCGGAAAACATTGAGCGTAGGCAAAGGGTTTAAAAAAAGGTTCAAAAATTTAAAATATTTATAGTTCTTAAACTTATCCGAAATACTGCATAATTTTTTACGCATTTTTGAATATAACCTAAAATATTGAACATAAAATATTAGACCACATTGGCATTCGAAAATAGTGTAAAAAAGATTTAAAAAAAAACGTATTTCTTAAAAATAGCAGAAATATTAACTAGTTATTTATAGTTTTGATAGAATATAATCTATAAAATGTGTCAGGAATAACTTACTTTCATAGGCGTTCGTAAATAGTGGAAAAGGGGTCAAAACATAAAAAATATATATTTCCTAAACTTATTCGAAATATGGAATAATTTTTCATAGTTGTGATACAATATAAGCTAAAAAATATTCCATAAAAGAATTGGTTCACACAGGCGTTCGAAAATAGGTTAAAAAAAGGGTCAAAAACGAAAAAAAAAATGTTTCTCAAATATACCAGAAAAATTGGCTAATTATATATAGCTTTGAAGTAGGAAATAAAACGTCAGACTCCACGAAATCTAGATTTCGTGGAGTCTAGATTTCGTGGAGTCTGACGTTTTATTTCCTACTTCAATACATTCACTCCACTTCAGAATGGACTACTTCTTTAAAATAAAAAAAAAAAAAAAAAAAAAAATATATAGCTTTGATATAAGATAATCTAAAAAATGCAGCATACAATTTTTATTTACATAGGCGTTCGTAAATAGTAGAAAAAGGGGTAAAATAAAAAAAATTAATATGTAAAATATCTGCGTATAAATAGTGCCTCCAAAGAGAAGAAAAATGAACAAAACCCGATACTTCAAAAAAATAGCTGATGTCTAAAACAAAACAAAAATTTATTAAATTTAGATAAATGACAAAATGATCATAAAATTATTACTTTTACACTTAAATATGGAGAGCTATTCGTGCCACGAAGGCAACAGTTTATTTTTCTTTAGAACGGAACAATACATTTCCAAATTAGAAAATATATTTCAAAATAATTTTGAAAATTGTTTAATTAAGTTAAATATTATTAATAATTTTAGTAATTTAAACCAGAGTGTAACGTTTGAACATCCATGTTCTAATTTCGCAAAAAATATATTACCAAATTATATTTTAGGTTAAGGTTATTTTATACATTAAAATTAATCAAAAGAAATTTTAAAAATAAAAATAAAATGATTATATGGAAACATGAATAAAAGTATTTGTTTGTTTTTATAATTAATAAAGATGTAATTCTATTATAAAATAATTCTATTACTCCCCTGTTCTTTACCTATCCTGTAATTTCAATAAAACGTAAATACGGATCTGTCGTGTATATTAAAAAATGGCTACCACCTGCCTCGCACAGGACAATAGAAAGTGGTGGGAGTTCATATTCTCTATTGTTTTGCCGGCAGATTTCTTTCAGGGTGTCCTTGAGTATATAGATCCAATATAGGAGTTATCTTTCCCTTGTTTATACCAAAAAAAAAAACATTTAAAACTGGCAAAACATTCAACTGTATTGTTTTCTTTTTCTCTGTGAAAAACGATAAAGAAAAAACCCACGGTTTTTGTGGAATTTCAATATCGGTAACAGAAAATCATGCGGATCGCGGAAAAAATGCCGCAAATGCTATCAGTTTACTAAAATCATATCATATCATTTACTTACTTTTACGATATCGTAAAAAAAGCTTGAAAAATGTATTATAGATACAATTTTGATATACAGTATGTCCACGGATGCGGATAACAACAGGACATATCGACCAAAAATTAAAAAAAGATACGAAAAAAAGTTAAAAATTTCGCTTGTCGGAAAAATAAGAACTACTATGAAAAAAAATATATTTATTAAACGCGCCCCGTCTCAAAAAGTCATCAAATTAAAATTGAAACGGGGCCGGGAGATGCCCACATGTGCAAGCGCGCATCGACGTGATTATGATACCGCAGTATCTGGTCGCGTGGATGATGGTTGGATGGGTGGAGGGCGCTCCCGGTCGAGTCGGTAGACTTGCCAATGTCATGTACTTATGGACTACAACGTCGTAGGTGCTGGCATCTGGCAGTCGATGACCGTGGTTCGGATTCCACGCTAAACTGTAGGTCCAAGAATTCTCACAAATATATATAACTAAAGAAATGGCTAAATTACCTAGTTGTAGAGGCCAATAATATAGAGAGAGAGAGAGAGAGAGAGAAAATTGAAACGAAATCATAGTTCAAGAACCCCTCCCCCATATTCAACACACTTATCCAACTGCTTCCTAATGTGATCGAAACTGGCTCGAAACTCTTGAAATGCCAATGATTCCAAGGCTCTTAATTTTAAAAGAAAATAATCGGTTAATGTCAGGTTGGGACTTCTTGAGTGCCATAAAACTGGTCCATTTCTTCCTATCCATCTGACACGGAATTTCTGATGCAGCCATTCTCTAACCTCCCCAACGCAATTTGCTGGGAACCCATCGTGTTATGATTATCCAGAGGCAGCTCTTCGAGATAATCGCAAAAGAATCTAGTAGTTGCAAATAGCTTGCTCTTTTACTATTACTTTCAAAAAGATAAGGCTCGATGATATCGTAATATGAAATAGCACACCATACATTGACTTTTTTGCAGTACTGACGCCTTGCGGGAATTCTAAGTTCGCGTTTCTTTTTACTTCAATATCTGACATGTAGAGAAATTACAGTTGCGTTGGTTGAAAATGTTGATTCACCAGAAAATATTAGAAGCTTGTGAAAATGTCTATTGTCGTTGAAAATCTTATTGCCAACCAACAAAAGCAAAAGTCAACTCGTTTTGTTTCATCCCTAGCCTCCAAAGTTTGGTTGAAATGAGGGTTGTAAGGATAAATTTTATTTTGTTTTAAAACTTTTTGAATGGTAGATTTTCTCACCACCTCTAAATTCTTAGCCCTATTTCTTAAAGAAAGCAATGGATTTGCATTTACAGATTCCAATATCAAAACTGTACTGGCATTGTCCTTGTTTCGTTTCTTTTTTTTAATATCAAAAAATGCTCCTGTTTATTCAAATTTTTTCACCATTTTGTGAACAGCAACTTTATTTTGTAACTCTGGGAACAGGGCGGCCCGGATAGTGTGGCTCTTCATAGTACCATATCCAAAGACTTAATCACCATCAAATCATGGTGTGACTCTAACCTGTTGCGTTTGACCACTCCGAAAACTAAATCTGTGTCATATAAAGGTGCGCTGCAGTCTTTTGAACTTAATAATTCCACTATTGACGTCGTTTGTTCTGTGAAGTTTCTGGGCCTTGTTGTTGATAGCTGCCTGAACTGGAAGTTTCACATTTAGCGTTATCAAAAAAATAAGCTCTACCTGTTTTGCGGTAAGATCAGTTTCCAAAGAACTTAACTTGTCAACTAACAGTCTACTTTTCACTCTTCGAATCCCATCTTCGATACGCCCTCCCATTCTGGGGTACATACTGTGCAACGCAATTTGGGCGTATTTTTAGATTACAAAAAAGAGCTATTCGATACTCTCTGAGATTGCACTATAGAGCCCATTGCCAGGACTTCTTCAGAAAATTTAAAATACTAACACTACCTTCCTTATTGATATTGGAATCGGTCTGCTTAATCCGCAAACACCTGTCAGATGTCTCTGAAAGACCATTCCATAACTATCTCCTTAGAAACTCCGAACATGATCTTTATCTGCCAGCCCCATCCTCCGAATTAATCAAAAGCTCGATTATATACAATGCAAAAAAAATGCACAACCATCTGCCAATTGAAAACAAATTGCTATCATCCCTTCCTCGATTCCGTAAAGCTCTAAAGACGTATTTGCTAGAAAAAGCTTTTTATACAGTAGGTGACTTTTTTAATGTGCATCAATTTTTGAGCGATTCACACACTGGATAGTACGAGTTTGTATTGTGTGTTTTGTATATATATTGAACTGTAGAATATTTACTTAATTAATTTATTTGGCGATGTACCTGTGTTTTGTTTACCTGTTTACAAATTATTGTTAATTTTTTGACAAATATATATATTTGTAAGTTGTCGGTTTGGTCACACCAACCACAACCAACAATAATCTTAAATAAAGATTTTGTTGAACTAACCTTTCTTTCTACATTATATTCACCAACGCTATCAAAACTTCTGAATCCTTTTAGTGAATTTCTATATAGGTAAGTAGCTCTTATATTTCTCTTTACAAGAACCAACCAACGTAAATATTTTCAGTTCCTTTTAACTTACTTAAAGATACCCCATTATCGGTCCCCTACATTTCTTCCCTTTGTCTCCATGTCCAACTATAAACCATGATAAGCATCTATATAATTCAATATCCTTTACTGACCCTTAGTGAAACCTGATATTTGTTTTAGCTTTTCTCCCCCATTTTTAGTTCACTCTGTCGTCACCAAGATTCCGACAAGACAATTAATGTCTGCTTTTGTTATCTCATCAAAAATCAACCCTTAAAACGCACACAATGCGGAAAAAGTAGATTATTGATAAAAGGATTCGGTTCAATGAACTTTAACGCTTTGCTATACACCAACCATATCTTTACAACTGAGGCAAACTGAAAAAACCGTTCCTTGTATTTTATTTTGATGAAAAACTCACTCACTAAAATGAATTATTTTATGCCAATCAGTAATTTATGGGAGAGTCTATTGGACACACTGTAAGTGTCTCAACAATAGGCGTTATCCAAGTCACCTCCCGCTAACCTCACTTGAATTTATTTTTGACAAAAGGAACGCGAAACTCTTACAAAATTATCATTGGCCACGAAACATTTTGAGCCTCATTGCTCTCGATCACATTTTTGTAAAAGGAACGTATGAGACAGATAGGTGAGTGACGGAAGACTCTTGTTGTTGTAACTATTAAAAATCTCTTCATCAAAACTTTTCTGTCACTCTCAGATGAGATCCGCTTGTAAATATTCATAACAAACACTCAAATAAAACTGAATTCTTCTAGTGATATTGCAACTGAACCTTTAACACACTGGGATTTCAAGAGTCCAACTGTGAACACATTACTTGATCACCTACCGCTAACCTCACTTGCATGTTGTGATAAAAGGAACGCCAAACTGTTAGACTTATCTTAGCTATGAAACATTTTGAGGCTAATTTCTCAGTGAACTCCCTATCAAATTTGTAAAAGGAACTTGCGAGACAGATAGATCAGTGAAGTATAACACTTGGTGTTCTAGCTATTAGAAATCACGTCACGAAGACTTTTCTGTCACTCTCAGATCAAATTCGCTTGTAAATTTACGTACAAACACTCAAATAAAACTGAATTTTTCTGGTGATATTGCAACTGAACCTTTAAGTAACACACTGGCATTACAAGAGTCCAACTGTGAACATATTATTTGATCACCTACCGCTAACCTCACTTGCATGTTGTGATAAAAGGAACGCCAAACTGTTAGACTTATCTTAGCTATGAAACATTTTGAGGCTAATTTCTCAGTGAACTCCCTATCAAATTTGTAAAAGGAACTTGCGAGACAGATAGATGAGTGAAGTATAACACTTGGTGTTCTAGCTATTAGAAATCACGTCACGAAGACTTTTCTGTCACTCTCAGATCAAATTCGCTTGTAAATTTACGTACAAACACTCAAATAAAACTGAATTTTTCTGGTGATATTGCAACTGAACCTTTAAGTAACACACTGGCATTACAAGAGTCCAACTGTGAACATATTATTTGATCACCTACCGCTAACCTCACTTGCATGTTGTGATAAAAGGAACGCCAAACTGTTAGACTTATCTTAGCTATGAAACATTTTGAGGCTAATTTCTCAGTGAACTCCCTATCAAATTTGTAAAAGGAACTTGCGAGACAGATAGATGAGTGAAGTATAACACTTGGTGTTCTAGCTATTAGAAATCACGTCACGAGGACTTTTCTGTCACTCTCAGATCAAATTCGCTTGTAAATTTTCGTACAAACACTCAAATAAAACTGAATTTTTCTGGTGATATTGCAACTGAACCTTTAAGTAACACACTGGCATTACAAGAGTGCAACTGTGAACATATTATTTGATCACCTACCGCTATCCTCACTTGCACGTTGTTATAAAAGGAACGCCAAACTGTTACCTTAGCTATGAAACATTTTGAGGCTAATTTCTCAGTGAACTCCCGATCAAATTTGTAAAAGGAACGTGCCAGACAGATTGGTGAGGGAAGAATAACACTTGTTGTAACTATTAAAAATCACGACTTTTATGTCACTCTCAGATCAAATTCGCTTGTAAATTTACGTACAAACACTCAAATAAACCTGAATTCTTCTGGTGATGTGACATCTGAACCTTTTCTATTTTGGCTCAGTTGAACTGACGAGTCATTATCGTTTCCTGCTCACTTGCCTTTTTGTGGTTAAATTGTCGTTTGCAATCTTTCATATTATTCTATCGAGGTTAGTTTCTTAATGTTAATTTTTCAGGGCTCTTTCAAGAGAATCTTTCCAAGAATCTTTCGAGGAGAGTCTTTCGAGAAAACCTTTCAAGTAGGGTCTTTCGAGAAAAATCTTTTTTTCTTGTGCCCACCATCTTTCAAAACACACGAGTCGCCACTGGATTTTATCCTAATTGATACCCTGCTCTGTGGAGTGGAACATGAATATATCTTTGGCAGCGAACGTGCTAGATAAAATCCTTCAAATCTGAACGAATTTTAGTCGCCTAAAACATAAAAAGTAATAATTTAACAAGAGGACGTAAAATAAATAGTAGTTGACAGGAATATCTGATTATGAAAATTGATTTCATTTATAACTGTCTACATGCGATCACGACAGACGGGAATTATTATTAAAAAACATTTCATGGCATTGTAACGTAAAGTTATGTGGAAAGGTAGGTTATATGTAGCCAGCACCAAGCCATAGCGGCAAAAGTGGTTTCCATAGTTTGGAATTATATGCACACGCGAAATAGATGTCTTTTAATATTAAACGACAGCTCAATACCAAGAGCTGAAGAGCGCATACATATACAGGGGTTGCTTAAAAAATGGGAACATACCTATCTTATATCAATGTCAATAACCCATGCCAATTGCCGCTTGTTCGAAGAGGCTTTCGTTGCTTAGTTAAGAACTTTATAACGACGCAGCTTCGAATTTCTCAATGTCCTTTTCTTCCACATTGAAATGCTTGGACAACGATAGTTCAAAGATGAATGATTTTTTCCCTACGCGGGAAAGTAAAAAACTAAAAATTGAACATTTGGATTATTTGTCCAATTGAATCATTAGACAGATCTGCATCAGCATATAAAATACTATAAGCTGGACTTTGACTACGAACAACTAGAATGGGACGTGCTGAATCTGAAAACAACTAATGGCTCCGGGACGCGGAATATGAAACTCCAACGTAGGCAGTAAATACTCACAGTCTGTCGTGCTATGACTTTAACCCCTTGCAGGGTGAATGCCATCATCTCTATAAGCCAGTATTTCCGATATCGTCTTTGCACAGACTCCAAACCTCTAATATAGGAACCATACATAGGATTCCAAATTAATAAAGCAAGCCATTCGTTATTTTTTAGACTGTTTAATCTTCCTCTTTCCATCGACGCTTTTAATAAAGAACACAACATCATCAAACAGCTAGCTTTCAACAATGGTTTTCCTCTCAAAACAATCGATAAGCTTTTCTACCGTTATCTGAACAAATATAAATTCACCTACAACATTGTCAGCAACCCCTCCAACAGAATCTTCCGGTCTGTGACGTACTTTGGTGGTGTTTCTTCAAAAATAAGCCGAATATTTGCTCCTCACAGTGTGACAGTTGCGTTTAAAACTAATAACACCTTGAAGAAGCACATTGTTAGGGTTAAGGATCGGTTGGATCCTTTGTCTAAGTCGGGTGTCTATACTCTTAACTGCATGGACTGTCCCGCGGTATATGTTGGTCAGTCTGGCAGAAGATTCTCAACAAGATTTAAGGAACACCTTAGGGAATATACCAAATACAAAGACACAGAAATAACTGTTACCAAGTCTGCCTTCGCGAACCATTTACTGGAAGAAGGACACTGTCCTCCGGATACTCCAGAAATTTTACACATCTGTAATAAGGGTCAAAAGTTGAACCTGTTAGAGAAAATGGAGATCTCAAAAGCTAAAAAGAGCCCAATTTTACAATGTGTTAACGATGTCTTTACATTCGAACCGCACCTCGTATTTAACAACCTCTCACTAGATAAATAATGGATAAATAATAAATGTGTATTTTTTGTGTTGTACGACCTTTTTATATTATATTAAACTTTGCTATGCCAGCTGATAGATTTTAAATTCAGATTCTTAATGTATCGATAGTCAATTTTAGAGTGTTTGTGATTGTTACAATGTGTTGTTTTGATAATTTTTAACCCATAACATATTAGATGCCTCGAGCAATTTGTTTGACATGTAAGTTTTTAGTTACCTTGTTGTACTTTAAGTTATTTACAATTTTTGAATTTCTTCTTATAGATCTGTTGGATCTGATGATGCCCAATTGTGGGCGAAACATGTAATCCAGAAATGTTTTTAAATAAATTTTGTTGAGGTTGCGACTGGGATTCTCTTTAGTTATTTTAATAAAGCAAACTCCAATCTGCTACCAACAAATGCATATTATAGAAGTTTCAAAGTGGACAAGTCTCCACCATTCCGCAGCTAACAAATGCACTAATGATGCTATATTCTCCGTCTTCAACAATGTTTACTCCAACTTGAACAATCTCCCAGGAAGGTAAGCCTTTTTCCAGTTCGTTTCTAATCTGATTCAAAATAATAAAAAATTCAAAATAACGCATCAGTTTGTTATCATTATTATTTGGTAATATTTATTGTTTTTTTTGTTGTATTCAAAATTACTTATTGAAGATATCTGGAATTTCCAGGGAATTTTGATTTTTCTTAACGTCATGTGGTTTCATTTCATTTTTGTATTGTATTGCTAATTTGTGTATGTCGTTATCTGTGTTTGAGGTTAAGTAAGGAGGCTTAAGCCTCAACTTCGCCTATTATATACTTTTTTGCAATAAAGTCTTTATTATTATTATTATTACTTAATGAATCGTTTTGGAAACACGGGATCAGTAAAATATCCGAAACAAACTAGGACCAAAACTGTTTTGAACGATGAAATTTAATTGAATCTAATGTTAAAAGTGGTACAAATTCCACATATCAGCACGCGTGAAATTGCTCGGGAACAATCGGTAAGCCAAAGCTCAGTCAAAAGAATTCTACATAAAAACAAAATTACGATGCCTATCACCGGCGAATTATGATCAGCCAATGGACGCAACAACAAATTCACAATCAGGTAGGTTTTTTTGACTTTGTGTTGTTTGGAGATGAAGCCCCATTTCATAAATCAAAATATCTTAAAAACTAATAGCTTTAGGTATAAGAAAGGCTATATAAGAATAAAAGCTTATCAATTTTCCTTTCAGTTTTTGATATTATATACAGGGTGTCTCACTTGGAAAATTCGAGTAAAACGCAAATTTGAGTTTGGACTCACCTTGTATACAGGTTTTGCACTATATACTAACAATTATCTTTTTCTAAAAGTTGATAACTATCAAAAAGCTATGCCCGTAAGAAGCAGAGTTTAAATTATTTCAGTTCCAGATTTTTTTAAGTTTCCGATCCTGTTCTCTTGTTGTACGTCGAGAAATTGCAAAATTTGAAATATACAGTCATTATTTTTAAATAATCTAAAGTTTTCCGTTCTTCCCTATAAAATGCATTTAGCCCGGTCTGGCAATTTTCATTTCGTAAATTATTGACGTGCACAAACGAATGTAATTTTTCCTGCCGTTGCAACAACTCAACGCAGGGTTACGCCAGGCTTGGATATTGCTCTAAAATTGCCACATCTGTTATACCAGCACAATAGGTGCTCTATACCTCTAAAGTGAAACGCGCCAGGTAAAACTCTAGGTACTTATAACACGTGTGTCAGTCGGTTGAGCTATCCAGCTGGTCATTGTATTTTCAAGCATCAAATGGAAAGATTTCCTTTGTGGAAAAACGATGATACCGGTTTTTCTTATTTCATTAGTTCGACAATTCTCCATGAAATACACTGAGAACCGGAAGTCATGCAGAAATAAAATTTGTTGGTCTTAAGCTGTCCGTTTTTTGACGTAATAAAAGTATACAGAGGCAGTAGTAGGGCAGATTTTCTTGCGGTATATTATTAATTTTTTGATTTTCCATACGATTTCAACAATTTTTGCTGTTATAAAATTCAATTTAAAGTCAACGGTTGTCGACATATTTACGGTTGATTTTAGGTGAGTTTTATCATATCAAATATGGTTAGAATTTTATGTAGAATACTTATTTTTGTTATTAAAATACAGGGAGTTCCATAAGAATACAGACCACAATGCATAAAAGAAGCAAAATCCACTTTACAAAAAAAAGGTTACCCTATACATTTCATTGACAAAATATTCACAAAAAGAATTCACAAACTTTAAAATGAAGCCACTAACAAAATAATTAAAAAGAACGAACACTACCTATCATTATCATATACAAAAGGCCTATCAGAAACATTTCAGAGGAAGCTAAAAAAATTCAATTTAAAAAATAACCTATATATATAATTTATATTATTTTCAAAATTAATTTTTAAGAAATTTTATTTTTATTCCTATATAAACCTCTGTTAAAGTGTTCTCTCTATGATCCAAAAAGAATTTTTCAAATCGATTAAGAAATAAGTACACAATCATGAATGCCTTACACCTATATTTGGAGTCTGATCAAACAGCCTTAATATGCAATTGCGGACGTACACACATATAATCGTCCCTCGTAAGTCCACAATTCCCTAATTTCATTATAGATGTATAGTAGATCGATATACCACACTATCAATTTCAATAAATAAAAAAGAATAGTAGATGTGAAAAAAAAACTCTAAATAGTTCAAAGAAAAACAAGAAAAAAAATTATAAGAATAACATAAATATGCAATTACGCTTATGTATTACACCATCGACTATGTATCCTTTTCTTAGAATTTTTTTCGACTTTATGCATGACTTTTAGCCTTCACTGTATAATAGATAAAGCGATCATGGAAGATAGGTATGTCAGAGTCAACAATAATGATCTATTATTATAAAAATATAAAGCGCTCTCTGATAATGAGATATAGACATCATTAGGGGTAAGAAACAAATTTAAATGTTGGGAAGACAAAAATCGCTTTCCTGGGAGATCGGAAGAGGTGGACTAATGATTTAGTCTTTTCATAATTTGTACGAAAACGTAGAAGGGTCATAAAATATATATTATTTTAGAATTCTGTAAAAAAAACAGGCAATTTTTCATCATTCTAACTTTATTTCAGAATTTTGTAAAAACTTAATTTAAATAACAACGAATATATAATTTTTACCGCCCTCGTAAGAATAAATTTTAAACATGCGTGCATAGATGCCCCCGTATTACGCTTTATCTATTATCTTTTATTGCTGCATGTCTCGATAGACGGTATCTCTCTATAAATGCAAAACAAAGGGTGTCGAAAACAGTGCAGTACTATTCCTTATATTTACGATGACCGTAAGTAGCCCGCCAATAAATGAATTAAGATCCTTATTTTATTTGAGCATACAAGTAAAGTATCTTTTATTTGTGTTTCTTAAAATTTTTATTAAAGTAGGGCGCGGTATAATACTTCAACAAAATCCTCAGCTCAAACAATACTTCAGATATGCATTTAATACATTTCAAACCAACATATCATAAGTAACTAACATGCTTGTACTGCGGCATAGAGCTGCTCTTCTCCCACAGGAAATTACTTACTCTCCTGGTTAATTCGGATTTCTGATGTAGACATTGCATACTATGCCGACTGGTATTCTAACGAATGACAACAGATCCTTCAACAAAGTGGAAATACGTATACAGTACAACAGATATCACAGCCTAATGAAAAAATGCATAATAAACTAGTTTTACTTGTAGAACAGAGATTCTCTTTTTCCTGCGTGCACTTTTATTTCCTGTGGCAACTGGGTAGAAATATCGGTTAATTGAAAAATGCATAATGCCTAACATTAAATTGCTAAAACGTTTTAGATGCGCATAGCAATATCGTGGTAGCGAATAGAAAATATTCATGCAATTCAAATAAATTATTTCCTAATCGATGAGTAGAACAAATTTATCACTTAGCTTAGAGCTGTGTGTCCTAAATTCGATGATTTTGCGGGTCATCTCGGTTGTTAGTAAAGATAGAAGGAAGCGGTTTTCGGGATATTGTGATACTTTGTTATCAAACTTAAGATGCCACAATCAGAATTCAGGTAACACTTTTAGTTTTTGAAAACTTTGCATTTTGAGACGCCCCTCGTATCTCGGTTATCCAGTAACTCAAACACAAGGACCTTGGAGTCATTATATCGAAAGACCTGAAGTGGGAAAATCAGGTCTCTAAAGTTGTTAAAAAAAGCAAAGTCGATGACTTATTTAATTCAGAAAGCTTTTACGGACCACTCGATTGACACGATAGCAAATCTCTATAAGTCGCATATACGACCGATCCTAAAGTACGAACAGTAGGTTTGGAGTCCCTACTATGTGAGGGATGTGGAGATCATCGAGCGTGTACAAATAAAAGTAACTAGAATCCCTTTGGAAATACGCGAATTGCTTTATGAGCAACGTCTGGCCAGAATGAATTTGTCAACTTTGGTGTATCGCCGCCTTCGTGGTAATCTAATACAGACGTTTAAAATCTGGATATAGAACTTAAATAAAAGTGCTCAAAAATGGGAAGAAGGTATTTTTTAACTTCGGGAAGAAACAGCGATCGCGACAACGGTGAATTCGTTTAAAAACAGAGTGGACATGGGGATATGTCGGGAGCGATGATACACTATTTTTGATTGAGTGCAAAGCGGTGAAACATTAAAGTAGTTTCGGGAGACCGCTCACTACGTTTACTACGTTACTCAATAATAGCTTGCTCAAGTTTTGCTGCTCTAAGACTTAACAATTCATTTAAAGAAAAACCGGAATGACTCATGCTGCTCTGATAGATTCTCAAATTGTTTTTTTTTGTAAATAAAACTTTTATAATGTGTTTTCACATTATGCTTCCAGATTTTAATAATCTCCCTTCACTCAAAACTCTTGTGTTTTCATATTTATTAGAATTTGGATGCGGATACCTACCAATATTTACATATACGAGTGGGTATAAACTAAAACTGGAAATTTGAAATGTATAACTATGTAAATTCGATACGAACTTTAGGTTATATCTTCTGTATGTGGTGAATATATTGACATATCTGATCCAGATAGTTTGTATGAAGCCAATATTTTCCATTTTGACTGTTTGCATTTATATGGAAAACATAGGTGAGAGGTAGTTTGGATTTTCCTTGTTTACGTTAAGGTGGCACGCTGCAACTTCCTTTGCTTATTTTTTAATTAGTGTTGGAACCCTTTCCGTACTGTATGGCCTTGAATCGTAATGATTAACTAGGGTTTGCCTTGGAGAAGCCTTGGATTAATCAAGGGATACAGTAATCGATTCTTCTTAACAACATCAATACAGTGATAGTACACATTATATTACATTACATTATATTAATTCAAGACGGACATGACCAACGATTTTTTTCTTTTGTTGGATGTGTTGTTTTATTGTATTTGTTCTACACCAATGAAATTGTAACTCATTTGGAACTCACATCCATGCATCGCATCAACTTCCGCTCGACGAGATCTACTGAATTATTGTGATTACTGATTACCCTATTGTTGTTATTAGTCGTATGAGTCGGCTGCCTACTTTGACTATAGTAGATACGAGATATATTATTATTGTCACTTGATAATGAATATATATTAGCTACATAGACATAATATAAGCAATGTGGTGTGAGGCAACACAGGCAAACTGCAAATTTCCGCTCCTCATTTGTTCGGACGGGAATCATGCATCTACATACCCAACAATAATAATAGTAATCCTGGCATATCAGGTGCCTACGTGCAGTCACACATAAAACGCATTTTGGAAATGATGAAATGATGAATTTTAATGACATGGAGTCTACAGAGCATCATATACATCAAAATCAGCAAGCTACGTGAATAAAATCATAATTTTCTTTAAAGCAATAAAAACACTTACCTAGATGATTTACTCTGACCCTTGATAATGGGTATGAAGCCTTTTTCTTTTTAGTTTATATTACATTAATTATTACTATTTTAAAATATTTAAAAACTGCTCATCCAACATACCGTGTCAATTTTGCCAATATTTTGTAAACTATTCCTGAAATCAGAGAAAAATAGCGGATTTAATGGTGTGTATAAAATTTTGGGTATCAACAATACCGGCAATAACTACCTATATTAGTATTAAAATTTACTTGTAACAATTATTCACTTATAGTTCAGTCACTTGGTAGTGCAGTTAGGAAAATATAATGACGTTTTTCTCCTTCGTTCTTTTATGTTTTTGGGGTGTTAAATCCGAATTTAAACTTTGCCACCTTAAAAAAGTCATGCATTACTAGAAAACTAAGAAAAACTGCGAAAAAAATTTACTTTTTTCGGTTTTATACCGATAACTCGAAAGATATACCATTTTGAAAGAAAATGTTGCAATACAAAATTAAAGTCTAATAGATTCTCTACAAATTAGGTCTCTTCAAAAAATCAAATCAAATATTTATTTCGCCATCAATAAGTACAAGAATGTACATAGGCAAGTCAATATTTCATAATCACAGTCAAATTAACAAATCCATAATATGCTTTAAAAATACCTATCATATGTATGTTTTAACAGGCAAGTTTAATATAATTAAATTTAGATATAAAAAAATATATAAATAAAAAAATATCTTAGTCCAAACTTAAAAGAAAATAAAAATACATTAAAATACAAATATGTCAAACAAACAAAATAAAAACAAACATATAGGCCGTCATTGCAGTGACTCACGGAACTCTGTTAAGGTGTAGAAAGCGTTTTCAATTAAAAATGTCTTTAACAGTCTTCTAAATTGCTTCTCAGATTGACAGCTCCTCATGTCATCGGGAAGCAAATTATAATAACATAAACCCGCGTATAGTGGCGACTTCTTGTATGACTCATGTTTAGGGCGAGGCAAGTAAAGAAGGCTTCTCCCCCTAGTGCTATATCCATGATTGTCCTCGTTAGTTCTCACAACATCCTTAGTCTTAAACGTGTGGATGAGAAGTTTGTACAGGTAGATGCAGGTTACTGTAAGTAATTTGTTTTGCCTAAATGCACCCCTGCAGGTATCCCCAAATGGTATATTAAACATACCCCTAATAGCACGTTTTTGAAAAATAAAGACACGTTGAATTTCAACGCCTCGGCACCCTTACCATACTGTTATAGTTAATGGTGGAGTATACCAGCGCATAGTAGACCGAGAGCAGTGATTTTTTATCCATGTAATTGCGCAGTGAATTTAAAACATATATGTTTTTCCTCAGTTTGCTACAAACGCAATCAATATGGATCGTCCAACTTAGCTTCGCGTCAATGTAAACCCCTAACAATTTTGCGGAGTCTGACCATGGCAATACTGCGTTATTAAAGTTTATATTAAAATTCAAGTTAAAATTTGATGCCCTTACCCAAATTTAGTGCAACTGTTTTCTCGAAGTTAATGATCAATCGATTCCTCCGACACCACTCCTAAAACTCTTCCAGAGTTTCATCGATCTTATATTTTAAAGCTTCAGGATCCTTGTCATAGAGTAAAATTGTTGTGTCGTCGGCATACATATACAGCAAGCCATTCGTAATATTTGCTGGAAGATCATTAATGTATACCAAAAAGAGCAGCGGACCGATCCGATAAAACTGATTCGACTCTGACTGCTATTTGCCTATTGGTCAAATAAGACCTTATTCAGGTGTTGATTTGTCCACACAAGCCCACATTTTCCAGCTTTCTGCAAAGAAAATCCCGAACAACGACGTCAAAAGCATTCGACAAGTCGAAGAGAAGGGCAACAATACAGTAACCTTGATCACTCAAGTCGTGCACTTGCTGTATAAACTTATATGTGCATGTCTTAGTTGAAAACCCCTTCCTAAATCCGTGTTGACACTCACTTAAAATTCTACATGAATTAAGAAACCCAAAAATTCTCTCTGAAATTCCTTCTCAATGATCTTCGACAGCGTGCTCAAGAGAGAAATTGGTCTGTAATTTTCAATAGCATTTGTATCACCTTTTTTGAAGACCGGAACGATAACCGCGCTCTTTAGCTGCTCAGGGAAAACACCACTCTGAACCGACACATCGATCAGTGTTGCCAACATATGAGAAAATATATCGGACGAACCCTTAATAAATTTTACTGGTATATTATCCAGACCTGTAGATTTCTTGTTGGGAAGTCTCATGATTATCCTCGATACCTCAAACTCAGACACCGGACCAAGAGTGCAATCCCCCGATAATTGCCCGCCAAAATGAGAATTCATTTTATTCTTTATTACAGTTGAATAAAATTTACAGAATCTGGCAGCAACCTGTGTCGGACTTGTTAAAATATTGTTATTATGATTAATTGATATGGGGTTAGGGGGTTTACAGGCTTTTCCGGTGTGTTCTTTAAAGAACGACCATATCGTTTTTGACTTGTTCGATGAACTTACCAAGGAATTCTTGAACATCAGACTCTTTTCCTTACTAATTTTCTTGTTAACACTTTTCCGAAGTTCCCTATATGCATTCTGAACACCTTCATTATTTGTGTGTTGCCTTAACCAGTTAACATTCTGAAGCTCAGTGTAATCTCTCTCCAGCTCTTCGGAAAAAAATATTTTATGCCTATCTTTCCTGTCAAAAGTTTTTGCAGGTCTAAGTGGAAAAGCTGCATTGAAACTCCACTGAACTCTCCGCCAAAATATGTCAAAAACACTCTCAAAATCTCTGTCCAAGACCTCGTCAATATCAAATCCACCAAGCACATTTGTTTGCTTAGATAAACAGTTTCGCCGGTACAGAACCTTGAAGTTCGACCAAATTTCTATAGTTCACTAAAAAACAGCACATTGTTCGCTAATAAATTTGCCTTTATTTGTCTGAAATTAATTAAAGACTTTAAAGAAGAGAGAATAGTTATTTATACTATAAGGGATGTAAGTAACATTTACCAGTCGAGGACGAGTTTGCGCCCAAGCGATAGCGAGGACTGACAAAAAAGTTTTTTTTTTTGACCAACCATGGACATTTTATTCAAATTCAAGGTGCTTTATCGGTGGAATCGTTTGGAGTAAAGAAAACCGGTCCTAATTTGTAGGGAATTTAGTTTACTTCATTTTTGTATACTGAAACTTTTTTTCAAACCAGAGTTATTAACAAATAAAATTCAAAAAATCGCGAAAAAAGCGTAGATCTTTTCGAGATGGCAAAGTTAAAAATCGAATTCACCCCAACTTCTATATTTTTTTCCTGGAATAACCTCTTCTTATACCCAAGTTACTGTACAGGGTGCTCACGTATATTTTACTCAAGAAATAATTTGTTATCAAATTTAAGAAAACATCACAAACGATAGAATAAAAACAGCTATTTACGTATGACTGCGACAGTAGCCTGGCGGGTAACTGCGCATCAATTTAATGAACACCTCGTTGCTCTACCCGTAGAATTCCGTCATTTTACTCCGTTCCTCATCTTATATGGGTCAAAACATCCATCTGCAAAATCATCATTTAGTACACCCTGTATATTTATAGATATATATATATATATGTATATATAATACCCAATTCCACATCCATTGTATAAGTTGAATATCAACAGCAAATTCGTTCCCCCTACTTGTGAGTTGTAAATCTTTCCAGTAGACTTTTCTAGTCGTATATTATTGCAGTAAAACTTTTTTAATATTCTGGATACTGTGGTGCGGTTTATACGTTTAGAGTTAAAAAGTAAAATAAGAAGAATTTCAAAAATGGCAACAACAAATCCGGAAATAAGATGAAATCCGTAGGGTTTATAGCAAACAAGTGCAACGCCAACTGTAGAAATAACAACGTGATGAAATATTGGCATTTACCTAATCTAAATCCAAAATTCCCAAAAGCTTTAGTTCGTAGATGTCTACAATTTTAATTATTATACACACAATCATCTTGGATAATTAATTTTGCTCCTCTATGTTTTTCTCCTGATTATCTTAACTTGAAATGGTGTATTACGACAGAGGTAGGCTTTTAAGATATTGTGGAAAACCCACTACTATTCATCAATCTGGATTGTTAATTAAGCCATGGTGAAATACTGCCTGATAAAAAGCTCATTTGCAATAATGTCTTTTATTAATTAATTTGAAAAGGAAAAACCTATTTTAGCTAGTAACAAGGGAAGAGAAACTTTTAACGAAAATTACACTCATACAATTAGCTCATTGTGGATTGACATAAATAATAACTTTCTAGCGCTTAATACCTCTTTGTGTACCAAGAACATTACATTTACATTTGTACCTTGCTTAATTGCCAAGAATAAAAATTGCATTACTTGTTATGTTTCATTAAATAAATAAATATTCATAGTACGGTCCTGTATATGGCGTATGGTTTGATTTAATTTTGTCCTTCATCATTTTCCATGCCAAGTAAACACCTAAAACAGAAAATATTTATTAAATAATTATTTCACTGAAAAAAATATTGTACGTAAAACCAATGAATGGTTGTCATCAATATTTTGAACATTAATATTATGAATTGGTCACTGTTACAAATGAATTTTGATCATAAATTAATAATTTCATACATAGAAACAATGAAACATTAATCAATAAATGCAAGACATCGAAAATTTATGTTTTTTTTCATCAATATAATGTCACTATTTATTGCTTCAATGTTTTAAATTTATTAATTTATGCTCTTCGCCTTTAACACAATAATTTGTAAATCATACACCTATGAACAGCGAACATAAAAACTAATAAACGATCATCGTTGATTCAATGGATGCTAAGCATTAATTTTACGAACCTAACCATTAAATTCTGAATAACGCGCGCAAATCAATGCACCCGGACCATAGACTGAATACTCAAAACATTGATATTATGACATTCTCATAGACTTTTTGTTTACGCGTCCTTTTTGTTTTGTTTAGTTAAATGTATACAGTTGAAAAGTGAAGTGTGTTCCTAAATCTACTTTTAAAATTTGTTCCCAAATAATACAACAAATGTAGAAATATAAGGTAAGTAGTAATCCTTTTATATAAGTACCATTTAGTAAAGTACAAAACTAAAGTCAGTTTAAAACGAAAAAAAACACAGTGAGGTATTCCTTTGTAATGTTGAAAACCCGCCGATACGAGGGGAGAAATTTGATGGGCTCCTCATGGATATTTAGTGCTATCCGCTAAGATATGTTCCAAAGGTGCCAAAGGCGAAGTCGATGCACAGCCTCCTAGCTTAACATATTAGCAATACTAAAGATAACTGCTTAATAATAACAACAAAAATCCTGATACATAAAAAAAGGCAATGATTCCTGGATGCCCTGCGGCACTACGCAATGTCCTGGGCCCAGACACTGCCGTTCCCAAAATGACAACCTGACTTCTATCATTCACATATGTTCCGAGTAGAGACACAGCAGACTCCCCAAAGCCCAGGTAACCCACAATGGCCAGCAACAAACCATGACCAATGCGGTCAAATGCCCCTTGCGTAGTCCAACAGCAGCAATGTCGTCAATCGACCCTGATCTACCTTAACGTTATTATTGGAAATCTAAGAGTAGCGCCATCTAGGAAAAAAAATTAAAATGAGCGGGCGCTAACTGGTCATTTACCGCCCGCATATGCGGGCGGTAAAACTCTGGTTAAGTGCAGGCAGGCGAAAAAATATTTTAATTTATTTTTGAACTTAGTAAATTTTTCAGTTAAGATTTATTTTCTAGTTAATTTCTCATTTTATTCTGAAGTAGTGAATTGTATAAAGTTCCGTAAGTTTTGATATACTTTTAGTTGAAGGCCTTTTTGTTTAATCAGTTTTTTTTTTTATATAAAGTTTAAAGTTATTTCTTTTAGTAATTGAAATAAATTCCGTTTTCAATAGTATATTAAAGTTTCGTACAGAAATTAATATAATTATTCGAATTATATTAATTTTCCTATTTTTAAGTAGTACAAGTAATAACTACGATTTTCTTCTAAATTTTCATTATCGCTTAATTGTTTTATTCTTTCTCTTTCTTTTATTTATACATATTTATATCTTTATTGTTATTAAATTTCTTTAATTAGTTTTAATTA
This sequence comes from Apoderus coryli, assembly GCA_911728435.2. Taxonomy (NCBI): domain Eukaryota; kingdom Metazoa; phylum Arthropoda; class Insecta; order Coleoptera; family Attelabidae; genus Apoderus; species Apoderus coryli. The sequence goes on along the minus strand of OU452199.1, from coordinate 44,177,686 downwards.
TTAAATTAGTTGTTTTTAGCCCACAAACTTTGTGTTTCATTTCTAATAAAGTTTCGATAAATTATTGACAAAAGGGTCAACCAATTAAATATTTTCTTTTAAATAAAAAGTGATCCAAGACTATAATGGTAAGTAATTTTGCATTACTTCAATACAGATTAATAAAGCTTATTTTAGTTGTTTGTTTGTTTCATATAATAATTTGATTCTGTTATTGTTCAAGTTGATATTCTTTGTTTGTTCTTCTTTATTTGAAACCGCTCGTAAAACTTGAATCGAACCCAGGTTTCTCTTCAAGCGAATAAATCTTTCGCCCCTTTCAAGCTTGACAGTTAGATAGTGAGCGAAATTGAACAAGGATTATATTGTGGATTGATTATATTCCCGGGCGATTTAAAGCCTTTTCTATTTTTGTGGGTGGCTCTGCGGCCCAATTGCTCAATAAAGATCGAGCTTGTCAAGGTTCCTCTCTACGGGAATCTTGGGAACCCACCTCCTCGTGGTAAGGGGCGGGCAACGACGTTGGGCTATTAGTCGCACTGCTCTGCATACGCTTGCGTGTGTAACCTGCGCTATAAGCTCCCAACGCGGCTAAGGGTTCCGCTAGGTCGACCCACCTAGCATCCCCATTTATCTTTCCTTTTCCTCTCCCTTTTTCCCTTCCTCTTCTTGTTGAGAGACCTGGGTCTCTTAGGTTTAGATTTACATTTAGTTTTTTTATTATTTATTTTGTTTTAGTTAATTCAGCTTTGCTGAGGTACTCTTTCGAGAGTGTTCTGGGCCACCAATTACTTATTATATTTATATATTGCCAACAGTAATTCGTTGGTAATGGATGGCCCACCACCCGAGTATACCTGTGGCTGTGGGAAAAGCTTCGCCACCTCTGATGGTCTTCGGAAGCACCAGAGGTATCACTGCCGCGGCGAGGCCACCCAAGATGATAATGTCTGTCCCATTTGTGGGAATATATATAAAAGTTTTACCGGCGTTCGTCAGCATGTCCGTCGTGCTCATCCGGTGTTAGTTAAACCTCGTTGTCGCTTCAAGCAGCGAGACACGACTTCAATCGCCATGTATTTGTATAACATGTATAAAAATGAGCGACTGCTACGTGTTGCTACGACCAGTAGTGACTGCAAGTGCGCCCCCCTTAGTTAGAACTCAACCAGCAAGATTAGAAAAAAGCTTAGCTAGAAAAATCCTGCTGGGTAATGAGCATCAGGAATTGCTTCAACACCATGTAAAACAACAACAACCCCACAGGTAATATGTCAACACAAATTTCCTTAAATATCCACTTTTGCGCAACACTTAGTTGAAACTTAGAGGCAATTAGCACCGGTAATTAACTGAAAAAGTTTTAGCTCTAAAACGTTGAAAAGTATGTGCTGGTATACTGAAGTACAACTGGAATTTCAAACGCGTGAATGGTAAAACAGTAAACTAATGGGGTATGTAGTTTCTCTACAACAATAGCTCAACTATATACCGTACTAAAAGTGCTATAACCATTAGAATTTATGCTACATTAACCTAGTATATTGAAATGAACTACTAAATTGTGTTACAAGTAAATAACTATATTATTGCAATACTAAACGATAAAATAGCTTCAACAACATTTTCTACAATCCCAAATCCTTATTATTAAAATAGCAAAAGAGCGGTTTACCGCAAGTATGCATATAGCTTTATCAATATTTCACTGGCTCACAACTATAAAGTGTATTCCGCCCCGGCTCTATAAACAAAGCCCATGATAAATATTTCATTTATACGGTTTTTCGTCAGGATTGTTTATGCTATACAGTCTAAATGGGATTTCACCAACAAAATGTTGGAAGTTGGAACAAGTTAATGAAGAAACTTATCGGGTGCTCATCTGAGAATTGCGTGTTATTAAATTTTCCAGTCTAGGATCGCGGGATGTAATAAAGCTGCTCTGCTAGTTGCTAAAATAACATAAATCGCTGACTGATTCCAGAGCTTTTGTTGGAGGCTTTGGTATACAGGGTAGTCCACACAGACGCCATGGAATTTTGCAATTTATAATCTTCTTCTAGTTGTGCCTTGTACGTACGCGCACGTGGGCGATCCTTGTTCGTATACTTGTGTCATTTGAAGGGTGCCAACTTCTGCTTGGCGGAATAGTGTGGCGGTATCTCTTACTCCGCACCAGTCCCTTATGTTTCGAAGCCACGAGTGTTGCTTTCTACCCGGGCCTCTCTTACCTTCTATCTTGCCTTGCAGGTACAGCTTTGGAATGGAATATCTCGCGCCTCTCAGAATATGACTAAGATCTTTCGTACCTTGACGCAACTCTCTCTGGACTTCAGCCATCCTCAACACCTCTTCGTTGGTTTTGCGAGGAGTCCATGGAATGCGGAGGAGTCTGCGAAGGGTCCACATTTCAAATGCCTCTATACGGCTCAGGGTCTTGACCTTTATCGAATATGTCTCTGCACCATACAGGAGGATAGACCACATGTAACAGTCGAAAACCCGAAGACGTAGCGCCATTGGTAGAGTACGGGCAAGCATTAAATTTTTCAGCCTCACAAATGTGGTCTTACCTTGTCCAATTCGTATTTTGACCTCCTCATCACAATCCCATTTGTGGTTAAGGGTGACTCCCAGATAAATAAAACGCGACACTTGATCTAAGTTTCTTCCGTCAACTCTGATCACATAGTTGACAGGTTGTCGGGTAATGGCCATCACTTTTGTTTTAGAAGGGTTGTTCTCAGTCCGAACTGTTTACCCACTTGGTTTACTCTGTCTACAAGCTGTTGAAGGGTGAATGCGCCAGGAGGGCAGTATCATCTGCATACTTAATATTATTAATCGGGATTCCATTGATCTTAATTCCTTTTTTATCTTCTTGAAGAGCCAGCTCAAATATCTTTTCAACATAAATATTAAATAAGATTGGTGACAGAATGCATCCCTGGCGAACCAATTTTGATATACAGAATGTATCGGTAGTGACTTCGCTGGTGACTCTTACGTCGACAGTCTGTTGTAAGTAAAGACGCTGGATCAAACGGATGTCCTATGCCAATCTCTTGCAACCTTGCTAAAAGAAGATCATGTTTAACGTTATCAAACCCTTCTTGATAGTCTATGAAGCAAATAAACACATCTCGCCTCTGATCATAACACTTCTGGAAAAGTAGTTTCATAGAGAAGAGTGCCTCCCTAGTGCCTAGACCCTTTATAAAACCAAACTGAGTTTCTCCGGTCATTGCTTCGCTCGGAGAAAGACAATTTATAATGCAGGAACATTATGTAGGTTATGGTTTCATTAATGGAATGGCCTGTAGTTTATTGCATTTATTGATGGTGAATAAAAAATAAAATTAACGTTTATTGAGGTTCCCTATTTCTAAATACAAAGCGTTTCGATTTCTTGTCATTTTTGTCAAAATGCAAGGCTTAAGAAAAAAATAAATTTTTTATAGTTTGGCCATAAAATTCCGTGATGACTTACTCTGTGATGCAATAGGAGGTACTTCTTCCAATAGGGTTGTTTTGGCAGTTTTTATATGTCAATTGGCTTATCTCTATCACGTTTGTGTTCAGTGGTCATTGCCATTTAATTATAAATAGACTTAAGCCTAACCAAACGTTTATGGGCCTTGCATCAGCTTCAATTTGATCCATTTTTGTTATTATTAAACGTTAACAAGCAAAATGCCCAGAGGCAATCCAACACATACCAATGCACCCTGAAAAGTGTACTGTTTCTTGCAGCATCTTTGAAAATGCGGAAGGAGTGCGTGCTACTATCAATCTGTTGCCAGAAATTCAAGATACAGGACACCCTACAACCAACGATAAAACTGCTTTATTGAAGGAAACGCTTGATGATCTCAATAAATGGAGATCTTGTGATCTGACATCATTGGATTACCTTCTATGGGGATATGTCAAATCGACCGATATGGTTAAAAAAGTAGTCGAACATTGGAGGCACAGAATTAATCATTTGACAGTTAGTCGTTGGTCAAAGAATTTAATATCTAGGTGGGACTCAATGTGAGCTCTATGATTTTTTCAAGTTATGGGCCAAAGAATATTTATAAATACATTTGAGATCTTGATTGATTTTGGCTAAAGCTAGATGAACATTTTTATTATCAAAGTAATGCAAAAGATGAGTATCATCAGCGTAGAATTGTAAATGAGAATAAGTCACCGATGATGCAGCTTCAGACGTGTAAATTAAAAATAGTAATGTGCCTAGAACTGAGCCCTGGGGATCACCGGAAGACACGTTATTATTAAGTAATACGAATTGGGTGCGATCCGCTAAGTACTACTGAAAGCACAACAGAGACCTATCGCTGAAACCGTAATACTTCAGTTTAGCAACAAGCTAATCATCGCTTAGCAGATCGAATGCCTTCGAATAATTTAGAGCCACTGATATCCAAAGCTCTTGCATTATTTTCTGAAAGGATCAACAATGATGAAGTGGTGCCATGAGCTTTCCGAAATCCCGGCTGATGTGTAGGAAAAATATTATTTGAAGATACGTAACTGAATACCTGCTTGTACACTACGGTTTCTAATATTTTAGAAAGAACAGGCCAAGGACAAATAGGTCTTGTGTCACTTGCGAAACTAGGACTGTGTGTCTTAGGTTGGGTTGGGGCGATTTGCGTTATTATTGAATTGATATTGAATAGGAGAAAATGACGACAATTGCAAATATTAATTTTTTGCAGTTTCCCAAATTCTGTCGCATTAGACAAGGGTTTGATTTTCTACTAAATATCTTGCTAAAAACTGTATTATTATTCCACGGTTACAAGCAAATCTTGTGTGTTTCTAATTACTACGGTTCACATCTTGTTTACATTGAATTAAGAAAATACAATGAAACCGCTCAAGCTTTACAAATATTATACCTGAACAATATAATAATAGCGTTAGCAGTAATAGTGCGGCAGTATGAACGAACATACTGCTTCATGCCTCTGTTCGCTTGCTTGCTTCCATGTCGGTCTTGCCTTGATGGATTAGAGTACACGTAGATACTTTACCTTTACTACCTAGTCTTTTATTATACCGAACTATTATTATTATTACTGCTACTACTACTACTTTCATCAGGACTTTATTCAAAAATTTATTTTTCTCGGGATTCTTTCAACCTTACTTAATTTTTACAAGCATTGTAAGATGCAGTTTACATTAAAATTAAGGAATCAATAATAATACTGAATAGCTGGCCCTACAGCAAAAGTAGCCGAACGTTAGCCGCAAAACGGAGAGCTAGAAATCAATCGCGTAAATCTCTTTTCTCTTGGCCAAAACGTACAATCCAAAACGCAGGAGTAATAACAACAACAACAAATAAAAAAATAGAAAATAATTTTTATGCACATAAATACAAAGAACTGAAAAAAATATACACCTATAAAATTAAAAAGGCCAAAAGATCATACAACAACGACCGAATCATTCAGACAACTAATGTAGGTATGGAATGTTGGAGAATACTAAATGAAAAGCGAGTTAATGGTAAAAAAAATAAAAACACTATTCAAGAGGTTATCGGCGTTGACCAGAGCGTAGTAAAGATACCAATCGACATCGCAAATACTTTCAATGACTTCTTTGTCAGTTTTCTAGGAATAATACTTCATGCAGTCTGGACACACCGAATCTCGTGAAACCAACAGTTAGATCTTTTTTCCTTCACCCCACTACCCCAGATGAGATCTCCAGAGTTGCCAGGAAAACTTGCAGGAAAAAATCTAGCGGTTTGGATGGTATTCCGGGTAATGTAGTTCTGGCTGTTGTTGATATCATTGCAGGGCCGTTGTCCCTGATAATTAACAGAAGCTTTGAGGAGGGTGTTTTTCCGGAACGTTTAAAAAAATCAAAAATTATTCCCATATATAAAAATAAAGGAGATCCTAGGGATATAAATAATTACAGACCTTTGGCATTACAAAACCAGTTCAGTAAAATCTTTGAATCTTTATTTAACAATAGACTTAATGATTATCTGGAAAAACATAAACTGCTTGCTCACAGCCAAAATGGATTTAGAAGCAATCGGTCAACAGAGACAGCTCTGAGTCAGGCTTTTGGTCACTTGTTTCATGCCCTTAATAACAGGCAAATGGTGGCTGGTATTTTCTTTGATCTGAGCAAGGCTTTTGATACAATAGGTCACAAGCTTCTGCTCTCAAAATTGGAGGATGTTGGAGTGCGTGGAACAACGTCTAAATGGATAGGAAGTTACCTCATGCATCGTACCCAGCAAGTAGAGATTGCGGGCGTTCGTTCAGGGGTGGGAATTGTGAGCATAGGGATACCACAGGGCTCATGTTTATCGCCAACTTTATTTGATATATTTATTAATACCCTGCCGGACGTTTTGGGGGTTTTTGGCCTGCCCGTTCTTTATGCGGATGACACAAGTGTCCTTGTTTCAGCCGGGGATGAGAGTGGGTTGGTACGGTCTGCTAATGCCCTAGCTGGTGCGATGCACAGATGGTGCGAACACAATGGACTGGCACTCAATGCATCAAAAACTTTCTTTCTCCCAATTTCCATATCAAATAGGAACATGGACCGAAGTTATTTAATAAGAGCCAAAGATAAATCTATTGAGCAGGTCAGTAGCACCAAATTCTTGGGAATATATACAGACAATAAATTGACCAGGAGCACGCATATAGACGCTGTAGTAAAGAAATTGTCCAGCTACATATTCCTAATAAACAACATCAAAAATACTGTATCGAATGATATTCTTAAATTGATATATTTTGGTCTGATACAGTCTACTTTAATGTATGGTGTTATATTTGGGGGGGGGGGGGGGGGGGGGAGCGAGTGGGACTGCGAGGGTGTTCAGAACTCAAAAAAGGATCATCAGAGCGATGCAGGGAATCTCTCAAACTACTTCCTGTAAGGACCATTTCAAAAAATTGAAGTTATTGACATTCCCTTCACTATACATGTACTCACTTATAATACATATAAAAAAAGAAAATGAAATATTGCCTAAATCAGAAGATATACATAGTCACAATACTAGAAATAAAAATAACTTGGTATTACCATTCTCCAGATCAACTAATGGCCAAAACAACCCTAACTACATAGGTGTTAAATGTTTCAATAACATTTTAAAAATACAAAAGTTTCAAAACATTTCTATCAAAAAATTGAAACTGGAGCTGAGACCCTTTTTTATAGAGAAATGTTTTTATTCTGTAGACGAGTTTTTAAATTGTACTAATGAATAGTTTTAAGTCCCGAATTATAGCGGGTTATGTATGAATATTATTGTTTTTGTGTTGTATGTAATATTATTGACTATCCCATAATGTGACATGTCATATTGTATATTGTTATCATTCTGAGGAGCAAAGAATAAAAAAAAAATCTACCATCATCACACCCCCTGGCCGGATAAACCTCGTCCTCTCAATAGGACAGATAATTAAAGAAACGTTTCTGGACTGACTCAATAGAACGAATAGGAGACTCATAAATTGCGTTCCAGATTAATGATGTAAAGACCAGTCACTTTAAATCAGTCAATTATGGTCTTTTGTTATCAAAACTTGAATGTCTCGGCGTACGAGGTCATCCTTTGAGTTGGATTGTTAGTTATTTGACTCAGAGAACAGGTTTGGTTGGGCAACAAACTATGCATCACTGGGCTATTGTTTGAGTCCCACTTTGTTCAAATTCATGGTTCCGTTCGAAATACGTATCGCGCACTACGTTCATTTTACGGTCAACATAATCGTCCATCAGAGCAATTAATTCGATTAACTATAGAACGTTTCCGAAACTCGTTTACAATAAATGATATTACGCAACCACAGAGACGTGGTACAGTGCGTACAGAAGTAGTCATTGCTGCTGTAGAGCGTAGCGTAGAGGAAGACCCGAATCAGTCTATCCGCCATCGTGCCCAGGAATTGGACATAATTTTGTCGAAAGATCTCGGTTTGCGTGCTTACAAAATCCAACTCGTGCAACAATTGAGGCCACACGATCACCTAGCAAGGTGTAGATTCGGTGAATCGGCCCAAAACAAGATTGACTTTGATCTCGATTTTCATAAACAAATTTTGTTCCACGATGAGGCTCACTTTTGTTTTAGTGCAAGAGCTGTGGTTTCATCAAGACGACGCAGCATGTCACACAGCTCGTGCCACAATTGATTTATTGAATGAAACGTTTGGTAACCGCATAGTTTCACATTTCGGATGCGTAAATTGGCCTCCAAAATCGTGCGATTTAACGCCGCTAGATTATTTTCTGTGGGGTTATGTGAAGTCGCTAGGCTACGCCGTAAGCCAATTTGCCTCAAAAAACAGGCATATTGATAGGGGTGTCCATTTGAGGACGGAAAAACATTCAATGGTGAATGTAACCAGTAGCAAATTCTTGGCAATCCACGTCGAACAAAAACTATCATGGACCATCCATGTTATGTCTAAGCTAACTGGTGTGTGTTTCTCGATAATTAAATAATAATAAATAAAGTGATTTCGTCACAGGTAACGTCATTAGACTTTTATATTATGGCCTGGCTCAATCCATTATGTCGTACGGGTTGATCTACTGGGGTAACGCCTCGGACTGGAAGCAAATGTTTATAAAACAGAAAAAAATAATAAGAACAATAGCAAAATCAACCCCGAATGCATCATGCAAGAAGCAGTGAAATTAAATGTGCTGGCTTTTCCTAGCCTTTACATATTATGTTCCCTGGTGATTTTCACTATGATTTGTGAACTAAGTCAACTTGTCATGAGATCTGCGGACTTGATACGGGCTCGGCGATGGAGATTGACTAGGTCTGCAAATTACCCACCAACATATCGTTATTCCAAACAGATTTGTAATCAAAAATTATCCCATCAAAATTCACTTAAAGTAAACCAACAAAAAATTAATTTTACTGGAGCCGTGACTGTATAAAATCGGAAAAATTTCATCTCATCCTCGTTAACGATTTTTGACTATTATTGTTATTGATTAAATATTATAGAACGTGTATAGATACTTTAGATCTAAAGGAATACTTTTCATCTAAAATATCTCAAGTAGTTATTTATCAATTGACATTACATTTTTTTTTTGTAGAAAAACAAAGAGCTTTGGAGTGTTTGCCTATAAATATCAAGGAAACAAACTAACAAACAATTAGTGGACTACAATTTTTGATAACCTAGTTACCTATATATTTCGTTATTTTATATCTGCATCAAGATGTTCTGTATATTTTTATTTGCTCTATTTACTAGTGCCTTTGCTTTAAACACTCATAACATAATTTATTGCAATGAAGAACCTGACAGGTAAATAATATTTAGATTTTAACAGATAAATAGGCCGAATTTGAACCCCTTAACCCCCTAGTGTTTTTGTGTATTATTTTTTCATTTAAACAATAATTAACTGTAAATTCGTTTTGTGATTTTAAAAAAGGTTGACGAAATGTTCTTAAAAATGACTTCTTGGGGCTAGCGCTCGGTACCGTGTGGCTAACCTTACCCTTATTGCTAAAAATAGAGATTTGCGGTGTACCTACGCGACCGTTGGCTACTTTTTTGTGAAACTGACGATGCTGCAAACAAAATTTTCATGCCAGCTTCGTTTTTGATAGACAGGGGAAATTTAAAATATGGGATGTTGGGACTTCTTCTGTACCTATCTGAGAGAGATCTTTTAACTTTTAGGAATAGTAGAAACTACATTTTATACATATTTTCAGGTACACTCCAGTGGCGTACTCAGATTTGAAAGAGAATCTCCGCCGTGTTGAAACAATATTCACACATAATTTTGACGCATCACAATTTGTATAGCGGTCAAATTTTGTATTTGCAAGAGTTCAAGGTAAATTTTGATTATCCAATTTTTATCAATGAAAATAGACGAATCTAGTGGATACCTACAACACGTTCAATATTTCAGGACGTTGCATTCGATCTTCCTACATCCAGTTGACATTTTTTATTGGCCTAAAATGCTAAATTGTTAATGGAAATTCTATAAAGCTGTAAAACTGATCTGGACATCATAACATCACCAAATTCCATTCTTCGTTCAAAATCGTCTTCGGATACCTCTCATTAAAACATTTGGCACTGATTTGAAGCAGATGGCACTTCGTTGAGAAATTTTCCGAATGAGCAACAAAGGGTATCCAACAAAATGTTGTAAAATTTCCAAGCTGTGTCTTCATCGTTTTGTTCGTTTTATTTTTCTACAATTTCTCGTTTTCTCGAACCGTCAGGTAGTCAGTAGCTTTTGAAATTTGATTTTGGTTTGGAAATGCGTAAGACCTGACCATATTGCCACATATCATCTCATCATAAGTTGTGTGTCTTCCAGCTTGGGTTAGAAACATTTTTTCATTGATTACTTTACTAATGTAAAAATTACAGCTTTTACCTGAAAAGTTCAAAATATGTTGATATTTTCAAAGCAAGTGGTTGACAGCTCATTTCAAAAATCTGACTACGCCACTGGATTTTACGGAAAAATATGTATAAAATTCCGTTTCTACTTTTCCTAAAGGTTAAAATATAGCTTAGTTACAGGAGGTGTCCCAAAATGCAATATTTTCAATTTCACCCTGTATCGCAAAAACGAAACTGACCATGGATATTTTGTTTACAGTATCGTCAGTGTTTCAAAAAGTAAACAGCGTTCGCGAAAACTACAAATCTCTATCTTTAAAAATAAGTCAGATATCCCGTAAGGACAGCCAAAATGGGACACATTTGACGTTAATTTATGGTGTATGACATTTGACGTATGGTGTTTAACATTTGACGTTAACGTATGTTGTTTGACATTTGACGTTGACATTGTGCGCAGAGACCCATCGTATGTGTACCTATGACCTCGAGGGAACCAAAATCGGGAATTTGGACCTTAGCAATTTCTATAACAAATTTCAGGGAGAACCGACATAGCCTATCTACTTAGGAGTATACTGAAGCACCATAACACCATTGACACAAGTTGTTTTTTGAGCTTTGGTGAAGTTTTGTTGAATCCATCTGATATGCCTAGAGGCTATTATAGAACACACGTTTATGTCGTTCTATCATTGTACACTCTTTTGTCTAATTGGTGGTTTAGAGATTAATTTTAATAATTTTTTTAGTGCGACCTTTACAACAAGTGTTTCAGCATTTCCGAAGGATCTGCAAGATGTGGTTGATATCAGGGTAAAAACTTCCATCAACATGATAGAGTTACAACCAATAAGTTGTGTAAAGGTATGACAAATATACTACTTATACGTATTTTGCTCTTTTCTACTGCGTTTTGTTTCTTCCTCTTCTTTTAGATTCTAAACCAGGCTGACCCAAAAGATGGTGGATATCCCTCAATAGAATCTGGTGGCATTGAAGGTGGAGAAGTATCAGTACGACTCCTTTCGCAGACAGGCAAAGCTCTAAATTACACTATTGAAGTTTCAGCAACTCCTTGGAATGGTCTAGATAAGAACTAACATAACTGATTTATTACTTTCGCACGCAAGTCAAGATTAAGATAATATATTATATATGTTTTATACAATATTTTCTTCGTGTTTTCTTTTTTTCAACCTCAACATCTTATAAACAAACTGACATTTAATACAGATAAGATCCAGAAAACAACGTCTTATGTTTACTTAGTATGTTCAAAACAACGGTTGGGATAAGAAGTGAAATCTCTATTTCACTTTTATTGCCCGTATTTTTTAGCTGGACGGTCTTTGATTGGTTGTTGCAATCGGGACTGCTGTATGTTGTTTCGGTTTGGAAGAAGAATCTGGGTTGGATATGGTTTGGTCGTTTTCTTTTTGGGGTCAGTATTCGATACTGCCTTCGGTGCTGCACGACTTGGAAATTTGCTGCACCACCTGAAGCTTGCTGAACGCTACTCGTTGCAGTTTTCATATGTTGGTTTCACGTCCATTGGATTCGTGCACTCTTGCGATCTGTGTTCACCACTGCACTTGATGCATACATTTGTCCTGTATGTGGTCGAAACTGGAATCTCAAAGAGCCTCTTTCTTGGACTAACATAGAACTAGACATTCCTGCTCTGCCTTATCTCTAAGCTCTTAGCATTGGAGCACAATTCGCAGGGCGGTCTGTTGGATTTGGTGTTATCAAACTTTGAATGTTGCGTTTTGCGCCATCTTTTACCGTTAGTTGGTGAGAATAGTTACCATCCCACTTTAGAAATACAAATTAAGACACTAGTTGAGTCTCCGCAAAGAGTTTTTGAAGTTAACCCCCAAGGAGGTACAATTTCAGAAAGGCTAATTATTTTGTTCTGTACGATCAAGTGTTTTTTTGGGATTGGGGCTTTCTCGATGACATTGATGACGTTAATGCGGTTGTGGATTTATTTTATGAGGAGTTACGGCTGATATTTGATATGTGCGTTCCGCTTTTTATGGGAAAATCCATCAATTTTTTGTATCCGTGTTGGTATACGCAAGATATCATACACGATATAAAAAACCAATCTAAATTACGAAATTCTATAAAAAGCTACTCAAAGCAGTTATTGAAATTTATACAAAACAAGCGTCCCATCTACCATCTGGGTCAGTTTTGCCTACAAGTCTATCCAGCTCTGGGTGAGGCTCTTCAAATTGATGTTGTTGTATTGTGATAACTCAGATTGTGAGAGAAAATATGGACCATAGGCAGTTATAGATTTAATTTATACGCGATAACTAACCGATAAACGAGCCTTAAGGACTTACCTTAATGTTCGATGGTTGGTCTGATGGGCTGGCCAGCACGGTTATTAATAGGTTTTCAATTTCCACAATCACAACAATTACACAACTTTCACAGGTTGCGATTTTTTTTCTTTCGCAAGCGTTTCATCGGATTGCTCATTTTTTGGTGTTGGTTAAATTGGAGAGTTTTGGTTTTGCTGAGCGGGTTTTACTATTGTTTCCAAACATGAAATAAATACCATTTCCTCGTTTTTCTACATGCTGGTGGTAGCTTTTTCGTCAGATAGATATGAATGCACTGCATTGATGTGACAAGGAAACGAATTATAAACAATTTTTGACCAACAAATCGCAGACTTGAAACGTTTAATGTCTGTTCTTTGAGAAATAATTCTCAGATTATTTATTCCGCTAGATAAAAGAAGATCAATAATTGGAGGTAAAAAAAAAATGTCGCAAAATAATTTTTATCGCACGAGCCTCGTATATAGAGATAATACGGCTATTGAGTAATTATTTCCATTATGTTAGCTAACCTTCTATCTCATTTCATTATATCGAGCCCAAAATATCCTTTAGTACATCCATTTGTCAGCGACAGTGGAAGGAATAGAAACTGACAAGAAAAAAGCAAGCATGAGGCAGCTACAGCAGGATAAAGGATCCTCTCCTTTTCACAAATAACCCATACAAATTCTAGTCACGTTTAGTTTGTTCGGCTATAGGAGGCAAATATACAACCAAAAAAATTGTTTCGAATTTTCTTGCCTAATCAAAGCCGGGTTTAGGTCACCGCAATATACGGGTGGTAATATATTTAAGGAGTATTTCCTTCAATAGCGGAATACTAAATAAGATTTATTTTCTGCATCTGAATCTGAAGACTGGACATAAAATTTTTGAACCCTTTGCCAATGCTCAGTGTTTCATAAATTTAATCAGCACCTAGACATAGTATCCTGTAGGATTTTTGTAGTCAATTTGGTTAAAATATGTTAAGGTAAATTAACCAACAAAAAGTATTTTCGGTGAAAGTCTAATAAAAAAATTTCATGACGCTCCACAAAAGATTGTAACGTTTTTCTGAATTCGATGTGTGAAATAATAGCGAGATTTGAATCAAAACGAATTTATTTACACTTAGAAGCACTTAAACAAACTTATAACATTAACGAACAAAATTTACTATATTTATTTTCACTATTTATATGTCACACCATTGCATTGTTCTGAACTCTAGACTATTCATTTCATACCTGATTGTCTGTCTGACCCTCTTATACGTTAGCTATTTATATGAGTTTTCTCCTTTCTCGAACGCTTCCAGTAAATATTCGTTTGTTTTACAACATTCTGGCGCGCGTACCTCCTTTCCAGATCCACACTGTAAGCGAGGCACATTCTACACATTCTACCAAATGAACCCGAAACATGTCTGATTGATGTGATTTTGATTTGTTTAACGGTTTGCATTACTGAGGAAAGCGATTGGCAAATATGTCACATGTTTTGTCAGATTGTCCATACATAATAAATAATCATGATACACAAAGTCTAGTTGAAATTTTACTTAGAATCCAAAACTGTAATTTGAAATAAGCAAGTTGCCACCTACTTATAACCGAAAGTGTCAATAACTTATAACTATTTTAGCTCATCTGCCCCCGTCGACATAGTTACACTGCAAATTTTAAAAATCATCCTATGTACAGTTTTCTATATACAGATCGATTTGTTCCCTGGATTACATATTATATGATATGGGAGAGAGTCAGGAAGAAATTAATGAAGATTTCTTCATAACAGAACGCATATCGCTCGTTCAACCGTTACGATGCCTCACCAAAGGCTAAGGGAATCTGTGTTGATGGAGACACCCCGTCGGTCGTCGAATGGGTCTTTATGATAATCAGGATTAACTATTGCCGGACTACTGTTACGAGGCCGACTATTTATATTTTGACCTCCAGGCCTTTATTCGGGCAAACTTTAGCATCAAATTTCTCTTTAACTAAAACTCTATGTTATGGTCTAGATCAGTGGTCGCCAACCTTTTGAATGGATTGAGCACCTTCGGTAATTGTGGAATGTACAGTAAGCTACTTTTTTTTTTTTAATGTACAGTGTTTTTGGGGTGTGGTATAGGACGCTATCATACAGGACCTAATCAAGACCTAAGAAACTATCCTTAATGACCGTTACGAAGAATGTCGTTTGGCATGCAAATATCCCTTTATAATATCATTGTCCTGCGTAAATTTCACGACCCCATTATTAGGAAAACAGATTTCAATTTTTTGGTGTCTTGGTTTGGTTTAGGACGCTATCATACACAACCTAATAAAGACCTAAGAAACTATCCTGAATGACCGTTCCGAAGAATGTCGTTTGGCATGCAAATAGCCCTTCATAATATCATTGTCTTGCGTAAATTTCACGACCCCATTATTAGGAAAGCAGATTTCAATTTTTTGGGATTTTGGCCAGTTGGCTTTCGCCAGTGCCATTAACAAACAAAAACTTTTGGGCCTTGGTTTGGTATAGGACGCTATCATACAGGACCTAATCAAGACCTAAGAAACTATCCTTAATGACGAATCCTCCGCACGTCGTTTGGCATGTAGATAGATATGTTGGGAGAAATCTCTTCGCGAGCTACCAGAATTCTCTTCGCGAGCTAGCAGGGGCACGCGATCGACGGGTTGGTGACCACTGGTCTAGATTACCATAAAAACTAACTACAAGTATTTCTATTTTCCGTTTCATCTGTTTTATTTACGTATATAAATAAAGCTGCCATACGAAACTTTTGATAACGTCATTAAAAGTCTGCATTTATTCTCTAAGAACAATCAAAAAAGATAATTGGAATTTGAGTTTTATTCGTTTAACCTGAATAATAAATAGGCAGGGTAGTATAAAACGGGGTAAAACGGATATGATGTAATTGTAACAGTTATTATAGGTAATTATATTAGTTAACGTCTTCCCGACAATCCAGAGGCGTTCAATAGTTATTATGACAAAAAAAAATGATAATAATAAAATTATCTCGAACCCATTTTCAAATATATGTCAAATTTCACTAATTTTCAGCTATTATTACGTTTTCTCATCCCTTCTGAATAAAGATATGGTGCAAAATCATCATGTACTCTTTTGTGTATGGGACATCATAGGGCGTCACACAGGATTAGAATCTGGGCCCCTTGATGTTTGTGTTATTTATAACTGACATAGGATCTTAATTGTCAGAAGTTGAGATTCGCTGATGACTAAGATTTTTTCAAGCTGCCGTGATTGTTTGAGCTTACAGGATGATATTGATAAAATATGGATTAGCTTCTGAGAAATAACAATGATTGCAACTAAATGCAAGGTCATGCCATATGGTCTTAAAAGAAATCGGATTTTGTATGATATTCAGTTGGTAGTGTTTCTATGTTAATTAGATTAACGATCTGGGGATCGGTTTTCACAATCAAATAACCATTATCGCCAAGCAAATCGAAGCGAAATCTTCAGAGGCGCGTTCGTATAGTTTTTTGGTGGGAATAATAATAATAAATTGTATCAAATTATAATAATTTTGTATATTATACATGTTTAAATTAACATAACCTGAAAGATTTATATAATAATGCCACTGATGATGGAATATTATATCCCGAAATATATCTGGCTAGATATAAAGAAAATCCTCTGTCAAAAGTTTGAACATATTTATTTATACCATATACCATATGACTTGACAAAGGACTGAATAACTATTATTTGATTATTTTTTTAAATGAACCACCCTGTAAATTGAATGAAAGTTTAATCATAATGTTTTAATTTAAAAGCTCGATGATACAGCGTTTTTGGTCATCAAAAGCGACATTATGAACTATAATACTGCTTCCAGGATTTTATTGCAAATTTTCCTATAACTGTAATAGGTATGTGAATGAATTGTAGTACCTAATAGTAATTATTATTATTATTGTGGGGGTGTATTATGATAGTCACACAAAATGTACGGGAATAATGACTGGCAATTACGATGGAAAACACTGCTATTCCGCTCTAAGCATTACCATATAATTGGTAACTAATGGCAGACTTTTTATTGCATGCAAAAACACCTCTTGGAATAGAATGTAAAAGAAAATTAAATTTAAAAAAAACAGCTCTTGAACCAGCTGTATTTTGTATCGATGGAAATGTTCTTTTTTTTTAATAATTTTTATTATTATTATTATTATTAGTTCAGACAGTAAACGGTGAAACCGATGAGACTGTCGCCCGATTTGTAAAAGATAAAACTCGGCTCAGTGCATAAAAACACGACGATTCACTATAACGAGTAGTGGATCATGCAGCTGCCCCGATCTTTAAGCGTAATGTCCAGTCTGTTCTTAACACTATTCACTGTTGGCGCTGATACAACCTCCTCCGACATATCATTCCACGCATATACCACTTTATTTGATAGAAAGTTTCTTCGAGCGAGCTTGGCGCATCTTTCTTTGCACAATTTCTTGCTGTTACCACGTAGGCTCGGATTTCTATTAAGATGAAAGAGATTCAAGTTTATTGTGTAATGTCCGCTAAGAACCTTATACGTCTGTATCAAGTCGCCACGACGACGCCTTTCTTGAAGCATTGTTAAGTTCAAAGCTCTTAGCCGATCTTCATATGGCAGGTGGCACAGCGCTTGTGGAAGCTTGGTAAATCTTCTCTGAACTCTCTCCAAAGCCTCAATATCCTTAACAAAATAAGGAGACCATACACTATTGGCATATTCCAGACCCGGCCTGACAAACGATTTGTACAGCTTCAGAACCATGTCATTGGACCTTGATCTAAATGCTTTCCGGATCAAATACAACAATTGTTGGCCTTCTTCACTACGGCCGAGACATGGATTTCCCATTTTAAATCATTGGTAATAATCACGCCGAGATCCTTTTGCTGGAGAGTTGGTCTTAATTCGTGTCCACCAAGGGTGTAGGATATTTCGGGGTTATTTGGTCCCAAATGGAGGACTGTACATTTATCCAAATTCAAACTCATCAGCCAAGTTGACGACCAAGTCATCACTCTGTCGAGATCGGTCTGGAACACCTCAGCACTCTGCAGCGGATCACAAAACAGCTTAGAGTCATCAGCAGGATTGTTACGTGTCAAGCTCAAACTATTCCATGCGATTTCGGGAAAGTTGAAATCCCCAAAAACAAATGTAGGTGCGTTGGACGAAACAAAAACCTTCATGGTCTCTATAAGGCTTTGGTTTTCGAAGACAGATACAGACTTTGGGCGGTATATTACAGACAACTGGAGCGAGACGCCGCCAATCGAAACACAAAGCCACAGCGACTCAATTGCTGGCAACTGTTGGTGCCTATCGATAACAGAGTAATGTATGTTATGACCGCCAACTTCGTTTTTAACGTAGATACATACTCCTCCGCCTTTTCGGTCATGAATGAATTTCAACACAGATCTTTGAGAAATATCGTGTCGTTGACTGATTTCCCTTGTCGATAAATGCAGGTTTTCATGCAACGACAAAATGACATCTAATGCCTTGTTACCGTCTGCAGCTGTTGTTGGCCTTCCCGTTTTCAGTTTGTTTCTTACACTACCAGTTTCGTAAAATTTCGGACATAATTTAGATACATACCCTTTCTGAATTTGTCAGTGGTTAGGATGCAAATCATGAAAAAGTCTGTACACTTCTTTATAACGGCGTTCTCTGTCACCGTAGCCCAATATGATCAAAATTTCAAATCAATTCTTTGTTTTTCCGTTAATTCTGCCATAGCAATAGTGAGTGTGTGTTGAATTTGAGTTTTTCGAATTTTGTTTGAAAGGAAACCTAACTGAACACAAGCAACTGACAAATTGTATTTCTATTTGACAGCTATACAATGTTTCTCATGGAAAGTCTTATGAAAATTTAATTTTAATGAACTGTAAACGAAGAACACGATTGTTTTATAAAACAGATTTTTCTCAATTATTTTCTAATGCACCTCTACAAAATTGTTATGTTGTCGTATCCAGAAATAAATGGTCTACCTAAAAATGAAAAGAAAAATATACCATGTCAAAAATTATACCAGTAGTAATACCCCTAGGGTCTTGAAAATACCGAGACAATTTTGTCATAGAGAATGCCGAAAGCGTGTTGCGTGATAATACCCCGCAGGCCGAGGGCTATTATCCTTGAGCAACTCGCTTGAAGGATCCTCTATGACAAAATTTTGAGCATTTATCAAGGCCCGAGGAGTATTCGATAAGATAATTTTTTACTTTGTAGATATCAAAAATTTGATTGTCAATCTGACGTTTAATAATTTTCAATACAAAATGTATTAGTTTTAATCAAACAAATATTATTCATTTTTATTTAAAACTACAGTTATGAAAAGTACAATTGGTCAATGTTAAATTGGAAGAAGAGTTTGCTGAAGTTGACGGATTGTTCACTTCCACTGTCGAAGAAATTCCTCGCATGGTGTTGATTATTGCACCATGGCTGCATTTGATCTACCGGTATATTGTCAAACCATGTGCCACTTTCGGATTTCCAGAAACGATTTGGTCTCAAGAATAGACGACTGGAAGTCATTTTTTACCCCCTTTTGGACAATAATTTGTGGAATAACCGAACAGGGCATGTACATGTACTTTCGTTTGCAATATTTGGAACAAGCCCCTTACTATTTGTACAACTTTTCGATCCTCTTTGGCATGTTTTACTGAATATTAGATTAGTATTCAATTCTGTTGGTTGGCGTTCCATCATTATTTTTCTCAATCGTGAAATAATCTATAAGGCAATCAGCTGGTTCACCACCTCGCCAAGCTAACTCAACAGCTACAATATGGTAAAAAAAAATTTGTAAACCTTCTGGGGTACATTCATCCCATAATCCAATGATTCTAGCCAAATCACTTGAACTCAAATTTGATGAACTGCATTTTCGTTTGTTTGGATCCTGCTGTAATCTTTTACGTTTTGCATTTCTTCCATCTCGCGCATTTTTGAATATCACACTGGTAAACGGGTCGAATACAATTTTGAAGTCACTGAAGTATTTTTCCTGGAGTAGCCTACTCGTAGCATTCTAAATTGTTTTTACAGTTGCTTCTTTATATTCAGTTCCGTCAGCTTTTCTCATATTTACCGCATAATCTTTCAATATATTAGCCAAATTATGCAAACTCGTTTCAGCATTCAGTTCGTATTTTCTGGTCGCATAAAACTCCAGAAATATTTTCCATACATATTTTTTTGATTTGATTGTATTTTTTGGTATATTATTAGATATAATATCATTAATTGCATCGTTAGATGCATAACCAAATCTTCGCGACATTTTTAAACCAGTTGTCAGTTTGACGTTTAATTAATTTTTAATAAAAAAAACACCAAACTGAAAACACCATATGTAGGGTATTATCGCTGTAATCC
The DNA here is from genome assembly GCA_911728435.2 of Apoderus coryli. Classification (NCBI taxonomy): domain Eukaryota; kingdom Metazoa; phylum Arthropoda; class Insecta; order Coleoptera; family Attelabidae; genus Apoderus; species Apoderus coryli. The sequence continues at coordinate 44,157,470 of OU452199.1, read as the reverse complement.
AGAGGTGATTGGATGAAATTTAACACATGCCTTAAAATTAAGTAATTTGATTGGTTAAAGTGTTTCCAAACTTTATACTCACTCTATATAGACTACCCTAATTATCCCGCATTATTTGATCGAAACATGTATTTTCATTAGCGGTTTTAATACGATTAAATGTTAGCCAATTATTGAAAAACAGCAGGAACGGATAGATTTAAACATGGTTCGATTGATTTTAACATTGCTACACATCTTTTTTGTTTGTTTCATTTCAGTTGTTTCGATTTGGAAATGTATTTTGTAATTTCGGACATATTGGTCGGGTTATCTCTTCTGCACGTGGGACATTCACAAAATAACAGAAACAAAAAGAGGTTCCCTACCCACACACAAAAAAAAAATCAACTGGAATAAACGATGAAACAAAAAACAAGTTTTATACGTTCTGTGAACTGAATCATATTGGAATGGAAAATAGGTGGACATTTTTAGTATATAGAAAGGTATTTCGTCTATCACAATGATTTGTTATTGAAATTAAGCCTGCATTTTGATAGCCGAAAGCAAAAACGGAATTAACTCAATAATATTTCTATTTGTATTTATACTTTAAAGAAAAATCAGTTTGATTTTAACAAAAATTGCAATACATAACCTTAATAACATTTATTTTACATAATATTCCTGCATTAGAAATTGACGCGAGGATTACTGCGAAAATGTTGGACTTTCAGCAAATGTTGAAAAAATTAAAATTGTTGAATTTAGACAAGTTAAGTTATATATTTATTTATTTCCTGCAATAGAAATTGAACATTGTTTACTCACCCTGTATATGGCCATAAAATGTGGCATCTTGCCACTTTTAGACAGTGGCAGCTTGTAGCTGAACACGACTTAATTATAGGGAATTCTCTACGTTATCCATTTCATAAAATTATATCTATATTTCCCTATATTCGATGGGGCGTTTAATTCCGGAGAATAAGGGAGATAAGGGTTAAAAATCAAAATGCAACATTATTTCTAATAATGATTTATTTTCTTTTTTTTTATAGATGAAGCTTTGCTTTACCTGCTTTCAGACAGAACCATTTATCTTAATATGCTAAACAAATTATAAAAAATGTATTCCAATATTATTATTAGGAACTCAAAAAGAGAGTTTCATACAAGTGATGCATTAGCGGATACTCCTTTATATTAGGTAATGGATAAGATATGACGACGAACAAATGTTATTCTATCATACTTTTGTATGTAGAATCAACCCTTTCATTCGTTAGGCTTTGTTCATGGACACCCTGTATAATTTAATATTAACTTTCTTTATGACATCCTCTGTTTTTTTAAAACATTTTATACGTCAATCCACACAACACACAAAATGAGCAAATTTAAAAACAATTTGGCAGCGCACGGAAAGTTAGCTTGGTATACCCAGATAAAGTTGTACGCTGGCAGTTTTATGTATGTTTTTAGAGGTTATATTTAGAGAAAATAGATGGTCGTTTTTACGATACGTACTCGTAAAATTAGCCAGTGTTTTTACGATGTTTCAAATGCTTTTTAGAGGGTTACTTTCGGCAAACGCAAATTTAAGTTTACGTTCAGTGGAAACCAACTAGTGTATAAAATATTTATTAATCAAATACTAGTCAGTTATTATTCTACATGGTTATCGGATTAATATTTAAAATAAATAAATTATTAAATCTTTCACAATTAAGTTTAAAATCGTTACCGATTAATGAGACTTCATCTTATTGAAAAATTACTTTAATATTTTTATTTATTAATTGAGCAACAGGAATTAAATTATGTTATGTTTGATTCCTTCTACAATTAAGGCTGATATTGACAAATTTCTTCCCTGACATTTACCGTTGAAAATTCCTTTTTCTTAGCCCTTAATTAATATTTCTCTATCTAACGTTTCTATATCTGAAATATATTCTTCTAATTTCTCAGTAAGTAAATTTTGTGTAGCTCCAGAATCCAGAATAAAAATATGTTCATCATCAATATCTACTACATTGTTTAAAGCCAATCAATATTTTCAAGCCCATTTCATCCAAATTATTTATTTTTATTTGGAGGGTATTGTACCATATCGGGGCTCTGTAAGTTACTAATGACATCATCATCATCATGGAGTGTTATCCTCTCCATCCAGGTCTTCCCCGGTTGGGCAGGATTCTGCTTAATGCCATAGTTCTTTTTTCAGCCTTTTTTACTGCTTCCAATATATGAGGACGGCAACTTAAATCTTTATCGAGAGTTATTCCCAGATATTTGATTGTCTTTTATGTAGGATTTCGAAGGATTCAAAAATGAACGATGCTTCTTGTTTCTGCCTTGCCTCTGTTTTTTCCTTAGCTAATTCAAGTCCAGTTATTGTTCCCCAGTCTTGCATCACTTCTAGGGAAACCTCGACTTTGTGAACCTAGTCGTTCTAGCAGTCTGCAGTAACTAAATGCCATTGTTTGTACTCCTTTCATCAATCGAATACTGACGACTGTATCGCCATGTGGCGATTTGCAACCATCGAGGTCGATAAATGCTGGCCTGTAATCGTACTAGGTAGGTAGGTCTGCACCGAACCCTCCACTGCCAGCACCGAGGGTCTATTGTGGCTCATACCTATTTATATTTCATCCAGCAGCTCAATCTTCTTAATTAAATCGATTATTTATATTGCTGGATGAGCTTTCTTGGGTCTGCTTCCATAAACTCCGGCACCGTAACATACTAACAGCCTGCCATTGCGGTCTTTTTTACAGCCGTCATGATCGCGGACTACAGGACTCCTTTTTGTTGGTACATGAGAGTTGTCTTAGAGTCCTCAACCCAAACTGTTGTCCGAAGCAACTTCACAATAAGAGGGTTTTCATTCATATTGCCCTCTTGCTAGGGAAGCTTTGAATAGCAATTATATCTGCTCATCCTGCTTCCGATCATGTAAAATTTTAGATGAAGGCGTCTTGCTCAGAGATTACACTTTTAAATGTATCCTCCTGGTCTGATGTGACGGGAAGATCTGCTGGAGGTCATCATTCATCCCATCTGCTATTATTCTAAAATGTTGCTCTTTCTCACATCGAAAGACGTCGAATTGGTAGTTGTATAGTATCAATGATTTTTTATTTAAGAATCAGCGGCGTGGTCAAAGATTTCAGTAGCCAAAAGAAGCATTCTTCTTGGAGTTGGTTCTAGCGCATATAAATGTACCCTTTCCTCATGAAACATTGTACTTAGTTATTGTCTCAATTAAAACTTGAAATAAAACGAAAACTCTATGACATTATTGTACTTATGGAGTTCGGTTACCACTTGAAAGTTTGGGGGTTCATGAGACGGACTAGCCGGTGGTCTATCCATGAAGGTTCTTAAACGTTTTCTAAAATTAATACAGTTTTATGACATTAATACAAAAATAATACCCGAGAATCTTTTCATATTACCGATAGAAGATGTGTTTAATCTTCCTTCTCTTAGCGCCTCATATATTCTAGTTATGATAAAAGAATCGCTTCTTTGAAGTTTTTTACCCATACCGCTTTAGTTAGAGATAAACACACGTTGAGAACTGCTTTACTTATCTGTTCTCTCATTTTTCCCTCACTAACCAACAAACGGATCCAATGTAAAACGATGAGATGATCGCGAGTGAGAAACTCGATCATGTCTATGCTTTTTTCTCTTTGTTGTTGATTTTCCGCTTTGTTCCGAAGTTTATTTTAATTTCACGTTGACGAGAGAGCCATATCGATATTACAAAAAATTCTTTTCTTTTGAAATATATTAAAGTACGTGGAAAACACTGGATGCTTTACTTTTTAGACTTGCTTCATTATATTGATTTGCAAAAAAATAAATAGTTCACATGAAATTTTAATCATAGGAAGTAGAAAGTTTTAATGAATTGAATAACACAATTCTACTCGTTTGGAGTCAGAATATGTGAACCGGTTTATTAGTCCTTCTTTTAATATTGTATAAAGACTGTTCAGTCAATAGTTTCAGCAGGTAGTCTCTTGCTATATTTCATCAGGATTATATGGTGCTAACAGAAGGTTTATTTCTAAATATTGCTTCTAGTTGTACAAACTCTAGTACTACATCGTGTGGCCTAAACCCAGATAGCTTATATAAGTACTAACAATATCTTCAATGGGCTTGATGTTTCGTTGATTACATTAGAATTACGTTGCCTTTGTCTCTGTTGTGGCATAACCTGCGTGAAACTTCTTTCGGAGTCACCAAATTATAGGAATTTAAGCACGATCACAGAATAATTTATATTTCTTATTGAATTCATTTTATGAAAATAACTTTAAACTTGAACGTTAAAAGATTTTGGCGCTGATGACATTAATATTGACAACATCGGTTTGTGTCTTCCCCTTTTGTTACCATATGGCACTCATATAGTCAGCCATGTCTCCTAAATTCAGTTTTTCCAGATTCCTGCCTTAGACTTACCATTGCCAGAAAAAAACCATCGACTAAAACTCTGGAAGACTTGAAGTCCATTAGCATACTATCCACCGTCTCTAAATTGTTGGAAAAATCATGGATCAACAGCCTAGAGCAATATCAAAACTCCATTACCATCGACGGTTTTCCTTAGAGGTAAATATGGAGAACAGAAGATATGTTGCTTGTCACTTTTGTAATATACAAATGACCACCATACCTCGACGAATCGATCAACTTAAGGAAAAAAAAAAGGTTTGCAAGAAAATCAAAATACTTTCTCTATATAAATTCTGGGTATTAAATTCACCCCTCTCAGGAGGTACCAAAGGCGTACCTTCTCAGCAAAACCAACGTTTTTTACTCCATCGTAAGACAGGCACCACCACCGATACATCGCCCCAGTCATCACGTTGGCAGCCTGAACTAACCCTGCTTCATCTTTGGCTGAAACAAAAACACTAGTATCGTCTGCATAAAGAATGGGATATCCAAAAATACCCAGAACTTCAGAGATATCGTCAATAAAAACATTGAACAAGGTAGGTGAGAGACAGGAGCCCTGCGGCACCCCGCTGCTCACGATCTCGGACCTCGAACGGACACCCGCAATTTCAACCACCTGTGTACGCTGTGTAAGATAATAGCTACGTAGCCATGCGGCCGCTGTTCCTCTTATACCAACAGCATTCAGTTTCAGAAACAAAAGATCATGGCTTATGGAATCAAACGCCTTACTTAAATCAAAGAAAAGGCCAAGAGCTATTTCCTTATTATTGAGTGACTGGTATAGGTTGTCCAAAGCCTGATTAAGAGCTGTTTGTGTTGATCGACCGATCCTGAATCCATTCTGGTTGCAAGAGAGGATCTTAAATTTTTGATGAGTGTGGATCCTTCCCTGCATTATCAATTGAAGTAAGGCGTATCTTGGTCCACGAGTCACATGGCCGAGATACTGCAGTTTTCTGCTTTTAATTGTTATTAACAACTTTCTTTCTATGTTTAGTCGCTCAAGTATTTCTAAGTTAGTTATCCGATCGACCCATGACACCTTCAGTACTCTTCTGTACACCCATATTTCAAAAGCTTCTATTCTTTTGGTTATTTCTGCGTTCAGAGTCCATGCCTCGACGCCATAAAGCAGAGTGAAAAAAACATAACATCTAACTAGTCTCAGTCTCAGTTTTAGGCTTAGACCTCTATTGCACAAAACTCTTTTCATGCTATTGAAATTGGATCTTGCTATTTCTATGCGTGCTTTTATTTCTTTCCTGTAGTCGTTATTACAAGTAACTGTTGTTCCAAGATAAGTATACTTCTCTACCTGTTCGATGGGTTCACCTTTGACGATTATCTGTTCGTTGTTAGTCTGGGCCTTCTTTGTAATTTTCATGAACTTTGTTTTATTTACGTTGAGTGTAAGGCCGTATTATTCGCTATATCGAACAAGTTTGTCCATGATTCTTTGTAGATCTTCCAGGTTTTCCGTTAAAATTACGGTATCATCAGCGTATCTTAGAACAACTATAGGCACTCCATTTACTTTTATTCCTGCACGGTCATTTTCCATTGCCCTTTTTAGAATCTCTTCAGAATAGGTATTAAACAAAATATGTGACAGAACACAACCTTGACGTACACCTCTCTTTATTGAGATGGTGCCAGAATTTTGTTGATCTACTTTGACGATGGCATTTTGGTTGTAATAGAGATTTGAGATGATTTGCAGGTCTTGGTGGTCTAGGTTTTTACATTGTAATATTTCCATCAACTGGTCGTGGCGGACCCTGTCAAACGCCTTATTATAGTCGATGAAGCAGGCATATACGTCCTGATTAACATCTAGGCATCGCTGCACTATTACGTTGAATGCGAATAGTGCTTATCTTGTACCTAATCCTTTGCGAAAGCCAAACTGACTGTCACTTATATCCAGATCGAGTTTCTGGTGCACCCGATTTTTTCGGTAAACATATGAAGACTGATGAGAGCCATTCCTTTGGTAGTTTTCCAGACTCATAGACGCTGTTCAAGAGTCTCACCACGACATCCATATCTTGATCACTTATGATCTTAAGAATGTCGATAGGAATTCCGTCGGGGCCAGGAGATTTACCGTTGCTCATGTTGTTTAGTGTGTGGGTGACTTCGTCCTTCGTGATTTCGGGAACTGCGTCTTCCAGTCCTACCCCAGCTACGGATGTGATATTTCTCACATCGTCGAAAAGGTCTTTTATATATTCCTGCCATTTCTTCAGTTTGTCTTCTGTGTTTGATAGTGTTTTCTCCTTTTTATCTAAGAGGATTGTAGTAATCTTTCCTTTTCTGAGACCTGCCAATTCTTTTATCTTCTTATGTAGGTTATACAAGTCAAATCTGCGTTGTAGCTCTTCTATTTCCTTGCATTTTTCTTCATAGAAACGTTCTTTTGTTACCCTTATTTTTGTTCTTATCTTTTTCTGGGTTTCCCTATATTTTGTTTCGTTGTTATTGTATTTCCTTCGTTGGTTCATCAGAAATAAAATTTCCTGAGTAATTCATTCTTTATTTGTCTTTTTTTGTACTTATAGGTATATAATTCATAACAACGAATAACTAATAAAAAGAAATGAATATTATTGTTGTACTTTTTTTATTGGTCTGTACCCCCTAGTTCAGATCCTGGGTACGCCCTTGGGAGGTACACTTAGATACTACAAAACATCCAATTTTTCTAACAAAATCGACGTGTTCAATATTGTTTCCAAACATTTTCTTTTTCATTGGGCCACCCTGTATACCAGCCTACGGCCCCACACACATATTTGTAATGTTAAATACCTCATCTAATCTGAACGCACTATAGATAATTAGAATTAAAGCAAGAAGCCAGTCATAAATAACAAAACTATCCAACAATAAATATCAAGAAAAAATTGCCTTCTGTATGTAACAGCTGGGCCGCACCCCATAGCTACCCTCATCCAAAACTAACTCAGCATATTCTAATTCACACATTATTCACTAAACACTATTCTGTGGAGGCCAACACTACGCCATTGGACCCTTGTCAATGTAAACAAACATACACACAGAGGGAGTGAGATAGAGGGAGATGGAAGCCACATACAAAACGCTTTAAGGACCCGACAAACATTTAACAGGACTATTGTCAAGCATTTAGATGGGGTAGTAAATATTGGATGTGCCCTAAAATGAACAAGAAAGTTTTGGCATCACAGAAACCACTCGTAAACCAGAAAAATATCGGCAAATAAATTTTTTTAAAGAATTTTTTGAATATCTACAGTGCCAATCACGTCTTAAATATGTCTCCTATTGACGTTTATGTTTCTGAATATATCCGTCCGATGCCATATTTCCATTGTCTTCGGTCGTTGCATAGTTCATGTCTTAGGTCTCTGGCACTCATAGCCTTTCTGACACCCTCCGACCATGCTTTCCTCGGTCTTCACCGTTTTCTTCTAAAAGGAGGTATCCATTCCATCGCTTTTTTGGCAAGTCTTGAGTTTTCCATTCTGTGCACATGTCCGTACCAAGTTAGTTGTTTCCTTTCTACTTCTTCTGTAAGTGATTCGTTTATGCCCATGGCTCGTTTTACTTCCTCATTTGTCTTTCTGTCCAGGCGAGATATTCCCAGGGATCTCCTGTCCAGTTTTACTGTGTTGACACTCCATTTGTTTTCTTCTGTAAGTCTCCACGTTTCTGATCCATAGAGAAGGCTGCTCATTATCATGGTGTTATATATCATGTACTTTCTTTCCTTTCCTAGCTGTTTACTCCAAAAAACACTGTTCAGGCATCATATGGTTTTCTTAGCGTGATTAACCTAGCTCTGATCTCTCCATCATCCGTTCCAGTATGGTCGAATATTACCTCCAGATAATTATATTGACGACACGATTGTATAATGCTACCATCATCCAGTCTTATATTCGATGCATCAGCCCCGACAGGTAGCTATTTTGTTTTACCAGCGTTGAGTAGCAGTCCCCAGTTTCGATATTCCTGTTGTAATTTTCGAGTCATATAAGACACGTCGTCCTTGTCATTTGCAATTAGTACCTGGTTGTGTACAAACTGTAAAGTATATAAGACGCTGTCTCCTAACGCGATGCCCATTTCCTTTTCCATGCAGATATCGCTTTGGCCACATAGATCTTGAAGAGAGTGGGCGATATGCAGCATCGCTGGCGTAATTCCTTTGTGACCAGAAATTCTTGTGATGCTTGTTGTTATATTTAACTCTTGATTATCGTGTGACTGATGTTAGTCTCTTGTAGTACTTCCCAGATCAATAAAAACGAGGTGAACTTCTTTGTTGACACTCAAATATTTCTGAATAACAAGCTTACATGTGCGGTGCAAATAGACTTCCAACTTCTCTGTTTGCTCGAAATATATCCTCAAATCAAGATAATTTGATGTTATCAGCAACTACAGGTCAATTTCGCTTATTTGTACTTTCTCCAAAGTTCCTGAAAATGTATTCGAGTGGTCGTTAATTTGTTGTCTGCTCTGAGAACGATTGTTCAGGAACCGATAATGTCCAGCCAGTTCTACTTATATCAAATCAAATCCAAATCCAAATCCAAATCCAAATCCAAATCCAAATCCAAATCCAAATCCAAATCCAAATCCAAATCCAAATCCAAATCCAAATCCAAATCCAAATCCAAATCCAAATCCAAATCCAAATCCAAATCCAAATCCAAATCCAAATCCAAATCCAAATCCAAATCCAAATCCAAATCCAAATCCAAATCCAAATCCAAATCCAAATCCAAATCCAAATCCAAATCCAAATCCAAATCCAAATCCAAATCCAAATCCAGATCCAAATCCAAATCCAAATCCAAATCCAAATCCAAATCCAAATCCAAATCCAAATCCAGATCCAGATCCAAATCCAAATCCAAATCCAAATGCAAATGCACATCCAAATCAAATCAACAATCGACGTTCGAACTAAGTTGCGAGTGTATAAGAATATTGTGGTTCCTACCTTGACGTATAGCTGTGAGTCTTGGACCTCTTCTTCTTGAGGGCCATCAAGTCAAGAGCAGCGTCCTTGACGACATGATGATGTGAAGAGAACGTATCGATGGGATAACGCATCTACAACAGCCGGTAAATGCTTCCCTTTATTTAAATTAAATTATCAATCAAAAATCAATAATTTAAACAATTTTGAGAGTTATTTGGTGGAGCAGACTTTAATTCCATTATTTTCTTGTTTCGCATCTCACCCTCGAGACCCTTGAGGCCTTCTGTCCGTTGGCTAAAGAACACGATCCCTGAAACGTCTATCTCCACTTTAGTTGCCCGGTGTCCGTGCAACAAACCACGCAAAAGCTGAAGCCCGAGGATTAAACCGAAGTAAAACCTGTTGGACGCCAGTCGGTAACAAACCACTTGTAAGCTCAAAGTGGTTGTTTGAGATTTGCGTGTATTTCGTTCAACGTCTAGATTCTAGATGCTATTGAATATACGAACTGCCCTACCTTCAGTTTGAGTATTGTTTGAGGATATTTTTCGGTATCAGTAGGCAGGTATGAACAAAAGTTAGTTTGTTTCCTTTTTAAGTATGTGTGGCACATGTTCTTATTTTATAGCAAATCCTGTCTATGCGGTATGCTCCCTAAGGATTTCCGTGATTCACTGATATATCTCGAGTATAAACAATGAAAAATTGCACGCCAGTGACTACAGGGAACAGACATTTTTTTCCCGTTTTAGTCTACTGGAAATAGTTTGTGTAGGTGTAAGATAAAGTTAGTTACTAACTGTTGCATGCTCTATAAAGATTATACAGCGTCTTACAAAACGTAAGCAAATTTCTGGACAAACAGAAACTATTCAAAACAAGAAGTAGGTTCATTCTTAAAACAACTTATTATTCTTCACGCGAATATGATCACAAATGCTTTGTGCAACGTTTTGTCTCCAGTAAACCATCATCAACTTCTTGATTACGCTTTTCTTTGATTTCTGAGCAAAATGCAAAATTAGTTTCGACAGCGACAATCATCCTTTGGAATAAGCAGAACCAATATCACATGCTCTTCTTCACAAAAACCTTTCACTGTGAAACTCCTATAATATTAAATATTTCTTCAAATATCGGCATTAATCATTATTTTTAGTTCATAAATACATTCAATTTAACAGAATTAATAACTGTGCATTGTTTAATTCAATACACATTTTTTTTCTACGGCTTTATGATCATTTTTCCTTGTATATGAAAACTGTTCAAACCTTTTACATGTGTAAATTAGCCTTAAATAAAGATTCAAACATTATACCGGAACCATGGACATCACAAATATAATAAAAATTCATATTTTGGAATTTGGATAAGTGTTGTTGTTTTTCTTGTTGTTTTGTTTGAATGTCTATTTAAGCAAATTTAATCCTGAAGCCCATCCCATCCCCAGACATCCCTGAGCATCCCCGGCCATTGCTGTACATCCTCGTAAATCCCAGGAATGCCCTGGACATCCCACACATCCGTGGAAATCCTTAGATATCTTAATGTTATTTCTTAACAAGAAGCAGACGTCATGATGTTATTGCTATCGCGATTTTAATTAAAGCGAAAAACAAATTCACCCGCAAATAGAGAAATACAAACAAAAATAAATAAATAAACATGCAATTCTTTATAAAAAAAAACAAGACCCTCGTGTCTCGCTATGACGTCAGAACCCGTATGCCTGTTTGGAATTTGCGTTTTCGACCACCCCTGGTATCTAGATCAACTTTTTGAACGCCCCTTGTATATCACTATGACGTCACGTCTTCAGATGACACACTCTGTATGTTTTTAACCTGGAGTCCCCCATATTTTTTGTACTTCATTAAAACAAGCTTCCTTCTTCTTCTTAAAATGCCGTACACTTCTAGTGCGTTGGCGACTATCTCATCATAATAAGGGTCCTTGCTTCCGCAGCGCGACAGAGCTCGCCCGTATTGCTAATGCCTGTCCAGTTCTTGATGTTTCTCAACCAGGACATCTGTTTACGTCCTACTCCTCTCTTCCCTTCAATTTTTCCTTGGAGAATTATCTGTGGTATTTTGTACTTCTCTCCTCGTAGTATGTGGCCCAATTTTCCGCTTCTTGATTATGTTGAAAAGTTCTCTTTCGCATCCCGCCCTTCTGAGAACGTCTTCATTTCGAACTCGGTCTACCCACGATATACGTAGCATCTTTCTTAGACACCACATTTCAAAAGCCTCAAGCTTGTTTATCGACCGGATCTTCAAAGTCCATGTTTCCATTCCATATAACAGGATGGACCAGACGTAACACTGCACCATTCTGCATCTTAATTTGAGGGACAATGTCAGGTTGCAAAGAAAGGGTCATAGGCTTGTGAAAGCTTGCCTCGCTTGTTGTATGCGACAGCAAATTTCCTGTTCGGGATTCCATTGTTCATTTATGTTGGTTCCAAGGTATTTAAAGTTTTGTACTCGTTCAATAGGTTGGTCTTCCAAGTTTAACACAGCATTTTGAGGAGGGTTTCTGCTTACTATCATGTACTTTGTCTTTTGTATGTTTATTTTGAGACCATTCCCCTTTCCAACTGTATTTATCTGCTCCAGCATTAGTTGTAAGTCCTCTTCACTGTCAGCAATGATTACGGTGTCGTCTGCATACCGTATGTTGTTAATTGGTATACCATTTACTTTAATCCCTCACTCTAAGTCTTCCAGCGCCTCAGATAATATATTTTCGACGTATAAGTTAAACAGTATTGGTGACAGTATGCACCCTTGTCGAACCCCCTTTAGAACTTTAAATTCGTCTGTTGTTAGTGATTTCTCAAATCTTACACAGGCTTTTTGATTCCAAGCTTCCATTTTGGCCAAATTATATAAATATTCCGACCTAAAAAATACGATTACATACTTCGAATGTAAATGAGCAACTAGGAATGGGAATTTACCAACGTACTTTTATGATTTTACGTTCAAATTAATGAAATTATCACGGAAAGCACTTGTGGTAAGCTAAATTGTAAATAATCAAACAAAGGTCAGGTTATGTATGTGGTTATGTAGAACCAAAACTTCATTCTTTAGAATTCTTTTCGTGAACACCTTGTATATTAGAAAAAAACCATGGAAACCTCAATTACCGCAGCTAAGCAGGAGGAGTATTGTTGAGGCCCATGTGTTTGAAATGTAAAACATGGATTTAAGGATGGCTAATCCGTCTAGCCAACTCAACTGTACTAACGCCCTCGGTGTGTAACCAAATGTATACTAATCCTCTTCAGATTTAATTGTGATTTATCGTTCAACAGCACACATAACTGAACGTAGTCCTCTATGTTTTATCCTATTCGAATAATGTGACGTTTTCGGATGTTCTTCCTGATTTAGTCTCTGTCTGCATTAAGTGTTCTCGCGATCCAGGAATTGTTGCACCGTGTCCTTTACAGCTGAAGAAACCAGTGATCATCATCTTGGAAGTGCTTTGTATGCGGACAATTTTTGAGGAATTCGGTGATGGCGGATGTATTTTGGGATGCGAACGGAATAATATTCCTAAACTGTCCAAAAAGGAAAAACCATTAACAGCGACTATTTATACACTTAAGTTGACAAGTTAAGTCTTAACGCAAAACAGGCAGAGCTTAATTTTTTTGATAACGCATCTATGTGCAACTTCCACATCAGGGAGCTGAGGCTCAGAAACTTCACAGAAGAAACGACGTCAATAGTGAAATTATTAAGTTCAAAAGACTGCAGCGCACCTTTATATGACACAGATTTTTTTTTGGCAGTGTTAGAGGTTAGAGTCACACCATGATTTGATGGTGATTAAGTCTTTGGATAGGGTACTATGAAGAGCCACGCACCAAGTGAAACTAGTAACATCAGCAAAGCGACATACGTTACCGCTGATGTCTAGGCACGTAATGTCGTCGATAAATTGCAAAAACAAAATAGGATCCAACTCCGAACCCTGTGGAACTCCACAATCCATCGGCCTGCAAGAAGACAGAGCCGCATTGACCCTCACATCACACACTGACTTCTGTTACTAACGTACGACATAAACCATCCCAGTGGAACCCCCGAATTCCGCAGTGCTGTATCTTGTTAATTAGGATGTTATGACTTACACAGTCGAATGCTTTAGAGAAATCACAGAAAGTTCATGCTGTAAAGTGGAGATTGTTCAAGTTGGAGTAAACATTGTTGAAGACGGAGAATATAGCATCATTAGTGCATTTGCTAGCAAAAAATCCAAATTGGTGGCCAGTTAATACTTCATATTTGTGCAGAAATGATAGAAGTCTCCTCTTAACCAGTCTTTCAATGATCTTGGATAGAGTAGTGCAATTGGACGATAGTTTGAAGCTTGATCCTTAAGCAGAGGAATAATTATAGATGTCTTAAGGCATTGTGGAAAAATCCCATTTTGGAATGACTTGTTAATTAAATCTGTGAAAAGGATTAATGTACATTACCGTAGATTAGACAACATTTTCAAAGTGATTCCATCAGTTCCAGGTGACACCTTGTTTTTGATGTCTTTAATTGTACTGCAAAGCTCTGGAGTTGCAACGGGTGTTAGGAAGAAACTATGTATATTCTCATTGGTATTTGAAATATATGAGAGCGGACCCTGGGAAGGGACTATATTATCATTAAATTTATATAAACAAACAATAAACGTTATTTCATGACTTCGAAGGTAAAGATGAAAGAGCAACTCTAAACCTTTTTGTCTTTAAAAAAGAATTTACTATGAACATTAGAAGTACATACTAATCAAATCTACTGCTTCTACGGTAAACGCCACTTAGAGTTGGGAGAAATTTGGGATTTATCCCAAGATTTGATGAATTTAAAATAAACACTCTGTATACAAGACGAATTGTGTCTAACCAGTAAGTAGTTCTATGTATATTATGTAACTAACAAAGTTCATATACTTCCAACCAGTTAAAGTGGAGTTACAGCTCTCGGTTTGCAAGAAAATTATAGTGCTAGTCGCCGCATTTTGAAGCTAATGGAAATTTATACAGTTTGCGAAATTCAACACATACCTATCACAATAAACATTATGCCCGCTATGGAGCCTAACGTTATGTGGTCGGAACAAGGAAAAATGGGAATTATATAGAGTGATTCATCTACTTTTCGTTTTATTATTATTAAAAAAGTAATTGATACTAAGTAAATTTGACAACTTACTGCCAAATGTGATCTTTTAACCGAAAATACAAGCAATCTCTATTCAGTTTTTCTATAAGTGAGTATGGGAAAAAAGCGGAAAAAACTTAAACGGAACTCGACAGAGTAAATGTAAATAACAGAGTTTTTTTTCACAGTGCGATCACAATAATTAATTATTAATTAAATATTTTAAGACCAATATTCCTTCACTAGCTTCTAATGCTTTCTAATTGTTTAATGCTAATCTAACCACTGATGAAATAATTAATTTCTTGACTAAACCCTTCTATGTTACATGTTTGGCATGCTCGAAGTAGTGGTGCTTTGTTTTCATAATTAGTACGAAAAACAGGAACGTGAAATAGTCTGCTACTCCTCGCAGAGGGGCGCGGTATGTTAAAATTCAACGATCGGAGTAGGTTTGAACAGTCCACCAATCTTAAACAGAAAGAGGTGTCCGGCATACACTCTGCGAACAGCCAGCGAATCCATTTGAAAGCGATCGAGCAGTGCTCTATGATCGAATCCTCTACATGGGAATCTACCGTCAATTTTAAACGCTAAATATTTAAGGAATTTGCGCTGTATGTATTCAATGTGTCCTGCATGAGATTGGTAAATGGGAGACCATATTAAAGATGGGTACTCAAGCTTAGATCTTACCAGAGCAGAATACAAATTAGTTATACATTCAATATCACTAAAGTCTTTGGTAACACGAAACAAAAAGCATGCGTAGTGCATCTCGGGTAATAATTTGAATATGATCATTAAATGACATTCAGTGTCGACGTAAACTCCAAGATCCCTGACAACATCACAACACTCAAGCGCAGTGTCACTCAGCTGATAGCGATATTTAAAAACAGTTTGCGATTTCGAAAATATGACAAACTTACATTTATTAATATTTAGAGGCAATTTATTATAGTTACACCAATCTTCAAGCTTAGATAAGTCGCGCTGCAACAATACGCAATCCGAAGTGTCTCGAATAACACAATACAACTTCAGATCGTCTGCAAACATCAAATGGTTGCTTGTAAGTTCCTGGGATATGTCATTAATGGAAATTGAAAATATTAATGGTGCCAAACAGCTGCCCTGAGGCGCTCCGCTAGTGGGTGTGAAAGTTTCCGATTTATGACCATTGTATTCGACATAGTGTTGTCGATCAGACAAGTAGGAGGCAAAAAACGTTAAAAGATCTTCATGAAAACCCAACTTCGACATTTTCCGTAGGACAAGCGAATGATCCAGCTTATCGAAGGCCTTCGAAAAATCTGTATAAATCGCATCGATCCGCAGTGTACGAAATACATCCTCTAGAAAACAGGTTAGGTTGGTTACTGTAGAGTGGCCTGGGAAAAAACCGTTTTGCTGTGGATCAATCTGATGCTTAATTTGCGTAAATATTTTTCGGTGTAATTCCGCTTCAAAAACCTTCGAGAAGTTGGGCTGTTTTCAATGAATTTTGAACTTCCACCAAGTAATTGTTATATGCAGAAGTTATCTTGTGTTTGATCCTGACTCTTAAATCCCTAAAGATGTTAAAACTGTTCAAACACTGCGTAGATTTCCATCTTTTTAAATGTTTTGACTTTTCCCGTATGTCGCAGATTAAGTCCCATGTTTACCAACATGTTATAATATTTAGTTCATCCTGTCCAACTCTTTTATTATTGTTATACGTTCAATACTAGTATTTAGTTATTGTCATTCATATAATGTCATATTTATAGTTAAATGTCATACGTTCTGCTGCATTCTAGTTAAATAAAGCCTTATTAAAAGGGTTTAGTTTATTGCACAACAATATTTGTATTTTTTAGAGTGAATTTTTTTAGTTAGAACACACATACTAAATATGCCATCAAGGATCCTGTAGAACGCCGACACGGCATCATTCACATCACTGATGCCATTAATAGAGGACCAATCCTGAAGCAACAGTTGCTGATATAACAGAGGGTAGTTTGCCTTATTAAAGTTGCACATTTTATTGTTGGTGTTGACCGGAAAATTTCTATGTGACTCAACTTTGGCCCAAAAAGAAATATGCAGTGCAGGAATCCTCATCCACTAATGGCGGCGAACAGGGTGCGACGTCACATTTAAAATTGGACAGAACAAGGTCAAGTATATGATCACTCTGATTACGAGTCGTATTATATTGAGTCAATTCAAACACAGACATGAAATTCTGCACGTCCCTCCGATGAGAAACACAAGGACCTAATAGATCTTCTTCGAAATGGACATTGAAGTCTCCGATAATCATCAGTTGTGCACCGTACAATTACGTCAGTTGCTCAAAGAATTCGAAAAATCCAATATAGTGATCAGCATTTAGGCCAGGTGGGATATAAATACAAAAACAGAAAAGCGAAATGTCATATTGATTATAGAAGATTGTATTGTGCAGTAAACGCCTTTAATTTCAATAGATGCTCAAGTGCATAGTGTCTGTTGTTAGCTCCGTTACCGTCTTGGTACCAACTAAACGAAGCACCAGCTCATTCTCCTGATGAAGTAATTTTTTGAACATTATTAACCTAGTTGCTTTATAAAACGATTTGTACTGATTTTTGGGCAAGCGCTAATATAGTGTGTGAAAAATAATAATAATAATAATAATCGTCTTTATTGATGCAAAAAAATATATAAAAAATAATAAAGTAAAATAAAATTAACAAGATTAGTCATGTAATTATGGCGAAGTTTAGCATTAAGCTATTCTTCCACTTAACCATAATATAACAGTACTAGAAAAAAAAAATAAACAAATAGATAAAAACAATGAGCCCGTGATGTGTACAAATTTACATTATATAGAAAAAGAAAAATGATAGCTAAAACTAAATAAATGATAGCAGATTATAATTATACATAGAAAACAAAAACTAACAAATCCATCAAATTACATAATACAAAATTTGCGGCAAACCATTTTACATAAAAAAGAAAAATCAGCATACAGTAAACACAAAATAAACTAAACTGAGAAATAGCATTCCACCATTAGCTCTTTTCTTATTTTTTTACGAAACTGGCTTACAATTAATACTTTATTTTCAGAATTCAAATTATTGTATAGTTTAACAGCATTCCAAGTAAAAGATTTTTTGAAAATCGCGGTATGAAAACGAGGCATAGTCAATAAACTCTGGCAACGGATATTTACAGAATAAATATGGTGTCTAAATATTAATTTCTCTTTTAAATACGTAGGTTTGGAGCATATCATTAATCGGTTTATGAAGGTTGCAAAATGGAATTTAACAACAAATTCAAACTTGAGCCACTCAAGCCGTTTTATGTACTGTGTTATGTGGTCAAATTTACGCAAATCAAAGATAAATCTGCAGCAAGTATTCTGAACATATTGCAATCTTCGCTTTGTAGCTAAGTCAATACAGGGATAATAAACAAAATTGCAGTAATTTAAAACAGATAACACTAATGACTCACACAACTTTTTTCGCATTTTGAAATTCAGCAAATATTTGTTTGCATATAATAGCTTCAAGCGCACATACGTCGCTTTGAGAATCTGATTTACATGGCCATCAAAACTAAGTTTTTCATCCAAGATCACCCCAAGTACTCTCATGTTTTCCGCGAACAGTAAGGTGTCATTTGCTAATCGCAAACTTATTCGTTCTTTAAGAGCAGCACGAGTGGTTTCTCGACAGAATAACATCATTTTGGTTTTATTTGCATTTAATTTTAAATTATGCATTTTAGAAAATTCAGATATTGCAATCAAATCCTCTGATACCTGTTCGTTGACATATTCCGTTTTGGTTTGATCGATGACATATAATAATTGGGTATCGTCCGCAAAAGCTCTGACATTGCTAAAATTAGCTTGATCAAAAATACTTGCTGTGTATACTATAAAGAGTAGCGGACCCAAAATTGATCCTTGCGGAACGCCAGAAATGACAGGCTTTGCAACCGATGACAAGTTATTGATGCAAACACTCTGTGTATGATCATTCAAATAATTGCGAAAGAACAATACACAATCCTCCGCAAAGCCATAATAAGACAACTTCGAACATAATAGATCGTGATCGATAGTATCAAAAGCTTTGGAAAAATCCAGCGAAATCAATAGTGCTGCCCGACAATTGTCAATAGCTCGAAAAATATCATCCAGCAGACTTAACAACGCGGTAGTTGTACTGTGGCACCTTCTAAAGCCCGACTGAAGTTTAGGAATAATGCTGTGAGCATCTAGGTATTCAGTTACTTGAGTAGCGACAATTTTTTCAAGAATTTTTGAAATAACAGGCAGCAAACTAATTGGTCGTAAATCGCTGACACTTTGAGGATCTTTGACTTTCGGTAAGGGATAAATCTTTGCCTGTCGCAACTGCGGTAATCTTGTGGAAATCACCAGTTGACAAATTATTTTTCAAAAGATTATGCGAAACAAATGGCTACCTTTGTGGTACTCTACAATATGGCACCTGGCCCTCGTACTACCATCATCGATAAGTATAATTTAATATTGATGTCAGCAAAATATTATGGAATATTAGTTCCCCCAATCTAGGAACATTATTGGGCCGTATAGGTATATAATTTGAATATTTTATATATTCGAATACTGCTAAAGTAGAATCTATTTATATAACCCAATGAAGGCAACCCTATTATTATTTATGAACGAGTAATTTACCGAAATTGATGTTATATAAATAGGCTTAAATAAAGTATCTATCAATTATCCAAATATATTGCAGTGTGTGTTTATATTAGCTTTTCAAAAGCTGATTACAATAAGCATGTCGCCTGTGTAAAGGATACGAGTTCATAACGGCTAAACATCCTTTGAATCACCTCTATTGCATTTTTTGACCAATTTGTTTGCATCACTTGACACGCTCATCTTTTTGAGCTTTTGTCAAATAGGGTGGAATTCAACGAGAACAAACCTTGTTCATATAGTTTATCCAAAGTTAATTTAATATTTTATGTCTGTCTTGAATCTCAGAGATCATGCCGATCCTGCACAGCATCAAAGTTTTCTGTCACGACCTTCAAGAACTTTGTCGTTATACCAACGTTTCACAGTGGGGGATGATTAAAATAGTTTCCCTCGTATTTTCCTGCGCAAACCCTATTGTACATCATGTTTACCCTCTGAAATCCAATCGCATTCATCTTAACGTTCTTATAATATTGACATACATTGTCATTTATGTCGACGACGTTATGTATATAGACATTCACTGACACAGCTACTTACTACTAGCATTGAAAGCCTGCTTTCATTTCGAATATTCGTACTTACAAATACACACTCCCGTCAACAGACGCGCAATGTGTACATTGGACAATTAGAGCGAGGTTTAAGGACGACCGCGGCCAGCTCGACGTTTGTACATTAATCGTTTCCATCTCCGGAACAGAACCTCAAAGGATTACTATTTGGCCGTACAAAATGGATTTTCCTACGAGTTCATGGAATATTCAGTAGGTTGGGCATCGACTCACATACATTTACTATACAGCTTTTGAGATCCAATGCCAATTTTGCGTACGACAAATAATTTAACCAGACTGAGAGTTTATCAGTTAATGTGACTTTTATTTTTATTTGTTATTTATTTACCCGTAGCACTTGAAACCTATTGTTTACCCTAGTAAACCCATGACATCTCTGCCATACCTAATCGTTTGAACATACTTCCTTGCTTTGATTTTCTCCATGTCTCCTTACGGATTATTGACTTTCTTTTGATCGACGATCGATGATTTCAAAATTTAATGAACCGAATACGATAAATCTTGGCTATTAATGATAAGGGTTAGTCTTCAGGTTGGAAAACCGTTGTTGCAATGGCTTCCTAGCCTGATCGCCACAGATGGTACACATATGTAGTTTTAGGTCTGCTGATAATCATGTGACATCTGGTGTCCCTCAGGGTTCACATCTGAGCCGTCTATTGTTTATAATAATAATAATAAATGTTTTATTGTGCAAAAAAAAAACCAAATGACAAATCAAGCAAACAAAATTTCAGAGATTGCTTACAAAGAACAAATCAGGCTAGTTTACACAAAAGGAATAAGATTTGGCTATAGCCACTCTTCCACTTATTCCAAACTTAACACTGTACAAAAGAAACACGCACTTATGAATATTATTTAAGGAAGTAGTCTGCGCCTCAACTCGGCAATAGATCTAAATGTTTTGTTATAAAATGGATCAATGATGCTTATAAATTATAATTACAGTATTGCTGGCTCTGAATTCTGCTGTGTTGACACAGTCAGAGATCTTAGTGTCCTGCTTGACAGTTCTCTGTCATTTGCTCCGTACATCACTAATAAAGCATTTAGAATGCTGGGATTTCTGAGACGAAGTACTGCCGACTTCAGAGATATGAATTCGTTTAAATGTTTGTACAGTGGAACGATCAACGCTGGGAATCTCTCTCACGGAAAACACCGAAATCCGCAGACCATCCGGAGTTGCAGACGCTGTAGAAAGAATAACTGTACTAAAATGGAACTGGGCGGGACACATTGCTGATGACAGATGGACAAAGCGAATCCTTGAATAGAGGCCTACCATCCGAAGCCTTCAGAAATAGAGGGCGTCCCCCCACCAGGTGGAGCGACGACTTAAAACGCATCAGTACCAACTGCATGGAGACAGCACAAGACCGAGGACAATGGAAATTATTGAGGGAGGTTTACGTCCAGCAGTGGATTTCAATAAACTGATTGATGAAGTGTTTGTATTCCTCATTGGTTATACCACATATTTCGTATAAGTTCGGACATCCTACATGCTCTTTTTGATTATAGATCTGTACTAGACCATTTACATCTCACTACTCTCGAGGCACCTTATTTCATGAGCCTTTTCATAGGACAAATTATGCCTCAAGTTCTTTTATGGCTAGATTTCCGGCTCTAGCAAATCGATTCCAGCAGCAGCTCGATTTTTACGGTGATTCGCGCACAGGATATTTGGTTCCAATAACGTGCGGCAGATTTCTGGAGCGCTCATATGGAAAGGGTTCTACAAAAATGAAGACTGTCCTTATGGGCATGTCGACGGATCTGTGGAAAGTCCTGGGTTATGGGTTATGGTTGTAAGACCAATAATAACGTATGGAGCAGTTGCGTGGTGGAAGAAAGTCTTACAGCGAACGACCCAAGCAAAATTATCTGCTTGGCAGAGACAAGCTTGTTTGACTATTACTGGCGCATTATCCACCACACCACATTCTTTTACATCTAAAAAACCAATAATCTAAAACGAACACCTTTGCTGAAGCGAGGTTATTTGGTGTCCATATTCGACGAGTTGCGACGGCGGGCAAGAAGATTATTGGATTTATGACGCGATGCTCTGTGCACTTCAGTGATGCTGAAACACTAAAGCGGCTGTGTTTGGCATCCGCAATACGACATCTACATTTCCGAACTGGAAAGAGTCCAGAGAAAACGTTTAAAGACCTTAGCGTTTAGGTTGGATGATGTTTATCCTCCGCGAGGTGATGAATTATGTCAGGATAAAAATTGATCCTCACCATCCTGGGGAATTAAAAGCGCTCCATCGTCTTAGTCATAAAATCCAAATTATTATAATTTAAATATTCGATGAAATACGAAATGCGGCATGTTTACTAATCATGAAAATCGACAGGAAAATACAACACACCAAAAATAAAAATAAATATTCAAAAGCCTCATTCTCATCGTCGAAAATAAATTTTATTTGAAGTTTTGCGTCTATGCGGCTCCAACTCCCATCAGATTTGACGTACCTAATAGAAATTAAATTTTATCCTCCCGAGTAAAGTATGGAGGAATGAGAAGAGGAAATGATGGCACAAAATCCATTTTCGATGAGTTTCGTTATATTCAAACGGGCGACAGCATGCATTAGACACACACACACACACACTTAGACTTTAAAGTTGAAACTTTATCGGGTACTGGGAATTTTCAAGAAGGAGTGACAAGTATTCCTTGATTAGATTTCAGAGCCAAGTGACAAAACTCTTTTTAATTGATGTCAATTGGGAGTCGAAGGAATACGTGTCCAGATTAGCAAGGAGAATCTTATACAGGGTGAGTGGCCTATGCAAAATTCTCGGGAACTACAAAAGCACCTTTCTCAATCTTAATGGTTCGGTATTATTGGGAAGGTTCTATATTGATGTACTATTTCCGGGTTTATCTTACTTCGTTATTTTAAATAGAAGAACTAGTCATATTGCTGTCAAATCTATACAAGTATCGTTGAAGGTTAGACTAAATAAGTATCATATGGAAACTTATTGAATGACCTAATACTTCATATTTCAATTCTTTATATTGACGACTACATACTTTTTTTAGTCCGGACTTCCGAAGGTCTACAACAGATTGATTTCCATATGGGTAAATAATTTTGTTTCTGTAAAAAGACCATGTAAGTGGATGTGGTTTAATGTTAGAAATGAGCTTCAGTAGCGCAATGCATTAAGCCGGATGTTGAGGCATATGGCGAATATTAATCATTTTACTAAATGTATAATTTACGAGGTTAGTTCAAATTAAATTTCTGGAAGTATCTCCACTTTAATAAACTCTCAATTAATCCTTATAATTTCTGATAGTGCTGTCTTTATAATAATAAACTATTTGACAAAAACAACTTGTCTGTCGATAGAAAAAACATCTTACCAAAACCAAATTATGACGTGAACTAGAAGTGTCAACTAAACTAAAATAAGTGACACCAACATTAGAAAAAATTACTACCAAATTATGACAAACCAACGAACCATAATAGAGAGATATGGTAGTTCTATTAACGTTAACGTTAATTTAACATCAACGATTTTCAAATAGAGAGATATGGTAGTTCTAAAAAATAACGTCACCTATGATGATAATCATATTATAGGCAGCCATTTTTAGGCTAGCAGATTTAAAATACCTATCTAATATATTTATAGTAGGTATTTAGTATAAAATTTTATAAGGTTATTTAATTTGACAAGTGGATTTATTATTTAAATTAAGTATTTATCAGATTATAACAACATTAATTAATAAGCAGCATGTACAGGGTGATGCAAAAAAAAACATTAATTAGCCGACATTTAACAAATTTTCTAGATTACAATCGAATAAATTTTAAATGTTTAGAAATTTTTAGCATACACTTTAAATTTATATACGGGGTGAGTCAAAAATGTATTTGTTTATTTTTTTTAAGGTCAAAAAAGTGATATTTTGAATAATCTTTTGATTTATATTTGAATTCATGATTTCTTTAGCGTGTAAGCTCGTAGAGGTGATCTACGGGGTAACTCAAATTTATCTTCAATATTTTTAGGAGATATATAGCTTTTTGATTTTTTTTTTATAACCCTCAATGACTTTTGTCAAAGATAAAACTACCACAAAACGACTGGGAAATCACGCAGTGATTTCTTGTAATTATAATAAAACAATATTTGCTCGAATAGGCTTACCTGAAGATGTGAGCTATAACGAATAACTGAATTTGATTGTGATTTGACTGTTTATATTGATTAAATTGTAACTATATAAAACATATTGAAGAACTCGTAATGTGTTTAAAAGAATAGACTATTCAACAAGATGAATAACCTTAGTATACCCTTGCTACTCGTCAGTACCTTTCCAAAAAAGGATCTTGTCCATTTTCATTCATCATGTATGAATAAATGCGTAAAACCAATTTTAGTATTTTAAAAAATGATTAAATTTATATTAATGCTGTGGCACTATTATATAGATAGGATAATGAATGCAGAGTGTATTACCCCGTCTAAACCCCAATAAGATAATTTGGATACCCTACGCACTAAAGCCGTAATATCGATGGTATCAGACCTCTTGGCACTACCAGCTTATCTTATACAGAACTTCTCCTTAAGAGGGTGTATAAAGTACATAACAAGGCAATAAACACTATCTTAAGAACAAAATATTTTTACAAGCCTTGCATAATTTTTTAAAAGGGGACATTGTGGCATATGACTGTGGAGACAAGGCAACAGAATTGACGAAGGTTTCACTGCTGTTCATCAAACCGTGCATCGATCCGAGAAACCCCACCGACACGCAATACCGTAATATCCAAATCGTCCAAAAACGCCAGTACGTCGCCGTGCAAATTTATTCTTGCTTGATCAAGGTGCAACAGTTTATCCAACATTGTGGCATGCATTCCCACATGAGTTCAGTAGCAGGAGGATTTGGGAAGTATGTTCAACCCATCGGACACGACGAATGCCTGAGAGCCCACAGGTTTAGACACGTCAACTTGAGGGGAATTGGGGCAGGTGTTATTTCACAATTAACACTTAACGGTACCACCGAGGTTTCTTCCACCTTACAAGGCCAAATTGGACTGGATGGTAAATGTGAGGGTGTACGATTTTCCGTTGGAGAGGTGCAACGTTGTTGTATCGGCTGCCATCACGATCACATTGATCGACTATATGACCACTGCTGATGTTGAACGCAACATTGTACATTTACGTTCTGGTACAGTGTGTACAATGCGATGTTGTATAATTTATTATGGCTAAACCTCGTAGGTATATGTATAAAACATGTGGTATTCTAAAAGCAAATTCTGTTCACCTGTGTTGTTGTTAGATGCTCTGCTGTTATGGTAGTTTTTTAGTGACACATGGAATAACGACCATTCATGCGTTGCATTTGCTAAAAATATTTTTTTGATGTAATATAGCAGCTGGGCTATGCGTACGCATTTTGATTACAACCAGGTGTTCAATTTATTTTCAGACTTCTTCTGATGAAAAACAACGATTCCGACAGTGTGGTTTGCAACCAGAAATAAACAAAATCTCTTAAAAGGAAAAATTGATAATTATTTGGGTTGAGTACGATTGGCCTTTTACTAGACTTCATGCATTTAAAACTAAAGTCTTTATTATTATTATTATTTAGAGCCTACAAACAAGAGTTTTCCGATATGCGCGATTCAACAAAAATATTTCATATAAATGGATAAAATTCCCGCTAATTGGCGCAAGGAATCTGTTACCTATTGATTCTTGACCCGATTCAAATACAAAATTATCCAAAACCAACTCCATTCCAGTGCATTCATTGCATATAATACCGGGAAGCTTATCCACATTTCGTCTAATTCTAAAAGTAAAAATAGCTTAAGCTTATCCCACTTTAATTAAATCTGTGGGCTAAAATCCCCTCAACATATCCAATAATAAGATGCTTCGATAGTAGAACCAACACTCTGACGATAATGACATTTTGTTGGATCTTATACAGGGTTGTCACGAAACATCTTTTCAAATACATAAGCCAAACTCGTACAAAACCACTCTCGTATGTCTGTATGTATGATTTTAGTAACACCTCCATACAGGGTGTCCCAAAATGCATCTGCTCAAATTGAACAGGAGGTAGAAGTTTCAAAATTACAAAAAAACGGTCATATAATAATTATATTTAGAATGTGATGTTATTTAGATGCGTATAGATATTTTATTGATATGTAAAAAAATATTTATGTAGAAAATAAGAAAGTGAATTTAGAATTTTTCAATGTGTGACCAATCTGTCCCCGCTATCGAAAATGTTATGTATAAATTTAGAGAACAAGGCAAAACAACTACTCCACTGGCTAGTACCACGACTGGCATTAAATTACAAGCACAAGTTTTCTAAATAAATACTAAAATGAATATTTTATTTAGCTTTTTCGCATCAAATTAACTGAGTATACAAGTACAACAAAAAATATATAAGTTATTCATCAGATATTAAAAAATGTAATTTACTAAAGTTATTAACACTTTTAAACTATTTAAGAGAACAAAATAAAATACACTGGATGTAACACACTGTACACTGAACCGAAAAGGTACGTGATATTAATAAAAAAGTGCTTCAAATCAATGAACGTCAACATTAAATTTGAGCCGATGATGGGTGATATTAATACAATGAACGTTCGTACATAAATTCGGTAGCGATTTCTGTACGTTGAATTAATAAATAAAGAACATAAATTTATGCTCGCCGGTTATTGATCTTACGAATGATGGACATTAATTTATAACTCCTGTACGTTAAAACGATGTTACCAGGTTGTTAATGTTACGAACGATGAGGATTAGTTTATGTCTCCAATACGTAAAACCGATGTTAGCTGGTTATTAATGTTACGAACGATGAACATTAAACCGATGTCTGAAGGTTATTAATGTAACGAACGAGAAACATGAATTTATGACTTTTGTACGTTAAACCAATGTTAGCTGATTATTACATTGGGTTATAATAATTGTTTTACGTAATTGTGTTCGCCGGAAATTATTATTACGAAAGATTGAGATTATTGTTCTGTATTCAATCAATAATCGCGAGCATATAATGTGTACTGCAAAGTGCAGTATGGTTCAAATATACTAGTACCAATGGTTAGAGAATTTAAAAGCCCAAATAAGACTCAAAATTATCTTGCTGTACGTCCATTGATTTGATGCACCTGCTTTGTAAATAAATTAAATCATATTTGTACGACACTCGAAATTTGAAAACTAAAGTCCGCGGAAATTATTACGAGATCTAAACATTTATGCAAGGGAAAATATCACAATACCGTCTTTTATTCATGATGTTGATAATATTAATGATTTTTTTGTGGCCACTTCTACCAACAATCCGGACCCAGGAACGATCAATTTTTACTTAGGTAATAAAATTAGGCCTGATATTAACTTTGAATTTACAATGGTGGATCATGGGGAGATACTTGATGCATTGCTTGGGATTACGTCAAATGCTTTAGGCAGTGACATGATCAGTATTGATATGCTAGTAGTAGTAGTTGTCCGTTTATAATGCCCTTTATACAGCATCTAGTTAATTACTATATAGAAACGAGGAACTTCCCAACATGTTGGAAAGAAGCCAATGTCATTCCAATCCCAAAACTAAAACTCCATCAACATTTAAGGATCTTATAGACCGATTAATATACTCCCAGCGATCTCCAAGGTTACTGAGAGAGTGATCTGCAATCAAATGAACACATATCTTGATGGGCATGGGTTGTTGTCGGATGTCCAGTCTGGGTTCCGTCAGGGTCACAGTTGCTCCACGACATGACTTAAAATACTGGATGATGCATTGGGGGCAGTAGATCAGGGTCGATTGACGGCATTGCTGCTGTTGGACTACGCAAGGGGCATTTGACCGCATTGGTCATGGTTTGTTGCTGGCCATTGTGGGTTACTTGGCCTTTGGAGGGTCTGCTGTGTCTCTACTCGGAACATATGTGAATGATAGAAGTCAAGTTGTCATTTTGGGAACGGCAGTGTCTGGGCCCAGGACATTGCGTAGTGCCGCAGGGCATCCAGGAATCATTTTGCCTTTTTTTATGTATCAGGGTTTTTGTTGTTGTTATTATTATGCAGTTATCTTTAGTATTGCTAATATGTTAAGCTAGGAGGCTGTGCATCGACTTCGCCTTTTGTGTAACTTTTCTAAGTTCTCAATAAAGTCATTTATTATATTATTATTATTAATCAAAATAACAGGTTTTTAAGTAAACAGTGTGCGCCTTTAGAATTGACTTATAGAACCCATAAGTACGGTTGAATTGCAGATTTTCTTCCTTTAAGGTTTATTATATGTTCTTCTATTTCTTGAAATGTTTTAGCACAAAATAAAAAAGATTCTTGAGAGTCTGTTATTATGTACTTTAAATGGCTTATCTTTCCACTGGCACCTTTGGAACATAGCTTAGCGGATAGCACTAAATATCCATGAAGAGCCCATAAAATTTCTCCCCTCGTATCGGCGGGTTTTCAACATTACAAAGGAATACCGCACTGTGTTTTTTTTTTGTTTTAAACTGACTTTAGTTTTGTATTTTACTAAATGGTACTTATATAAAAGGATTACTACGTACCTTATATTTCTACATTATTTGTTGTATTATTTGGGAACAAATTTTAAAAATAGATTTAGGAACACACTTCACTTTTCAACTGTATACATTTAACTAAACAAAATAAAAAGGACGCGTAAACAAAAAGTCTATGAGAATGTCATAATGTGAATGTTTTGAGTATTCAGTCTATGGTCCAGGTGCATTGATTTGCGCGCGTTATTCAGAATTTAATGGTTAGGTTCGTAAAATTAATGCTTAGCATCCATTGAATCAACGATGATCGTTTATTAGTTTTTATGTTCGCTGTTCATAGGTGTATGATTTACAAATTATTGTGTTAAAGTCGAAGAGCATAAATTAATAAATTTAAAACATTGAAGCAATAAATAGTAACATTATATTGATGAAAAAAACATAAATTTTCGATGTCTTGCATTTATTGATTAATGTTTCATCGTACATTGTTTCTATGTATGAAATTATTAAGTTATGATCAAAATTCATTGTAACAGTGACCAATTCAATTCAAAATATTGATGACAACCATTCATTGGTTTTACGTACAATATTTTTTTCAGTGTAACTCGAAAACCAATCTTTTTCCGACAAGTAATTATATGAAAGGTATCCCTCCTGATCAATTTTAGCAGATGTAATTCGGCACACCCTGTATGTGTAATAGACGGAAATAAAATGATGGTCCAAGCAATGTTCATGGTACGAGGATTGTCCTCCATATAAAACATATAACATGACATTATCAAAAGGAAGGAACAACTAAATGGCTTGAAGATCATAAAGAAAATCGCAGACTAGGAACATACAAAAGGCCCATCACGGAAATACATACAAACTTGTTGGCATTATCCAGCGCCGCAAACCAAATTGTCCATCGAGAATCCACACAACATGATAATACAGCAAATGTATCAAATCATTCATTGTCGCCAAATTGCTTGCTCGAATCGATTTATTAATATTTTCATAAAAACTTGTGTCAGTCCTGTATGTTACACAGTTTGCGGTAAGCTTGCAGGCAGGCTCCTCTTTTCCTCTCCATCGTCAATGTGCGGTGGTGGTGCAAAGTTTAATTTGCAATTAGTGTGTAATTGCAGGCCATTATTATTAGGGCGACGTATGTTGGTTGGGGGTGCGGGGGTTTGTACGAGGCGCGACATCGATGTCGTTCAACACCAACGAAAACGCTCAGAATAACGTACTTACCTTTTGAGGTTCGACGAAACTAAGGAAGAGAGCTTACAAGATTAGTACAAGTAGGTAATGTTACATCGTTATTGACGTTAATGATAGATAGTTGTTTTGAATCTAAAATTAATGCCATGAATTAATTTTAAATCGTTTCTACAAGGTAAATCGAGGCGTCAGATGAAATAAATAACTAGAACAGTGGTTTGTAGCAGCGTTGAGCATGCAACTAATGCATTGTTTGAGTACTCGCATTGTTATGATGCAAAAGTTCATTTCATCAAAGACTTCCGGCAAACAAATTGATATGTCCAATTAAAATTCAACGTTCTTCGGAAGGTACAGTAGTTCTGAAGAAACAGGCGACGATTAGTTAGTGATTAACAAATTTTTCCAAGGGGTGGAAATCCCTCAAACCACTGCAGTCCCGAACTACACCCAATTGATCGTGTTGAGATATATTGGACCGAAAAGTACTGACTCGGATAATTGTTTCTGCCAATTAACACGAGTTTAGTCAAGTACCAACTTTTTGATAAATGATTACAAATTTATGTAGAAAAATTTAGCATATAATAAAATTTCCTTGGGCAATTATTATTATTATAATTTCTATTCACTTTTACAATGACGCAACCTAATATTGAATTAATTAAGACAACTCCGAGATAAACTTAAGTTACTTAACCTACTCCATGGCTCACTTGTTTCTAAATCACCCCTTTCACAAATACTAAAGAGTCTCCAGCTACACCGACAAGAAATAATTTATGGCCTTCATAAATAAACTACGGAAACATAACAAAGTTAAATTCCTCCAGGGTATGTATACACGTGAGCGCACGCACTACCTTTCGACTTCTGCGTCGTTCCTCAGGCAGTGAGTTTCTTTATTTTTGTTAAACATTTGGGGGAATGGCGCTCTGACAGTAAGATATATGGAGGGTGGCTGCCAGACGCTAGTAGTTTGAGACTTTCGGAATGCAAATCTTTGACCTTGACCCCAATGCACACAACAAGTTCTACGGTCGACCATAATGTCATAGATTCAGAAAGCAACTAGTGAGTTATTATTTTGTAATTTCGATGTTTTGGAGGACATACATATTCATGTAGATGAGATTAAAATATAGGAAAAACTGGCCATTTGTTATTTTTCTTTAAAAAATGATAGGGAAGGTTATTTAAATGCGTACAAGGTGGCTTTCTCATGGGAACGCACGGCTCAGGTGGCTATTTGTTATAAAACAAGAATTAAAACTATACAATTTAAAAAAACCCAGGTTGTCCAGAAACTAACAAACAATAAACAAATTTAAATAGTAAAATAAATAAAATATTAGTGGATTTTAAAAACCAGTAGGTTTTTATTTATCGAAATAATTTGATATGAATTTTCCTCAAATATACAAAGTTAATATGGTTTCTTTTAAATCTTTGAAAACAAAAGAATAATATTTATTCGCGTTCCTTTTGCACAACCCAAAGTCAACAAACTAATATGTAAAATCACTAAAATTATTCGTCAACTGATTTGGTATTTAACAAGCTTTTAGTCTTGACTTAAGTAGCTCCACCGATATCCTGTTTACCCTTCCAGGAAAGTACAGTAAAAAAAATTGCCTTAATTTTCTGCTGATCTTGCCGCATTTATCCTACACAATTGTTGTAGTTGTGGATATTTTTTCTCACTTTGGAGGAAAATCCCACAAAGCAGTAGGCAATCAGTGATGGATGTTCTCTGCGAGAGTTGGCGAAACTATTTATTTTCTTAACCAGATGAACAATGTGTCAGTACCAGGACAACTTCAGATCCAGCTCATGGAGAGGCAAAGAACTCAGCGTTCAACGTTCAGACATAACCCGTTGGCACCAAACCAATCCTCATCATCTCACCATTGCTTGAGTTGAGGTGTTGAATATCAAAACTACGGTGAAGTGGTCCACAATAAAGACCAAGTTGCAACCACAACTAGCTCTACAAAGGAAAAAAGAAACTGAGCCCTGTGGGATACCAATTATTGTGATTTTTCAGTTAAGATAATGCTAAATAGCTGTTGTCGTTTAGGATATTCTGTGTGATCTCTTTGCACTGTAAAAAATATTTTTGGATTTTTTCTGTTTTAAAACCAGTACGTTACTGTGGAAAATATGCAGCTTATTCCCACTGCGGCATATACAATTTAATCAACTTTATATCGTTGCTTGGCAAGGAATAAAAAAAGAGTAAAAGAGCAGGCTTTATATATACTTTGTAGTAGCCAACTTTTGCATATGCAGGAATTATTAATAAAATTGGAAAACCACTAGTAACATCAATACGTAGCGTGTTGAATTAGTAACGGGAATTTTGTAATTTCTGGAGAGGCCTAAATAAATACACTAAACATTGGATTTTTTCTTGATTTTTTGCATAAAAATGATGCCAAATTACAAGCATATTAGCAGTAATGTGTCTCTTCTGGTCCATGAAAATTGACATCGTTTCTGAAAATTTTTTAAAAATAGCCATAAGAAAAAGGAAAGTCATATTCTATTATTCTATGCTCACAGTATTCATGCAAATATTTAGCTGCATTAAGCATTGTAATTTGTTCAAAGTAAACGTGCCTGTCCACCTCAACACTCAGAGCATCGCAGTTAAAAAGGGAGCTAGCCTATCGGCAGGACATTCAGCGCTAATTAACATCGCGGACTATGAACCGGCGACCCGGACAGAATTTCGACTACAAGCTTTTTAACCGCAACAACTTTAATATACGCTATTGGCGCTGGAATCACTGTTGCTGCTGACACCAGACTTGCCCTCCAATAATTGACTGATCCTACCTACCTACTCATTACTCATTCCAATTACGGACATCGGTAGAAAGGCAAAAGTTGTAACAAAATATATTATAAAAAATGTTTCGTTAATTTAAAATTATATTCTCAAAATGAATCCTTTTTAGAACAAAATATTAAACGAAATAAATTATCCATCATCAAAGTGAAGTGTCAGTTTCAAATAAAAGAAAACAAACAAAAACTTTCATAGTCAACTTCACGAAATCTTTAATTTAATTATGAAAAAGGAAACTAGTTTCGGCTCAACAAGCCATCATCAGTCCTACAATAAAAATAAAAACGAACGCATAAGAGAAATAAAACGTAAAACAGGCAACAAATTTATATTATTATTTATTTATAAGTTAAAAAAACTTACCATTTTTACAAAAACATCTGTGTACAGAAAAAATGTCAAACTATAAATAACATTACACGAAAAACAACTACGAGGGTTGCCTTTTATTTCGGGATTTGGCAACCCTGGTGTTGTTTACAGTAACTTCACCTCATGCCAAAAATGGAATTAAAGTTATTCGCGCACGAGACACTTCCAAGCAAATGGTCGCCTGTTTTTTCGGAAAAACTTGGCATGTCGCAACCGTACCACTAGAATAACGCAGAACAGTCAATTCTGAGTGCTACACAACCATTTGTTTGCCAAT
Organism: Apoderus coryli; assembly: GCA_911728435.2. Taxonomy (NCBI): domain Eukaryota; kingdom Metazoa; phylum Arthropoda; class Insecta; order Coleoptera; family Attelabidae; genus Apoderus; species Apoderus coryli. Next base: position 44,124,167 of record OU452199.1, on the reverse strand, counting down.
TGTCATCCAAGAAATCAGGAAAATCAACCGCCGAAGACGGATCACTCTTCACCACGACAATGCGAGCTCTCACACATCGGCTCAAACAACTGTATTTTTGTGCACCCAAAACATCGATTTGATGAGTCATCCGCCGTTTAGTCCTGACTTGGCACCGAATGACTTCTTTTAATTCCCGTACGTAAAAAACAAACTTAGAGGTCAACGCTTTTCGACACTTGAAGAAGCGGTTGCTGCATTCAGAATGCATGTTTTGGAGATACCTCAATCAGAGTGGCAAAAGTGCTTCGACAATTGGTTCAAACGCGTGCAAAAGTATATTGATCTTCATGGGGAATATTTTGGAAAACAATAAAGTGATTTTCGATGATTAATATTTGTTTTTGTTCTCTAATTCCGAAATATAAAAGGCAACCCTCATATTGTTTACCTTAGCTTTCATGATCTCCAAAATTTCAAAATGTTTTTGTAAAAATGTATAGATTTTTTACCTTAGGAAGTTATGTACAAATTTGTTGCCCGTTTCACGTTTTGTTTGTCTTATGCTTTCGTTTTTATCTTGTTGTAGGACTGATGATGGCTTGTTGAGCCGAAACTAGTTTCCTTTTTCATAATTAAATTAAAGATTTCGTGGAGTTGACTTGGAAAGTTTTTGTTTGTTTTCTTTTATACAAAATATTAAGTCATTTACTGATCTTGAATTTTCAGAGTTTTTTTTATTTAATAAAATAAGGCCAGTTTTCAAACTTTCCAAAACTTTTTTGAATTACCCATATTATGATGCATACCTTCTGGATGACCCTGTATATCAGGGTCGTAATTCAAAATTTTGACGAATATTTAAAATGCTTTCCAAAATACGAAGATGTCTGTTATTCATTGAACATACCTCATATCTACGAACACGTGTATTAAAAACGGGTATGCTCGCCCTTTGAAAGTTAATAGTAAAAATTAATTTAATACATAAAAGTTTGTCTATGATAAATCCTAAATAAACCAACTATTTAATGTTTATCTTTGGCTTTCAGCTGGCTCCGTACCCAGGCACAAGCTAACTCTTATCTCGTTATCCGTTTTCCGGATATCTGCAAATATCATCATGGAATTCTGCCACGCTATGCACACATAATATTACCAAGGCAGGTGGAAATGTTCTCTGTTTGGCAAACTAACCATACATCATAAATAATTACATTTACACATTTACTTGTGAAAAGGTTTGTTCTCATTGTTTTGCTTCATCTTTTCACAAATGGTTGTCTGCTGTCGTGATACCTATATTTAAACTGGTGACAAGTTCGCTGCAGAAAATTATTGACCTGCGCACTTTGTAAATGCATGGAGAAAGTCATCACCAGAAATATGACTTCATTTCTAGTTGAATCAAATATTATTCCCAATGAACAACATGGGTTTATGCCCAAGAGGTCGGTGGAGTCGAATCTTCTGGAATTCCTCAATGTGTGGACCAGCCATAATGATGTTGATCAGCCTACGGATGTGTTGTATCTGGATTTTGAGAAAGCATTCGACAGAGTGCCATTTGCTCGTTTGTTGCTGAAATTGGAGCATTACGGCGTGCGGGGGGCACTCCTGAGGTGGATTGAGATGTTTCTTACAAAAATAATTTTCCAAGTTAGAGCGAATGGTGCATTATCCGCTAAATTGCCGGTCTTGAGTGGTGTCCCGCAGGGGTTTGTACTGGGGCCATTGCTTTTTCTGGCATATATATCAGACTTAACAAGAACCATCACGTCAAACATGGAGCTTTTTTGCTGATGACACCAAATTGTTTTGTAACCCACTGCCAGACGATAATGAATTTGGAGAAGTGTCAGGTACTACACATCGGAGCTAATAATGCCAGGACTCTATATTTCATCAATGGAAATGCCGTTAAATCTGTAAATCAGCAGAAGGATCTTGGTGTCATAGTAACAGCGGATTTGAAGTGGGAGGCCCATATTTCCGCCACAGTGAAGAAAGCTAATAGACTGTGGTATCTGATACAGAGAGCTTTCAAATCGAGATCAAACTCTCTAATATTGCAATTGTATAAATCGTATGTCAGACCACTATTGGAATATGCCAACAGCGTTTGGTCCCCCTACTTCATTAAGGACATAGAGGCATTGGAAAGGATTCAGAGGAGATTCACTAAGCTACTTCATGCACTTAGCCATCTACCATATGAGGAGCGATTGAGGCTTTTAAATTTGACATGTCTTTATGATCGACGACAACGAGGCGATCTAATTCAAACATACAAGATACTTAGTGGCTACTACTCGGTGAATCTCGATGTATTTCATCCTGCTAGAAATCCTAATCTGCGTGGCAATAGTAAGAAACTTGACAAGGAGAGATGTGCTAGACTTCCTCGGAAGAATTTTATAACAAACAGAGTTGTATATGCATGGAATTCATTACCTGAAGAGGTGATAATGGCGCAAACGGTTGACAGCTTTAAGAACAGGCTGGACAATTTCATGGAGGACCATGGCGATCAGTTGGTCCACTACTTGCTATAGAAGATTAGTGAGGATGACATCAATATTTCAAAAACATCAAATTAGGTTTTACCGTTTACTGTTTTACGACTAATAATAATAATAATAAAAAATTCACGTTGTTGGTTTCTGTCTCAATTTCGTATTGTTTTCTTTATTTTTTCACGCATTTGTGCGTATCTCTCATTTCACGCTGACTTCTATTCTATTGTTTGTGAACTTTGCTTCATCGGGCATATTGCCTGCTCACACTAGATGTCGTTACATACATCTTGTTGCCATTCGTTGTCTCGTGCTAGTATAAGCTCTCAATAAATGTTAAGAATATAGCGGAAAACAACGTTTTTGTTCAAATATTAAATTATTATTCATTCATTATTAATTAAAAATTAATCATTATTATTTATTTCAGTAAAAACTATTTAATCTTATACAACAAAGTACAACTGGTAATAATAATACTCTTGTGCATGCTGCAATACTACCGGTATAAATCAGAACCAAGCGCGTCTACAAACTGCCTCCAGAAAAGAGTGGCGACCGATAGACAATATTTCGGGTAGATTTCATTGTGGTTTTACTGTCTATATTTAAATATACTGTGTACTGTGTTACGGTTTACGTAAGTAGTACTGAAAATTGTATTGCCAAGTCTCACAATATGAATAGTTAGCCCTCGTAATATTAATAATATTTGTATACAAGACAAACATAAATACAAAGCATTTATATTAAATACCAAACAGCAGGATTTGAAAATAAAATGTAAAATACCCGAAAACATATATGAATGTGTGCCATGAACAACTAATTAAAATATTTTAATTAATTTAGCGAGATGTTATGTATAGAGAGAGAGTATGATAAAATTAAATGTAAAATAGACGCCAGCTTGCCTTTATCTACATTACACATATCCATATGTGAAAATTTTTTAAATGAGTGCGGGTGATATTAGTACAAACATATTTTTGGTTGTTTAGATATAGAGTAAATATAATTAAAAACGTGAACTCCAGTCAGTTGAAAAATAGTATTTTACGTGAAAGCACACAATTGAAAATACAAATGCCTTTGGTGAAATTAGTTGTAATCAGGGATTTTTCCTTTCACGTAAAAAATCAATCAACCAGTGGCGGCTTGTCCTATGAAGCAAGTGAAGCAACGCTTCACCTAAATAATTTTAGTTTATTGTGTAATTATTTTTCTCCATAAAAAATTTAACCTATAAATTAATGTATACTTAATTTTCAACCTACTTTACCATACAACTGTAATTTTGAATTTCGGTTTCATCTGAAGCAGGCTTTATCGTATACACCTATTTAACATACTTAATTTACACACCTATAGGTATTTCCCTCTTTTTTATTCGTGCAATAATAGTAAAACATTATTTATTTCGGTATCTCTCCTCCTTGTATGCGACAGTTGACACCGTTGCCAGTTCTTGTGTCCTAAGACAATAGCCTATTTATTTATGATACAGGTTCTTAGGCAGATGAACCGTGTCTCAAAGCATTTTCATCTATAATTCAGCAACAATGGGCAACACTGCCATCTGGCATATACCCATTATACAACCACCTATCGCTCTTCGTCTAAACATAGTTACGAGCGTTTAGTTGTACTAAGCATAGCATACGAATCTTGTCATTAAAAAACACTATAAGAAGCACGCTTCATATAGATGCAGCAGATATTTAATGTAAAAAAAGGTTATATGACAACGCTTGGTGAGTGTTTTGTACCGATATGTCGATTATTATTTTGACTATATCTATCTCTATCATACAGTCGCAAATTTCTAGAGTAGTCACAGTTGTGCTCTGTGCTATAGGTACGCGTATGAACCCGAAAGTAAACAGCAGGCGATTGTATGGGTGTTTCAAGAGAAGGTCGCCTGTTTTTTCGGAAAAACTGGACATGCCGCAACGGTAGCACTAGAACAACGCAGAACAGTCAATTCTGAGTGGTACACAACCATTTGTTTGCCAGTTGTCTTCCAAGAAATCAGGAAAACCAACCGCCGAAGACGGATCACTCTTCACCACGACAATGCAAGCTCTCACACATCGGCTCAAACAACTGCATTTTTGAGCACCCAAAACATCGATTTGATGAGTCATCCGACGTATGGTCCTGGCAAAAGTGGTTCGACAATTGGTTCAAACGCGTGCAAAAGTGTATAGATCTTCATGGGGAATATTTTGAAAAACAACAAAGTGATTTTCGATGATTAATATTTGTTTTTGTTCTCCAATCCCGAAATATAAAAGGCAACCCTCGTTTCATATTTTCGGGAAAACCTATTTTATCGCTTCTCAAACTATTCGCCTTTATTGATTAAACACTTTTGCATATGTTTAAACTAGCTTTCCAGAGATTTTTTCCCACTCTAAAGGTTGTACACTTCGGCATGATGATTTGTGCGCAAACAACTTTCGTGAGATTCGGTTCATCTTGGAACAGTGAGAGACGATTTTGTTCATGTGACTTTTCCTATATTTGCCTGGCACTAAATATCATATCCGCTGTACCCATGTTGGGTCTAAAACCAGTGGTCGTTTTCAAAATTATAAAAATTGACCGTCGTATATGTATTTAATAAATTAAAAGTGCATTGAAAACATTTTCTACAAATTATGTCCACGTTTCCATCAAATCTAACATTAAATCTGTTCATTTCTTTTTGAGTATCAGAAAATTTTAGTTTTGTTTATTTTCTTTGTTATTTTGTTAACAAAATCGGCTATAAAAGCTGCTTTTTCGTTTACAATCTCGATTAATCAATATCCTTTAAACTAGATTATCTCTCTTGTTGTTGTCTATACGATTTTTGCAGTCAATACGGCCATCTGTTCAATCTTTGAAGACGCTAGAACAGACAACCATTCTTTTATTACATGTAGTTAGTTACATTGTATACCTGAAGTTCGTTTTCTCTCAGCTCTAATTTTTATTTCTCTAACAAGCAAATCATTCTTTAAATTTATATTTTCTTTGCTATACTGTGTGCTTATTGAAAATATGTTTAAAAAAATTATATGAAAAATACGACCTGTTTTCTACTTTGTGAAAATATAAAACCTTACTACGTACAAAGAAAATAAAGACAAAATGTCGAGTTGAGGGTATGGAGATAGTTCTGGATGTGAGAAGACTTGAAGTTACAGTATAATATGTGAGGATACGTGAGGGATATGGTTAAGGGCTTTAGGTGGTTTTAGAGACAAATGTTAAATGTGTCATTTGATTAGATAAATAATTTTGTGTTGCTATTTATTTTTTTAAGGGAATCTCAATCGGAGAAAATATTTAAGCGCAAATTGAAAGATTTTTGAATATCAGGGACATTCTACACGCTGCAGGAATTTACCCAGTCATGTGTTCGCCTGTGATATCTATGTAATTTTTTAAATTTGTTTAATTATTTATTGTTTTTTTTTTTTAAATTTATTGATCATTTTTTCGATGTATGTGTTGCTTTTGTCTGTATTTTTTGTTCATTTGTATATATATTTGCCTTTTGACTTGCCAATTGTACAATATTTGTATTTGTGATGGCTGAAGAAAGAATTTGAATTTGAAATTTGAATTTATACCTACCAAATGAAACGTCCATCAGATGCGCGGACATATTTAATAGATGCAATAGGGCCCAAGTTAATCAGCACCAGCTGATCCACAATGTCGATTTAGCTTTAATGTATGGATTTAGACCAACCAACGCTAAATCATATATTTGAACGATAAGAATGGTATTCAAGACTGATAACTATTACCTAAATGACCAAATTGGTGATTAACGGAGAGGGAATCACGGACCCATAGCTTATCACGTCTCCGAGAGCACCGCACTTGAGACCTTCAGATTTTTACCATTGGAGAAGTATCAAAGATTTGACATTTAGAGCGCCAATTAGGTACCTCTCATAGTCCCTCTTTGGGTCCCCAATATAAAAATCTGACCTCAGTTTATACTGAAGTTTGGATTGGGTTGGGTTAAATTAAATTTGGCTTGTTCTGCGTACGAAGAGCTAAAGTTTCGTGAAAAAAATATTTAAACCATGATTTTCAACGTACTTTGATTTATAGAATTCTATTCTGAAGTCAAATTGATCGTAATTCATTGTACTTTTCTCTATAAATGAAAAAAAAACACATTTGAACTGCAGATCCGGATTCAACATCGAAAAATACTTAGGAACATGTTAGTCTCGTCAAGACCACAGACTACTCTTTTTCTTGTGTGAATTTTTATTATCGAAAAAAAGGGATGGTAAGTTTTCGGTGGGGCCATGAGTCTACGTCTACAGCAACGTTGTTTATCAATTATGTTCTCAGCATTTCCACTTTAAACATTCCCTGGAAAGAAAACTTTAACTCGATCTATTTACAGGCACTGTGTAGCGTAAAGTTCTTAGACTAAAAAGAACACTTTACTGTACATTTCACGGTTTTTATAAAGTATTCTTAAGGTTGATTAACTTCACCGATCAAATTTTCCTCTACACATAGACACACTTAATACCTAATGCAGAAGTATGGCTTTTTAGTTTGTTAAAGTGCTGAAGTGTGAATGACAAATTGCTGCAACGGTATAAAGTTTAAGCTTGACTTTAACAGAGTGTTTAATTTTTTTTTATAAATTGCTATTAGGTATGTACTTACAAAATGCGCTAAATACGAGGCAACGTGCAAACTTTATATGCCACTAGGCCCCACCTGAATACGGCCGTGGTCAGGATGTCACGATCTATTTTTTGATAACAGTTATGATGAGGCATACCGTTTTTTTTTGTCAGTTTTTTAGGTTTTATAAAATCATCGAAATTTACCATATCAAATAAATGCGAATCTTTATCAAACATTTATTTAAATCTGGAACATGTGTGTCTGTATATTTTTAACAAGATTGTTCTGTTCTTAAAAGGATAGTGTTAATTAAAAAAACTTAACTTTAGTTAAAATTAAAAAATAAACATCATCATTTTTCATAATAACTTAGCTTACCTGATGTCAGCGTAAATATAATTTACGCTGCTGATGTCTAGTACTTCCACTTGCTTCTTCCATATTAACGTATGAGATATTATAATATATTCTATTATTAAAAAAATCCCGATGGCAGCCAGTCGGAAAAGTAGATTTTTGATTTATGTATTTTTTATTTATACTTAGTCTACCACTGACACCCACTATTAATAAACAAATAATGGAATATTCTGACATTCGCCAAATATAACCAAAGTGTCATATTGACAGTTATTTTAACTGAAATACCCATTATACTATAATACATACATAAGTACGGTCTTATTGTTATTTCACAGGTGTTTATTTGTCAAAATAATTACAGGTATAGCGGGTGATGATATTTTTCTTATTTTTTGTTACTTTATATTGACTTACATTTACTTAAATATGCCAGCGATGAAAAAACTCTCCAAATAAATATTGTAGAGATTTAAGTGCTGTATCATTTGATATGTAACATCGGTATTTTCTATTAACAACGAAAAAAATATGATTTTTTTAAAACTTTGACAGGCCGCCATTCTGAAATTAGCTCTCCGATTTCAATCGCCAACGAACTCACGCGATTCCATGACCTAGCCGATTTTTTAACCAAATTTTGTTTCGATTGGTCAAAAAATGCGGCCTAGAACGTGACGCAAAGTTTCTATATCCCATATATATATATATATATATAGATATATAAACTTTTGAACTAAGGTCATTTTTAGGATCCAGGGGTCATAAAATGAAGTACTGCATAAAAATTTTTCAAAATTTCGGTTGTGTCGATCTCCTGAATAGTTAGATTTTTTTTAAAAATCTACTAAAACAATATTTTACGATACCTACCAATTTATTTTTATAAAAATAGGTAGGTACCTACTAATTAATAACCGTATATATATTTTTTTAATTTGCTCACTACTTTTTTAGATTTTAAAACTTAAATTAAATATGTAGGTAACTAAATAGAAAGACTAATTTGTATTCAAAATATCATAAATCAAAACTTTAAGCTTCCCGAAAAGTAAATAAAAATAATATTAGCACAGGTATCTAAATCCACTATTCATTCATGATGTCATAGACGTGCTTCGAAGCACCGCGACGGTATTTTTTGAGCATTTCTTTCGACCAATCGACACGAGCCATTTTTTGAGCGATTGACAAATTGTGTAGGATCCAACGCGAACAAATTTTTTTGACAGTCAAATGTTTATGCAATATTAAATGTATGCTGGTCCCACTAATGCCTAAGGTTGTCTCAATCTCTTGATAGGTCACATGACGAGCTTGCAATATCAGTTCGCGCACACCATCAATGGTTTTCGGAACAACAAGTGATTTTGGACGACCTTTACGAAATTCGTCTTGGAGTGAACTACGACAACGACTGAATTCACCATACCTTCGATAAACACTGGTCCTTGATGGAGCTTCATCGCCAAAAATTGAATTAAGTTCATCCATGCACTGTTGCTGAGTTAATCCACATCGAAAGTTGTAAAAAATAATCGCACGAAAATGTTTACGATTTAATTCCATTTTTGGACCGAGATGAATCTTTTAAGTTACTGTAAACAACACTAATAGCGCTCGTATGTCAAAACCTTCTGAGTACGTATAACCTCAAAAATGTCCAACTTTACGATAGAGCTGTCAGTTGCCAGATTGCAACACCAGGGTTGCCAAATCCCGCAATATGAAAGGAAACCCTCGTATAAGCCTGTACACTAAGTATATATGAAAAAGGTGAGTTGTTTGATGGAAAATTGTTTGAAAACCTAAAACTCTGAAATAATGTATTTTGTAACAAAATTGTGGTAAATGATGCAGTGTTATATAGAGCCTTCCATAGAAAAATAACTTTATATTCCAAAGCAATATTGTTTAGTGGCTATAGGTAGATACATAGTGGTAAGATAAGAGTATTATAAAAACGAAGGTACTTACATATAACGCAAACGCAAGTTGATAAAGTAAAGTTTAGCAGCAACATGAAACATGATATTATATGAGTAGATATTGAAAACTCAATTCAATACATACCATCATAGAGGAGTGGTGGAGGCATTCTGTTGTCTCAACGAGTCGACCCACGACGATAATATAACATTTCAAATGCACGTAGAGTGTGTCTAGAAAAAAAGAACTGTTCCATTAATTATTATGTGCTTCAGTTTAAGAATATATGCCAGATGATTTCTTTACAAAATTGTTGTGATTTTTGGATTATTAGGTTAGATTTAGGCGTCTGCTTACTCTTTGTGTTGTGACGTATAAATTTTTAATTCAAAAGGATCGCTCGAAGTATTAATGAATTTGTCTGATGCGGCGGTGGCCTTCGGACTAGCTTTGAAACAGTGGAGAAAAGGGGGTAGGTCGATATACGATTACCTTTAATCCAACTTGAAAAAAAATGTTCTTTTGCCTGGCGCCACTTGCTTTATCTTTACCGCGGGCATCGGTCGAATTCCGGAAAAGCAAGAACCTATTCAATGATAAATAATTCGGGGATCGACTCTGAGAATAAAACAACTAGGCTTGTAAAATCATTTGAGTCCTATATTGAAATTGACAAAAAAATAAATAAAAAGGTGACAGAAATCAGTTGTTTGTTGTAAATTAATTTAAGTAATTCAAAGTGAAAATATATAACCTACACGTTACGGTAAACAATAATAATAAAGCCGAAATTAGGCCTTCACGAACTCTAATACTCAAAAATAGCAAACGAAAATTAAACACTGAATATATTAGTCAAAATTGGGTAAGAAAACAGTAACACTAGCTACAGTGCCACCGTTTTGTGTCATAGCCGGGAATCAAATAAGGTATAGGTAACCTATACAATTGTGTGGTTTTTTAAGAAGTCCTGGGATCCAACACGAAGAGAAATGCAGCATAATTATAGCATATGCCAAACTGAATATTAACATTTTAACACTCTAAAGAAACTTGGCATGTTTCAGGAACACAGAACCACGATATGGGGCGGAAATAATAGGGCTACAGTGACACCTAGCATGAAATAAAGTATGATGATGGTCTGTACACTAGATGAATAAATATGATACAAGAATAAGTATAAAAAGGTGTTTTATTAAGGCAAAACAGAATATAGGAAAATATGTTTAAAGGTAAGTATTTAACTCGGTGGAAATAGAGTGGTTCTAGGTTGAATTATAACACGAATTAGCTGTTTTGAATATGATTTAGTGAATTACTTGTATCTACCCGAATTTTACCGTTACAGTGTACCCTTCTCCAGTGAGAGTATCATATTACCAGCCTCATCTACAGACGATCCAATGATTCCACAAGCTATCTTGCTATCTATCTATTTAGTTGGAGGCTTGAGTGACGTTTCAAATTTTATCGTTCCAGTCTTCATTATGTTTACGTATTTCTATTCGATTTCGACCAATTTATCACGCATATCTTCTTGTATCAGAGCTTGGAACTTCTTATTGATCTACTAAAAAATCTTGATTGCTGATGACAACTTCCTTTTTTTAATTTATTTGTTGTACTCTTGAGTTTGTTTCTCTACTTTTCTTCAATTTTGTTTGTCGTCTCCGTCTGTTGTTCTTCAGTTTTCTTCTGGATTGTGTAGTTTTAATTCTAGTTGTTTCTAGTCGCGTTGTTATAGAAAAGAATCTCTTCTGCGTTGTTCGCGTTGCATTATCGCATTAGGACATCCATGTTGGAGTCTTGTTCTGTCTTCTTTTTTTTGACTTCGAGTTGTCTTCTTTCTTCTCAGATTCGCGTTGCTTCTACACTTTTTTTTTGTACGTAAGTACTTGAGATAAATAATACAAACAATAATTATGAGCCTGAAAGTTTTTTTCATTTTTGTAGCTATTTTGAACACGAACATGTTTTTTAGGTAAGTACCGTTTTGGAATTAAAAAAAGACGTGCAAAGATATCGCAACAATTTTATTTTTACATGAAAGCCTGTGCCTTAATCTACTTTTCTACATAATTTCCGTGAATATTGAGGAACTTGTCATAACGTGGCATCAGTTTTTGAATACCCTCCTCATAAAATTCTGCCGCCTGACTTTCCTTGAGCGGTACCACAATGAAGGTGAAGATTTTTTAGACCAAATTGTTACTGGTGACGAAACATGGGTGGCCTCCGTCACACCAGAATCGAAACAACAATCCATGGAATGGTGACATTCATCATCACCCAAAAGAGTGAAGTTTAAGCAAACAATTTCTGCCCGGAAAATCATGTGCACAGTTTTTGGGACAGAAAAGGAGTATTGCTAGTGGAGTTTCTGCCTCGTAATGAGACAATCAATGCAGCGTCTTATTGTGAGACATTGAACAATCTGCGTCGTGCAATCCAGAACAAAAGACGTGGCAAGCTGAGTAAGGGTATCGTTTTGCTGCATGACAATGCCCGTCCACATGTGGCTAATCGGACCAAAGATCTCATCAAATCTTTTAAATGGGAAACTCTAGATCATCCTCCATACAGCCCTGATCTGGCGCCCAGCGACTACCATTTGTTCCTGCGCTTGAAGAAACACCTGGGTGGTCAGCGTCTTCAAGACGATAACGAAGTCAAAACATTTGTGATACAGTGGTTAACAAGTCAGGCGGCAGAATTTTATGAGGAGGGTATTCAAAAACTGGTGCCACGTTATGTCAAGTGCCTCAATATTCACGGAAATTATGTAGGAAAGTAGATTAAGGTACAGGCTTTCATGTAAAAATAAAATTATTGCGATATCTTGGCACGTCTTTTTCTAATTCCAAAACGGTACTTACTTAAAAAACATTGTATTATTATTTATTTTATTTTTTCGTATAGAAAATTTTTAGCTTATTATAATAACTTTTGTCAGCTAATATTAGTTAGGTAACTCTACTTGTACTATTCCAACCACATCTACACAACCTTCTACATATAATATGGGCGAGCAAACCTAAAAATCAAATAGTTTAACGAAAATTACATTCGAGAGTTTTGGAAACTTTGTGAAAGCTTTTGGCAAACTTAGTTTTCGTACTACACAAACATAGGTACGTGTGTTACTTCCGCAAAATAAATTCCTTTATTGGGTATTTTTCTTTTTTGCTTTTCGTATGCGTATATACAAGCTTTTTTCTCTATTTAACTTTATACCTAACAAAAGTTTGCCATTTATTTGAAATTATTCATCAAAAATATGAGGAGGTCACTCAGAAATAGCCTAGAAAAGCATTTTGTTGAAGTCAATTTCGATAAATTCGCACGCATTGGTTTGCTAAAACTTATAGACGAAATCAGGAAGAACACACAATACTTCTTTGGGCGTAAAATGTAACACTTATTTGCTATTATTGGCCATTTCCACCGAACGGGACAGCAATGAATTACAAGCTGTATTAAACGGCTGATGATACAAATGTCTTGCTCGCATCGACAGAAGAGGAACATCAATTCCTCTGGACTATAATTCCAAACGATCTTCTATTATAAATATGTGATATTAACTAGTTTATTTGTTAAAGCTTTAAATTATAATACGTTAACTGAATCCTAAAAAACTGTGATAGTAGATGCAATTATATAGTTATCCTATACCTAGTTATCTACCTATATATAAGTATGTGATATTAAATAGATAAGATCATACAGAGCAACTATACTAAGTACCTACAGGTTTTTTTATCTTGTCTTTGTTTCTGTGTTAGTGTGTAAGTGTTAATCTGTTTTTTTATATTTCTTTGCATTAGATGTAAGTGCTGTTGTAGTTTAGGGCTTAGTCGCTACAATTGTAATTACTGCCTTGGCGGTGTTTTTGTGTACTGTTCAATAAATAAATAAAATGTATACATGTAGCTTGTAAGCAATATATCTCAATATAAATTAAATAGTTCTAAATATATGGAGTTTTATCTAGTATCCATGATATCAGTGGTACATTCTTATTTAGAGGACCGAAAAATCGCGGTTAAAATTGAATCTATTGTATCAGCTCTTCCAATTTCCAACATCAAAAATATACATGAAAGTCGATTAGAATTTACTGTAGAATATTTTTCAAAAACTTATTAATTAATTTCAATTTACCTCACAAACATGTATGTTTAACCTATTGATCCGAATATATACCCATGCCAGACAACTTGTTAAATATTCATTTCACACCATCAACGTTACAATATAATTTGAAATTAATTACCATTATTACAACTCGGGATTCACTAACCTAATAATTTTAAGTGCACATCCGTGTCCAATTATTTTTTGGCGAAATAACAATGTCCAGAGGTTTTTACTGTCGCTGTTCCTGGATGCAAATGTGAAAAGTTAATCATCATTACGATATTGTTGGTTGAAGAGACGTTGACAGCCTACTTGACCGCATGTTATAAATTATTTTTGCGATATAGAATTTGTAGAATGTTACAAGGGATGTCACAAAGAAGGGTTGTGCAATCCAGTGGCGGCTGGTCGGGGTAGGCAAGGTAGGCACCGTCTACCTTTAAAACTTCGCCCTAAATTAAATAGTCAATTTATGATTATTGACTCCATAATTAAAAAAAAAAATAATATTGATTCTTATATTAATTTCATTTTCTACCTTCACCTTTAATTATTAAGTTATTTTGCCCTACTCGAACTTTTTAAACAACTTAAGGGCAGCTTTTATATTAAAAAATATTTAAAAAAAAGTCCGTTTCTATAATAATAGGATTTCGTCCTCAGTGGAACACTATCGATAATCTCATAAGCCTCCATGACAAAATTACCTCAGCTTTCGATAAAAACATGATACAATCATGGTATCTTTTGACATCGAAAAATGCGTTTGATACAACCCCTCATCACCGCATCCTAGACAACCTAAAAAAAAAAACATAAGCGGAAATATGTTCAAATTCAAAGAAAAATTTTTCAGTCAACGAATTAATGATATGGTCTTCCTTTTCCGGATATCAGTTTTCTCCTCTCAAATCAAAGGTTATGATATTTAGCAGAAAACACATTCCAGACAGTCCAATTATTACCTTTAATAACATCCAACTAGAGACAGTGTCCAAACATACAATTTTGGGTCTAAATTTTGACACTAAACTTAGTTGGAAGCCTCACATAGACAACATCAAACAAGCCTGCACTACCAGGATCAACATCTTGAAATCACTCTCTCACTACGAGTGGGGAGCCGATGAACAAACCCTGTTATGTATCTATAGAACTCTAATACGTTCAAAATTGGACTATGGCAGCCTAGTCTACAACTGTGCCAGCAGAACTAACCTTAAATGTCTAGACACAATCCAACATTGCGCATTAGGACTAAGCCTAGGCGCTTTAAGATCCAGCCCATCTGAAGCTATACTTCACGAGTCCAACGAAATGCCTCTATGGCTCCGTCGAGAAAAACTTCTACTAACGTACACTGCATTAATTGCGTCCAATCCATCTAATCCAGTCCATAAAATCCTAATTCGTAACGACCAAAGTCCTATCAGATCTCGCGGCAGTCTAGTGAAATCCGTGACCACATTAACATGTAATATAAATCTCACCAACACCTCCACTAGTCGTCTTTATCAGACACCGCCGTGGACCCTAACACAAACACATCCCTCTTGCGTCACAATAAACAAGAAACCCCCCAATCTGTCATTTCTCAAGACTTCGCTAGCATTCTAGCCTCAGGAAGTTTCGATAGAATCCTTTACTCGGATGGATCAAAAACAGATGATGGGGTGGCCTGTTCCGTTGTAACCTCCCACCATCTAGTGGTCAGACACCGTCTTCCAAAATTCGCCACTATCCACACGACGGAGCTATACGGCATTATGTCGGCTTTGGTGTCCTTATCGGAGCAATACGAGATAGTGGCTATATGTACCGATTCCCTCTCCTCCATCGAATCGATCAAGGACATATATTCTCAACATCCTCTAGTGCAATCCATTCACCATTCCCTCCATATCCTAAATGAAAGAAATACGGCCATCGTCATAATATGGGTTCCATCATACGTCGGCATCGCTGATCAACTTGCCAAAGAGACAATTACACTCAGCCTCGATGAAACGCACGTTCAGCTAGCCAATGATCTGAAATGCCTCTTCTCAAAACGAGCAAACACGAAATGGCAGGAGATATGGAATGTGTCATTTACCAAGCTCGCCGAAATCGAAAAGAGCATCTGCCACCACAAATTACATATCTCAAACCGAAAAGACAAGTCCATCATTAGACGACTAAGAATAGGCCACACTCGAGCAACACATAAATACCTCTTAACCAGAGAAACACCACCAACATGCGACTTTTGTCACGCTGCTCTAACAGTTAAACACATCCTATCAGAATGCCAAGAACTCCAAGTTACACGTGACCAGTCAAACATAAGTGGAGACCTCCAAAAAGACCTCAGCTGCTCCAACGTAAGCAACACCATCATACAGTTTCTGAAAGCCTCTGGATTGTACAACAAAATCTAATTAGCTATTCTTCTTAATTGTTAAATGCCTTCTGTTCATGTACGAGTATATATATATGTATGTAATTGTATTATCATATCAATCGAACTTAGTGTCAATGGCCTTCGATGCTGAGACACTTAATTTCTGTTTCTTTCTTTTCAATAAAAAAAAAAAAGTTTATACGATATTTGTGAATGTATATACATAATGATTGAAATGTTCTAGAATGACCTGAAGAAGGCGACAAACCATCGCCAAAACGTTGTTACTTGTTTATTTAATAAAGTTCGACAAGCAAAATGTAATTTTTCGCTAAAAATAAAGAAAAAAATGTTGTTTTCAAGAACCTGAAACCCAAAGAAAAACAAGAAAAAAAAAATAAAAGAAAAATGGTTCAAGAACATAAAAAAATATTATTATTTGCCTTGACCGAAGAATTAAATTAGCCAAATAATTATAAGTTATCATAAATCCCAAAGCGTTAGCTGTAATTTAGTAAAATAAAAAGTTTGTTTTGTTAACTAAAAAAAAATTAATTGAAATATTAAAATGAGGAACCCTGTATATAAAAATAAAACAATACAATGACGATATTTTTTTAGAATTCTTGGAGGGAGCAGTACCTACTCTCACCAGCCGCTACTGACTGAACCATTTATTAGAAAATGCGAATATAATCCCATTCACAGGAAAATATCATTTTTAAAAAAGTTTAATCAAAAATTCTTTGTCCATTCAGCATTCTTCATTCCATAGAGTAATGCCCAAATTCCACTTATAGGAAATAAAAAAAAATAGGTCGAATCTTGTTACTTTTGTTCCTGTGGAATTACTTGCTATTATTACCTAAGCTGCTGTTTGTGTGGAAAATGAAAATCTTGAAATGGTTGGTTTCTCTTTCATAGAAAATTCGTTAGGTTAGATTTTTGTTTTTACTGCCTTGTTTTTTTTTCACTATTTGTGCCTTCAGGCATACGACAGGATTAAAGTCTACGTTCAGACGCTCGCTGTTTGTTTGAAATTAAAGGCACTAGAAAATTGTTGGAACGACATTGTTTTGCAAACGGGAACGGGACATAAATAATGATTATACTTCAAACCTCCTTAGCATAAAATCCATAAAAAGTATTGCATTTTTGTGATAGGAAAATGAAGTACAACAAAGAAATAAAATCAAAATATAACGCCACTTAAGAATAAACTACTTTTTTAATGTATAAAAATAATTATAAGGTATTTCAGGTAAATTAAAGAATAAGGAGCACGAAAAAAAATTCTGTAGCGCAACTAGGGCTTTATATTTTTGAATATAAAGAATTAGTTTTTAAAAAATATCTTTTAATTCAACTTTATTCAAACTCAAAATACAACTTAGAAAAAGCAAAGGAATACAATAATTATTTCGTGTCTATGTCTGAAGTTTTTTTACAGTGAAATTTGGTTTTCCACGAGGTTGGAAATAATTTTGTTGTCTTTGTTGATTGTTTTGTATTGGTTTTGTTGAAGCAGATGATATCCCACTCATTGGGGTTGGTTTATACAAATTTGATTGGTTATTACGAATAGTTGTTGAAGAGTTTGGTCTAAAGAAATTTTGGTTCTGAGTAGGTCTTACGTTGAGATTAATAGGACCTCTCGGAAAGTGTTGACCAGGTTGTGAGGGTCTCACAAATTGATTTGGTTGAACAAACTGTTGGCGAAATTGAAAGTTTGGGAATGATTGAAAGTTATGATTTTGGACGTTGTAAATGACGAATATTATTTTCAGAAATGATATATTGTCTGGCTTTTGCAAGGCTATTAGGTTTCATTGCACGAATTGTGGATCCTAAAGGTTCTTTTAAACTGTTAAAAATATTTTTAAAGCGTGTGTATTATAAAAATTCTTTTTCACAGTTTTGATTTGAATTGTTTCTTAATGCGTATCAATAAAGTTGTCTAAAGCACTTAAATTTGACATAACTCTAGTATAAAATTGTAAAGAAGGTTCATTATTATTTTGTCTTATTTAGTCTAAATCAAAAAGTAAACCATTTTCATCTCTTTGATCACCAAAATGTGCAATCAATGCGTTTTTTACAGTTAACCAAGTTTTAGAAATGCAACTACTATAAACTTCCCTAGCATTTCCTATTAGTTTAGCATAAATTCCGTATATTAAAGTAATATTTTGTACACAATTTAAATTTGCTGCGGTTGTGTCCCAATATGTAGAAATCAAAGTATTAGCTGTTTCCAAAAATGAGGACAATTCTTAAGGATTTCCGTCAAATTTAGGAACAATTTCAATAATCTATTATCAAAAGCTGGCGGTGCCATATTATTTGTATTTCGATTTTCAGTATTTTCACTAAATGATGACTTGAGAAACGATTACTTAAATCTACAGATTCTAAATTATTTCTAATTATATTTAATTCACTAATTTCTAACTCGAAATTCTCTAGGTTTTCCGTTAGGGAATCAGAAGATGACGAGGAGTATGACATAGACTAATTAAAAAGGATAGCAACTTTGAACTTACAGTACAATCTTCATTCTTCTTTTTTTCGGATGCGTTGGACCGAGAGATGCAACGAGTACAGTGAACCTTTTCGTCGATAGAAAAGCCGTATCCTACCTGTAGTTTCTCTCTAGCGGTCTCCTCTTCTGCCTCTGCTTCTTCGGTACTTTCCAAAACGGAGGTTCTCCCGAATAAACAGTTGATACTGAACGGTTATTAATAATTAATGCCCTTTCAATATCCTACCGACTGCGCCACTTTATATTCAAAAATATAAAGAGGTAATATACAGGGTGGCCTAATAAAATCTAGTTTTTTTTAAGTAATCCATTATGTAATCGATTTTGTTTGAGAGAGGGACATTTTTCGCAAAATTAGAATTATTTTAGTACTTACCTTAGAACAGTGGGGAACCAGATGTAAATGGGGCAAGTAGGTTAAATTATTCTTTATATTTCTAATGGATAATTTGATTCTGAGAATGACACTCAACTCTCGCAAATAAAATCAACGTAGGCAATAATAATTTTTCCGAAAGCATACATTACGTATTCGAAAAGGCCTTTCTATTAGCGACGTTGTATACAATTGGTGTATTGAACTGAATTGGTTTTAATTTTACCATTTCTCCTTTATGATTTCCGTTGTTTTTGTCATCATTTCTTTACGTGAGTATTTTTGAGGAACATTCTGTGAATGAGTTTAAAAAAATCGGTTTGTCGCCCCAAAACTTTCCCGACAAGAATTATGGCGACAAATATCAAAAGTAACCTATCGCTGTAAAGCATATAAAGAATGCTTTAACATGATGTATCTCTCGACCCCTACTGCTATATGAAAATTTGGTTGTGTCCCCCCTATCACAGCGCTTAAGCGAGTTCAACCAAAACCTAATATTGTTACAAAAACAATTAAATTTGTATGTAACGTCACATTTTTTTATTCAATTAAGAATAACGACATAGAACGTTTTGTGTTAATATTTAGCACATCCTCAGCTTTAGGAAATGAAACAATCTACAAAACACCAAACAAAGAAATTCGTACGTAAAACACGACATGAGATTGAATGTTATTTCTTTGTATGTTTGGTGTTTTATAGATTGTTTCATTTCCTAAAGCTGAGGATGTGCTCAATATTACCACGAAACGTTCTATGTCGTTATTATTAATTGGATCAAAAAATGTGACGTTATATACAAATTTAATGGTTTTTGTAAAGTGAAAACGATAAGCAATATCTACAAAAAAAAACCGACAAAAATTCATAATATAAAACAAAAACTAATAGGTATTTAGTATTGTATTTTTCTTGAACCTTGTTACAATTTTTTTTATTCTTTTTTTTTTTCTTTGGATGTAAGGTTCTATTTTATACGCGAATTTTTTTTTCTTTTGAAATATTTTTATTTCATGTCAAATAGTACAACGTTTCGGCTTATTCGCCTTCTTCAGGTACATGTCTTTTCTTAGCAACATCGCATGATTCTGTAGATTTTTTTTGCTATGGATGTGTGGATTCAAACAAAATACCCACTAAAAGTGGTACACAGCAAAAAAATCTACAGAAGAAGGCGAATAAGCCGAAACGTTGTACTATTTGACATGAAACAAAAATATTTCAAAAGGAAAAAAAAAAAAAAAATTCGCATATAAAATAGAAACTTACATACCAAGAAAAAAAAAAGAATAAAAAAAACTAATAGGTTCAACCTAGGTCTTCCCCAAACTCATACACCAAAATTTATCTCAATTGGTTAAAGCGTTTAGGCGTTCCATCTGGAAATGGTCTTGATCGTCTCAAGGAACTTCAACGCACGTTCACAATACTCTCCCTGTGCGGAAAAGTAAAAGTCGACGGTAGAGTAAACGTAATTCAGTTTACAACCAAAACTCACTTTTTTAAGACAAAAAATTGAGTTCGCCAACTTTAAGTACATTAATGTTAATAAAAATAATAATAAATAAATAAAAATATTTTCTTTAAATTAATAATTTAATGTTATATTTTACATCACTTTATAATTTCTCATAAAAATAAATATTATTACTTATTATAATAAACACACATAACATTAGTAAAAGTTCTTTGGCATTCATCAAGTAAATAAATTCTACTTACACAAGCGGGGCCGGGCGTCTCTAATTCCGCGGAAATCTAAAAAGCCCATACCTCTTGGTTAATCAAGAACTTTATAATGGTGCGGTGTTCGATTTGTCTTTACTTTTCGTCCCGATTTAGCTCGATCGAATGACCCCCGAATAAGATAAAATTCCGCGGAATTAGGCATGCCCCCCCCTCGTATCGATACATGATTTTAAATTTTACATTTTTTTTGTTATTAATAAATATATTATTTAATTTATTATAATATATATAAGTAGTATTAGATTTTGTCGCATCAACATGTCATGTTTTTTGTTTTGAAATAGAATATGTAGATATTAAACAAATAATAGATATTATTTTGTAATGATATTATTTAGTTGATATGTACAAGATTTACATAAATATTTTTTTTTTATAATTTACATCATAACAAAATCATCAACCAAACACAAAATATTTGTGAGCAACCGATTATTGTTTGTAAATAGGTATTTCTCTTTATTATATTCCTCTGTTTTTTAAAAATCAAACAAGCCGACTTGAGTGCCAAACTAGGCTGTAAGTATTTCTTTTTTACGTTTTGACACCATTTTTGTTATTATCTTCAGACTTCATGTCGTTTATAAGTAAAGATATTGAATTCTTCTAAAGCAGTTTAAAATTACTGTTTCTTTATGTTCTTGAACCATTTTTCTTTTAATTTTTTTATTCTTGTTTTTCTTTGAGTTTCAGGTTCTTAAAAATAACATTTTTTTTTAATTTTTAGCGAAAAATTACATTTCAAAAAAAAGAAAAATATTTTATAAAGTTTTAGAATGTATAAGTTATCAATTATCAAACTATCATCCCACTTTGTTTCAATTTATCAAGTTTTCTTGGGTATTGGGACTAAATCTAAACTCAGTAATTCTGAATTTTAAATTCTATTGCAACGTTTCGTGCACATCATCAGGCTACAAAAAACACAAAACCTCAATAAAGTAAAAGTTACAAAGTTATATAAATAAAAATACTCAACAAAAAGACGATGACCAAACAGACTAACATAACATTTTAAAAAATTAGATTACACTGACACAGAGTCTAATACCTACCATAGAAAATCTGGTCAAATTCCCTAAAAATGTTTTTAATTTAGACTCTGTGTTAGTGTAATCTAATTTTTTAAAATGTTATGTTAGTCTGTTTGGTCATCGTTCTTTTGTTGAGTATTTTTATTTATATAACTTTGTAACTTTTACTTTATTGAGGTTTTGTGTTTTTTGTAGCCTGATGATGTGCACATATTGCACGAAACGTTGCAATAGAATTTAAAATTCAGAATTACTGAGTTTAGATTTAGTCCCAATACCCAAGAAAACTTGATAAATTGTGTAAGTTATATTCTGAATTTTTGACAAAATGTAAAAGGGGGGAAAAAAATAAAAATTTTTGGATATCTTTCTTGGGGTTTTTGGTTCGCATTAACAAAGAACAGTGAGATAAAAAACGTTTATTTCATGTCACGTTTCGACAAACAATTTTTGTCTTCTTCAGGTTTTCTTTTTGTCAGTCTTCCAACATCTTATTAATGTTCTCTTTTCCTTTTTTTTATTAATATTTCCATTATTGGTATTGTCATAATATTAGTAGAAGAATTTTTATTTTAAATATACGTTTAGAATAGATTATTTGACTATTGTTATTAATTGTTTGTTAATGCAAACCAAAAACCCCAAGAAAGATATCCAAAAAATTATAAATATATGTTTCAAGAAAATTAAGAGGAAAAAAAATAGAATGACCTGAAGAAGGGGACAAACCATCGCCGAAACGTTGTTATTTGTTTATTTAATAAAGTTGGACAAGCGAAATGTAATTTTTCGCTAAAAATTAAAAAAAAAAAATTATTTTCAAGAACGTGAAACCCAAAGAAAAACAAGAATAAAAAAATTAAAATTACTTTAATTTTTATTATTTTATACGTTTGGTTTTTTTTTCAATTTTCTTGGGGTGTTGGTTCTACAGTGTGTCGACGGATTGAGTGCACGTAAGGTGTAAATGACCAAAAATTTTCGACTTGAAACTTGACCTTTTGGGGATCAGCCCTGCAGTCCGATTCATTAATGTAAAGGGTGTTTTTACGATGAATTTCCAAAAATTATCATAGATAGATCATTGATCGTCGACTTGTTGGACACCCTGTATAATATAAGATAATGAAAATTCCACACTGCTGCTCTTCCTAATGGATCTTTAAGAAATTATACAGGGTTTCCCGAAATTAATTTAAAATAATTTAAGGGGACATTCTACAAGTGAAAATAAGATATTTTTTTCATATGAACATACAATATCGAAAAATGCTTCGTTTTTCAGATACAAGGTGTTATTTGTAAATTCCTGACGATGGGGATTTGGCACACTTACCTACGTATCTTTGTAGGAAAGCGAGAAGTTGTTCTGCCAACCCTTAATATGCGTTTCCACCCTGTTTCTTGTATTATCCTAGCCGTATAATACGAGGCATGTTTTTTAAGTAAGTACCGTTTTGGAATTAAAAAAAGACGTGCAAAGATATCGCAATAATTTTATTTTTACATGAAAGCCTGTACCTTAATCTACTTTTCTACATAATTTCCGTGAATATTGAGGCACCTGTCATAACGTGGCACCAGTTTTTGAATACCCTCCTCATAAAATTCTGCCGCCTGACTTGTTAACCACTGTATCACAAATGTTTTGACTTCGTTATCACAAAACCCAACGTTTAGACAGTGCATTGACTTTCCTTGAGCGGTACCACAATGAAGGTGAAGATTTTTTAGACCAAATTGTTACTGGTGACGAAACATGGGTGGCCTACGTCACTCCAGAATCGAAACAACAATCCATGGAATGGCGACATTCATCATCACCCAAAAGAGTGAAGTTTAAGCAAACAATTTCAGCCCGGAAAATCATGTGCACAGTTTTTTGGGACAGAAAAGGAGTATTGCTAGTGGAGTTTCTGCATTTGTGATACAGTGGTTAACAAGTCAGGCGGCAGAATTTTATGAGGAGGGTATTCAAAAACTGGTGCCACGTTATGTCTTTTTTTAATTCAAAAACGGACTTACTTAAAAAACATGCCTCGTAATATTGGAGACGTTGCATATAAATTTTCAAAGTCATTTATCTTTAAAACTCTCAAATTTATTATTTTTCTTAGAAAAAGTAAAAAAAGTGCACAAAAAAAAAGTTGGGACAAAATTTGTTATGGCCCCCAGCCTAACCCACCCCTAATTAGCAGCCAGTGTGGAGGCAGTCTAAAATTATTGTTATTTGTACAGGGTGGTTCATCTCATCAGGGTGAACCAAACTTACTTATGAAAACCAGAATACCAAGAGAACCAGAACCAGCGAAGCATTTCGTAGTGTTAACGTCGACATGCTGAGGAATGTAAGTAGATCGTTTGAAAATCGAATTTAGAGCTGTATGGACATTCTCGGGGAACACTTTCAGCATTTATTGTGATAGTTTAAATTTTTTTCCAGTTTTGTCTTTGTTACAAGTACATTTTCAAATATTTTTTTGTTTAAATGAAAATATCTTAAGAACTAATAGCTTAAGGTATAATAACGGCTATATAAGAATAAAAGCTTATCAATTTTCCTTTCAGTTTGTGATATTATATACAGGGTGTCTCATTTATAAAATTCGAGTAAAACGCAAATTTGAGTTTGGACTCACCCTGTATAAAGGTTTTGCACTATATACTAACAATTATCTTTTTCTAAAAGGTGATAACTATCAAAAAGCTATTCCCGTAAGAAGCAGAGTTTAAATTATTTCAGTTCCAGTACAGAAGCTTTGGAATTCGCCATGTTTTGCATATAATACTAGTGGTAACTTTTGAACCACTTCGTATAATTTTCTGAAATTTTAGTATGAATAATGTCAAGTCTAAACCAATGAAATTGTGGAATAATAAATAGGGCTTTCCATTTAAAAAAAAACCTAAGTTTCGTTCACCCTGATGAGATGAGCCACCCTGTACAAATAGCAATAATTTTAAAATACGTACTTTATGACTGCCTACACACTGGCTGCTTAGTTTGGCGTGAAATTTTTGGTCTTTGAGGTAATATTGAAAATATGAAAAAAAATCTTATTTTCGCTTGTAGAATGTCCCTTTAAATTATTTTAAGTTAATTTCGGCACACCCTGTACAATAGAATATCCAGAAGTATCCCCTCCTTCAAATCCATAAGTACCTCTCTGTTTTCCTTACACATTTTTCAGTATTTGTTGTCAAAAGAAGCAAGTTATGATAGAGTAAATTTCGAGGTCGCCCAACAATAATATGAAGAAATACGTGAAGCTATTCTACAAATCGATCACCTAATAATTCAAAAAAAAAACAAGAAAAACTGCAATCACATGAATAATTAATAGTATTCAAAGAAATAATAACAATGAAACAGTTGCTGTTTTCAAAACGTAAAAAGAAAGAACATACAACGAACAAAAAAAAAACAATAAACCACAAATGCCTAGGTCATTAATTCACATTACTTCACCCCTACGTTCAAATAATCATATACTCGTACAGGCAGGAATAGTAGGGTAGAACAAACCACGTGCATGGCACTCCTCATGTATCTCCGTTCACCCACTGAGTACGAAATGAATTATACCCTCGAATGAATTTATATTTATGAAATAAATTTATACTGGAATGGAACACTTACATGCCTAGATATACTTCAAGAGAATTATTGTTCACATATAAATGGAGAAGAGAATTGTTGAAATATTTATTTCTATTATTATAATAATATACAGTGTGTCGCATATTAGATGAAGACACCTTCTCATAGTCGATATTTGGGAGTATCGGAGCCCCTCGGTCTATTGTAAATTTACCGTTTTAAAATTAAATTATGTTACATATGAGAAAATCAAGTTACACTCATTTAAATGACGATCAATTTGGTTATTAATTGCCAACACCCTGTATAACTTAAAAGACAATTTTACAGAATTCTGGAAAAAAGTCAGAATAGTAATAATCCCAAGTTTTTTTTGTACAATCTGTAAAAAAAGTCAGAATTGAAAAATTCCCGTTTTTTACAGAATTTTAAAAAAAGTCAGAAGAGTAATAATTTTGAGCTCATTTTACACAATTCTGCAAAAAAGTCAGGATTGAAAAATTCCAGAATTCTGCAAAAAAAAGTCAAAATAGTAATAAATACTGAGTTGTTTTACAGAATTCTGCTAAAAAAGTCAGAAGTTTTTTCATCAAATTCTATAAAAAAGTCAGAATTGAAAATTTCAAGGTTTTTTCCAGAATTCTGCAAAAAAAGTTTTTTTAGACAATAGTTTTTTTAGACAATTCTGTAAAAAGAGTCAGAAGAGTAATTACTCTGAGATTTTTACACTATTCTGCAAAATAAGTCAGAATTGAAAAATCCTAGAATTTTTACAGATATTGCAAATAAAAGTCAGAATATTAATAATACTAAGTTGTCCTACAGAATTCTGTAAAACAGTCAGAATTGAAAAATTCCGAGTTTTTTTACAAAATTCTGTAAAAAGTCAGACTTGAAAAATTCCGGTTTTTTACAGAATTCTCCAAAAAAAGGCAGAACATTATTAATTGTGATTTTTTTTACACAATGCAGTAAAAAGAGTCAGAGGAGTAGGTAATAACTCTGAGGTTTTTACACTATTCTGTGAAATTTCCGTTATTTTCAGAATTCTGTAAAAAAGGCAGAATGTTGAAAAATTTAAAAGTTTTTTACATAATTTTGCAAAAAGAGTCAGAATGATAAAAAAGTCCGAGTTTTTACAGAATTCTGTAAAAAAAGTCAGAATGTTTAAAAATTTCAATGTTTTTTACAGAATTTTGCAAAAAGAGTCAGAATGATAAAAAAGTCCGAGTTTTTACAGAATTCTGTAAAAAAAGTCAGAATGTTTAAAAATTTAAATTTTTTTTTACATAATTTTGCAAAAAGAGTCAGAATGATAAAAAAGTCCGAGTTTTTACAGAATTCTGTAAAAAAAGTCAGAATGCTTAAAAATTTTAATGTTTTTTACATAATTTTGCAAAAAGAGTCAGAATGATAAAAAAGTCCGAGTTTTTACAGAATTCTGTAAAAAAAGTCAGAATGTTTAAAAATTTCAATGTTTTTTACAGAATTTTGCAAAAAGAGTCAGAATGATAAAAAAGTCTGAGTTTTTACAGAATTCTGTAAAAAAAGTCAGAATGTTGAAAAATTTAAAAGTTTTTTACATAATTTTGCAAAAAGAGTCAGAATGATAAAAAAGTCCGAGTTTTTACAGAATTCTGTAAAAAAAGTCAGAATGTTTAAAAATTTCAATGTTTTTTACAGAATTTTGCAAAAAGAGTCAGAATGATAAAAAAGTCCGAGTTTTTACAGAATTCTGTAAAAAAAGTCAGAATGTTTAAAAATTTAAATTTTTTTTACATAATTTTGCAAAAAGAGTCAGAATGATAAAAAAGTCCGAGTTTTTACAGAATTCTGTAAAAAAAGTCAGAATGTTTAAAAAATTTAATGTTTTTTACATAATTTTGCAAAAAGAGTCAGAATGATAAAAAAGTCCGAGTTTTTACAGAATTCTGTAAAAAAAGTCAGAATGTTTAAAAATTTAAATGTTTTTTACAGAATTTTGCAAAAAGAGTCAGAATGATAAAAAAGTCCGAGTTTTTACAGAATTCTGTAAAAAAAGTCAGAATGTTTAAAAATTTCAATGTTTTTTACAGAATTTTGCAAAAAGAGTCAGAATGATAAAAAAGTCCGAGTTTTTACAGAATTCTGTAAAAAAAGTCAGAATGTTTAAAAATTTCAATGTTTTTTACAGAATTTTGCAAAAAGAGTCAGAATGATAAAAAAGTCCGAGTTTTTACAGAATTCTGTAAAAAAAGTCAGAATGTTTAAAAATTTCAATGTTTTTTACAGAATTTTGCAAAAAGAGTCAGAATGATAAAAAAGTCTGAGTTTTTACAGAATTCTGTAAAAAAAGTCAGAATGTTGAAAAATTTAAAAGTTTTTTACATAATTTTGCAAAAAGAGTCAGAATGATAAAAAAGTCCGAGTTTTTACAGAATTCTGTAAAAAAAGTCAGAATGTTTAAAAATTTCAATGTTTTTTACAGAATTTTGCAAAAAGAGTCAGAATGATAAAAAAGTCCGAGTTTTTACAGAATTCTGTAAAAAAAGTCAGAATGTTTAAAAATTTAAATTTTTTTTACATAATTTTGCAAAAAGAGTCAGAATGATAAAAAAGTCCGAGTTTTTACAGAATTCTGTAAAAAAAGTCAGAATGTTTAAAAATTTTAATGTTTTTTACATAATTTTGCAAAAAGAGTCAGAATGATAAAAAAGTCCGAGTTTTTACAGAATTCTGTAAAAAAAGTCAGAATGTTTAAAAATTTCAATGTTTTTTACAGAATTTTGCAAAAAGAGTCAGAATGATAAAAAAGTCTGAGTTTTTACAGAATTCTGTAAAAAAAGTCAGAATGTTTAAAAATTTAAATGTTTTTTACATAATTTTGCAAAAAGAGTCAGAATGATAAAAAAGTCCGACTTTTTACAGAATTCTGTAAAAAAAGTCAGAATGTTTAAAAATTTCAATGTTTTTTACAGAATTTTGCAAAAAGAGTCAGAATGATAAAAAAGTCCGAGTTTTTACAGAATTCTGTAAAAAAAGTCAGAATGTATAAAAATTTAAAGGTTTTTTACATAATTTTGCAAAAAGAGTCAGAATGATAAAAAAGTCCGAGTTTTTACAGAATTCTGTAAAAAAGAGTCAGAATGATAAAAAAGTCGGAGTTTTTACAGAATTCTGTAAAAAAGTCAGAATGTTTAAAAATTTAAATGTTTTTTACATAATTTTGCAAAAAGAGTCAGAATGATAAAAAAGTCCGAGTTTTTACAGAATTCTGTAAAAAAAGTCAGAATGTTTAAAAATTTAAATGTTTTTTACATAATTTTGCAAAAAGAGTCAGAATGATAAAAAAGTCCGAGTTTTTACAGAATTCTTTAAAAAAAGTCAGAATGATTAAAAATTTAAATGTTTTTTACATAATTTTGCAAAAAGAGTCAGAATGATAAAAAAGTCCGAGTTTTTACAGAATTCTGTAAAAAAGTCAGAATGTTTAAAAATTTAAATGTTTTTTACATAATTTTGCAAAAAGAGTCAGAATGATAAAAAAGTCCGAGTTTTTACAGAATTCTGTAAAAAAAGTCAGAATGTTGAAAAATTTAAATGTTTTTTACAGAATTCTGCCAAAAAAGTCATAATAGTAATAATTCTGAGATGTTATGAATGGATGAAATATGAATTAATTGAAATATTCTGGCGAAAAAAAATCCGACCGCGGGGGCTAGCTTAATGGACCTTTCAAATAATATATTCAAGAAATAACAAGAAGTCGGGCGCCTCGCTATTATTCCGTAAACCTTCAATTGACCGAGGGGATGGAACCCGTCCAGATTTGAGCCATCATAGGTCACATTTTTAATACTAAATTATAATAGTTATTTTGGTAGTATACAAATCTTACAAATTTTCACTTTAATAAATACATAATTGTAATTTATTATAATTTATTACCTAAGTATATTTGTTATTAAGTTCTGTATGTAGGCATATTGTTGTTTGTTAATTATTTAAATTTATTTACAAATACGTACATCACGAATCTAATAGTGTTTGTGTTACTATCACGATTAGAGCAAACAAACTGAACAAACAGTATGTGGAACATGATGATTGTTTGTTGGAAGACGTGTTGGCATGTTGCATGGCAGCAGGCTTCTCCTCTGAAACACAAATGGAGAGACTGAGAATATTTTTAGAGAAATTATTATATCTTTTGAAGAAATAGTCAATATTATCTCTCTGTCTATTGATAGACCTAAACGAAGACATTGCTGATTTAAGAAACTATAACCGTTAAAATTTCAATCGCAAGAACAACATGCATCAACGGTTCAGGTTTGTGAAAATTGTGGCGGCTTTTGGTGTGCCCCAGGGATCGGTTCTGGAACCATTGTTGTTGTTATGTTTTATTGATGACATTTCTAATCATAGAAACTCAGTTTTGTATGCTGTTGGCTTCAAGATATTTTCTGTGATTGACAATGCTGATGATTGTTCTCTGCTTCAGGTGGACTTGGAGTGGTGTGTCCGCAACAAGTTGCATTTAAATATTAAAACATGTTTTTCGGTTTCTTATACACCTAAAGTTATCTAAACAATTAATAACCAGTTGACCGTGTGTGATCAAATTACAGATTTAGGCAAAGATTAATAATGTACACAATAGCTAATCAGCGTAGGTATATGGAAATCAAACTCATTTTTGTACAGGCTCGATACCAGCTACAGCTATTAGAATTACAGACAACCCTGGATATTGTAGATGGCGTTATATGTATTATTTCGAAATAAAATTATCATAGACAATAATTTTAAATGACTAAAATAATTACTATCCATTCCATTCAAAAAGCCATGTTGTTTATTCGAAAATCTATTCTGAATCTGTGGATATAGACCTTGTTGTAAATGACGTTTATGTTAGGGAAATAGCACATAAATATGTTCATGCATATATGTTGCGAAAAAGTTCACTTTGCTAAGCAGACTAGACAGCAATAATAAATGACCTGCAAAGTTCATATTGCCACAAATCAAAAAAATAATTTCTGTCAATTTCATAACGATTTTGCACTGGATCTGTTGACAACATAAAAATAAAATAAATAAATTATCATGGAGGAATATGCGAAAAACTCTAGCGTAATATGATTAGCTTTAGTCAGCTTCGAAATCATATTTATAAATAAACAACAACATAAAATATTTATGTGCGTAAATAAAATTTATAGTTCGGCGTTATACCGAGGAAAATTATTATTATTTATATGACAACAAGCCGCTGAACAATAAATTGTGGAAATTGACAGATAAATTTGTAAATAATGTAACCGATATGGGTTGTGTAATTTTACAGGATTATTATAATGCCTGTATCAACATACGGTTTATCATTAGGTATGTGGGTTTGGTAAGGCAATAAATCAATAATAATTGGTCTCACTTGATAGACAGGTAATAAGTCTTCTTTATATTCAGACAAATCAAACTACTATTGTTTTTGTGTTTTTTACAGAATTTTAAAAAAGGTCAGAAGAGTAATAATTTTGAGGTGTTTTTACACAATTCTGCAAAAAAGTCAGAATTGGAAAATTCCAAAATTCTGCTAAAAAATTCAGAATTCTGCAAAAAAATTCAGAAGATTAATAATTCTGAGTTTTTTTTACAATTCTGTAAAAAGAGTCAGAATTGAAAAATTCAGGTTTTTTACACAATTCTGCAAAAAAAAAGAAAAATTCCAGAATTTTTACAGAAATCTGCAAATAAAAGTCAGAATATTAATAATACTGAGTTGTTTTACAGAATTCTGTAAAAAAGTCAGAATTAAAAAAATCCGAGTTTTTTTTACAAAATTCTATAAAAAAGTCAGAATTGAAAAATTCCGGGGTTTTTCCAGAATTCTTCAAAAAAAGTCAGAAGATTAATAATTCTGAGTTTTTTTTACACAATTCTGTAAAAAGAGTCAGAAGAGTAATAACTCTGAGGTTTTTACACTATTCTGTGAAAAGAGTCAGAATTGAAAAATTCCGATTTTTTACACAAATCTGCAAAAAAAGTCAGAATTGAAAAATCCCAGAATTTTTACAGAAATCTGTAAATAAAAGTCAGAATATTAATAATACTGAGTTGTTTTACAGAATTCTGTAAAAAAGTCAGAATTAAAAAATTCCGAGTTTTTTTTACAAAATTCTATACAAAAGTGAGAATTGAAAAATTCCGGGTTTTTTCCAGAATTCAGCAAAAAAAAATCAGAATTGAAAAATCCCAGAATTTTTACAGAAATCTGCAAATAAAAGTCAGAATATTAATAATTCCGAGTTTTTTTTATAAAATTCTATAACAGTCAGAATTGAAAAATTCCGGGTTTTTTACAGAATTCTCCAAAAAAAGTCAGTAATTCTGAGTTTTTTTACACAATTCAGGAAAAATAGTCAGAAGAGTAATAACTATGAGGTTTTTACACTATTGTGTGAAAAAAGTCAGAATTGAAATTTCCGTTATTTACACAATTCTGCAAAAAAATTCAGAATTGAAAAATCCTAGAATTTTTACAGAAATCTGCAAATAAAAGTCAGAATATTAATAATACTGAGCTGTTTTTCAGAATTCTGTAAAAAAATCAGAATAAAAATTTCCGCGTTTTTTTACAAAATTCTATAAAAAAGTCAGATTTGAAAAATTCCGTGTTTTTTCCAGAATTCTGCAAAAAAAGTCAGAAGATTAATAATTCTGAGTTTTTTCCACAATTCTCTAAAAAGAGTCAGAATTAAAAAGTTCCGGTTTTTTACACAATTCTGCAAAAAAAGTCAGAATTGAAAAATCCCAGAATTTTTACAGAAATCTGCAAATAAAAGTCAGAATATTAATAATACTGAGTTGTTTTACAGAATTCTGTAAAAAAGTCAGAAGTAAAAAATTCCGAGTTTTTTTTTACAAAATTCTATAAAAAAGTCAGAATTGAAAAATTCCGAGTTTTTTTACAGAATTTTCCAAAAAAAGTCAAAAGATTATAAATTGTGAGTTTTTCACACAATGCAGTAAAAATAATTATCAAAATCAACCAGGCAGATTTGAAGGCCCAAACTTTTTTTTTTCGTTATTTTCATTTTCCGATGAATCTAGTTTTATAAGAGACAGAATTGCTAATTTACAAAATTCACATCGCAATGCATAGACAGCTCCATGTTGTTAAAAAAACATCAACACAGGTTTAAATAATCGTACGACGGTCATATTCATATAAACGATCACTAGATAGTGTTTTTGACGTAAATTTTCACATTTGTTAATACGAAAGTGTCATAGCTTAGAACTGAATTCTGGAGTTTGTTGATAGTTTAAGTTTTAGTAATGAATCGCCATCAGAGAAGGCAGGGTACAATTCATTTCCAGAATTTCACAATGGTCGTCCATCAGTGAGCGATGATAATCGACAAAAATGGTAGAACAAGATGAACATGTGACCTACGTAAGATAAAACATTCTCTTGGCATTTCATTGTGCAAAAATACGTTCCAGATGGATTCCACACAACTTGTTCAAAGGTCAAACAATAGCCCGTGTCAATTGGTTTATAAAAATGCTAAACAAATTCAGTGAAACAGGTTTGAATAAGCCGCAAATCAAGAACCGTAACCAGTTTCAATCAAATGATTCGAATATTGTGAGTTTATTAGAAAGATAATCCTGCAAATAATTTCGATCCATTTATTTAATTTTCCGCAACGTTAAAAATAACCTGCATTTATCACACATTTTCTGTAACGCAATCAAATAAATATACGGATTTAAAATTCCTCGCACGAGAACTTTCAGCGTTAATCCAATCTTATATCCTAATCTGTACCACGTCGATATTACGTATAGAATGTTCTACACTACTGCAGGCTATACGTACATTATATATAATATTAACGAAATCTGGCAGAATACTGGAAGAACATGCACAACGTACTATTGGAAATTCAGTTTCCGATTTCATGAAAATCCATTGAATTCGACAGTAATTATCAAGCCAGGACTCTAAATGGGCGTAAAAGAGTGCAAAAAAGAGACGGGAAAGTTTTTTTCAATCGGTTTACTCTAATGGCCTACAGGATTGGTCATGTTCAGGATTGCTAAAAATTCTACACCTACTGAATCGACAAAAGTGCTCTCCAGAAGAGGTTGAAATATCTAAATTTCCGAAGAGAAGAACTTGTACCTTCTGTGCCGGCAGGGGTCCAGTAAATGAAAGCTAGTTCCAGCAGGATGAAGGTCCTAGTCATTATGGGAAAAGTGTGTGGCAATATTTGAATTGCCACTCTTGAAAAATTTCATCTACAAATGGAGGCCATTACTTTTTGGAAGAACTGAGAGCTAAATTTATTGGAGAGTTAAATAGAATATTGTCTTTCATTTTAATAAAATAAATGAATGAATATATAATTGTCAAGAAATTAATGCAATAATTTTTAGACAAGATTGTTGCAAATCAACAAATCATAAGATTCATGATAACAATGATATATATTGTACAGTTACATAAATAAATAAATAGAGACAAAGCAAAAAACAATTACATAACCGCAAAGATAGTCAAATAAAGCAAAAATAACTATAATTACGTAATACATAAAATACTAATTAACTATAGGCAATGATTCGCAATGATTGCTCAAAATTATGCAATTCTAAAAACTGCATAAAAGGCTCTTTCTAAATTTTTAGAGCTTTACGGAATTTAGGAAGGGCTGATAAGCATTTGATTACTATTGGCAGATGGTTGTACATTTTCTCTACGTTATAGAATGGAGCTTTTGATTAATTGAGAGGATGGGGCTGGCAGATAAAGCGCATCTCAGAAAATATTGAACAGCCTTTTTTTGTAATCTAAAACCCAAATGCAAATTGTGTTGCACAGCATGTGCCCCAGAATGAGAAAACGTATCGAAGATGGAATTCGAAGAGTGAAAAGTCGATTGGAAGTTGACAAGTTAAGTTCTTTGGAAACTGATCTTAACGCAAAACAGGCAGAGCTTAATTGTTTTGATAACGCATCGATGTCCAAGTTCCACTTTAGGAAGATGTCCACAACAAGACCCAGAAATCTCACAAAGGAAACGATGTCAATAGTGCCATTATTATTAAGTGCAGCGTACCTATATATGACACAGCTTTTTTTTTCGCAATGCTAAAGCTCAAAAGGTTGGCGGCACACCATCAAGTAATTAAGTTGCTGCAACGTTGCTCAGAATCCACCCTCGCCTGTTTTAACAGTGATTGTGTTTCCTTAACCACTGTTTTTGCTAAAAGTTGTTCTTAATTATAAACCAAGCCAAAAACGCCTCAACGTCGACTGCGCCAATGCATTTATTTGCTTTTTACTTAAAAATCATAACAATTTTCTCTATTTACAGTAAAGGAACATGCCTGATTCAACAAATATACTTTGACCATCATGTAACTCTGATCCATTTCCTCTCAATACGGCCAGGCACAATTCACTGTACGTCCTTCATCTATTGAAGATGTAATAAGAGCGTCGATATTTTACTGAAAGTGTTTTTCGCTTCGATTTATACCGAGTATATTATTACTACGTGGAACTGATATAAAAGCAGCAGTTTTGTTTCGATAGCTTGATTGCTTCGTATGCACCAGCAATGCCATATTACTATTACTGCGCTCTATACAAGTATGTCGGGACATTTTAGTAATACTAATAGGTGTAAGAGGTGTGTTGCAAATTACTTTTAAACAGGGATTCCTCTAGAGAACGGTGTGTGGATATTTTTGCATATTATGTCAAATTGCATATCTCCCTCTCTCTGTATCTCTGTTTGCTTAAAACATAGATAACCTACAATCCTTGATTGAACACGTACACTAAATCTTTGTTTTACCAATTTCAACACATACTTTTGATATACCTTCGGTTTCTTTATGGATAAGAACCAAAATACAATTGACTTTTAACAACGGTTTTTGGATATTATCATGTAAACTTTAAGATGATGTTTTGCGCCACCTTTTTCAAGACCTTCCTCAGGACCGGTCAGGTCTTGCGGGCCACCCCACTAATCCTTTTCGAACCATACATACATCTCATCTTCTAACTACCAACGAAGAGCATTGGTATAGTGATGAGACGTCTCATATCGGTGAAATTTCAACTCATTCTCGTTCAAAACACTGTCTTGTAACAATTGTAAGTTCATTTGTTCTGTAAGTTATCCTGGTCTAATATCGGAAGAAAATATAATCTGACTATGATCCAGATTCCTGGCGAATCTCGTTCTAAAGGAAATTAAATGGCAAAAAAGAAAAAGGAGCATTTTTCAGACTACAACATGAAACTAGCATAGTTTAAAACATTTACAAAATCGTCCATGCAGGTTTGCTACATTCGAAGGTGGTCAGGAATTCATATAAGTCAAGGACCAGTCAGCTTTTGGATATATGAGTTTGGATCGTCATCTCTCGCGACTGGGCCTTCCTAACTTGTAAGTTTCCCTAGCATCACTCACACATACAAGTATAAATGTCCTCACCTGCCGTGGCATTTAGCACGTGCACATTTATGGATGCCGGTACCGCATTACTGGGACCACACGTGTAATTCCCATTATGACTCTTATCAGCATCCATCAGATGCAAAATACTGGAACTACGTCCCTCCTTTACACTGACACCTGGATCGTAGTTGATCATGCGTTGTTCATGGTACCAGAAAACGAATGCCGGTGGTTCGGTCGAGTGTTGTAATGTACATACCAGCTTCAAGGATGATCCGGCTCTGATGTATAGGTCAGGAGCTCCTTGGATTTCGGCTAGTGCCTCTGAAACAAATCGATTTGAATGAAGAAACCATTTGCAAAATATATTACAGTTTTACAAAATGAATCACAATGTCATGACCATCAATTTACATTTTTCTTGACTTCTTTTATCGTTTACATGGGTTTACGAGTTGCCTTTTTAATTCCGCTGAATTGAGGGAACGAGAAGTTTATCTCCGAGTAAACACAAATACGTTTATTTAACGTTTATCATTACAAAACACCTTTCCAGAAATAGGTACATTGGATACGTACATTTGACTTTGATATGTCGCACTTTTTCACGTTACAGAACACGAATTACGAAACGTTAGTTGAATGCTTTAAAAAATACGTGTATTGAACGTATTTATGTATATATATTCAACGGTGAAA
The DNA here is from genome assembly GCA_911728435.2 of Apoderus coryli. Lineage (NCBI taxonomy): Eukaryota > Metazoa > Arthropoda > Insecta > Coleoptera > Attelabidae > Apoderus > Apoderus coryli. The sequence continues at coordinate 44,087,724 of OU452199.1, read as the reverse complement.
TCAAACGTTTTTTATACGTTTCGAAATACGTTAATAATACGATTACACAAACGTTAATTATTAGCTTTAAAAAAACGTTTGTGTAATCGTATTAATTACGCATTTTAGAAACATTTAAATAACGTTTGATTTCACGTTATTTAAAATTGCTTTTATATATTTTTGTAACGTTTAATATACGTTGATAAAATCAATAAAACTACCAGATTTCCATTGTTGGGTTGGTATAAAAGTTTGATGAAAAAATAATGCTCTTTTTGTTAAATAGTTAAACCAAAAAATATAAACATTTGGGTATTTTTGAATATTAAATATTGTGGTCAAATATATCTTACAAAATTATACGACACAATAATGCATGTTTCGGCGAACTATGCCGCTTTCTGTCGCCGAAACTTACGTTGTATCGAATAATTTTTGTAATTTCTTTTTGACAATATTTTATATAAAAATATTGAGTAACACAAAAAAAAACAAACGGATTTTTGCATATTTACAACCAACAATCCAACTTTTTGGTTTATTTTACACGTTACCTTAACTGTAATTTTCGGATTATTATAAAATACTTAAAAAACGCCATTTTAACGTTTTCATTGTCGCCTCTAATGAACATTTTCTAACGATATTTTAGCTATAAATATCGGTATATTATAAATTACATAAAAAACGTTTTATAAACATATTTAATTTTGCCAATGTTTGACACGCGTTTAAAAAACACCTAAAACAAACGTTTTTATTTTATGGTTTATTTATAATACATATACAAAGTTACTTAAACATAATAAATGCACATGTCTATAACGTTTAAACTGAACGGTGTAAAATTAAACTTAAAATAAACCGTTACTTTTCTAACGTAGAACCAATTATCAACGACTGACACGTTGAATCAACGTTTAATTTACGTATATGTGTTTACTGGGCTTATTTGGATCATTGATCTTTGAACTGTCCACGATGAAGCAAGTCAATCGGGAAGAAAAGTAAAAACAACGAGAAAATCGAACACCTCGCTGTTATGGAGTTCCTGACTATGCAAGCCAAGTCAGTTCGAACCATTATGGAAGACACGTCATCGGTTTACGGGAAATCTTGGAACAACCGTGGTTTCACGAGAAGATGACAAAAATTGTTGAAGAGAAAAGTCACAAAAATGGTTAGAGTATCCGTATTTTAGTATCTTAAGACTCTGCATGACGATGCTTATGCCAGCGCAGGTAACAACAGCGTGTGGAATGTTCTAGATGTTTATGAACTTCTATAGTGAAGATAAAGTTGTTTGATAGCTGCGATTGTTGCTGTTGAGAGTCGCAACTTGGGTTCATCAATATGAAGTCCAAGCAGACACCATTTAAGGTAAAATAATGTCGACCATCTTTTGAGACGGAATCCGATGTTGATTATAAAGAATAAGGTGCAGAATACTATGGTGCAACCTTATAACAGAGAAAATCTGTTGCTAAATTAACGCAACCTTTGTTCAGGAAAACAATAAATCACAAATTAAAGTCTGTTAATCGCCAAACAATACCGTTTGCAAATCCGCATTTTGCCGTAATAATTACACGAATAATTTAAGAACTTTTCAGTTTTATGTTAATTTCCACAATGGAACAGCATTGACACAATGTTGTGTTTAGTCACCCAGTCAAGATTTTGTTTTCCCGTTTCCTGTTTCACGACAATACAATATCATGGAGGGGTTGAGTAGGGAATAAATCTTTTATTTCTAATTTAGACTTGAACTGTAAACGAGAAAAGAAAAACCGAGAATCTCTTTTGTTAGAGTTTTCGCTAAATTTGGGGAAGTTAATTGCAAACTTGGATATTAATATTTATTTCAAACATATTAAGAAGGGGCTGGTGTCAGGGCCGTTCCCAGTTTCTCTGGTGCCAGTTATATTTGATCGACATTATTTAGTAAATCTTAAGTGGCAATTTACGTACCTTCAGATCTATATGCTAATGCTAAAGAGTATTATCAAGATATTTCCGATATACGGCCACAAATGTTGGAAAAAATAATCGAAAATTGGACCTCCAGATTAGACTAGGTACGTCCGAGCCAGCCGTGGCGGTCATATGCTAGAAGTCATATGTTAATGTCAGAAGATTATCTTTTGAATAAAGTAAATTTCATGTCAATTTACAAAATTCATCTTTGTTTTATTCTATTTCAAAGTTATATACCTCTATAAAAACAACCTTTACTAAGTTGAATTTTCCCTAGGGTCTTGATAATACCGAGATAATTTTGTCATAGAGAATGCCGAAAGCGTGTTGCTTGATAATAGCCCAACGCCGCAGGCCGAGGGCTATTATCCTTGAGCTACTCGCTTGAAGGATTCTCTATGAAAAAATTTTGAGTATTTGTCAAGGCCTGAGGAGTATTCGATAAGATAATTTTTAACTTTGTAGATATCAAAAATTTGATTGTCAATCTGACGTTTAATAATTTTCAATACAAAATGTATTAGTTTTAGTCAAACAAATATTATTCATTTTTATTTAAAACTACAGTTGTGAAAAGTACAATTGGTCTAAGTTGAAAAGTACAATTGGTAAATATTAAATTGAAAGAAGAGTTTTCTGAAGTTGACGGATTGTTAATTTCCACTGTTGAAGAATGGTGTTGATTATTTCACCATGGCGTTCTTGGTTAATATTCAAGTACGGTTTAATCGAATTAGAGCTGCAATGTCCTGTTATTTTGATTAATTGCTGTTCAGGAATTCCTTTATTTGCCAAATGGCTAACTGCAGTTGATCTGTTCGAATGATTGGATGATTTGGTGTACATATTAATTGTGTTCTTGCCTACCGGTATATTGTAACCATGTATCACTTTCGGATTTCCAGAAACGATTGGGTCTCAAGGAATTTTGATTTGTTTCTTGTGTGTTCTGCTTTTCTCATATACTAATTTTGGTGGGGGACTGATTATGCATTTGTTTTTAGTTTTGGTGTTATTTTTAATATTTCAACATATATGTTATCATTAATTTCAATGAAATTATTATGAGACTACTACTCTGTGTCTAATTCAAGAAAACTTTATATTAAACATGAATATTACACCGCACACAAATCATTAAGTTGATTTCCGTGGTTGGATCTTTGTGTTTTTTTGACCAATAATAACTACAATTAAAAAAGAAAATGTATTTTCTTATATACTTATTGTATATACACATTGTATTATGATTTGTACATGTTGGCTTAATAAACATTATTATTATTATAAGAATAGGCGACTGGAAGTAATATTTTTCCCCCTTTTGAAGAATAATTTATGGAATAACCGAACAGGGCATGCACTTTCGTTTGCAATATTTGGAACAAGCCACTTACTATTTGTACAACTTTTCGATCCTCCTTGGCATGTTTTACTGAATATTGGATTGTATTCAATTCTGTTGGTTGGCGTTCCATCATTATTTTTCTCAATCGTGAAATAATCTATAAGGCAATCAGCTGGTTCACCACCTCGCCAAGCTAACTCAACAGCTACAATATGGCAAAAAATTTTTGTAAACCTTCTGGTGTACATTCATCCCATAATCCAATGATTCTAGCCAAATCACTTGAACTCAAATTTGATGAACTGCATTTTGGTTTGTTTGGATCCTGCTGTAATCTTTTACGTTTTGCATTTCTTGCATCTCGCGCATTTTTGAATATCACACTGGTAAACGGGTCGAATACAACTTTGAAGTCATTGAAGTATTTTTCCTGGAGTAGCCTACTCGTAGTATTCAAAATTGTTTTTACAGTTGCTTCTTTATATTCAGTTCCCTCGGCTTTTCTCATATTTACCGCATAATCTTTCAATATATTAGCCAAATTATGCAAACTCGTTTCAGCATTCAGTTCGTATTCTCTGGTCGCACAAAACTGGAGAAATATTTTCTATACATATTTTTTTGATTTGATTGTATTTTTTGGTATATTATTAGAAAGTCAACGTTTAAACAGTTAAAGTGTGCTCTGTTAAATATTCGTGTTTTTTAATGGAAATAGTTTGAATCAAAACGTGATATTTTCACGGAACATAGTGCAATTTTATCTCTGTTGGGTGATACGAGTATATACATTCTGTCAGAATATCGTTGAATAACGGTAAAAAGTATTAGGTGTGTCCAAATAACAAAAACTATTCATTCTCAAGACAAAACTAAGTATATCAGTTTTGTGTATTTTTTGTTATCACTAAACTACTCTTCTATGCAGGATAGGATTAAGGTACTAAAAATTTAATATGTCTAAATTTGAATATAAATGTTGTAACCAAAAGCCATGTCACTCGGTTTGCTGTATGCAATTTTTAAGCCAGTTGTCAGTTTGACGTTTAATTAATTTTTAATAAAAAAAAACACCAAACTGAAAACTGAAAACACCACATGTAGGGTATTATCACTGTAAACCAGAGGTGATTGGATGAAATTTGACACATGATATAAAATTAAGAAATTTGATTGGTTACTATATTTAGTAAAAAATTATCGTTAACATTCTTGTTGTTTTTCCGTGTACGTAAGAAAATTGCCGCTCCTATAAAAATAAAATAAGCATTGTCTGCAAATATATCCTGAGACTTTTCCTATAGAAAATTAAAAAAAAATATATGAAAGGCTCATGAAACGTTCAAAAATTAAATTTTACTGTCATTCGTATGAAAAAACCATATTTATTATGGGCTTTTACACAAATAAAATGAGACATTTTTCATATTTCAATGCTGGAAACGGAAGAATATACCAAAAAGCAGATATATTATTAAAACATAATGGACGAAGGAAAAAAAAAGAAAATAATAAATGTCGCAGGAAAGAAGGATGGTCGGAAAGCTAGATGGTATGTAGGTATTGTCGTAAATATCAGGTAGCTACTACACTCTTCAATTTTTCACCACCTTCCAAAAGTTGATCAAAAGGACTCGTAAAACAGAGTCGAGAAAAAGGAACTAAAACCCGGTAGGACGTTTGCAGTGGCGGCGAAAAATTTTCAAAATAAAACTAGTCAGGAAATTTTCCGCCTCTGTGGTGACAAATATTTACCTGTTGTGCGAATATGCTTCGAAATCAAATTCAGGAATGCGCGAATGGAACCGTTAGAAGAAGGCTGCGTTCTCACAGATCAGCCAAAGGAAAGATGGTCACTATTGAATTACAATTTTGTATTTACCTGGAGCAAAATACTCATACATAGTTGAGTCGCGTTTTTGCCTGAACAGGTTGGACAAACGTCGAAGAGTACGGAGAGGACCCGAGGAGAGATCTGCACAAGCTTGTATTAAGAATAATAATAATTATAATCCTTTATTTGCCTAACAGAAATACACCCAATTACAAGACGAATATTAAATGTTACACAACATGCTCTTCAATATAGTTAATTTCTCAACAAAATTCGAGGCCTTCAATATTGGGGCTCCATTCTCAGAGTTTGCATGTATTTGGAGATTTCTAAATAAATATGAGTTTCTTGTGTTAAATTGAGGAACATTAAAATCAATTTGCTCCAACAAGTATGGACAATCAATTAGTTTAAAAAGCAAAAGTTGAGATGCTACAATTCTACGAAATTCCACTAATATGAACTGAAATCTGTTCAGCAGAATAGAGCGACCATCGATCCTAAAAGCTAGATGTCTTACAAATTTACGCTGCACATGTTCAAGCTTATTGATATGAACTTGATAAATCGGACAAAAGATAACTGCAGCCTATTCCAATTTGGATCTGACCAACGCACGGTAAAGTGTTATAAGACAACCTGGATTCTGAAAACCACCAGTGGATCGCAAAATAAATACCAAAACTCGTAGAGAACTTTTACTTATGTTGGTGATTGAATGATAATTCGCAATCACTAGTTCCACCCTGATCCTTCGAAATCATGCATCTATCAAGAATTGAACTATTAATTGTGTATTGATATTCTATAGGTTGGCATCTCCTTGTTATTATCACACGTTTGCACTTTCCAGAATTTAGAGGCAACTTATTGTGCATGCACCAACTCCAGCATCAGCAAATCCGACTGAAGCCGCAAACAATCTTCATATATGTCTCAACCCTGGAGCAGATCTTCAGATCGTCTGCAAATAATAAACACGGGTTCGCAATGCTGTCCACTATAGCGTTGATGTATATTGCGAACAACAAAGGGGCGAGATACTACCCTGGGGGGCCCAATTGTCGCGACAACCTGTTTCGATCTGAACCCATTATACTCAACAAATTCTCCTACCAGAGAGATATGAATCGAAAAACAAGATAAGGTCATTTACGAATCCAATTTCAGTTTCCGCCTCAAAACTCCATGGTCCAACCTATCAAACACCTTAGAAAATCCGTAAAGACCTGAAGACCCGCACCGATAAAATCCATGTTGATTCACAACAATGAGATGTTTTATTTGATTAAATAATTTACGGTGTAGTACCGTTTCAAATACCTTCGAGAATTTGGACAATATGGAAACGGGATCTTTTTTACGAGGTGTATTTCCTGCATGCCTAAAAACCGCATTGGTTATACCATTACATAAGAGTGGTGAAACTGAAAATCCATCAAATTTCAGGCCCATATCTTTACTGTCAACTTTTTCCAAAATAATCGAAAAGCTAGTCAAAAAGCGACTCCTTTCTCAGAGCCAATAATATAATAACATCGGAGCAGTTTGGCTTCCAGAGCGCCAGGAGCACTTCGGATGCCATATTTTCTTTTCTCGAGAATGTTTATTCCCAGCTTAATGAGAATAGAGCAGTTGCCGGAGTATTTTGCGATTTTTCAAAGGCGTTTGATTGTGTAGATCACAGCATCCTTCTCAGGAAGCTTGAGTTTTATGGTGTTAGGGGTGCACCTTTGGACTGGTTTCATTCTTATTTGACTGACCGAAGGCAACTGGTCAGGTTTGAAAGTGGTATGTCTGATAGTATGTGTGTGCCTTGCGGAGTGCCACAGGGGTCTGTTTTGGGTCCTGTTCTTTTTCTTCTTTATATTAACGACATTACCACTGTTGGACTAACGGGAAGCTTTACGCTGTTTACGGATGATACGACACTCCTTTGGCATGATAGAGATGCTAATGTTGTCAAAGAAAACATTCGAAGTGATTTGGGAAAGTTAAAGGAATGGTGCGATTCGAATTATCTCTCATTTAATTTATCAAAAACACATGTATTATCTTTTAATTTTAAATTTGATGATTTGCTATTTGAAAATAACCATATTAATAGTCCTAATTGTGTTAAATTTTTGGGACACCAAATTGATTTAAAGCTGAAGTTTGATGAACATGTTAAACTGTTGGGCAAAAAGGTTTCATCTGGCTGTTATGCTTTGAGAGTTGTGTCAGGGGCTCTTGGACTGAAAGTTGCACGAAATGTGTATTTTTCTTTAGTGGTGGCGTATCTTCGATATGGAATAGCGTTCTGGGGTATTTGTAGCCGAACTTTGTTTAAGAGTATATTTACACTGCAGAAGCGGGCTGTTCGTTATATGTGTATGACAGATTTTACTGCAAGCTGTAGAGAATTATTCAAAAAACATAGAATATTGACTCTTACATCACTTTTCATTTTAGAAACTGTATGTCTTATTCATAAAAATGTAAGAAACATTAACAGCTCAGCTCCACCTAGTCACCCATATCCCACGAGACTAGTTCAGCGGGTGCACTTGCCTATACCGAGGTCTGCCTTGGTAAAGAAATCACTCCTTTATGACAGTCGCAGAATGTACAATCATTTGCCGCCAAACTTGACGGCTGTAAAAAATCTCAAGCAATTTAGGGAGGCTGTTAGGCGCGTTCTTCTTGAGAAGGCCTATTACTCGCTGGAGGACTACTTTGCTGATGCGTGGTAGTGTTTGTTCTGATTTTGTTGTGTTGATTCGCTTTTGGCTTGGTTTGATGATTTTAATGTATTATGTCTTTTCTGTTCTGCTACTTGCATTTATATATATATTTATGTTGTGTTGTTAGTTACATATTTTACTTCATGAATGTTTGGGGGATTTGAGATTTTACTCTTGCCTTCCTACTAACACTGACAACATAATGTAGTAGGTTTACGTATGTTTTTAAAATATTTTTGTTATATTGTGTTTCAAACGATTAATTACATTAATCTTTTGTACTTGTATACGTCTTTGTTATATATTAATTTAAGTATGACTTTGTCTACAAGAACTTTTGTGATTCTTTTATGACAATAAAGTTAAAGATAAAAATAATAATAATGTATTTATTATTCGCATCTCCGGACTTTAGAATCGGTGGCCAATTTCCAAGAATAAGGAAAAATTTTTGAGTCGGTGGATTTATTGAAGATAATTTGCAATGGTTTGGCCAGACAATGAATGCGTATTGAAGTGATACTTCCATTTGGCGGTGGTTTTGGTAGGAATTAATTTACTCGCACGCGAGTTGATGTTGTCCCAAACTTGATGTTGTCCCAAACTGACTCCCTGACAGCTCATAAGTACATCACGGAGGTCCTACATGCATGACATTTTCACCTAAGATAATGCCTTCTAGACCTCCGACAGCCAGAATTGGCAATTCCCGAAACCAAATTAAGTTTGCCCATTAAAATTCTTCTTAACGCAGCCGATTATATTGTTGGATGAGTTTTTGCAACGTGCCAATCTGTTCGCCTGGTTTGATAGTCCCAACCAATGTTACAACAAGTTTTAACTGAATTTTCATTATATATTTTACTGGAAATTCCTGCAAATTACACCATAAAGTTGATCCACAACTTTCCATATTAAATTTGTACGGTACGCACATGCATCAGCATAATCTCTCAACAACATCCACCAGCACCGTATAATCTGCTTATGTATTACACAGTTGGAAAGAGGAAGTTCCCTAGGTGGTAGTGCAAATTAAAAAGCTCCATACAACACAAAAGCAACCGCATATTTCGGCGTATTATCATTATTATTTACTCATTTTTTCTGCCTTCTCCATCATCTCTGGTTGTATTAAATTTTTAATTTTTTTTTATAGTCTGGTGCATCATTATTCGAGTTCAACCCATTTTTTTTTTTTTTGTTAAAGTCGTCTCAAGTTTTTGTAATAAAAATAATCATCACCACAGGATTTTCAACAAAAGTCTACCCAAACGAAATAGTAATAATAAAATAAAAGACTCTATTTTTTAATGGTCAAATTCTAGCCAGAGGCGAATCTTATTCAACCCAATATACAGGATAGAACAATTATTACAAAACACAAACAAGAGCAGAAAACAAAATAAACTGTAACGCGCCATCTCTAGTAATATGCCAGCCAGCTATGAAGAACATTGTTTTGCTCTCGCACCCATCTCTAAAAAACGTCATTCACTACTACTTACGACGATAGAAGCAAGCGCGTGTGTTCGTGTGTTGTTAAGCAAACTTTTCTAATATCTTTTCGGTTTATTTAAATTACCTAACTATATTTTGTCTATTTTTTATCCGCAATAAAATTGTTATTTGTTTAAAGTTAAAATACATATTTGTTTTGTGTTAATACAGCCATCCACTACCAACCCTGTTACAAAATTGGCGCTCAACTTGTGGCCTGTGTTAAACATAATTGATAGTGTATAACAACTTTCGTTAAAACAAATTATTAATAATAACGTGTTAATTGTGTAATAAACATTGTAAATTGAAGTGATTTCTATTTGAAAAGTCTTTCTTTCTTCAAATTTACGTTTATTCAAATTATTTTTCCGTTATTATTGCATTCATTATATTGCGCAGATATATTATATAGTGGATATAAACAAACACTACCGCGAGTTTTGCGTCGGTGTCGGTGTTCTTTGCCTTTTCTTTTCAAACGAAAGCCGCTATTAGGATTTATTTTTGTCAATTTTGCTAACATACATTTCCAGTTGTTTAATTAAATACCTAATTATCTACAGTGTGAACTAAAATATTATATAAAACGTATTTGTCGGTGTGAACTTCTGTTTTGATTAAATTAGTAGTAACTTAAATAAATTTTGAGTTTTCAAAACGGATAATTACAATTTAAGAAACCGTCAAGTGCCGAGGCAATCAACCAGTACGAGTCCAGACGATCAGATAAGTACAAATAAAACAAAAATGAGTACACCACCACAAGGTAATACTTTTGCTTTATCCGATGAACAATTTAATAATTTATTAGTAAATTTACAACAAAATCAATTAAATTTACTTACAAATTTCGTTCAAAATGCATTACCTACGCCGCGTACAGGTAATTTCTCAAATTGTACTGCTAGGTTTGATGGCACAAAAGGTGCCAATGTTGACTCATTCCTAGATGCTATTTGTATATACAAGGATTGTTCACAAATAACGGATGAACATGCATTAAAAGGTTTACCAATGCTTTTAACTGATCACGCAGCTACGTATTGGCAAGGTGTAAAATCCTCTATCGCTACTTGGAATGACGCTTTAAAAGCTTTACGAAACTGCTATTCGGTGAAGCTGCCACCACACAGAATTTATCGCGAACTTTTCAATTGCGAACAATCGGAAAATACCTCTACAGAACATTTTGTTTGTGACGCTCGTGCGCTTCTTTCGCAACTACCGTATAAACTTTCTGATCAAGCTCAAATTGATATGATCTACGGACTTTTACATAAACGTATTCGTGAGCGGTTAATACGTGAAAATATCGCCTCATTCGATGATCTGTTAAAACTGTCGCGTAGTATTGAACTTTCACTCGAAGAATCCGATTTTAGTGAATCGAAATCAGAAAAATACGATAAAACTAACGTTAAACGTATTCGTTGCGCGTATTGTCGAAATGTCGGTCATGAAATTGCAAATTGTGCTACTTTAAAGCGTAAAAATGTTAAAGACAATGACAAAATCACCAATAAGGCTGCCGTAAACAATCCTCACCCAACTTTAAAATGTTATGGTTGTGGAACTCCCGGTGTTTTACGCTCGCGTTGTTCGAAATGCAATCCGAACTCGTCCGTTTCGCCTAAACCAGTCGTTAAACAAGAAGCTGTAAATGTTGTTGAATCGGATGATTTTTATAGTGCTGATATCGCGACTAAAATACAAAAACCTATTTTACCTATAAATGTTTGTGGACTTAACGGAACTGCTTTTGCTGATACAGGTGCGTCGAAATGCATTATGGGTAGCAATCTTTACCATAAACTTAAAAACTTTCATATGTTTGCTAAAGAAAATATGTCTGTAACTTTAGCCGATGGAAACAGTTGCCAAAAGGAAGTGTTAACAATAAATCTTGATGTTAATATTAAAACTCGTATTATTAACACTAATTTTATTGTTTTATCTACGGACTCAGATAATCGTACATTATTAGGTGCTGATTTCTTAAAGCAAGCTGCTATCGTGTTAGATATGCATTCAAACTCATGGTATTTTAAGGATTCACCTAATCATCCTTTCGTTTTTCTACATGATCACAAGATATCAATTTTAGATTACGCAAACAGCATGGAACTTCGTGAAGACGAAGCTGTAAATTTAGTAGCAGAAGAAAAATCTAAAGTGATTGAACTTCTAAATCAATATGAAGATACGTTTGCACGAGGGGGAGACCCTACACCTTACGCTGAGCATCGTATTGATTTATTACCTAATACTCAACCAATTGCTGTTCCACCGTACAGATTAGCTGAACCAAAACGCGAAATTTTACATAAGGAAGTGAACAAACTTTTACAAGATAATATTATAGAAGAGTGCGAAAGCCCCTGGGCTGCTCCTGCTGTTATGGTACCAAAAAAGAATGGCGAAGTGCGCCTTTGTGGCGATTATCGACGACTAAACGCCGTTACCATTAGCGATAAATACCCTCTTCCTCGTCTTGAAGATTTGTTACATACTGCCAAGCATACTAAATTTATGACTACACTTGATCTTCGCGCAGGTTATCACCAGGTCAAAATTCAAGAATGTGATCATGATAAAACAGCTTTTATAACGCCATTTGGACTCTTCCGGTACAAACGAATGTGCTTCGGGTTAAAAAACGCTCCGGCAACGTTTCAGCGTTTAATCGACCGCTTCAAAATTGGACTTCCAAATGTTGTATTGCTGGCTTATCTTGACGATTTGATTATTTTATCAGTTGATTTTCAAGGACATTTACATGATCTTGAGGCTGTATTTGAAAGACTTAATAAATTTAACCTCCGCGTTAATCGAAATAAAAGTGTTTTTGTGCGCGAATCGGTTAAATATCTCGGACATTTAATAACTCCTCAGGGTATAACCACTGACCCGCTTAAGGTTTCCGCGATATCACAGTTACCTGAGCCACGAAATATTAAACACCTGCAATCTTTTATCCAAACTTGTTCCTGGTATCGTAGATTTGTACCGTCATTCTCAGATGTTGCTCGTCCATTAACTAATTTATTGAAGAAAGCTTCAAAATGGCAATGGGGTTCCGATCAACAACAAGCCTTTAATAAATTGAAACAGTTACTTACGAGTGCGCCGATTTTAAGGCAAGCTGATATGTCTCAGCCATTTAGTTTGCATACCGATGCAAGCGACTATGCTCTAGGTGCCGTGCTGCTTCAAGGCGAAAAAGAAGATGAACGTCCTGTTGAATATGCAAGCCGACTTCTTAGCTCAGCTGAACGACGATATAACACTACCGAAAGGGAAGCTCTTGCAATTGTATTTGCTCTAAATCGCTTTCGTGGATATGTAGAATGTTCCGAGATCCACATTAAGACGGACCATCAGCCATTACGTTGGTTGATGACATTAAAATCACCTAATGGACGATGTGCCAGATGGGCACTTCTCATACAATCGTTTAATTTGAAAATCTCATATGTACCTAGTACTAAGAATAAAGTTGCTGACACTTTATCCAGACCGATCTGCAGTCCTGCGAACGAGGACATTTGTTGTATTTGTACTGCCAGTGTTGATTTAATGGGAAAGAATGCAAGCGATCTACGTTTTGACCAACTATCAGATCCAGAAGTTGCCAAAATAATCAACTCTTTTGAATCACTTTCTTCAAATGAAGATTTATACCACTGGACTTCAAAAGGCTATCTTATGTCAAATGGAGTGTTATATAGATATTCACCTGAAACTGAAGAAGAAGAAGCTCAATATGTCGTGCCATATAAGTGTAGACAATCTATAATTCAAGAGTATCACGACAACCCTACCTCAGGTCATTATGGAGTGGACAAAACCACTAAAAAAATCACTTCTAGATACTTCTGGCCTGGTATGCGTCGTGAAATACGAGAATATGTTAGAAAATGTATTCTTTGCCAGAAATATAAGCCTACCAATTTAAAGCCCGCCGGTTTGATACAAACACCTTCTTATAATCAACGATTTGAGGTGTTAGCTATGGATTTATTCGGCCCTCTACCCGAAACTTCTAAACACAATCGATGGATTTTTATTGTTGAAGATACATCAACTAAATGGGTTGAATTATTTGCAATTCAGAAAGCCACTTCTATCATCTGTGCCAAGGTATTGATCGATGAAATATTTCTCCGCTATGGATTTCCACGTCGTATAATTAGCGACAACGGTGTTCAATTTGTTTCTGAAGTAATGCAGCAAGTCCTGTACGTTCTTGATATTAAGCAAAACTTAAACCCTGTGTATCATCCAGAAGCCAATCCGGTGGAACGCCGAAATAGAGACCTGAAACCACAGTTAGCAATACTAGTTGGAAATGATCACAATACATGGGATAAAAACCTCGCTAGTATTAGATTTGCTATGAACTCCGTATGCTCTGCCGTTACAGGGTATACTGCAGCGTACCTTAATTTTGGACGTGAGTTAAGAACTTTAGATGACGTCAACCATGATGTTCGTACTATATTAAATGGTGATAATTTCATCCCACAGATTACACCATATTTAACTAAGTTTTTAAGTAAATTAGATGACGTTAAAGAGAAAGTTTCCACAGAACAAGCCAAATACAAAACCCATGCTGATAAACATCGACGTCCAGCACCCGATTACCTTCCTGGGACATTAATATTACTCAAAACGCATTCTAAGAGTGATTTTGCGTCCGGACGTACAAAGAAGTTCGATCCCCGTCGTGATGGACCTTATCGTATATTGCGAGAAATTACTCCAACTACTTTTGAGATATCCGCCACGAATAATGATGAATGCATTGGAAAGTATCATGTCTCCGAGATTACTCCGTATATTGGTGGAGACAACGATCAGCCGGAGATACCGAAGAGAAAACGAGGACGACCTAAGAAATGTTAACTTGTTTATGACCTTTCGTTACATAAACAAGAGGGGGAGAGTTGTAACGCGCCATCTCTAGTAATATGCCAGCCAGCTATGAAGAACATTGTTTTGCTCTCGCACCCATCTCTAAAAAACGTCATTCACTACTACTTACGACGATAGAAGCAAGCGCGTGTGTTCGTGTGTTGTTAAGCAAACTTTTCTAATATCTTTTCGGTTTATTTAAATTACCTAACTATATTTTGTCTATTTTTTATCCGCAATAAAATTGTTATTTGTTTAAAGTTAAAATACATATTTGTTTTGTGTTAATACAGCCATCCACTACCAACCCTGTTACAAAACTAAATTAACATTACAAAATAAATTAAATAACTGGAGGGCTCAGAAGTCAATCAGTGTAAGTCACTAAATATAGAAAATTAGAAAATTGGTGTTTTTCGAAACTTGTTGTATTAAAATAAAGATTTCCGTTAAGGTACTAATAACCATTTTTACTGAGATATAACATACTCATAAACATAAATATAACACATATTAATAAAAAAGGAAAGCGTTTTTCTTTTTTTATTCATTTAAACAGAAAAAAAATGACTTAAGCGAAATGTTCACTGAAAACTTTTTTTTATTGAGGTGTAAAATACTGAAAAATTAAATACTACACATAAAAATTAAACGCCTTTCTCTTTTTCATTCGTTTAAACACAAAAAAAATGGCTGATAAAGTAACAGTATGATGAAAATCATTTTTGTTTTTTTTTGAAACTAACAAAACATAAAATAAAAAATCAGTCTATTAAATTATCCGAACCGTCACTGTCAAGGGTGTCCAGTTGAGCGACTTTTGAAGTTGAAGCTCGAGTTTTTGTATCTACTGGTAGATTTTTATAAAATTTGTGATACTTTGGCGGAATATAAGGCAAGAAATCAAACATGTGTTTCTTTTTTTGATCTTTGACAGGTCTGCGATTTGGCTAGAGGGGCTCTTGAACAATATTGCACAAATTAGGTCGTCTTCCCTGTCCTGAAGTCTTTGTGATATTAATCTCATTAACCGGCATATCATCCTGTAGAGTTTCTTTATAAAAAATAGATTGCGGTTTATTTTTTGAATACCTAAGCCATTTTATATTCAGCCAATTCACTTTTGCCCCTCCATTACTGATTTTTCTATTAATTATATTGTCTTCTAACATTTTCGTAGATTAAATGGATTAGTCTTTTTAGCAGTGGTAACTAAATTGATCCAGTCTTCTGGACCATAAATGAACTCCTTTTTCTTTGCCTTTGATTCAATGACTCCAAAATCCGCATCATTTGGAAGATAGCTATGACCTGACACGAGAAATTTATGGTCAATTGAAGAAGCAGTCATTTCTGGATCTTGAACGAGTTTTAGCAGCGATAGACTTGACCTGTGCAACTATCAGAGTACAAAACGATATTTTCATAATTCCTGGCATTCCTTTTCAGATGTTTTATCAGGCAGGCAGCAACTAATTGTGAACCTCGAGACCCCTCTGTTTCGTCCCACATAAACATGTACCCGTTATTGTCATTGAAACTATGAACTCCCAGGTTGTAAATGTATAAGTTCATCTTAGAATAAGCTACAGATGTGCTAAGTTTGGGAAAGGGTAAAGCTTTTTGTAGGTCAAATGTAAGAACATAAATATTTTCATCAGCTGAATTTTTATCTTTGTTAAGCGAATCTCTTGCTAGTTTTGCTTTTCTGAGATGAAGTTCCTTATCTATTTTTGCTTTCTTTACCTCTTCGACATTCTTCCCAAATGTGATGATATTTTGCAAAGAATCGCATAACTGACACGTATCTTTAGATGGGGGCTTGAAGTGAAGATTGAAAATTGTAAAAAAAACATGATAGTACATTTTTTCTTGCACTGCTTCTGAACCTTCTTGATCGCATTTCTCTCTATAAAGCGGAAACATCTTTCTAATGTTAAATCTGGGTTTAAGTATCTCCGGTCTGGGGTAACACAAAGGGTATAGTGGCTTTTATAGCAAGGAAATGATGCAATATGTTCCTTGACTTTCGTTTCGTGTTGAAATATGAGGATTGATACTTGCATACGCCAAAACATTGACGATATTTTCTTCTTTATGTAAGTACCGATCTTCTGGGAATCCTGCGATTCTCGTTGGGAAGATGTTCTTGTCGCATAGTACATTTTAGCTTTAAAAATGTTTTGGTGATTGTTTTCCTGATCGTTCAATTCCAATACAAGTCTCGAGGTCCTCTTATATTTTTTAAGCACGCTTCGTAAATGAGAAGCATATATTGACATATTCTTCTGCATTAAACAAACTTGGCATGTGATTATCTGAAGACTGGACTTCTGATATCGAGGTCAAGAGTCGCATCGAACAAGCCCGACAAGCATTCCTAAGAGTGAGGAGAGTATTTAGTTGCTCGGACTTCGATCTTGGTCTGAGGTTGAGATTCTTAAAGTGCTATGTGTGGTCAGTACTTCTCTACGGGATGGAAGGTTGGACTCTTAAAGTCAACAACATTAACAAATTGGAAGCGTTCGAGATGTGGCTTTACCGCAGAATGCTCAAGGTACCGTGGACTGCAAGAATAACAAACGTAGAAGTTCTGTCCAACATCAACAAAGAACGTGAACTGTTAACCACCATAAAAAAGAGAAAGACTTCATATCTGGGGCACTTCATGAGGAACAAGAAGTATGAGTATTTACAGTTGTTGATCGAGGGTAAGATAGAGGGCCGTAGAGAGATAGGAAGGAAGAAATTGTCCTGGTTGCGGAACATAAGACAGTGGACAGGAATAAATGACATACAGACCCTAATTCACACCGCAAGAGATAGAGAGGAGATGGAAAATGTGATCGTAAACATCCATTAGTGGATACCATCCGAAGAAGAAGAAACAAACTTGGTACTTTAACACAAAATTATTATTATTTAGTTGACATTGACAGGTTTTGTCAAATTTAAAAGCTATCTATGAACCGATTTTCATTCAAGGCGACGCTTTTTCGGGACACACGGTATATTTTTTTGTCATCTCAGACAATAAAAGGCTGTAGAAGTACATTGAACTGTAAAGCTTTATTCATATTATACCTGGGCGTCAATTCAGTCTGTGCACCCTTCATTTTACCGTCTGTTGACAAGTGCACTTTTTTAATAAAAGGGTAGGTATATTGAGAAACAGGAATACATATTTTTTTAACTATAGTCACATGGTGTCTAAGGGAGATATTTAGAATTCATTCATCCCCTGTGAGTGGTGCTTACAGTTTCATATTGTGTGCGACACACCCCTTCGGACAAAAAGGGTTGAAAGTGCCAAAGGTAATTAGTGAAAGTGTAAACAGTGGTTCTGTTGATATATCTGCCTGTTAAGCACTAGTTTTTAAATTGGGGGGAGTGAAATAAATGTTAAACAAAAGTCAATTTGATAATAGCTATAGTACAATACAGGTTTTCCCTATGGGATAAACGTTAACTGTCTCACAATAGTTAATAATAATTTTGTTATGTGTCTATCGTTGATATTCCCAAAGGATACTAGAAGACGCACAAATTAACAACGAAATGTTTGTTAATATGTACACGGCGTCCCAAAACTCGATGCTTATGCAGGGTGAGTATCTCAAGATTAAAAAGTCAGGATGCCATGAACTATTTTTGGATAAATAATCTCCTCATATAAGCTTCATTCGGCCAGTCGGGGAGGCAAATCATTATAAACTTTAGCGGCCTATACACATGCAGGCAAGTGTTAAAACTTGCCTGTACAGGTCGAGACACGCGAGTAACTGCGAATGTGTATGTCTCAAAACTCACGGCCCGTTCAGTTCCAAGCGCGGCTCGAAGCGAATCAGATTGCGTCTGATTTTTAGAGCGAGTGCGAAGGCCAACTTGTCAGTGTATGTTCAGTTTTTTGTTAGGTTTCGCGGCAAGACTGTTTCTACGTGACTTTAGTGGCAGAATAGTCGCTGAAAAAGAAAAATGGCAAATTCTAGACTATCAAAGAAACACGAAGACATTATGAGGGAATTCATAGAATTATATAAAGACAATCCGTGCTTGTGGAAAATAAAATCAAAATACAAAATTTTAGTTGAGAAGTTGAAAGAAATTAACGAAGATGCAGCAAAGGAAGACGTTATCAAAAAAATTAATTCAATCCGGAGTTGTTGTTGTTCGCACAGGTCCCCCAACTGACGAACCTCGACGTTTACCTGAATAATGTGTGGCCGCAATTCGTTTCGCACTTGCTCGTGGACTTATCTGGACAAACTTGCGCGCGGACTTGCCTGCATGTGTATAGGCCGCTTTTAGCAACGTCATACATATGAAAAAGATCTGTCAAATATACCTGTCCTATGCATTGGCAGAGTTAATTTATGAATATATAACCATTTCTAATTTAATTCCTTACAAATTCTCTACTATTGTTAATTAGTACAACTCTATTGCGGGTTTTGTGAACTACGACTTCCCTTTTGAACCTGATTTGGTTGCTATTGACATACACAATCCCTATATATGTATATTATGTAGTTATTTACGTATGGTTTGACCAGCACTGTGTGCTAACTTCTATTGTCCCAAAGTCGTGAGTATATACATACATTACCTTTCTGGAAATTTCTACATTGTTTCTCTCCGGGCATTTCTAAACTGCAAACGACGACGTAGGACACAACAAAACGAATCCTAACATGTTGCAACCTTTTATTATTTGGAACTGGGGAGGCTAGCCCTTGAAGTATACATATAACGGGTGCAGGGAAATTTGAGGTTACGGTTAGGTAAATTGGCTAAAAACACGCTTTTTTTTTTGAAAATTCAGTTTTATTGATACACTGATAAAACTGTTTTCAAAATGCTCAAAGAAATATGTATTTGATTTCTTTTTGTTTGGGTTAATTAAAATTTAGAATAAATGTTGTTTGGAGCATATCAAAACAATATTTGTTTAAGTCAACTGAATTTTTATTTGGTTCAAGGGTTTTTTTTTCAGTGTACCAATATAAAGTAGATGATTTGCATTTGCAACCATGTCATTTCATGTTCGTTGCACAATATACTATTTTCTACGAATGTCTATATGTCTGTATACTCGTAATACGTATAGATCATATGGAGAGCTAAAAATTTAAAATTGTGCAATATAGTTGACATAAATCATAGCTTTTTTTCTCAACAACGAACGGTGTGCCGGTGACTCCTTTCAATTAATTAAACAGCTTTACATAATTTAATTATTCTATGGTTACATTGATTTAATACGTAAACAGACCCTAAACAATCTGCTTCATTTAATAAAATTTAAATCATGTTCAATCTACCATTATTTACGACTTCAAAACTGAATCCTACCAGTAAAATCATTAAAATAATATTTTCAACTCTCTAAATCACGTTTTACATTTATTTAATTCATAACAGAGATGTTTTAATTTTAATTACATTATTATTAGGATTTTGTCAACTTTGATTATTCTATCCAATATTCATTATCCTGGCTGTGCCCAATAAATTGTAAAACATAATTGCATCGCCGCTAATTAATTCAAATTAATATTTTAATTACCATCGTCGAGATCGCATCAGCATATGCTATCCACTGCCATGTTGTTATAATTAAATATTATAATATGAAATTTTATTTTGAAAACGAATATGTAAAATCCAGGAAGGGCTGTAGCAGCTTTACCGCCAGTGGTGCTTACAACTGATTTTCGCCTGCCTCTTCATAAATTAGAAAGACAATATTAAACCAAAAGAACTTTATTTTAATAATTAATTCATATTACCCACACAAATTGCTCTCAATAATAATTGTTATTAATATTTATTATACCTTAAGCATAATTATTGATAATTATGCTAGATTAGGACACAATGATTTAACTTCGTTTGTTGTAATTTCATCAAATCCGGGTGCTTTATTTAATTTAAGTTCAGTAATGTATTCCTCTACCTCTCTAACGTTCGCGGGATATAAGAAGATATTTTCGTCCAAGATCTTATTTTTTACAACTGAATTTTTAGGTTTTTTTATTTTTGATGCCATGGTCTTGCCCAAATTTGTGCCGCTGAAATTGTTAATGGTTTTCCAAATCTCTTTATTGTCATGTTTACAACTTTCAATTTCTGTTTTATAATAGTTAGTTTTTGTTATTTCCATGAGTTTAGTAAATTGCTTTTTGTAATTTTTGTACCTTACTTCTCTTTCAATATCGTGTGGAAATTTCTTCGATTCTTTATAAAGTTTTTGTTTAATATTTGATGAAGTTATTAAGGCTTTAGTAATCCAGGGATGTCGTTTTCTTTGTTTATTTTTAAATTTAATAATCTGGGTTGCTTCAGCCCAACCTCCTTTAATTCTATTTATTAACATTTCCGCAGCATCATTATTAGTAAGACAATTGTAAAAAAGATCCCATTTCATAGTTTCAAAAACGCATTTTAGTTTATGTTCGTTAATTTTCTTCAGAACTATATCTTTATCAATTTGTTTACATTTTGTTTTATAGTCAAAAGAAGTTCCTATTGGAAAATGATCAGTAATTTCTACCCTAAGAATGTATGAATTGCATTGAATATCAGGTGCACCTTTAATGAAAATATGATCTATACAGGACTTGGAGTTGCCTTGAATTCTTGTGTAGTTGTTAATCAATGATTTGTATCCCAATACACTTAAGATATTTAAATAATGTTGACTCTGTTCCTTCTTCGATTTAATATCAATGTTCATGTCGCCTATCAAGAAATAAATTTGCTTATTGCTACTTATATTTTGATGCAAAAAACGTTCTTGTTCTCCAATAAATTCATTTATAGTAATGTCGTGGGGTCGATAAATTGCATCAATAGTTATATTGTGGTGCTCGAATTTAATACAAATGCGCAACGTTTTAATGTTAAGAATATGTTTTATCTCATAGTCGAAATACTCATCATATATTTCCTTGATCAACACCACCACTCCGTCACACCTATTAACATCCCCGCTGTTGTATAGTACCCGATAACCATTTAAACTAAAGAAATTTGGGTCAACTAGTCTCCAAGTCTCCGTGAAAACAATTACATCAAATTTCTCAAAAAATAAAGCGAAATGATCAAAATTCTTATTAAGACTTCTCACATTGCAGTGAAAAATTGAAAAGTCAGTTCCTAGTCGATAAGCATGCATTTGTTTAAAAGAATCAATATCATTTACATCGGTAGTCTTATGTTCGGGATTAGTAAATTCTCTAATGTACTGGTTCATCCTATCTAATACTAAATATAACCTAAATACTCAAAACCAATAATGTAACAATATTCAACCAAAAACAGGTTTCCTTAATATTTCAAAAATATATTTAATTAAATTATCACTATCAAAAGCAAATAATATTTCATATAAATACAAAGAAGAAGATACCGACGTTATTGGATCGTTTCAGAATATTGAAATTTATTTAAACTTCTCGTCATATAATTGAATGACAAAACTTCCACAAAAAAAATTAGCTTACTTTGGAAACACCCTCTATACCACGCACAACGCTTAATCCACACCTGTGGCTCTGCAATAAAAATCACAAGCCTAAACCATGCATTCGCGTTTTGGCAGTGTGTATCTTTAAAACCTATCAAAAAGTCGTATGCGCTCCATTTTTACATTGTGCTTTTCCGGTATTTTCTCAATGTACGATGTTCAATTTCGCATGGAATACGGCGAGCAATTTCACGTGGAAATTCACGATTTCCAACTGCAGATAATAAACTAAAAGAAAAGAGGTCTACGGTACTTCAGACAGATACAATAAAAATAAAATAGACAACCATTTGAGAGGCAAAAGAAAAAAATAAAAGAAAATACACCAAACATACAAGTACAACTTGCAATAAAGTAAAATAACAGAAATAAAAAAAAACTCTAATGGTAGTTACTTGTTGTTTCAGCTGGAGATATAGGAAAAAGGAATATGGGATTTAAATGATGGCGATTTGTTGAATCGGTAGAGCTTTTACGCGAAATGGGATTTAGAGGAAATATTGATTCATTAAATGAAATTTGAAGTGGAACAACTTGCTTGGATTTTAGCGAGTTTACAGTTGTGAATTTTTTTAGTTCAATTCGCTCGTGTTAAGAAAATTGGTCAAAGCTTTCTAGAATTTCTTACACTTACTTGTTACTTTCAGTTCGACAACTATACTGATCGGAGGATGAGTCGATACTTGACACTCGTAGAGACCAGCATCTGACGGTTGAACGTGTTTGATCAACAAACCCCAGTTTTGTAAATGTCGGACGTGTTCAACCATGAATCTTTCATCGGTGTTGTATGTTGCGAGACCCACTGTGAGTAGATGGTAGTCCCGTTTTCGGATCCACGATACCTGAAATCAATAATTTAAACATATCATTACATGATAATTAATTATGTCAAACCTTAGTTGGGATGTTAGTAGAAATCTTTGTCCCCTAGTCTTGCAAATTGAACAAAAACCCAAAAAATTTATACCGAATACTAATCTCACATCTTTCAATTATAGAAAAGCTGACTATCATGCCATGTAGAATGCCGTCCTTGACACTGACTGGACTCAACTGCAAAATATTACAGATGTAAAAGAAGATCCTCAGAAGGTTTAAGAGATCAGGTGATCCTACATTCTTTAAATCTTTGAGGTCCTTAATAAAGACTGATATTAGAAACTATCTTCTTACATTTCTAGAATTGACAATGGTATGAGTACTAATCTCAATGTATTTTGGAGGCATTTTCACTAAAAAACTAAAACTACTAGGCTCCCGAGTATAATGAGATAATGACACTCATTATGATGAGCCACAGGATGTTGTTGACGCTTTTGGTAAATTTTTGAGCCTTTGTGTTATATTTTTAATTTAGCCCTAAAAAATAAAGAGTTTCCGGATCAATAGAAGTCGGGTAATATGTCCTTAATTAGTATGATAAAAGAAGAATAGGATCACGACTTTTCAACATGGTTTTGTCAAAGGTAGATCTACGATATCTATTTATTTATTTTATTTATTGACGGGCAAACGCCCATTTTATACAAAATTGCAATAAATATAAATAGTTCTACAATAAAACACTTCAAAAGAATTACACAATCGAAAAAGGTCAAATAAAAATCAATCACAAATAAAATGGATAATAATAATCTACATGATCAATACTTCACTATTATAAAGCAATATAATACAACACAACGTATCAATTTTCAAAGAGGTGCCCTACTGAACCCAAAAAGGTATTTCTCGGGACAAAAAAATCCAGTGTCTCTTCACTGTCATTGGCGAGACGCATTGAGCGCGCCAAAAATGAATTGCAACCATAATTTGTTCTGGAATGTGTCTGGTGAAACATACTCCTTGTACGCGTTGCACGATATGGAACATGAATTCCAATCTTGCCCAAAAGATCAGGACAATTCAACCTTCCATTTATAAGGTCATACAATAAAATCAAATCATGTCTCTGTCGTCGATCACCCAGCGTGTCAATGCTAAGGTAGGACTCTAAGTCGGCATATAATTCAAAACGATTCTCAAAAATAAAGTTTGTAGGCTAGGTATCTTAGAAATTTGTGCTGTACCTGCTCAATTTTTACTAGATGCACATTATAATGTGGAGACCAGACAGCCGACGCATACTCAAGGCACGGTCTGACTTGTGTAAAGAAGCCTCAGAGAATCGACATGTGTGAACTCCCGTGAGCAACGTTTAATGAAGCCAAGAACCTTCAGAGACCTTGAGACCATTGAAGTTACATGTGGAATAAAGGTCAAACCACTATCAAGCATGACTCCAAGATCCTTAACTGTAGTAACCAATTTAAGGGAAGTCGGGTTCAGTGAGTAATCGAAAAGAGTGGTCCGTCTTGATCTCGAAAAGGACATAAAACAACACTTATCAACATTCAGATGCATATCATTCCCAACACACCACTTGTGAAGAGTCCCTAGGTCAGACTGCAATCTCTCGCAATCTTCAGTTTTGTTGACTATCGTAAATAGTTTGAGGTCATCAGCGAACAAGAGAAAATCGCTCGAAGTAAAACATCTGGCGATGTCATTAACGAAAATATTAGAAAACAGTGATCCCTGGGGGACCCCAGATGATACTTTTATCTCAGTAGAAACAAAGCCTGTTATCAAGGTAGCTACTCATCCATTCGAGCATGCGTCCGTCGATGCGAACCTCAGCGAACTTTAATCTTGCCATCATTTCTCAGAATATATCCGAGGTTTTGGATGGTGGTGGATGGATGTGATTTATACTGACTTATCAAAGGCGTTTGACTGAATGGACCATGATGTTTTGATGCGAAAGCGGGACCAATTTGGATTTGTTACCGATTTGAAAACATTTTTATGACATATTTACGAAATCGATCCCAATATTTTTTCTATAATGGCTATTGTTCTCAACAGTATGTAGCAGCTTCTGGCGTGCCTCAGGGATCTAACCTTGGACCTCTATTTTTTTATTATTTATTAATGATCTTGAATGCAAGCTTGAATGTGGTCGAATAATGTTTGCTGATGATCTTAAATTTTTGTGGTTGCAAATTTGAATCATTGAATGATTGGGAATTATATTTGAGTCTAAACTTTGATTTGTAGAGCATATTAATACGAAAACTTCTGAAGCAAGTAAAGCTTGTGTTCATCTTCAGGTTTTAATAACATGGAATCTCGATTTTTACTGATGATGATGATTACTGATGTTCAAAGTGGATGGACAGTACCCTTCAAAGGGAACAAACTATCAATCAGTGCTTAATAGATTTCATTTACAAAATTTGACTCTAAGAAGGAAATTGAATTCTTTTGGATTTCTCCATAATTTAATACATGGAAAGATAGATTGTGCTGACTTAATATCTAGATTAAATTTTAATGTTCCCCGAGTATTTGCCAGGCGTGGTAGAGTGTTTTTCACTGAACGAGCCTGACTTAATATTTTATTAAGATCTCCTATTCATGTTGTATGTGATAATTTTAATATCATTTGTGCTGGAGGCGATATATTTGCTGAATATAACCACATTACTTGTTTCCAATCGTTGCTACAATTTTTTTAACTCATCAAAAACCATGTTCATCACTGATGAGTTTCTCATTTCTTGCGCTTTGTATTTATATAAACCAACAAATAATATTTAATTTATTTTTTGCCAACATCGCCCATAAGGCTTGAAAAATGCGCCACGTTTTGGGTTGACAGAACCCGCTTAAAAAAAAATCAAATAAAAAAGGTTCGTATCACGATAGAAACGCCATAGTGGTAGCTACTTTGCCGAATAGGAGCCTCATTAAGCTGACGATGTCCGCGTTAGGGAGAGTAAAAAAGGCTGATAGATTTGTGAATGGCCCTTTCTCTCTGGGTATAGAATTTCGTTTCGTAAATAGCGTTTTTGTTTTCAGGGAGATTGATTGATAAACGGATTTACAATTAGTTCTCCACTTTTTTATTAAATAAAAAAATATCTTGGGTTTTTCAGTTGTTTAGTTTACGAGATACAGGGACTTTCGAAGATCATCAGTGTTGTTATAATCTGAATAAAGACTAAAATATGGTCAAAATTTTGACGTTGATTTCGAGATTTTTGTGCGATGAAAACGTTGCTGCATCTGATACCTTTCCCTGTCCTAGTCAAAAAAGAGGCAGCATACAAATCTGGCGATCTAGAGGGACACATAGGAATCCTGAATCTAATACCTTTAGATTCAAGAAGAAAACCGTCGGATGCTTTGCCACGCAAACATGATTTTGAAATCCTATTTGACCGCTAAAAATGGCTAAATGGGGAACCACGATTCCCAGAAAACACATCCGTATGGTATACGGCCGCATCAAAAGGAATAAAAGGGAACACAGGCTTGGAAGTATATGGGCCTAATTGCAAGCTCTCTCAATATCTCGGAAAAAGTCCCACTATATTCCAAGCAGAGATCAACGCTATTAACCGTTGTGCTCAAGAATGCCTGCATAGAGGCATCTCGGAAAGGCAGATCAATAGTATGTCAGACAGTCAAGCTGCATTAAAAGCACTGAGGTCTTACATTTTCAAGTCAAAGCTAATATGGGAATGCAAACAGAATCTAAAGCAACTGGCAGCTCAGGGGAAAAAGATTACTCTGACATGGGTGCCAGGACATGAAGGCATAGAGGCGGAACAACTTGCAAAAGAGGATGCAAACGCTCCGTTCTGCTGTCCGGAACCCATCTTTGGCCTTTCAAAAAGCCATATGATGGAAGAATTTCGGAGATGGGAAAAGGAACAACTTAAGTCCTACTGGAGAAACACTCCAGGCCTAAGATAATCCAAAAGGTTTATCAAACCTTCAAAGGCCAATGCAGGGAAGCTTATACAACTGGAGAGAAGCGACCTAAGGCGAATTACAGGCTTTTTTACGGGACACCACCCAGTGAAGTACCATCTCAAAAAGATGGGTCTAACCGAGGACGACACTTGTCGGTTTTGCGAAGACGCAACAGAGCCATAGAACACGTGCTCTGTGAATGCATGGCACTTTTCTGCAAAAGGCTAAAACACCTTGGAGGGGTGACTCTAACACCCGACGAGGCAAGGAATTTAGTCCCCAGAGAAATCATCAACATGAAAAGTGATTGGCAAGCAGTTAAACTAATTTTTAAATACATTTGTGGTACGAAGAACTTTGGACTGATCTATCAAAGAAACCAAGCCCTCGCACTTGAATTCTAGTGACGCAGATTTTGCTGGTGATGTGAAAACGCGAAAATCTATTTCTGGTGTTGTTTGCCGCTTCTGTGGAACAGTATCTCTGTCCACAACTGAAGCAGAAGAATTGGTGTGGGTATCAAGACTGATTAAAGAAAGTCTAAGCAAGGAGTTGCCTCTACCTATCTTGAAGATAAACAACGCGAGTGCTATAAAATTAATTAAAAATCCAGAATTTCATAAACGATCGAAACATATTATTGAGGTTCGATATCATTTTGTTCGAGAGAAACTTCAGAATGAAGAACTTCAAGTTGTACATGTTTTCAGTAATGATAATTTAGCAGACATCCTTACTAAACCGCTACCCAAGACCCGTCATCAACTTTTAACGTTTCAACTTGCGATATGTTCAGTTTGAGGGAGAATGTTAATAATTGACATGTTCATTACATATTATCATTTTTATTGTTGTTAGATTTGTACTTGTCAATAAATTTTTTCTGACATTTGTCATAATAAAATAGCTCATTGCATTATTTTTCATATAATCAAAGAACACACAAACGACAACAATCACACCTCCACAGCGATGCTGGACTTACCCACTGACATGGAGAAGGTTTTGTATTATATCGAAAACCATTCATTCCATCGTCGGCGTTTTGAAAAAACGCCATGTATATTATCTCCAATATAATCTATTGATTTTGCCTATACCTATTGGGTTTACGTTTGCAAATAATATTGTGATACTGGAAATTCAGCAAATAGAAATATGCTTTTCTATCAAATAAGACCATTTCCATTTAATAGGATTTAGTGCCTCGAGCATCTCGCTAATGTTTATTTTCCCATTTTGTTGAGATGTTAGGTAGACATTTATTTTTTATTGTGTTTACTTATATTTTATTATTAGGAATTTCAACAGCATTGAAGAAACCTGATTAAGAGGTACCTATTTCTTATTCAGTTAGGTATTTGAAAATTGATAATTGACGTGAACTGAATGAAAAGCTGTTAGCTTTTGCATGCGAATTGGTATTGGAGAATGTAATAATAAGTTGCAAGGTATTACAGGAGTGGGTACAAATTTCCATAATATCAAATTTGGACGAATATAGGGCACGGAAATGTAGTCAACAAAGGTCATTTAATAAGTCCGTAGGACTTTTTCCACGCGTAATAGACAGAAAACAGATAAAAAATTTTGTAATAACCTAGTTTTCTTGTTTGTTTGAGGAAAACTCATGTGTCTAATTATTTTAATCGGAATGAAATTAACAAGCCTGGGAAATGTTTATTCATAAAATAAATAACAACAACCGAACAATAAAACAGTTTTAACAATGTGGAACAATACGGAATAAAGTAAAAAACAATTTAATGAACATTTCTATTATAAAAGATGTTCAAAATGAAAACCATCTGCCTCAATACACTTTTCTTGACGGATGTTCAAATGTGTAATGGGCTTTCTGATTCAGTGGGTCATTTCTGATAATCTTGCACCAGTGAATTATTCTGTTAATGAGCTGTTGCCGCGTATTTATATTTTCTTCGTAGACCATCTCGTTTAATGGCCCCCAAATGTAATAATCAACAGGGTTATAGTCTGGGGATTTTGGTGCCCATGGAATAAGGACCCCCGCGTCCTATCCATCGGTTTCCATAAATGGTATCTAAATGCTGGCATACATTCCGATTAAAATAAATAGGCACATGAGTTTTCCTCAAACAAATAAGAAAACTAGGTTATTACAAATTTTTTTTATCAAATACCCAGGCCAAACTGTCTATGTATGCTCTCTGAAAAAATATATCAGATTTTTGAAAAATCATATACAGGGTGAAGTGTTGAATATGAAGCAGTCCCACAAATTCTCTCGAAGACGAACCTGGATTTTTTCAATTCTGAATATGTCAGTTAGTTGCCAGACACCAATACACACTTTTATAACAAAATAAGATTAATCGACTTAATCATTGAAAAGATATGACGAAACATTGTTTTGATGAAGATCCATAATTCACCCTGTATATTAATAATCAAAACAGTGTATATAAGCATATGTAAAGAAGTCTTATCATGATACCAATCGAACTTAACTATGTTTATTAAATTTTATTGCCATGGAAAAAGAGTTGGTTTGGTAGCAAAGAGAAACTACCAACAACTCCACGTCAGCCAATTCAGCCAGGGAAAGAGAAGCTATTAGTCTAGGGCAATCCATTCCACATCTTGCTCTAGAACCTGGTCATTCCTCTACATCAACCTGCATAAAAACGACTTATCCCGACCAACAGTCATTACAAGACAGACACGGCTGGCGACCAGAAAGATAATAAGCCAAAAGGCGTAGAGAAATAATGAAATATGTAACAGCAAAAGATACTTCGATTGCTGAATATATAAACAGCGGCTCAGGAGTCGCCAAATCAAGGCAACGCCGGTGTCATAAGAGGCCATGAAACGTGGGTTTATATTTTTAGTGTTAAAAGTAAAGCTTACTCGTCCAAGTGGAGGCGTTCTGGCCCCACTTTAAAGGTGTTCCAGCCTCTATACCAGACATGGAGACTTTCCCTGTTCCCAAATATCAAGAGAACCTCAAAGAAAAATACATAGAAAATTGCTAGATGCCAAGATCATATTCTTTGAACGTTTTCTTCATAAAATCTCCCCAACTGTATTTAATAATACATTCTTCCGATGCTAGCGACCAGCATTAATTAACCCTTGTTTACATATACTGGCACGGAACCTGCGCTGGGCTTGTCTAAAAGAACGGCGAGGGAACTCCTCAAGTGCTGGGCCAAAAGCGCGCACCAGAGATATTGGGAAACCGGGAACTTAGGTCGTACGGACCCTTTTAAAAAAAAACCCTTGTTTAAATATTGATAATAATATTCGGACAGACTTACCACTCCGTTGTTGAACTTTCTAACAACACAGGGCAATGTGGCAGTACCACCGATTTGTGCCACGACAACTGTACAATTCTCCGTAGCAAAAACGCCCGGTCTGTTATTCACTGGAGTTGCCTCGGCGACATTTTTCAACGCATTCCCAATCATTTCTTTTGTTTTGCGGTGTTGTTCGTAACTACGTCTGTGACGAACCATGTGTAGAATGTCAAGGTCATCTAAAAAAATACATGAAAATCAACATTTAAACATTATTAATTATTTCACAATCCAAAATTGTCGGGGAATAGGGAAATTAATGATTTTACTGGATCCCTTGAAGGTCAACGATAATTTGTTGTGACACCAAGCACCATGATACTGTACGCGTGTTCCAAGTTCAACCTTCTTCTTCTTAAAGTGCCTTGTCCTTTTCGAACGTTGGCAATCATCAACATTACCTGCACTTTACCCACTACTTTTCTTCGGGGTCCAGGGTCTCTTTTGCCTTCAATTTTACCCTCTATAATCAGCTGGAGAAGTTCGTAATTTAAGTTCCTAAGTACGTGTCCGAAGTATTCTAACTTTCGCTTTTTAAGTGTAAACATGACCTCGAGATCTTTTGACAATCTCCTACACACGTCTTCATTGCGCACTCTGTCCGTCCACGAAATTCTTAATATCCCTCGAAACATCCATATTTCGGAAGCCTCTAGTTTTGGCGTCTGTCAGGGTCCACGCCAGCAACGTAGCACTCGAGTGCGATCGAAGAGCGATAGACTTCGACGAACGATGCTCTTGCCTGGTCAATTCGGGAACGAATCTCCTCCATATTATCCCAGCTCTAGTTGACCTGACATCCCAGATATTTGTAGGTTTGGACGCGTTCGATTTGTTGGTTCTGTACCTGAAGTATACCTCCTCTAACTTCGTTCTTACTAATCGCCATCCATTTAGTTTTTTTTTGGTGCTCAAGTTTAAACCAAATTCTGCACTTCCAATAGCCACTTTATTAAGTAAAATCTGGAGGCCTTCCAGAGAATCCGCGATTATAACAGTATCTAAGCGTAGCGAAGATTGTTAATCTTTACAGCATTAATGGAAATTCCCGCAGTGCAATCCTCTAACGCTCTCTCAAATATTCTGTTTGAGTATATGTGAAAAAGAAGTAGTGAACGAATACAGCCTTGCCCGATTCCCCTCTTGATTCGTACTTCGTCTGACATTTGATCAACCGGATCCCACAAAAGATGAGCTCCACTCATACCTCATACCCAACAAACAACTTTCTGGCCCTTGATTTCGATGGGTTAATAAACTCCTTCGAATCTACTTAACCTCCATAGTTATGCCAAAAGTTCTGAACTCTAGTGCTATGCCCCGTCGCAAATCCAAACTGAAACGTTAAAACGAGTGGTCAACAACGAATAATTTACACCTTGGTCAGGATAAGTTCCATCCTCCCGAAAACACAAAAACTTCAAAAATCTTCGTTGGACTCTCTCAATAAGTAATTTATAAGATATATAGTAGGGACACCATACAACTGAACAATATTCCAATTTCGAGCGAACATAGGCATAGTATAAAATCCTTAAAATATTTAAGTCAGCAAAGGGTTTGGAGCATCTAACAACAAAGCCATAGATTCTTAGAGCATCGCTTACATTTGAACGAATATGGTCATTAATAGAAAATTTAGAATCAAACAATACTCCTAAGTCATTCGTAGAATCATAACGTGCGACCGATATGTCATCAATACAATAATCATAATGCAGAGGCGTTTTCTTCCGCGTATATGTATCTATCTTACATTTGTCGGGGTTCAAATACAATCGGTTCGCAGCACACCAAATTCTTATGGCATCCAGACAAGGCTGTAAACTTTCACAATCCTCAGCACTGTTTACAGATTTAAAAAATTTAAGATCATCGGCGAAAAAGTGTCCCGAACAAGTCAAATTCAGAGCCAAATCGTTGATAAAAATTAAAAATACAACTCTTGTCGTGGTCGAGGTACTAAGTAAGTATTTGGCAGACCTAAACGATAGCCACTGCGAGTTATGGCTCGACAAGTTCTCCTGCCTTTAGTCCAGAGTGGCCAGGGATCCAACATTTGTTTCTCCCGATATTAGAGAGTCTTTTTGTCAATTCCACGCTGTTCTTGATGAGGTTAAGGCCTTTATGGCTGCTTGGAAAATTTTGATTGGCCTTCGTGTTCAAGTTCCTGAGCATACAGATCAAACTTCTCGTTGCAACAATTCCTTGTTAGATGATAAAACGCTGAATCGTATACAGTATCAGTAATTTAAACAGCACGTCAAACATTTGACTATTTGAAAGAGAAAACTTTTTTGAAATAATAGCCTATTGACCACATTCGCCTGATTTATCTCCTACCGACTCCTTTTTGTCTCCAAATGTGAACCAAAGTCTAATAATAATTATTCAATGTACCACCATAAGGTCAGAAAATGTCCAACATATTCTGTTCTGACCTTTGGCAAACTGATTAGCAGAATTCCAAGTCAATTCGAACAATGTGTGAGGCCCAAACTACGGAATATAATAAACTAATTGTTGTTGTCAAACTGAAACACCTTAATTTCAGTGGGTACATAGGGCATGTAGAGAGAGATTAGTTTGTCTAGAATAAGGTCTTGTTGGTTAGAGAGATGCAGAGTAATCTAATTGTCTAGTCAACTTAAAGTTTAGGATAAGTTTTAGCGTTTTGTTAACACTAATTAGATAGAGAATCCAGTTGGAATTCTCATGTAATATACCTACCTGCACAACATAATGTTAATTCTCTTATTTTCTATGTTGTTGCTTTGGATGTGGAAAATAATAGATAATTATTGTGTGTGCGTGAGAATTAACGAACGCGGTGTAATTATAAAGTTGCAATATGCTGCCTGAATAATGAAGTATTCCTAGTTATTTGAGATTGCATTTTATCAGACTAGCGATAGTAACACCAAAGAAGGTTGAACGTGTTTGTAATAACGCATGAGCCGCAGGCAAATCATACGAGTAGGAAATGGTCATTTCCCACTATACTTTTTCTATGACCAGACAAAGACAAATACATATTAGACGGTCAGTTCAAATACAGCCTACAAAGTGAGAAAAATACGTATGATATCAGAGCCACTTCTGTACGCACTTTAAAGGCTCAACACTCTTCACCATACACGAAAAACAAAATCAATATTGTAACGGTATAATATTATGCCTGTACTAGGAAAGCATTTACGAGGCTGCATCACAACACAGTGTGTGTGGTCTCAAGACCACCGACAATATACTTTTTAGGACTGATGTAATCTTATGATTTTGAGGTGACTGTAAACGAATCTGAAACTACTATTTCTCTAGAATCAGCTAATCATTTAAAAAGTTCAGCAACATTTTGAATTATCATTTTTGAATGAATGATCTATGGGCTATTCTTCAATAAACAATTATGTAACTACGTGTCTAATTTGTATTTGTCTTTGCTATGACTATTTTAATGCTTTTGAATAAATTAAATATAATAATTTCTAGGCAAATATTTGTTTTTAGAAATTTACCTGTACTCTGTTGGCGTAAGACTAAATACGAGTTTAAAGTATTAAATTGACTAGATGGTGTCACTCTCATTGTTTTTCATTTTCATTTCATCGCTTTGGAACCTTCGAAATTAGCAAAATAATAAACAAAAATTATTTTTCTACTACTGTCTTTAACCCGGCGTTGCGGTCAGGTGGATATTATAACATTGTTGGTAAGGTGGGGTTTATGACACCCTACGAAGTATTTGTAAACCAAAAAAATATTTACAAGTAAGTAATTAGTTATTTCAATATACCATAAGGAAGATGTAGAAACATTTTAAGTTGAAACGAAAAAAAATCCATAATAATAATTATGCAAAAGTTATATAATAATTATTTCTTTTTTAGACAAAAACAGTTTAACCGCGTTTACGTGAAGTTGCTCTGAAGAAGCTGACAGGATGATCAGCGAAACGTTAGCTAGTTTAAATTTGACGCAGGATTTATCCAGAAGTATAGTTTCAGTAATAATTATTTCTTAAAAAAACAAATTCAAATTTCTATAATTACTTGAAAGAAATACATATTCCGTAAAATAATATTTATAACAAAATAATTTAATTTTAAGCTGAGTTCGAATTGGCACAAATTTCACACATAACTATTACTTAGGTATTTATTTATGTATTTATTTACTTCTGTGTTAATACATAAATGCTTACACTGGTCATAAAAAAATAAAAAGGTGAAAATATACCCAGTACTTTTATATCCTATTTGTTTATTTTTATTATTTGCTTGAGTTCTACAAGCATATGTCCATTATTTTTCAGCCAACCCTCGTATAATAATTGAAATTACACTCGACTATGATTCCCTCATTAAATATTCTCTGTATCTACTACCTACATTTCATTTTATTTTCACCTGTATTTTAATACTTTTATATGCATATTTTTCATCAAATCTCCACTCACAAAAAAATAAAGAAAGAAAAGCTCTCACACAGACTAAAATAAAACCTCAATTAAGTTTTCTGATGATTTCTGGGTTGGTTTTTCGGTTATATTACTCATTTTCAACCGTTGCCGTTGCTCGAATGAAATTTACATTTTAAATGAAAGCACTCCTTGACGTTGAAACCCTGTTAGAGATTTAGGAGTGTAGATATAACTCTAGTCAGTTCTTGATAATATTATATAAATTCTATTTATAGACTCTTTTTTTTTTCAAGCAAATAAACGATTTTTAAATTAAAAATTAAAAAGCTGCATAAATTTTCATCCGATAATTGTTTTGGCACACAGAATGTCCATCAACACAACATGCTGAAAATTGATGTTAATATTTTAATTTATATATGCCCAAATTTGAAATTATATGTGGTTATCCAATTGTTGATGATGCCTTTTTTATCATCCTTCTGTCCTCCACTCGCACACCTCGGTACGCTCTATCGCACCCGGCGTGTACGAATGGCGAACTTTTCAGCCTTGAAAGTTACAGTTATAACTCTTGTTCGCACAGCCTTTCGCTGAACACACTACGCCACACTTACGTTTATTGATGGTAACGGAAAAACGATAAGAATGTAAATATCACAATCACACAATATCTCACTTGCAATCTAAAATCTCAGATTAACGCCGCCACTGAATATCCGTTCGCTCGCAACGCTAAACTAGACTAAATTGCGTGTGGCGTCTCTGTCTAAACTCAGTACGTCATCGAATCCCTCTGCGCGAATGAGGTGCGCAAACTAGCCGCGCCCACCAGACTTTATATTCTCTCCCTTAGTTGTTCTCTGACCATACTGCATTCCAGATCATTCTACTACCACACAACTTTCATTCTTCGCCTAGATGGGCCACCGTCAGGTACCGTCCATAATGGACCCCTGAAACGGTCACCCACCACGCGACATTCATTTTACAACTTAGATGGGCCCTCGTCAGGTCCGTTTTTTAAACCCCCCAAACGCTCACCCATTCAAATGTATCCGCGCTCCACAGAGCTGCACCTCGACGGTCGTCACTGTATGATCCCGTCTAGGCTTAGTGTACTGAACGAAAAGTTATCACCGAGGCCGCTTGCGGCTTGAGGTCGCTAGAAAATATCGCGTGTAAAGAAATGCTAAACAAATTCGACGTAGGAACGAACTGCCAAACCTGTATACTACATCGTCCGAGGTGATCAAAAAACATCTACTGAATCCACTCTGAACAAAATGATAACTTGGTCCTTCGTCTGTACATGATACGTTCGCACTTTTGAAAATAGGCATGTTTTTTAAGTAAGTACAGTTGGAATTAAAAAAAGACGTGCAATAATATCGCAATAATTTTATTTTTACATGAAAGCCTGTACCTGAATCTACTTTTCTACATAATTTCCGTGAATATTGAGGCACTTGTCATAACGTGGCACCAGTTTTTGAATACCCTCCTCATAAAATTCTGCCGCCTGACTTGTTAACCACTGTATCACAAATGTTTTGACTTCGTTATCACAAAACCCAAAGTTTAGGCAGTGCATTGACTTACCTTGAGCGGTACCACAATGAAGGTGAAGATTTTTTAGACCACATTGTTACTGGTGACGAAACATGGGTGGCCTACGTCACACCAGAATCGAAAAAACAATCCATGGAATGGCGACATTCATCATCACCCAAAAGAGTGAAGTTTAAGCAAACAATTTCTGCCCGGAAAATCATGTGCACAGTTTTTTGGGACAGAAAAGGAGTATTGCTAGTGGAGTTTCTGCCTCGTAATGAGACAATCAATGCAGCGTCTTATTGTGAGATATTGAACAATCTGCATCGTGCAATCCAGAACAAAAGACGTGGCAAGAGTAAGGGTATCGTTTTGCTGCATGACAATGCCCGTCCACATGTGGCTAATCGGACCAAAGATCTCATCAAATCTTTTAAATAAGAAACTCCAGATCATCCTCTATACAGCCCTGATCTGGCGCCCAGCGACTACCATTTGTTCCTGCACTTGAAGAAACACCTGGGTGGTCAGCGTCTTCAACACGATAACGAAGTCAAAACATTTGTGATACAGTGGTTAACAAGTCAGGCGGCAGAATTTTATGAGGAGGGTATTCAAAAACTGGTGCCACGTTATGACAAGTACCTCAATATTCACGGAAATTATGTAGAAAAGTAGATTAAGGTACAGGCTTTCATGTAAAAATAAAATTATTGCGATATCTTTGCACGTCTTTTTTTAATTCCAAAACGGTACTTACTTAAAAAACATGCCTTTTTCGCTCTTTTGAACGCATCAACAGTCACTTTGTTTATGCCTCGGAAAAACTTGACCACGCATTTTCTTTTTGATGTCATCGAAAAAAAAAATAAATAAATTCAATCCTGTGAGCGCTCGAGCAGTTATTTGTATTTCGTAATCTATTTTCCGAATACGTTTGACAAACAAATAACTTCGGAATTGACGATTCGCCTTTGTAATATTTTTTCTCTCAAACCGGATTTTTACATGAAGCACAAAACCAAACAAAAAACTCACAACAATAATTTTCCTCTTTTTTGTCCTTTCCTTTTTGATATCTACTATATTATTCAACCACCAATCCTGGATTGTTCAGGCAACGGTAAAAATTAAAAATACAAATAATAAAAAACATGGATAATAGTAATAATTAAAAAGGCAGAAGCAAAAACAAAACAAAAAAAAAAAGGAACAACAAACAAAAATCAGTTGGAATACACTTTAGTCAACTCGGGTGTTAATTTTTATTACACAGTAGAGACATGTATGCGTATTTTCATAATAACGGTAATTTTGACGTGGCTATTATTTTCCATATCACATTTGAACTACATGCTGTGGGAGTGTGTATTCGCATAAAATTCTCTGACTGTTTCATTAAAAGCTACATCAAAAACATGGAATATCCATGCTTTTATCCACCAACGATATACTTAAAGCTTTGTAGCTTTATAACATGCTTTATTTTTTTTACAGCGAATTTTTAAAGATGGATATATTATGTTGTATGAAAAGCTGTTTGAAGTTTTTTTCTTCTACTTTTTATTAAATCCGCTAAAGAATTTGGACAGTACAATGTAGTTATAGTGTGGCAAATGGATCTGTGAAAGCGCGGTGTCGGTAAGGTGAAAGCAGTTGTAATAAAACATGGCTGATTTGATTCATAAAACGAAAAAATCACCTACTCCTATTAAACTATAACACCCAAGAAGTATTTTATTTATTTTATTTTAAATATTGTGCCTACTATAGGTTACATACAAAAATTAAAACAAAAAATAAAACGTTCTTATGAAAAACAAAAACAACTTAACGAAATAAATTAAATAGGTGATCTTCCTTGATTTAAACAAAAACAATCTAAAACAACTTAACACTTATCGAAAATAATTAAAATATCTTGGATCTTTTCGTTGCTTTGAGTCTCGTTTGGCAACTATAATTAACTGTTATAAATATTTGGATTAAATAGAACGATCATAATTAGTAGACGTTGCAAGAGTCATATCTAAATTCCCTAATAAAACATCTATGGGTATAGACAGTATTCCAATCAGGGTATTAAAGGAATCTTCTGACGTGTTCTGTCCCATAATAGCGGAGTTGTCAAGTATGGAGCAACTGCAGAGGTCCGTTATCATCCCGTTACATAAAAAGGGTGACCAGAAAGCCATCGCAAAGTATAGGCCAATAGCTTCAATAAGCACTGTGTCGAAAATGATTGAGAAGCTTGTGGAAGAGAGAATTTTTTAATTTTTAAGCCAGTGTGATGTGTTAAGCGGTTGTCAACACGGATTTAGACAAGGTTTTTCCACTGAAACCTGCACCGTCGCATTTGTTCAACAGGTTCATGATCTGATTGATAACGGCTCCCATGTAGTGGCTCTTTTATTCGATTTGTCCAGCGCATTTGATGTTGTTGATAGAGACTTTCTATGACAAAAATTAGAACAAGTTGGCATACGTGGAGAGATCAATCAGTGGATACATTTTTATTTGGAGGACCGAAAAATCGCGGTTAAAATTGAATCTGTTGTATCAGACTTCTTAAATGTTGATCTGGGCACTCCTCAGGGAAGTATACTGGACCCATTGCTATTTTTACTTTATATTAACGATCTTCCTGCAAATATCACACACGGTTTTCAGTACATGTATGCTGATGACACCACTCTTTTATTATCTGACAGGGATCCTGAAATTCTAAAATATAAGATAAATGTTACGCTCGATGAGTTTCTAATGTGGTGTCGGAGTAAAAGGCTGATGATCAACTTTGACAAAACAGTTGCTATACACTTTAATAAGTTCAGAACATTGGATCTCAACATAACCTTTGATCATATCCATCTTCCTCTATCAGATTCTGCTAAACTGCTAGGAGTTTTTGTTGATCCGGATTTCAGCTGGGTAACGCATATAGACCACCTTTGTAAAAAACTTAATACATCTTTATATATTATTAATTCGTTGAAGACTTGCATGCGTGAGCATGTCTTACTTTCAAGATATTATGAATTGATCTATTTAGCAATTGCGTATGGTATAGTGGTGTGAGGCAGGTCTAGTATGATTGACAGAGTGTTTATCTTACAAAAACGAGCAGTGCGTTGCATTTTTAATATTCCTTTTAGGGGTACTTGTAGGGAGGCTTTTAAACAAAATCGTTTGCTCACAGTCCCATCTATTTACCTATATAAAACACTCAGTCATATTTACAAAAATAAAGATGGCGCGCGTACGTGTGGAGACAACCACGAGTATTCCACTAGGGGAAGGGACCGATTGTACTTCCCTCGTCCCAAACACGAATTTTACAAAAAGGCACCAAAATACGCGGACTACCAATGTTATAATCTCCGGCCCGAGGACGTTAAGGGTTGCCTAACTGAGACACAATTTAAAAGAAAATTGAAACTGTATTTGATTGATAACGTGTTCTACAGCTTTCAGGAGTTTGTTGATACTAATGGACGGTAGTTTTTTTAGCGATTGTAATTGTTCATTTGTTTGTTTATTTATTGTTCATTTATTTATTTTTTTTTTCTCTGAATGTTATTATGAGTGTTTTTATTTTAAACATTATTGTTTACATATTGACATGTCTATGTACAGAAATGTACAATTTATGACTGAAATAAAGAATTTGAATATTACTTTATAGAAGGTGGCAATCTGTTAGATTTCGTCAACTTCATCATTGATAGAGCGTGCGCTTCTCATGACGAAGGTTCTGGGTTCGAATCCCACCTCTGACAAAAAAAAAATCTAATTTTTGAATAAAGTAGTTTTGGGGCGACAAAACCGATTTTTTTTTTAAATCGTATTCTCAGGAAGAAAAAATTGATTTTTAAAATCAAGGAAGACTTTAAGTTATTGTTTATTTCCTTATTATACAGAAGAAAATTGTAAAATGAAGAAACTCTGTTACAGTTACAGCCTCCACCCATGCTTCTTATACATATTTAGTGCAGATGTTATATCATAGTTGTTATATAATATGAGCCATATATACGATCGCGGCGTGTCTGGGGCTAGTGGTGATTCCAATCTTTTCATCCCAAATTCCAATATATATTTCTTCCTACTTTAGTGTTGAACCCCATTGGATATATTCTTCGATATGTTCCATCCTTTTATAGCTATAAGGGTATTTCTATGGATATGTCATGTACAGCGTTTTTCAAAAAGTCCGCGTCAAATGGGAAGTTTTTTTTATTATTAAATTTAAATAATATTTTTGAGTTTGAGATTAGTTTCTGCTTCAAATTGGATGAAAAATTATGCAGACTCGACTTTTTTTAAAAATGTGACAACAATTGCATAATTCAGGAGAATAAAAAAAAACATGGTGAAAGATTGTAGCCTTGCCGGACACCCATCTTGATTCGTACCGTCGTCTGAGATTTGATTGTCTACTTTGATGTGTGGGATTTGGTTCCAGTATAGATTTACGATTATCTGGAGACCTCAATCTTCAAAGCCTATATTTTTAAGGATTTCCATAAGCTTTTCATGTTGCATCCTGACAAAAGCCTTTTCGTAATCTACGAAGCAGGCATACCTACACAGGGACCGAAACATTCCTACATCTTTGAACATGAACAGGGCCTCTCTTGTGCCAAACCCTTTAGGTAAACCAAACTGTTATTTGCCCATGAATGATTCGCATCTTGTATTTATTCTTTTATGGATGATCTGTAGGAATATTTTCAGGAAGTGACTCATTAAGGTGATGAGGCGATATTTTTGCAGAGCAATGTCACCAGAAATCATTTGAGCGTGCGAGCTGCATGGGTTTTCATCCAATTTGAAGCCGAAACTCCAACCCCAAATTTAATTAAAACCAAAAAAAAACTCCCATATGATGCGCACATTTTAAAAAACGCTGTATATATGAGGTTTTAAAAAGTTTGGGTTATTTCGACCATTTTCACTTCTGTTGTGTCTTCGGAGTTTTGGTCGAATGAATACCCACTACACGATGTGTTTATGATAGAATTACTGCCTTTTATTACATACTATTTTTATATAATATTGGATATGTCATAGACGTACTTACGAAAGAAAATCATTTGCTTTTCCTAGACTTTACTGGTTTTCCTAATGCTTTTTTACTGCCTAGGTTAGTAGCCAAAAATAATGGTAAATAGAATCTAAAGATATGCAAGTCGAACTGTAAATCCAGTACATCCAAAACATTGGTGATAGGTGAAACAAAATTTGTTATCAGAGGTAAAGAACACAGCACATTAAACAAAACACCATCACAGAGAAAGTGAAATATCATGTTTTGCAGCAGACCTTGGAAGACTAGAACGTTCTGAAAATAACGCACGATTTTGCAGCTGTTTTACTCGTATTTCTTTAGGATTTTTTACTTCTTGAAAATGCATTTAAGGATTTAACCACTCTGATTAATTAACGGCAGCCCGTCAAAGTTATCAACAAAAGTTACGAACAATGTTGGTAACGTTTTTAGAGTCGTTTTAAAGATTCGCGACGAGCACTTGCTTCATTTACAGAACAGATAAGTAGTCAGATCATTGCTAAACGCCTAACTCCAAAATTAGATTTTTACCAGCCGAAAGAACAGGCAGGATTTCGAGCAGGGTACGGTACAATGACCATTTACATACAATCAAGACCCTTATAGAAAAATCAACAGAATATAATAAACCTCTCATCCTTGTTTTCGTAGACTATTTTTTTTTTTTTTTTGAAAGGGTCCGTACGACTTAAGTCCCCGGTTTCACTGCAGCCTCATGGGCTTATTGTGAAAAATCCCCGCATATTATGCCACCCAATCCAGCAGCCCTGTACCCTCCACTAACTTGTGGAGTTCAGTTATGTG
Organism: Apoderus coryli; assembly: GCA_911728435.2. Classification (NCBI taxonomy): domain Eukaryota; kingdom Metazoa; phylum Arthropoda; class Insecta; order Coleoptera; family Attelabidae; genus Apoderus; species Apoderus coryli. Next base: position 44,045,907 of record OU452199.1, on the reverse strand, counting down.
TTGGGTGTCAATATCTGCTGGCGCAATCAGCGAATGCCCAAAAATAGCGTGTCTTCTTCGTTGTAGAACTACACACTCACATATTACATGGTAAGCTGTTTCAACTGCCCCATTACACAATCTGCATTGCAGGTCCCCATTGTACAGCCCCATCTTATTTAGGTGGTCTCTCAGAGCGCAATGCCCAGTAAGGAGTCCCATAGTTATTCGCATCTGACTCCTGCTTAATGCTAGCAGTTTTTCAGTGCGTTTTGTTGCGGCACCAGGTATAAACCTCTTCCCATGCTCCTGCTTGGGAATATGTTCCCAATATCTCTGGTGCTCGCTTCTGGCCCAGCACTTGAGGAGTTCCCTCGCCGTTCTTTTAGACAAGCCCAGCGCAGGTTCCGTGCCAGTATATGTGGTTTCAGAGGCTTGTCTAGCCAGCCAATCCGCTCTCTCGTTGCCTTCTATTCCCGAGTGCCCCGGGACCCACACTAGATTAACCCTGTTGTGGTCCGCCAGGGCCCTAAGTTCTGTTTGGCATTCCCATACCAGTTTGGTTGTAACCTTGGGGCTTCTCAGAGCCCTTAAGGCCGCCTGGCTATCTGAACATATATTGATTCGCTTGTTTGTATAAGCCCTCAATCTGTTTAGTTTTGCACATTGCAGAATTGCAAACACTTCCGCTTGAAATACGGATGTGTTTTTCCCCAGTGAGAATCTTAGATTCGTGTTCCTTGTCTCACTGTATATTCCTGCACCACTTCCACTTTCGGTTTTTGACCCGTCTGTAAACCAGGTTATCCCTCTCAGTGTCCGTATGCAGTCTTTATCAAGAACTTCGCGGTCCACAATATGCACTTCGAAGTTTATGTCAAATTCAAATTTTGGTATGATGTGGTCCATGGGCATGTCTATGATGCCATCCCCAATACATACGCCAATTTTGGTATGTCCCCGATAAGTGGGTACAGTTCCTACCAACCCTCGCAGTCTAATGAATGCCGTAGACTATGAAAAAGCTTTTGACTCAATCAGCCAACAACATATATGCTCAAATCATTAACAGACTGCAGAATTGATTACAGGTACATTGCACTGATTAAGGGTATATATGAGAAAGCAACGGCGTGTGTAAGATTACATAAAAACACAAGAACATTCCGAATAGAACAAGGTGATACCCTCTCTCCAAAGCTGTTCACCACACTGCTCGAATATGCCTGTAAGAAAATCGAATGGGGGGAAATGGGCCTAAATATAGACGGTCAAAGATTAAATAACTTAAGATTTGCAGACGATATCGTCCGACCGTATAGATCAAGCGTCCATGATGTTGTAAAAATTATATAATGCTTCAAGGGAAGTTGGCCTAAGAATTAACTTTGCAAAGACGCAAGTCATGACAAACCTAGTCCCCAGTGAAAACATAACTGTTGGAAGCAAATCTATTGAACAGGTCACCGCCTACAAATATTTAGGTCATGAGATCCGAATAGGACGAGACAACCAGACGTGTGAACTTCTCTGGAGAGTAGGCTTGGGGTGAACATCTTTCGGAAGATTAAAGTATGTTTTCAAGTCGGATATTCCCATCAGTCTAAAACGAAAAGTATACAATCAGTGCGTATTACCAGTGATGACATACGGAGCCGAAACATTGACGCTTACAAAAAAGTCAGCAAAGAAACTGCGTGTCACCCAACGGGCGATGGAGAGGGCTATTCTGGGTATTTCCCTCAGAGACCGAATACCAAACGAGATTATTCGCCAAAGAACAAGCGTTATAGATGTAATCGAAAAAATAACAACTTTAAAGTGGAACTGGGCCGGCCACGTAGCTAGAAGAACTGACGGAAGATGGTCTAAAAAACTATTGGAGTGGCGCCCGAGGCACGAAGCTTATCGTAGTAGAGGGCGCCCTCCCCACACGATGGACCGATGACATCAAAAGAATCTGTGGTAATTGGATACAAATGGCTCAAGATAGAGTAGAGTGGCAAAATAAACGAGAGGCTTATGTTCAGCAGTGGACTACTATAGCTGAGTGATGATGATGAAATAGTCAAGTGTGTAAATATTGGGGCTCGGAGAAGTATAGTATCGCTACGAGCGTTTTGTCCAATCAGAGCGATAGAAGTTTTGTTTTTTTCTTACTTATTGAATGATAGTATATTACCGTCATATTTTCATTAAAGTTCAGTTGTGCTCAAGATGTACTTAGTTACGTAATTATGCAATTTCACAAAAATGCAATTAATTAAGTGATAGTTAAGGTGGAGGAAGCTGCTCGTAAGGATTTACGGGACAAACGTCTGCATACAGATATATGGGAACCAGTGTTACCCAAGGGTCTATACTCGGTCCTCTTTTGTTTTGAATTTCTATAAATAATTTCATTGAAAAATAAGTACTGATCAGTACAAAAAAATATAATTGCGTTGGTGCAAGGGTTTAGAAATCAATCCAGAATAGTGATCTGTAATTTTTTTCATTTTACTTTTAAAACATTCGTTTAATGTTTTTGTTTGCCGGTTCACTATTTTAAGACAGTTGTGTTGATGCATAACTTTTTTAAACCTAACCACAAAATAAAAACATAGGTACTTTTTCTGACATAAATTGATGTTTATTGTTACAAATAAAAATTAATCTTGTGTCACATTAAGTCAAAAAAAATATGCTTTTACACCCTCGTTTTCCAAGTTTCATAAAAAAAACAAAACCTATTTATTTTACAACATTTTTCTTGAGAAAAATAAGCATCACAATATAGGAGAGACGACTCAAGAAAGAAAAATGTTTACGGCGATAATTTTCCGCTGTTTTTGATATCATGAGGTTTTATTTCACCGCGGGCATTCTGTTGCTATGATTTAAATAAACCACCTTACATGAGTTGCGAGATGTATACAAGCGATGTTAAAACGGAAACAAGGATAAACTGAAGGTTTTATAATAACAATAATAGATCTACAGAAGATCCTTGCTTGCAGATTGCAGAAGGAACCACGGAGCCACAGGGACTGTTCTTTAATTTAGTAGGTTGTGGATAGTCTTGATTCCTACTTAATGAAATTTCACAAACATGTGTTGGTGAAACAATTGTCATGCTTGTGCAATAAATTTTGTGAAAATTATTTAAAAACATTTCTTGTTTTCTTCAAAAAGTTTAATTTAGTAGGAATGAAGTCTTACTGTAGGAGTTTTAACGTTGCGTAGGGGTTTTAATAAAGACACTCGGATATTATAGAAAATAATTAAGTAACACTTTTTTTAATAAAAGTTACTGAACAGATTAATGAGTTGGTTTGAAGAAGTATTAAAATAACGATTAGTAGGTATTATGTACGTAAATGAGATTAATAATATACCGGGTATTCCATTAAGGGTGGACAGGTAGCATATCTCAGGAAATAATAGTCGTAGGACAATGGGAAAAAAATTCTTTTAGGGAAATCGACAATGGGAAATTGCTGGAAATAGTTTTTTAGTTTCTAACTATACCGCTAGGGGGCGTAATAGATACAGTAATGCGAAAAATGCATTTTTATTGAAAATTTTGCAACATAAGTTAGAAAAACAATACTACCACGGTAATGCTACTGAGATTCGGCATCTTTTTGGTGAATCACTTTTTATTGTGCGGCTTGAAATAAAGGCAGCAGCGAAGGACGAGATTTTACCTATGATAATGTGTATAACTTTGGTTTGGCTTAACCGAATTTATCAATCTAATTTTTGTTTAAGAACTCAAGCCTTGCTGATGAAGAAAAAAAAGATTTTAAATCATAATTGTTTTTTGGGGCTCCGCTAGATGGCGATATTTGCATCGCCTAAGGTTTTTTTGATTTTTCTTTAAAAACTTAAATGGAATGATACAAATATTTTATAAAGAATGAAAAGTAAATTGAATTTGCAACACAAAAGCCTAAAACCACATAGGAAAATCTTTATTCGTTTGAGAGTTATGGTCAAAAGAATGTTGTTAACCAAAATTCGTTGAAAAATCATGTATCTTTAATTTTCCGTGATTAAGAATGCCATGGGAAATAAAGAAATAGGTTTAAACTTTATTAAACTGATAGTTTAACAAATAATAAAATTTGTTACAAGAGGTAGATCTAGATACCCATGAAAAAAAAATTGGGAAGTTTCCATGCATGGAGACAAATAAATAAACTCTCAAATGAATAAAGATTTTCCTGTGCTGTTTTGGACTTTTTCGTTGCAAATTTACTTTTCATTTTTGATAAAATATTTGTATCATTCCATTTAAGTTTTTAAAGAAAAATCAAAAAAACCTTAGGCGATGTAAATATCGACATCTAGCGGAGCCCCAAAAAACAATTATGATTTAAAATATTTTTTTTCTTCATCAGCAAGGCTTGAGTTCTTAAACAAAAATTAGATTGATAAATTTGGTTAAGCTAAACTAAAGTTATAGACATTATCATAGGTAAAATTTCGTCCTTCCCTACTGCCTTTATTTCAAGCCTTACAATAAAAAGTGATACACCAAAAGGATGCCGAATCTCAGTAGCATTACCGCGGTAGTATTGTTTTTCTAACTTATATTGCGAAATTTTCAATAAAAATGCATTTTTCGCATTACAATATCTATTACTCCCCCTAGCGGTATAGTTAGGAACTAGAAAATTATTTCCAGCGATTTCCCATGGTGAATTTCCCTAAAAGAGTTTTTTTCCCATTGTCCTACGACTATTATTTCCTGAGATATGCTACCTGTCCACCCTTAATGGAATACCCGGTATTACAACGATTAATGATTAACAGACAAGAAATCCCTTGCGGGATTTCCCAGTCGTCTTGTGGTAGTCTTATCTATGACAAAGGTCATTGAGGGTTGTAAAAAAAAATTTCAGAAAAAAAAAATAATAAAAAAATATTTAAAAAAAAAATCAAAAAATAAATTAAAAAAAGTATTGCCAGAGTTGGGATTCGAACCCCTAACCTTTCGCATGCGAAGCAAACGCTCTACCAATGACGCCACAAAAACCTGGTAACAAATACTGTATTTTAATTTTAATAATATGTACTTAAAAATACTGTAAAATTTAAAAGAAATATACAAAAAAACTTCAAATTAAAATTTTTTTTTAAACATTTTTTAACCACCCTGTGCAATAATTTCATAACCAATCTAAAAAACTAAAAAAATCAGAAAATGTAACTATCTAATACCGTACCTAACAATATTGCAAATAAATATAAACATTTTTGAGTTACCCCGTCGATCACCTCTAGGAGCTAAAGAAATCATGAATTCAAATCTAAAAAAATCAAAAGATTATTCGAAATATTACTTTTTTGTCCTTAAAAAATTAACAAATACATTTTTGACTCACCCCGTATATAAATTTAAAGTATAAAAAAAAATTTCTAAACATTTAAAATTTATTTGAGTGCAATCTGGAAAATTTGTTAAATGTCGGCTAATTAATGTTTTTTTTTGCATCACTCTGTACATGCTGCTTATTAATTAATGTTGTTATAATCTGATAAATACTTAATTACTTGTCAAATTCAAAAACGTTATAAAATTTTATACTAAATACCTACTATAAATATATTAGATATGCTAGACTAAAAATAGCTGCCTATAATATGTTTTTCATCATAGATGACGTTATTTTTTAGGACTACCATATCTCTATTTTTGAAAATCGTTGGTGTTAAATTAACGTTAATAGCGGTGGACGTTATTTTTTAGGACTACCATATCTCTCTATTTTGTTTCGTTGGTTTGTCATAATTTGGAAATATTTTTTTCTAACATTGGTGTCACTTATTTTACTAATAATTTGTTTGACAGTTCCTTTTGTCAAAATGGTTAAGGTTTACATTAATAGTCGAGCCATTATTTTCATGTTTAAGTTAAGTCATATAGATAGCGGTCCTTTTTATGCAGATTTTAGCGAAGAAAGACAGCACTATAAGAAAATAAGGATTAATTAATTGATTGAGCTGATAGCAAAAATACTTCTTTAATTAAATAGTAAGCGTCATTCAAGTGAAACCGGTTTTCGTCGTAATACCTCGGCGTCTGACTATCAACTGCCGCCAAATATTAAGACAGAAGGGAGAAGAGCGCATGCGTGCTCTTTCGGCTTATTATGAAGTCGCTGTCTAGAGTGCGCATCTAACAAATAACAAAGTAACACCTGCGAAACAGTAGGAATAGAATGTGGGACAGGGATGAACTAGGGTACCAAAGTCAGTCATTCTTACATTACTAAGTATATAACAATTTCAGTCAAGATTAAGAATGTAGGTACATACCAGTAAAAAAATAGGCGCCGACAAATCCAACACAACACAATAACGTTAAGCCGTATACACTGACATTTCGAGATACTATAAGGAACGCCATCATCAGCCTGGTCTGTTTCAGTTCCAACTATTCATATTTCTCACACATATACTGTCTGCACTGTGTTTTTAAATAACTGAATGATTAACCATTTTCCGGGTATCAATTTAAATTAACAATTTTATTTATATTTTGTAATCACATTTTGTTAATTAGGTCCATAAAACGTAAATTAGTAACTTGTCTCTGTGGAATTTGCGGATGCCGATTGATTTTCCCCAAACCTGAAATTCAAAATAAAAACATAGATTTAAACGATAAGCTGTATTATGTTCATTTTATAAAAATAAATATGAGCTTGAAATAACGGACACGATATGTATCTGTTTCTCGAGCTAACAGTATGGAATCCAGAGGGAACTTCTTTGGTCATTTAATAGCAAGCCCAGCAACTAACAATAATTAAAAAAAGTTGAAATAAAGAATATTTATTTAAAATAAAACAATCCTCCTCCAATATACAGGGTAAATCAGGTTTTTGTAGCAGAACTTTTTGTAAGTTTTCTCCAACAGTTTTAGGAATAATAATAACGCCTTTGTTTGTCCATGTCAGACAATTATGTTTCAACTTTACCATAATTATGTATAGACTTAGTTGGATTTACTAGTAAAATATTATAATTATGAAAAAACTCATAAAAACCTTTAAGTAAATACCTTGAAAACTCGCTTGAAATATCACGTGATTACATGGTACATCATTTTATACTGGACACCCTGTATAGTTATGCTTTGGAAAAATTGAAAAATCAAAGTAGTTAGTCGTAACTCAATCTGTATGATTTTTATTTTATTTCATAGGTTTGTATAGGTTCATTAGGAATTGTTACATACGAAATAAAACACAATCGTAGGCTGCACTAAATTATATAATAATATAGTATCAACCTCAACGCATAAGGGACATGTTTCGGAGATAGCTCGCTCATCATTAGCCTGCCTCTAAAAACTTTATTAAAATTTATTTATTCAAGCTATAGTGTAAATGTAAGACTGTATAATATACGAGTATACTCGTATATGTGTGATCTTTCTTTTCTTCTTTTTTTTTTTAATTAGGTAAATCAAACTTTCTGTATCTATTATTAACTGAAGATGGCATTCCAGAATCCCGAAACATGTATGGTATTTTAAATTGAGATTATACAATATTCATTTGTGAAGTTGACGAGTTGTATTCCATTAAAAAAACTAATTATAATAATTATAATATAAAATTACCTGCATTACTTATTATAATTTAACTGTCTCAAACTTTTCTTAATACAAAGATATCTATTATGACGCTAAAACTTCAAATTAACACTACCTACGTTGTTTGAAAGTTTCAGAAAGTTTTAAATGTAAAGTTAACAGTCAGTAGCAACCCCATAAAGTAGGGCATAGAGCACCACTTCAGACTAACTACTTACTCTAAAGTCTAATTTATATTTATTTAAAAACAGCTTCTATTAAATACCACCAGCCGTGTAACATTTATGAGATTGCATTCAAGGAAAAAGTTGAAAAGTTTCCAAGTAGGATAGTTGCTTATGATATGGAGATGGTAGGTACCTACTTATAGAAATATACTTGGAAAGCGGAAATCATAAATATGATCGTAAACAACTTCTTAGTAGAAACTTTATGAAATTTAATTATTTTATTTAAATATGATTTAATGTTATTTGGGTTAAACATGCAAAGTTAGTTGGTTTTGGGATGTTCGTACAAAAATATTGTATATACAGGGTGTTGAAAGTATCTAAAAAACCCAGACTGTTTATCTAAGACATTCCACAATAATCGATACACCACCGAGCGTAAATAGAACTAGTTTTTGTATATACTTAAAATACCTATTTGTTATCTTTTATTCATCCCTTTTGTATATACATAATTGTAACCATAATTAGTTGAACAAAAGAAACTTGTCTTGTGGTACTTCCACAACTGATGAGCCGAATTTAAGGCGAAACAAGCTCAGAGCATATCTTCCCCAGCGAAACTGGGTATTTAAGTTTGATTTGAAAACGTATTGGATAAAACCAAAACAATTTTCGTTGAAACGGAGGGTATCATGAGCTTTCGACCTTATTGGTCTCTTCAGTAGGACAAAATCAGTCCTAGAGCTGTGTAAATTATGTTTTCTCAAAGCAAAAGCAGAGTTTGATTCAAAGCAAAAGTCGAATTTGACAAAAGCAGAATCTTTCTCAAAGCAAAAGCTGAGATTTCGTTATTTGCAAAAAGCATTGGAAAATCGAGAATTTTCGCACATCAAACGATCGGATTTTGACTGTCTTACGACTTTGTCATTTGACCGAAGATGTTTTGCGATTTTGAGATGATCTTGCGATCTTTTCTCTTCCTCGAAAATCCTTTTGAACATTTAACAAAAGAAACTTGTCTTCTTTTTGCAAAGAACGAAATCTCAGCTTTTGCTTTGAATCAAACGAAAGATTCTGCTTTTGTCAAATTCGACTTTTGCTTTGAATCAAACTCTGCTTTTGCTTTGAGAAACATAATAATTAGTTGAGTTTAAGCGAAGATAGAGACATAACGTGTGAATAAAAATATAAACGGACGCTCTCAATAATTTGTTATCTTTTTATAATTCATTTACTTAGTTTTGTGTTATTTCATATTATTTTAGTAGTAGTAGTTTTTTCATAAGTAAACTTATTTACGAACCAATTGGGCGGTTTATTTACGTAGAATAACCCAGTTTTAACTACACAGGGTGAGTCAAGTTTTTGTAACAGGACAGGGTGTCAAACTTTCAGGATTGATTTAATTATTTACTTAAATTTTTTGCTCTTCATAATATCATACAATATCTAATATACAGGGATATTTACGCCATACTACACGGAATAGTGTGGCTAAACTATTTAATTTCCTAAAAGTTTTATTCATGGGTTCTATAAAAATGATTTATAGCTACATTTTCAAAGTACTGACAATCTGTACAGGGTGTCCCAAATGTAAGAAATTAACCATATATATGTTTTTTTAAATGGAATGCCCTATAAATGAATATGTTTTTAGATTCCCCGTTCAAAATAAACCTAACTTTGATCAAAGTACATCTCACCTAAACCTGGCAGTTTTTTAAATATTTGATTTTTTGTAAAATTGTAGACATAATTTGAATGAAAAAACCCACACCTATTCGTTTGTTCTTTTTAAGCCAGTCTGGGCTGATAAATATACCCACTCATCACTTGTTACGCCAAATATAAAAAAACCCTCAATACTAAATACCTCCATCCAATAATATAAGTTATATGAACGTAAAGTTTAATTCTAAATAACTTGTCTATTTCAAATGGAACACCCGGTATATGAGGTCAAAATTAGATGCACAAAGTAATTATCTCTCAAATATTATAATACGTTCCTATGGATAACTCTTGACGTTTTCATTGAAAATGCACATATTCATAATATTAGGCGAATTTTTAATTTAATCTCTTAGTTTCATGTAGACGAGTTTACACTCAAAGGTTCCCGACGCAAACTTATCATAAAAAAGCGGTCTTTGAGAGACTGTTAAGGTTAAGTTTAATGAAATATACCATCCAAACACAGTGCAACTGCATCAAGAACTTTTCAATATTGATTTTAAAACGTGTTGAATTTTGTATTGTTGAAAACTTTTTTAATAGAGGAGATGAAGGTGCAAATAAACAAAGCGTTTAGAAGCGTTACACCAGGTTAAAGTTGTTGAAGGATTTAAAGGGAAGAATTCAAATGTGCCTAGAGTGCAATCATTTTGAGCATTTATTATAAAATTTGTCATTATTTATGTATATCTTGTTGTTTATTTTAAGTTAAAAATGTATTTATGTATTATGTTATTGTTTAAATATATGGTTTGTCAAATTTTCATGGCTGACTTGATAAATATTATAATTTTGAAAATTCTTCCTATTACTACCAATATGTGCTTTTTCCATGCAAAATTAAAAATATTCATATCTATAGCAAAACCTTATAGTGATTAATAGATAATTAATTTCATCATCATCAAATACAGGGTAGTCTACATGAAATTAACAGGTCCAATTAAAAATTCGCCTAATATTATGAATATGTTTATTTTCCACGAAAACCTGAAGAGTTTTCCATAGAAAAGTATTATAATATTATATGAAAGATACTTACTTTGCGCATCTAATTTTTACCTCATATACCGGGTATTCCATTTGAAATAAACAAGTTATTTAGCAATAAATTTTACGTTCATATAACTTATATTATTGGACACCCTGTATTTAGTATTGCGGGTTTTTTATATTTGGCGTAACAAGTGATGAGTGGGTATATTTATCAGCCCAGACTGGCTTAAAAAGAACAAAGGAATAGGTGTGAATTTTTTCATTCAAATTATGTCTATTTTTATAAAAATTAAAATATAAAAAAAACTGTCAGGTTTAGGTGAGATATACTTTAATGAAAGTTAGGTTTATTTTCAACGGGGAATCTAAAAATATATTCATATACAGGGCATTCCATTTAAAAACACAACTTTAGTTCATTGCTTATATTTGGAATATTTTTAAAATGCAGCCATAAATCATTTTTATCGAACCCATGAATAAAATTTTTAGGAAATTACTTAAATAGTTTAGCCCCACTATTCCATGTTGAATGGCGTGAATAACCCTGTATATGGCAATTGACATTAAAGTGTTAAATGGTGGGTGCGCAATAGGATACCTGTACGATCGCTCTTCTGCATAAAAAAATGTCAAAAAGAAATTCATTGAATTATTTGTGATAGAAATGTAGTGTGCAAAACTGATAATTATTGATTATGTTGGTTAATAAAAGATTGGTTCTAATGTTAGTTCTAATTACAGATATAAATAATATCAAGTTTCAATTTTTTAAATGGACCACCCCGTATTTGTTAAAGCATTTTCTTGCAGTTTACATTTTCTTTAAGGCTAAAAATATATTGTTTATGTTCTATTTAGCAAAAATGAAAACACAGACTGAAACAAAAATCAAAAAGGCAAACATATCAATAAAAAGCTAGATTAAGGTCAAACTGTTGTCCATTGTCTTTGCAGGCCTCTTCTCAGAGCGATATGAATATAAATTTTGGTAATAGTTCGCATATAGCTGCTACCAAACTTTCTTGTAATTCTTATAATAGAGTTCTATTACTATTTAGATGAATTTAGTTTTTCAGATAATCGTCTATAATAAAATGTTAAGACTTTTTGTGAAGAAAATATTATAGAAAGTCACAAATAAAAATTTCGCTAGCTATGCGACAGATTGCTCTCACATTCACAAAAAATCTACATCGAAAGTCAAATTCATTAAAAGAGTAAGATTTTATAAAAAATAGAGCACGGTGAAACTGGAATAGTTATTATCGGTAGGTATTTTATAATATAAAGAGTTTGATAATTAAACTTTCGAAAAATAGTAAAATGGCATACCTATTTATTCTGAAAGGATTTTGTTACACTAAATATCACTACACTACTGCATCATCTATAGTTCAAACTTTTTTATGTTCCATAAATATATTCCCAGTTACTATGGATAAACATTTTTAGCAAACACTACACACTATTACGATATAAACTTTCAATAATATTAAAAAGTATCTTTCACATACTTAATAACTTTAATTAATATTTAAGTTCACCAAGTAAATCTATCTATAGAAATAACAAATATTTTTACATGCGTAAAATCTCGTTAACGTATATATTTTTAAGAAAACTTGTCACGTATTTCCGTTATTCACGAAAAGATACGCACGCCGTCGCCACTCGCACTGGCTATTCGTTACTCTATCGTCTAAATCCTAATTTGAGCGGCGTTTCGCCAATACGCATGTCTCTTAGTCTACAGAGCGCTCATATCCTGCTGCATTTCACGGCAGCAGGACAATTATTTGAAACTATTGAAAAATTTGAATCGAGTGTCCTCGTGATGGCTGGCGATGTCGCCTCGCTATAAGGACTACCTACGCTATGGGGGTATTATATTGTGAAAGTCCACACAGGCAGACATTTTTTTAAAAATACAGCTAAACATTTATGTAGGACCTTCCCGATCGGTTCAGGACTGGTGTGTCCGAAATTACTTGCCGCTAAACACCTCAAAATGTAAAATTGTCACTTATACTCGACGATTAATAATCCACGATTATCATTACTCGATTGGGGATTGTGAACTATCTCGTATTTATTCCATGAGAGATCTTGGAGTTTTATTCGATTGTCGATTAACGTTTGTTGATCATATAGCGAGTAAAGTTGCGGATGCAATGAAGTCCTATGGTTTTATAGTCAGGAATTGTGCAGGTTTCACGGATATTGGATGCTTGAAGGCTCTATTCTTTGCGTTTGTGCCTCCCAAATTGGAGTATTGTAGTTTAGTTTGGAATCCTTATTATGTCAGTCATAAGTCGTCTGTAGAGCGTGTACAGAGAAGATTTCTTAAATACCTAGCTTATAAATGTGATAACGTATACCCTGCTAGAGGAATTGAGTATACCGATCTGACAAGTAGGTTCCATATTGAGTCCCCAGCATATCGTAGGGCGACTGTGGCTCTTACCTTCCTGCACGGACTGCTGAACAATAAAATAGATTGCACAGAGTTGTTCTCCCAAATTAATTTTTGTATACCGCGTGTGTCCGGTAGGCATTGAAGCACTTTTTACTGCCCGAGAGCTCGAACGAATCTAATGTTGAAGTCTCCAATATATTTTATGTTAAATTGTTATAATGTGATGTGTGAATCGTGTGATGTACATTTCACCCCATTGAGGAAAATTTTAGAAGCTAAATTGTATTGTAATTTGTAAACTTGTAATGTTGGTAGGTATTTGTCGAATTTATTTCCTATTTAATGTATTGCTCTGTAAATGGATAGATTCTGTTGAGCAATAAAGCTTATTATTATTATTATCATGCGTTGGGCAAAATTTCAAAAAGATAGCTTTACTAGTTCTAGAGAACTTTGAATAGGTCACTCTTCAAGAATCACTCTGTATCGTTACGTTTTTTGAAATTAATTATTGTAATTTTTTTAAACATCACATAAAAATGAAAACTGTTAATATACAAAAAAGCTTTTATTTACTAAAATTTTTAGCAACAAAGTCTAAATATGGGTATTCGCAATTTATATTTTCAATAAATTCACAATAATTTAATACGAATAATATATAAATTCAATTTAAATTCAGCAAATTGAAAACAATAAACCGAGGTGATAGTTTTTCCACAACAAATACAAAATAATACAGTTCGATACAACCTATAGTACAGATGAACAATCACACAAAAAAAGCTCCAATACATTTCGACGTTTATTAGTGGCTAACTTTCGGAAATAATTAATTTCTATCCAATAATCGCTGAAATAATACTAACAAACTACAGATACCATGTCGCCGAATAAAAACACACCGTAGGAAAATAAATAAATCATAGTCATGCATCGACATTTTTCCCAAGGAATTTGTATTTGGAGAGAATCAAAATCAGATAGCATCCCATCTCTGAACCTCTCTAGTGACGAAATATCAAAAAGAAATAAATCTGCGAGGAATTTTAAAACACATCAACGCCATAGCATAAATAAACAGAGAATGCTGGTGGGGGAAGAGATTGCGCATATTATTGCGCATTCAAAATCGCCATGTTTTCTTATACACTCATTGTCGTCGGAATATTTTATTTGTGCTTTGCCATTTCAAGTGATTTCTTTTCCAGTGCCGTAGTATTCTGTGTGTTATATAGTTATATTGTGTGTTTTTGTTTAATAAACTTTTGAGAGTGATATTGTTTATTTTGAAATGCAAAAAAGCAGAGGCGGAATGATGTGTGCTGCGAAGAATTGCAGGAATAAATATTATAACTGTAATTTATCATTATTTAGTTTCCCGATGGATAGTAAAAGGTAAGATATTTATGTAGTATTTGAATTAGATGCATATATAGAAAATTAGAATCAAATAATATCACATAGGTACATTAAATCAAATTACCAATTGTTATTTTGAAAAACAAATATTTCTAAACAAACTTGAGCTTACTTGCCTAAAAAAATCACACAAATTTTTTAAAAAACATGAATAACTTCGCTTAATTTCGCAGCACAGTGGCCCTTATCTTTTATAACTTGGTTCAGTCGATTTGCCCATAAAAGTCCAATACATCTTAAGCATTCTAAAAAGAGAGCTTAAAAATCTTACTAGATGAGTGCAAAAATTCTATTAAATTCTGACAGTGTTTATTAAATTTGAATTACATATTTTAACTATTATAGATATTAGCAGGTAGGAAATTCTCGTCTCAGGTTTTATTGCCCATTTATTGAGGGTGATTTTAGCATTTTTTGTAGGTATATAATGGGAAATTCCCAACATGTGTGCTTGCATTGTTTTTCTGAAGGCCATAATCAGGTAAAATATAATACATTCTCAATTATACTTAAGGAATTGAAAATCGGTAGACCTATTGTATAAATTAGAACAATTTATTTTACTCTATCTAAAATTAATAAATTTATATATTTGCCCGTAATCAATTACACTTTTTTTTTCTTTAGAGCTGAACAATACATTTCCAAATTAGAAAATATGTTTCAAAATAATTTTGAAAATTGTTTAATTAAGTTAAACATTATTAATAATAACGTTTGAACATCCATGTTCTAATTTCCAAAAAAAAAAATATGTTACCAAATTATATTTTAGGTTAAAGTTATTTTATACATTAAAATTAATCAATAGAAATTTTAAAAATATAAATAAAAATAAAATGATTATATGGAAACATGAATAAAAGTATTTGTTTGTTTTTATAATTAATAAAGATGTAATTCTATTATAAAATAATTTTATTACTCCCCTGTTCTTTACCTATCCTGTAATTTCAATAAAACGTAAATACGGATCTGTCGTGTATATTAAAAAATGGCTACCACCTGCCTCGCACAGGACAATAGAAAGTGGTGGAAGTTCATATTATCTTTATTTGTTCTATGTCAACGCTTTTCATGCCCTCCATGATTTTTTGGGCCGACCTTAAGCTGAATAAAGGATTCTCTTTGGAAGGCGTTCCGTTGGCATGCGGATTACGTGGTCAATCCATCGCAGCTGCTGGCTGACAATCATCGCCTCAATGCTAGTTGTTTCAGCTTCCTCCAAAACGCTGATGTTTGTTCGTCAGTCCTGCCATTTAATTCCAAGAATTCTTCTAAGGTTTTTAAATGCCTCCGATAAGTGGTCCAAGACAATAGCATTATACACTCGAAATTTGGTTCGAACATCGATGTTAGGCTGGAACTTCGATACTTGCGTTCGCAAGAATGCTGCCGAGAAACTCTCTGAAGTCTGTCTCCGTTAACTCGAATATGTGGTGGGATCGCCACATTCTTTGGTGCAGGCTGGTAGAGAATCTGGGTTTTCTTTATATTCAATTCAAGCTCGATACTCTTGTATGCGATGTTAAATGCATGTAGTATACATTAAAGATCCTCTTCTGTATCAGCTAGGACAACATTATCATCCGCGTATTGAAGCTCAATGACTGATGTGGATACGATCTTCGTCCCAGCTTGCAGTAGACGATCTCTATACCGCCCCAGCAATTCATCCTTAACAAGTTGAATAACTGTTCCCACAAACATGGAAAACATAAAGCCATCGTTAACACATTCTAGTTGCGTTTGAACCGGTTACAGCAAAGTTGCTCTGAAGAAACTAACGGCGATGTTCAAGCATGACAATTACCCTCAACATCCGGATTAAGATAGTTCTTAACCTCCTCTAATATGAACAAAATTTCATCGTCTGTTGGTTTAGGGTTACCCTGGGGCGGAATAGAGATCGTCTACTGCAAGCTGGGACGAAGATCGTATCCACATCAGTCATAAAACTAAGTTTTTACGAATCAATCAATTTTATTTATTTATATAACAGCAGGTATGCTCGAAACATTTTAGTGTGAAACCAGAGTTGTATTAAGCGATACTCTGCCCTTTTTTTTGGTTAATTGTTTTTCTTTTAGATTTCAACTTTAAAATGTGTGTTATTGCATTCAGTTTTGTATTTTTGAATTGCTCTGTAAATGGTTTTTCCGGCTGGGGTATTAAAACTGTTATTCTTTCCCTTCTTTTTCTTGAACCATAGGATCTTTGGATATCGTTATTGGGTTTTAGATACGTATTAAACAACAAAAAAGCTTTTTTTTTTATTTCATGTCATACTTCTTTTTTTTTTCCCTTGACGTTTCGACAAACAAAAATTTTCTTGTCTCCTTCAGGATTTTTGTATTATTTGACCAAATGTTACAAAGCCAATAATGATATAGAGAGAAGGGAAAAAGTAGAAAACTAATGAGATGTTGGAAGGCTAATAAAAAAAATCCTGAAGAAGACAAGGAAATTTTCGTCGAAACGTCGAGGATAAAAAAAAAGAAGTATGACATGAAATAAAAAAAAACATTTATTTCATTTTCATTATTATTATTACATATTGGGGGCATAACGTGTGCCTTATTAAAAAGAAAACATTCTTTATAAACAGACCTCATATACGTGGACAATATACAAGGTGTACAAAAGAAGAGTTTACGTGCACAAAGTTTGGATACAGATTCATATCGGCTCTTTTGGACATACTGTATCAATGACATGTGTTGTGTATCATGAGGGGCATAGAGAGAGAAACCATGATTTCAGATCCACTTTAAATTATTAAAATGCGTTTTGTTGGTAATATACAGGGTGTCCCAACTCACACGAAACAAGGCAATTGAAGCTATTTCTGGATTGAAAAGGACAAATCGGCGAAAGACGTCAACTTTGTTTTCGAAGGGGGAATATTTTTGAAGCCTCAAATTGAAACCCACACGGGGATGACATCCACCCTTAATATCTTAAATGATATGGGGGTTCGAGTAGCACTTCATTGGAAAGGTTATTAAAGCCTCTTTTCAACGCCGTTTCACTTTTGAAGTTTTGTTTTTTGTTCGAACCATCTACAAGGAATAATAATAATAATAAAGGACTTTATTAAAGGGCGAGTTTCAGTACAGTGGCAGATGTCACTGTTCTGTTCAGCTAACCCTGAAAATATAACATAATGTTACAAACAAAAAATTTGCTACCAAAGTACAATCATTATAATATTTTTTGAAACATACAATAATAATAACATACAATTATAAAATAGACAATAAAAAACTAGGTACAGCTTAAAGCTTATTAATCCACTCAAAAAAACGTACAATAAATGAACGTATCTAACTCAAATTTGGTTTACAAATTAGCATCTTATGTAATTTAATTCTAAATAAATTTTTTGGTAATGTTCTTAAATCATATGAGAGTTCATTCATGTATTTCGTTATCATATAGGAGAAAGATCGTTTACACATTTCTGTAGAGTGAACAGGTGGGGTAAAAGCATGTTTGTGACGCACATTTATATTGTGAACATCTGTGCGGTATCTTATTCTCTGGTACAAATATGGTGGAGATTTGTCAAACAAAATTTTGTGAAAACGACATATAGAATGATAGTATCTTCGGTCTTCCATGTTTAGCCATCTGATCGCAGACAAAGTGTGAGATATCCTTTGAAATTTCCGTATTCCGAAGATTAGGCGAAGACACGAATTCTGTAACTTCTGTAAACGGGATTTTGAGATCTATGTAATGCATGGAGCGTAGATGACATCGCAGTAGTTAAGTTGTGATAAGACTAAAGCCTCGCATAATTTTGCTTTTATAGGAACACTCAGCACAGAGCGGTGCTGAAATATTAATTTAAGATTCATATATCCAATTTGGATGCGTTTTGAAATATACTCCTCATATCTGAGGTTCTGATCCATTAAGAGTCCCAGATTTCTCACTACGGTCCTAAATTCAACTGGTTTCCCCTCCAAACTCAAACCGTCCTTATAGAGCTCAAGAAATGTCTGTCTGTCCCCTCTTCTACCGAATAAAATGCCAACTGTCTTATCGGGATTGAGTTTTAAGCAATGCTCTCGCGAGAAAGCAGAAAGTCCACACAAATCCGCATTAAAAGCTGCAATTGCCTGAGGAGCCTCATCAAGAGTGAATGACAGATACATCTGTGTATCGCCAGCGTAGTAATGCTGTTGGCATGATATAAAAGCAGATGGAAAATTTGAGGTGTACAAAGTAAACAAGAGCGGACCCAGTATCGATCCCTGTGGAACTCCCTTACTAATCTTAAAAAAAAAAGACAATTTACTTTTGTAAGTGACTGCTTGTGATCTCTCATCAAGATAATCAGTAAAAAGTCTTAATGACGAATCCGATAACCCGACATATCTTAATATCGATTTCATCAGGCTGTGGTCAAGCGTGTCAAATGCCTTAGAAAAATCAGCAAGGATCAACACCGTCAACTTTCCCCTGTCCGTGGCTTCCAAAATGTCGTCAGTAATATTTAAAAGGGCTGAGCCACAGTCATAACCCGGTCTAAATCCTGATTGTACGCTTGGAATTACACTTTTAAGTAAGTAGTTTATAAAATGGAATAAGATGAATTGATAAATGGTTAGACCTACCCCAATGGCAAAAAAACCCCTCATTCCATTTAAGATGTTAAGGGTGGCTGTCGCCCCCGTGTTTGAATTTGGGGCTTCAAAAATAGTCGGATCTTATTTCCCCTTCCCGATTCGTCCTTTTCAAACTAGAACTGCCTTTAAATGGTTTTGTTTCGTGTGAGCTGAGACAGCCTGTATAAAGTACATATTGATGTGGTTCCCCAATGACACGCAAACAATCAGGCAAATTTACAAAAAATAAAGTTAATGATACAACAGCTTTTAATTTTGTTACGTTGTAAATTATTATTATAGCGGTATAATTAATAAATTAATGTTTATTTTATGAATATTTATTATTTATTTATTAAATTAGTTTCATGGATCGCATAGTCAATATAATACTGAACATTATTTTTGGTACGTGGAATATTCAAAATTTAATTTCATGTATTTTACGAGGGTGCTCCGTGACTTTTAAAAGAAACAATTTGAGAGAAAAATATTTCTTCTCTTAGCCCGATATACTCGTACATTTAGAACAACGTGTTTCTATTTTTTTCTATTCCGTCTAAATATAATAATAGGATTATGCCAAAGGGACTTGGCGGACCCCAATAATAGGGTCAGTCTAGTGTAGGCACTCATTTTGAACCTACCTATACCTACTTCGCTTTTTGTAAATGGCAGAAAATTCTTCATCATATGCCCTTAAAGCTCACACATTTATTTTTTCGAAGGCTTTCGATAAGCTGGATCATTCGCTTGTCCTACGGAAAATGTCGAGGTCGCGTTTTCATGAGGATGTTTTAAAGTTTTTTGCCTCCTACTTGTCTGATCGTATGTCGAATACAATGGTCATAAATTGGAAACTTTCACACCCACTAGCGGAGCGCCTCAGGGCAGCTGTTTAGCACCATTAATATTTTCAATTTCCATTAATGACATATCCCAGGAACTTACAAGCAACCATTTGATGTTTGCAGACGATCTGAAGTTGTATCGTGTTATTCGAGACACTTCGGATTGCGTATTGTTGCGGCGCGACTTATCTAAGCTTGAAGATTGGTGTAACTATAATAAATTGCTATTAATAAATGTAAGTTTGTCATATTTTCTAAATCGCAAACTGTTTTTGAATATCGCTATCAGCTGAGTGACACTGCGCTTGAGTGTTGTGATGTTGTCAGGGATCTTGGAGTTTACGTCGACACTGAATTGTCATTTAATTATCATATTCAAAGTATTACCCGAGATGCACAATGCATGCTTGGCTTTTTGTTTCGTGTTACCAAAGATTTTAGTGATATTGAATGTATAACTAATTTGTATTGTGCTCTGGTAAGATCTAAGCTTGAGTACGCATACAGCGAAAATTCCTTAAATATTTAGCGTTTAAAATTGACGGTAGATTCCCATGTAGAGGATTCGATCATAGAGCACTGCTCGATCGCTTTGAAATGGTTTCGCTGGCTGCTCGCAGAGTGTATGCCGGACAACTCTTTCTGTTTAAGATTATAAATAGCTTGGTGGACTTTTCAAACCTACTCCGATCGTTGAATTTTAACATACCGCGCCCCTCTGCGAGGAGTAGCAGACTATTTCACGTTCCTGTTTTTCGTACTAATTATGAATCCAAAGCACCACTACTTCGAGCATGCCACACATGTAACATAGAAGGATTTGGTCAAGAAATTAACTATTTCAATGAGCCTGTAAGATCTTTCTGGCCATCTGATGTGTGTGTGCGTATTTTGTTTTGTAGGATTCTTAATTAGTTTATTATTAGTAGCTTATTTATTTAGTTATATTGTCTTGTACAATACAGAATATTATTATTATATTATTATTTATTTAAAATTTCCTCGGTTTATCCCCTGCAAATGCCATTCTTTGGTTTGCTAAAAGAAGCCTTTATGTATTTAAGAAGCAACGAATTCGAAGAGAAGCTGTATGAATTGAACAAATTGGAAAACATTTGCTGCCAGTTAACCAAACATCTTTCGAGACACATATGTCTCATCATCAGTGGCATTTTAATAAATAAATATTACGTTATAGATATTTGAGTATTGTGTGCAAAAATTAAAACTATAAATCTTTCTCTTAGGTTCTAGTTAAAAAAAACTCAAACTTTTATATTACCCAAGGGGTGAAAATAGTGCTGAGAAAACAAACTTACATTTTGTTACCGAACCATACTCTCTTTCTATTCTGCGCAAATTTCCATTCCAATTTGACGATTATTTGATCCCGCATAAATAAATCCTCCTAAAATAAGTTACTCTTATTTTTTCTTTAAAGGGAGCATCATAAAGTTCTGTAATATGTAAATATTTTATCTGGTTTCGGTATATTATTAGAGTGGATACCCCTCTCGATTTTATTGCAGCGATTTTATTATAGAGCAGAGTGTCGTAAAACGTATCAAAATTTCCACAAATGTAGCTACTGCACTAGATTGTATATCAAACTAGTACATCCTTATAATAACAAAGTGCCTATAAATTTTTATGGGTGTTTTGATTTACATTATTTTTTGATACAATGATGAGTTGTTGCCATAATGTTTAATAGCTTTTAGTCTCAACATGTTGCCATAAATGATGATACTACAAAATAATTGCTCAAAATCACAATTTCAAGAACCAAAATTATTAGAAGCTAATAATAATAATCTCTTTATTGTCTAACAGGTATTGCTACCCAATAACAAGACAAAATCTTACATTAACAAAAACAATTGCCTAGCATTAGCATACAAAAATACCCAACTTAGAACTAACTTAAAACTAACTGAAAAATAGAAAAATACAAAAAAGGAAATACACGCATCAAAACGAAAGAAAATTGACAGGATTACAAGAACAATTAATAATGACAATAAATAATTAACACATAATGCATCAAAACAAATACAAATTAGTAGCCCGCAAACATGTCTCTAAACTTTTCTTAAAAGAATCAAGCGATACATTAAAAAAAATCAACGTTTTCATTAATAACTAATCGGTTGCTGTATTTACAAGCCCGAAATAGCGGTGCTTTAGATTCATAATTAGAACGAATATGTGGCACCCAAAATAAACTAGCGCTTCTAGAGTGAACCCTAGGGACACGACACCATAGCTGCTGAAGCAACCGAGGACAATCCAACATATTGTTGATCAACTTAAAAAGAAACATCTGAGACGCGAAGACGCGTGTCTCGGCTAACGGCCGAAATCCGAACCTTGCCAGTAACAGGCCGTGATCACACCCACGAGGAGGAAAATATCCATCAATTTTAAATGACAAATATTTTAAAAACTTACGTTGGATACTCTCCAATCTCTGTATATGAACACGGTAGATGGGCGACCAAATGATTGTAGCGAATTCCAAAATAGACACAACAAAGGCGAAATAGATACTTGTCAGGCAGTCCATGTTGTTGAATTCTCTGGTCTGTCTAAAAATAAATCCTAACATTCGCAAAGCATTAGCAGAAACTTGCTCAATGTGGTAGTTGAAAGATAAATCACCATCCAAGTATACACCTAGATCTTTGATTAAACCGCAGCGTTCCAAATTTGAATTATCGATGGTGTAGTTTCGCAAAAACGGATCTTGACGTCTTGTAAATGTCACCGACTTACATTTGTTCAGATTTAGAGGAAGTCTATTTAGGTCGCCCCATTCTGAGAGCCGACACAGATCTGTTTGAAGCTGTGCGCAATCGTTCTCACAAACAACAGTGCGATACAATTTTAAATCATGCGCAAACAACAAATAATTGCTATTGAAACCAGAGCCAATATCGTTTACGAATATTGCGAAGAGAAGACGAGCCAACGTGCTGCCCTGCGGAGTTCCACTTGAGGCTGTGAATGAACTTGAACTGAATCCATTGTATTCAACAAATTGTTGCCTTGCGCCCAGATAGGACTGAAAAAAAGATATCAGACTCCTGCCGAAGCCAATGTCGTACATCTTCTGTTGAATCAGGGAATGATCAATCTTATCGAACGCCTTGGAAAAGTCAGTATAGATTGCGTCGTCGCCTTGCAAACCTCGACCGACAGCCGGAATTACATCCTGCAGGAAAGTGGTTAGATTGGTCACCGTAGAACGACCCTTAATGAATCCATGTTGCTGGTAAACTAAACTAATGATAATGTCATTATACAAAGCTGTCGAATTTTTATTATTACTTGAATTTGACGAGGAATTTTATAATGACGATAATGAAAGTGTTGGTAAACTTAGTGACAGTAAAATAAGTTTCCCTAGTAAAAGTTCTATCGAACGGGGTTCTACAAACATTTTCATTTTGCCCAATAATTTTCTATAATAATCTATCGCTTTCAGTGGACCACCCTGTATAAATCAAAAATCCCATAATGTAGCAGAGAGCTAGATAATCTCCAAAACATGTAACCTGTTCAGATCTACCAATTATTAACAACATATTATTATACATCTCGGGGTAAACAATCACATCTCTGTACCAGTTAGTGGTGGATGAACTATTATAGTGGAGCTGATATAATGTGTCGCCCGACTGTTTGGATTAATCACGATTGCATACGTTCCTGATCTTATTAAGGTGGCACGACGTAATTAAGTGCTTAATTTGAATATTAATTTAATAAAGCAGATTGTGCTGATGGTATCTACATAATAGGTCTTCTTCCCATCTAATTTTGAATTTTACTCTGAATTTCATTATCCAAACATAAAATTATTAGAAATGGGCTTGTTTAACAAAACAAGACTTAAAATCCGAGAGTTTGTCTGTCAACCACTATACTTTCACCAGACGGCCGTTTCGGCGATCCACGACTCATCAGTGGTGATCGGTCAGTAGTTGACAGCCAAACTCTCGTAAATAATGTGGTATATACCACAAACGGTACAGAGATGTAAAAGGATGTGTTTGGCGACATCTAGTTTTATCGTTGGTAGTACGCCGAGTGAACAACAGTTCCTATATCGACTGCCTGGGAGGTCTCTGACCCCATAAAGCAACTACCAACACATAGACGCGCCGATACTCCCTTAAGCGGGATCGCATATATTTGAAATGGCCATTTCAGAGACCTCCCAGGCAGTCGATATAGGAACTGTTGTTCACTCGGCGTATTACCAACGATAAAACTAGATGTCGCCAAACACATCCTTTTACATAAAATTATTAGTTATTTTAATTGAAGACATGTACCAGGAATGTTATACGAATTCATAATATCCAAAATGAACTGTGAGAGATTTTATCCAGAACAAAATGAAATACCAGGCGGGATCCATGGACAAAACTATCGAATAATTTGATGGTTAAGTTCAATATGAATATTTGTAATTTTATGGAATATTTTGATAGTTACGTTCAATGTGAATATTCCTAATTTTATCGAATATTTTGATGGTTAAGTTCAATATGAATATTTGTAATTTTATGGAATATTTTGATAGTTAAATTCAATGTAAATATTTCTAATTTTATCGAATATTTTGATAGTTTAGTTCAATATAAATATTTATAATTTTATCGAATATTTTGATGGTTTAGTTCAATATAAATATTTATAATTTTTTCGAATATTTTGATAGCTAAGTTAATAATAATAATAATAATTTTATTTGTAAAAATCACCACATCTTACAAAATAACAACATAATATTACATTATCAATTAGATAATAATGTAACCATTTTGAAACTAGCGGGTGTTATATACATTCAGAAAGAATACTAATGTTATAGCTCAATCCGAATGAACCCCAATATGCTATTCAAATTGTTACGGGTTCGATTCAAGTTTTACGAGCGGTTTCAAATAAAGGAGAACAAACAAAGAATATCATCTTGAATAATAACAGAATCAAATTATTATATGAAACAAACAAACAACTAAAATAAGCTTTATTAATCTGTATTGAAGTAATGCAAAATTACTTACCATTATAATCTTGGATCACTTTTATTTAAAAGAGAATATTTAATTGGTTGACCCTTTTGTCAATAATTTATCGAAACCTTTATTAGAAATAAAACGCATAGTTCGGGCTAAAACAACTAATTTAATAATTAAAACTAATTAAAGAAAATGAATAACAACAAGAAATAAATATGTATAATATAAAAGAAAAAGAATAAAACAATTAAGCGATAATGAGAATTTAAAAGAAATCTTAATCATTATTTGTACTACTTAAAAATAGGAAAATTAATATAATTCGAATAATTTTATTAATTCCTGTATGAAACTTTAATTACTATTGAAAACGGAATTTATTTCAATTATTAAAAGGAATAACTTTAAACTTTATATAAAAAAAACTGATTAAACAAAAAGGCCTTCAATTAAAAGAATATCAAAACTTACGGAACTTTATACAATTCACTACTTCAGAATAAAATGAAATGGACTTAATCTTTAAACAAAAACTAGAAAATAATTTTTAACTGAAAAAATACACTAAGTCCAAAACAAATTAAAATATTTAATTTAACATTTTATAACTAGAGAAAACACGACTTTACTCAATCAAGGCTAGAGCGATTCTAATATTAAAGTCCTTTTGCCTTTCCAGAATTGCCTCATAAAAGTTACATAGTAGGTAATACAAAATGAAAATAAGCCAATCAGAAAAAAGGTATCTTAAGAACAAATTATTTTTAAAAGCCTTGCACAATTTTTATGACGCAGATAACTTTTAGACCCCCCATGTTTGTCGTATCACATAATATTAGGGTACGTTCGTATTTATGTTTAGAAAAAATAAGAACCATATGTCAACAAATCTATGGGAATATTTCGTGTTATCGTAAATGTATATATTAGAAAAAAGAACTTGTTAGATATTGGAAATTCTCAGAAAGAAGTGATCTGCCACCCATGTATTCTAGAATTAAGTAATCTGTAAGCTTGCCAGTGGCGGGTTCTATTTTGTTACAATAAATTACATATATATAACATAAGTTATCTACTGTGTTCTCGCAAAAAGGAACCAGAATCAATCTATGAAAGTTCTAGTTTGGTCACTAAATAAATTGACAAGAATAAAATAAATCTAATTAAACAATCAAATCACTGTCGTAATAGAGTAGTTATTACACAAATACTTATAAAAACAGTTACCCAACAATCAGAAACCCAAGTAAATCTATTTCCGCAGGCTGCAACAAAATTTACCATTTTTTCCTATATACCTGTACATTTCTGATGGTGAGAAATCTCTTTTTTACTTGCACCTTGAATTTCATTAAAGGCAATGATTTAAAACTCTTCGGAACTTCATTATACAACACGCATATATTGTAGGAAAAACTTCGTCTAAACAGAGTTGTTTTATGCGGCGGCAAGGCCAACAATCCCTTATGCCTCAAGTTCAAGTTATGCACGTGCGTCCTGTATCTAATTTTCCGAGCCAAATATTCCGGTTTCAATTCTGTCAGGATTCTGTGAAAGAGGACCAAAGAATGAAGTTTTCGTCTTTCATTCATACGCAGCCAGCCTCCTCCCCGAGCTTATAAGACACCGGATCAAATTTCCTGATACCATAATTCATTGCAAATACTCCTATTTCTTGTACGCTGTTTTGCGTTTGCGAATGCCTTTTAAATTGGTTGGAATAAAGTTTTTGAAAAAACACAAAAACATAGAAAAAATCAATTATGAAATTACTTACCACCGAAATTCTCTCTCTCTCTCTCTTCTAATATTTTGTGTTCCTCTTATAATTTAATAAATTTTCAATGAACACAACTCATTCCTCGAACGTCACGGATTACCGAAACTGAGATGAGCTCTCTGAAAAAGGGATTATGTTAAGTGTGTGCATGCATGGAGACAGCAGAAGCACGATACTATCTCGAATATTTATACTAATATCACTGCTACGAATGACTAGGTTACAGAACATGTAGAAGGCCGCCGATGCAATATAATACGAGAAACACTAGTTGGAGTTGTAAAATGGTAAAATCATCGGGTTACATAATATAAAGGGCTTTAAGGTGGCTTTAGTGAAGTTTTGTGGGTATGAAGACAAAACGCTTAATTAAGTAAATTAAATTTCACTTGTACATACAGAATATCTGTGTGTTTCTATTGCATGCATGCTTAGTGGGACTGGATTTTCAATTTGATTTTGGTATTAAACACGTGTTAGTTTAGGTACTGTATACTAAAAGGGTCGTTAAGAATTTGGTGAGGTGGTGAAATTTACAGTAACAGCGAACAACAGAACATAGAAACTTATCGATGTAGGACTAGTAGGTTAAAGATATAATAATTCCAAACCAACTTCTAAAGGAACGCCAAAGCTTTTTTTTTATTCGACTCCAGGACTATTTTGCAAACATCTATTTATAGCTCACATAGCCAAAATTGAGTGAGATGTCGTTGGACTTGGACTTTTGAGGAATCTTAAGATTAGTGAAAACCGCAACTCAATAGCTTTAGCCGTTTAGGACTCCCAGGAGGATTCTCAATTTTTGGCATTTTTGAATATGAACATAACTTTTTTATTTATTTTAATTTCTCGAATTTAGTTCCAAACAAACAAACACAGATATACTTAAACTACAAAGTTTAGAAAAGTTATTTCATATAAATATATAATGTGATAAGATGATTAGTAACGATATCTAGGGTAGTCCAGAGAAATCGACGGACACCTAGTTGAATAGGCAAAAATATTCGGAATTTGAATCTGACATTTTAGGTATAAAAGGGCCAATATTTATATTTTGAGCCTAATAATCGAATGACCGCAATGTTTCTTTCTTTTCTTTCTACGGTAAACCACAGTTGATTGGTTTTACGATCCAGTTTATACGCGATACTCGTGCCTGGTACCGTTTCGAGACCAGGCTGAGAGTCTCGAGGTTAAGCGGGGGATTCGAATACAATCGATTTGCAGACATATTACTTGTATCTTAATAAATATCAATATATATTCGCCACTGTTAAAAATTCTATTACAACTAAACAACATGGCTTTTTCTCAGGTAGATCATGCGCGACAAACTTGGCTTGCTTTTCACAGCATGTTTGTGAAGTCTTGGACACGCGTGGTCAAATTGATGTAGTGTATACGGATTTCAGAAAAGCCTTTGATCAGATCGACCACTATGCTCTATTGAGAAAGCTTGACAATTTTGGTTTTTCGTCGGGGTTGGTCGGCCTACTTAAATCTTATCTATTGGACCGTCGCCAGTTTGTGAAATATGAAGGGTATCAGTCATTCAAGTTTGTACCTACATCAGGCGTACCACAGGGATCCAACTTAGGTCCATGGCTGTTTATTATTTTTATTAACGACATTTTCGATTGTGTGTTATGCAATGGGCTACTGTTTGCCGACGACTTAAAACTTTTTCATGAAATTCGTAGCCATGACGACTGTTTGTATCTTCAAAGATGCTTGGATTTTCTTGCAGACTGGTGTGATAGAAACAAGTTGCATCTGGATGTATACAAGTGTAATGTGGTGACCTATACGAGAAAAGACAATAGAATTACTTTTAATTATTACATGGACGGTTCTCTCTTGAATCGAGAGACGGTTCTCAGGGACTTGGGTGTTTATTTTGATGAGCGTTTCTCCTTTGTGGCTCATGTGGAGCACGTCTCGTGACATTGCACTGGGCTGCTTGGTTTTATCCTAAGAAATTGTAAATATTTTAATAACACCAAAACTTTTAAAATATTATTTAGTGCTTTTATAAGATCCAGACTGGAATATTGCCAAATTGTATGGCACCCTATCTATGATAGACATGCTGAGACTCTAAACGCGGTGCATCGAAGATTTCTGAAATATTTCATATTTAGGGATTATGGTGTTTATCCGCAGAGGGGAGCCGAGTATCAGATTTTACTGTACAAGTTCGGGGAGACCTCACTGGAAAGCCGTCGAAGACTGCTAGCCGTTAGGTTTTTGCACAGTCTATTGCATGGCTTAACAGACTGTGAGTATTTATTGTCTAAACTGAATTTTCCAATACCACCACAGGCTGGCAGGCTTAGGTTCACATTTTACGAGGATCCTTGTCGTACCAACATAATGCTTCAGTCTCCTGTACACTATATTTGTGACGGTTTTAACAGAGTATCGTAATTGCTTGATATCAACTACAGCACGCTCGCGAATATTGTTGCCACAATGTCGGGCTTGTTTTGGTGAATTAGAGTAGATACCTACTTATTTGTAGTTTCTGTTATGATATTGAATTATGTTTTGATGGTTTATTCTGTTTTTTCTGTTCTCTTTTTTTAATTTTCATTCATTCATTTTTTGTATGAAAAGATATTTTTTTTTTGTTCTCTATATGGACACGGATATAATGTGATTATGTTTCCTGTAATTGGGGTTGTACCCTGTTGGAAATAAAGATCTATTTATCTATTTATTTATTTAAGTAAAAGTACTTAAGCCGTACCTGTAGTTAGCTTATATTATTTCTCAGTTGATTTCAAATTTGACTTAAATGTTAACCAGGCCATAACCATATTATAGATATAATCAAATATAAAAAATAATAGAGACGAACACGTATAGTCATACATGCTTTTAACTTACTTAAACAGCATTTATTTTTTCAATTTTAAAAGCGTAGTTCGTTCTTGACTGTACAACTCCATAATTTAAGCCTATACTCTCGCCTTAAAATATAAATCGAGACCAGACGAGACCACACTAGACGAAACGAGACTGAGTTTGGTCAGACCTCGATTTTTCTCGGTGTCGACTCACTCTAAGTCTCGTTTCGTCTAGCGGAATCCCTAGTCACCTAGAGTTCTAAACGTATTTAGAACCACCGCTGTCGCTATGGTACTTTTTTTTGGATCCAACGAGAACAAACATTTAGTTCCATATTTACGCTGCCACACAATCTTCAAATAATTGTAAACAGAGATTGGGCTTAGAAAAAACCGAGAAATGCCGATTCTCAAGGAAAGAGGATGAAATTGCAGAACACCTGATGACCAAAATGCATCGCAATCGGCAGTCTACACAAGGATTGCTTAGGGCATTGAGCCAAATCCTACGGGCAGGTACCATCTTTAAAACAAGCCAAGTTAATGGGTTGATCAGGGCTAGGAACGTTAACTTGCACCACATTTCAATGGCTTCGAAAAGAGATACAAAAATCTTTATGTCGAAGGGTGTCAGACAGAGAAACTTAATTTAATGTCAACCATAATAATGTGAATTTGTTTAATCAAAACTCTTGTCCACCAAATGATTATCTCGTATAAAATAATCTAATTATTATGACAGACCGACTTTTTGTATTTGAAAAGCACATAAAGGAACCGAGTATTGTGCCGCCAAAAACTTTGTCAGCATTTCGTAGATTCCGTTGTGGGCTCATCCTTGCGACCAAAAAACTTTCCCTCCCGAAAATCTGTATGGAACAGACTATCACACACACATATACGCCGACACCACTTTGCTATGCCAGCATCCAGCTCGTTCACAAAATCTAATAATTGGCGACAGTGGAAAGTTGCTTTCCACTGATAAAAACTTTTTGCTCTGCATACGATTTTAGGCATCACTATAAACTGCGCGAAAACCGTTTATCATTAAATTACCTAGTACTTTCGATTAAAAAGTTTGTAACGTGATTGGTCTAAAATACTCATGCTGTCGGTAATTATTCCTTGAAATGATTAAATGGATCGCACCATGATTAGAACAGAGTTAGATTGGCATAAAGAATTTCATTCATTTGTCAAGTGTGATTTAGAATACTGTTTTTGGCATGTTGATTTAGACCAATCTGATTGAAATTACAATGGGGAACAGCAACAGTCTCAGTTGGGAGTTTAAATAAATCAAAGCGATCTCTATTTAGGTATAGGGAAGCCGAAAGTCTATATATTATTTTGCAAACTTCATAAATATCATTTTATTAAAACAAACATATGCCATTCTGAGCTCTCCATATTTATATTATGTAAAATTGGGGTGAGGTTCACAATCATACACAATTTTTTTTTAGAACTATTTCTTTAATAGTTTCATGTCGTCTTTTTTTTCCCCAGCTTGTCTTTTTCAAGAAATTCTGTTCTCCATGTTGCTGTTTGATTGTAGAACAGATAGATATTGGCATATTTTCACCCATGCCATATAATTTTTCTTATTTATTATTCTTGAACCTTGATCTTCAAATTTCTTCTATTTTTCTTGTATTGGGGTGAGGTCACAGTTTATACACTTGGTTCTCATCGTGTCGGTACGACTCATCTTCATGCCTTCACATCAATTTGCCGCTCGCCTTGTTATAGTATATATAGATATAGTATAACATAACACCACTCAAGGCTGTTTTCAATCACTATGACACACCACAAATATTTCTGAAATTAAAAGTGATATTATTATGTACTTAAATATTTTTACAAAAATAAAAATACAGTATTGTGGTTAGAAACCGAAAGCTATAATTATTTTTAGTCAGGACCTGACTTTTAACCCAAAATGGCGGCGCCATACGTCACAGTTTGAACTTATTTAGTTCAAAGGGCCAACGTGGACTCGGAATGCTGTACTTATTAATGCTGTGATTATCCTACGTAGTAGCCTATTAATTTCATCATTTTTTTAAATTTCTGTTGGTGTCTGTATGTCCGTGCGTCCACTTAAGTAACATATTTTAACCAAATTTGGTACGAAACTACTACAGGATATGGCTGGGTGCAAATTAACTTTTAGGAAACATTGAGCGCAAGCAATGGGTTTAAAAAGGGTTCAAATATTTAAAAACTTCATACTTCTTAAACTTATTCGAAATATTGAATAATTTTTCATTGGTGTAATAGAGTCTAATCTAAACCATTAATCATAAAAAAATGAGATCACACTGGCGTTCGAAAAGAGTGAAAATAGGGCTTAATAACCTCAAACATATTTCCTCAACATAGCAGAAATATAATATTTTTATTAGGCAGAAATATTGACTAGTTAATTATAGCTTTGATAGAATATAACTTATATCATAACAAATTTGCTTACATAGGCGTTCAGTAAATAGTGGAGAAGGGGTAAAAATAAAACAAATTCCTATATAAACTTCTTCGAAATATGGAATAATTTAAAAAAGAATTGGTTTATACAGGCGTTTATAAATAGTGCAAATAAGGGTAAAAAATAAATAAAAGATTATTTTAAATTCATATTAGCTCGTTCTGTCTTTTTGCCCATACTTTCTTCGCTTTTTAATTTTACATAAAAGTAATGGGCTAATTTCCGTTTACTTGCTCATCGAGAAGCCAGGCGAACAAATAACATCTTATCTATTACAGTTATATTCAATTATATTCATGAAAATGAACACATCCTATACATAAATTCAATTTTCTCAAAATACTATCTGAACAGACATACTAAAAGTGTTTTTATAGACTTTTCATCACACATGCATTACATAATATTATTAAATAAAAGCGAATAAGAAAATAAATCGAATCGTGAAAATATTTATCAAAATGCACGTAAATATAACTATATACGAAACACTGTATATAGTTTAGAATTTAAATGGGAAATAAAAGTTATCTGCGGGCCATTTTCAGGAGTTATCTACTTTTCCTCGTAAATCAGCCCTTCGCTTAGTTGCGTTGTACTGCCAAAATACAGTGGCGTAGGAAAATTTAATGTAATGGGTTTTTTTACCACATTTTTGATTGATAATTTTTGTAACCGTTCTCCACATATACACGAGATCTCTGTGTTTCAACATGGATTTATGAATCATAGATCTACAATTACCAATCTTACACACATTACACAAGAGATATCGGAAACCTTGGATTGTGGTGGTCAAATGGATGTGGTATACACGGATTTTCGAAGGCGTTTGACAGAATGGATCACGGTGTGTTGGTTAACAAGTTAAATCAATTT
This sequence comes from Apoderus coryli, assembly GCA_911728435.2. Lineage (NCBI taxonomy): Eukaryota > Metazoa > Arthropoda > Insecta > Coleoptera > Attelabidae > Apoderus > Apoderus coryli. Next base: position 44,013,082 of record OU452199.1, on the reverse strand, counting down.
GGGTTCTCGAATGCCTTGCTTAGACTAATAGTGTCTTACTTGAGTGGCCGCAGTCAATTTGTTTATTATAGCGGACATACATCCATTGTCATCAGGGGTTCCGCAGGGCTCCAATTTGGGTCCTCTGCTTTTTCTTTTATTTATCAATGACCTAGTGGAAACTATTCAGGCAGGAAAGCTTTTGTTTGCTGATGATCTTAAAATTTTTAAACCTATTACAACTAGGTTGGATTACTTGGCGTTGCAGAACGATCTTAATAACTTGTGCGACTGGTGTGACAAACAAACTATCGCTAAATATAGCAAAGTGTAAATGCGTCACTTACTCTCGGAAGAAGAAATTCATTGTTAATTTATATACACTGAACGGCTTTTGTTTGTCCCGATCAGACTTGGTTACTGACCTCGGAGTGATATTCGATTCGAGACTCACATTTAATGAGCACATTAAAACCAGAATTCAGGAAGCAAGTCGTATGTATGGCTTCTTAGTGCGAAGTTGTAAGGGATTTGTAAATGTCGATGCTCTTATTGCCCTTTATTTTGCCTATGTTCGCTCTAAATTAGAGTATTGATCTATAATTTGGTCCCCATTTTATTCATATCATAAGCAGTCATTAGAAAAAATACAACGTAGATTTTTGAAATATTTGGTCTGGAAGCAGGTTGGCGCTTATCCAACTCAAGGATACGATCAGGGACTTCTTTTAGCTCGATTTCCAATGCAAAGTCTTGAACTTCGTCGTGTTTTGTCATCTTTAATGTTTTTGTATAATATTCTCCATAACAAGGTGGATTGTTCTTATATTCTTTCAAAACTAAACTTTAATATTCCCAGAATTTCCACTAGACATGATTGTTTGTTTAGATGTGAGCGTGCTAGGACTAATGTTCTCTTGAGATCCCCACTCTATGTAATGACTGTTAAATTTAATGAATTAAGTCACTGCTTTGATATATTTTTTGATAGTGTTAGTAAATTAGAACGTGTTGTTCATGCGGTTTTGGAATTTTGATGTTCTTTTTTTTTCTTAAATTAAATCTAGAATTTAAGATATGAATGTAATACAGTTTTTGTATCTAGGAATTGTTCTGTAAAGGGATTTTGTAAATCTGTTGGGCAATAAAGCTATTATTATTATTATTATTATTATTATAGACACATCCTGAGGATGAAACTTAAAGTGTAGAAATTTCTACGATAGAAATATGTTTTCATAGAGATTGATGTCCTGCATACTGCTGGTTGAAAACACAAACTCAGCTACAGTTGCAGGAGATTACGAAAGCAGACCCAGGACAAAAATTACACAATATCTGCGCTCCCATACAGGCAGAAGTTTTAGCCATTGATTTGCTGCTGCTGAACCGTAAGCCCGGTACTCAGAAGTCAATGCAGCTCTGGATGACGACAAAAATTTAGAACATTTGCCGACTATCCAGGTTTGTTTATGAACAGATCTCATCTACGATCCTGGTTGGATCTATCGGGATTGTGTTCGTTCTCAGGCGTAGCTAGAATTTAATTTGAGACAAGAGAAACGAGAGTCTAAAAAAAAGCTCACTCAGTATTTTGTGTTATAAAAACGAAGTCGTTACGATCAAACACCCAGTTTTGAAAAAATCAGTTAGGTACTCTTATTTGTTGTTAAGCCTAGGCCAGATTTTGTTAGCAGATTACCCAAATGTGCAGTGCTATAATTGTGATTTTTATTTTTGTAGTTCGATACAGGATAATCATGAATAACGATTACTGTGAAACGATAATAAATAGAAGATCCAAGAAACCTAGTATATTTAGTATATTTCATGGCAAACTGCACGTATGCCTTACCTGTACATGAATATTTTTAGATTCCGTTACAGAGTGAGTCAGGTTTTTATATAATTATTGTTTATCTGAGATACAGGGTGTCAAAGTTTCTGTATTGATTAAATTATTTACTTAAATTTTTGTTTATTGATGTACAATTAATAAAGTTTCATCTTACCTGACTCACCCTGTGTATATAATATATTTTGTATAAAATACAAAATGATAAAACATAAAACTCCATCACTGTTTTATAGCCGACGATGCTCCACTTGTAGAAATCAATATCGGACTACAGAGTAGCTTCCACACTCTTGGCTTATTACCGATTTTAACTTTTAATTTTGTTACAAGCATACCTACCTACATGTATGAAATGAAGAAAATTATGCCAGTAAATATGAATTAGTTAATAAGAATTGAAATTTTGAACATTTCTCTGAAAAAGTTTTTAAACTTTTTAATAACAATAATAATAATTGTATGAAAAACGCAACCCCCCGCTGCGTTAATTGACGAAGAAGTAACGGGTGTAACCGTGAATTGTACAATATGTAGTTAGGACAAATTTTAGTGTACATTATTTTATGCTGCCATTCATTCAGAAGGCCAAATGAACAGCAAGCAATCACAGTTTTTTTTCCAACACAATTCCTTATTCTATTTATAAGATTCAATTTTCACAATTTAATTTGTGAGTAGAGCAGAGTAAATGATGCTTAGGCTCATTGTGTCGGTTCTAAAATTGACCGATTTTTCTCTAAATTTAATTAACAAATTTGAAGAAAAATCGGTTAATTTTAGAACCGACACCATGAAACTTGTAGTCGTAGAGCTTTATTTCCTTCTCTTCTTCTTAAAATGCCGTACACTTCTAGTGCGTTGGCGACTATCTCATCATAATAAGGGTCCTTGCTTCCGCAGTGCGACAGAGCTCGCCCGTATTGCTAATGCCTGTCCAGTTCTTGATGATTCTCAACCGGGACATCTGTTTACGTCCTACTCCTCTCTTCCCTTCAATTTTTCCTTGGAGAATTATCTGTGGTATTTTGTACTTCTCTCCTCGTAGTATGTGTCCCAGGTATCCAATTTTCCGCTTCTTGATTATGTTGAAAAGTTCTCTTTCGCATCCCGCCCTTCTAAGAACGTCTTCATTTCGAACTCGGTCTACCAACGATATACGTAGCATCCTTCTTAGACAACACATTTCAAAAGCCTCAAGCTTGTTTATCGACCGGATCTTCAGAGTCCATGTTTCCATTCCATATAACAGGATGGACCAGACGTAACACTGCACCATTCTGCATCTTAATTTGAGGGACAATGTCAGGTTGCAAAGAAAGGGTCTTAGGCTTGTGAAAGCTTGCCTCGCTTGTTGTATGCGACAGCAAATTTCCTGTTCGGGATTCCATTGTTCATTTATGTTGGTTCCAAGGTATTTAAAGTTTTGCACTCGTTCAATAGGTTGGTCTTCCAAGTTTAACACAGCATTTTGAAGAGGGTTTCTGCTTACTATCATGTACTTTGTCTTTTGTATGTTTATTTTGAGATCATTCCCCTTTCCAACTGTATTTATCTGTTCCAGCATTAGTTGTAAGTCCTCTTCACTGTCAGCAATGATTACGGTGTCGTCTGCATACCGTATGTTGTTAATTGGTATACCATTTACTTTAATCCCACACTCTAAGTCTTCCAGCGCCTCAAAAAATATATTTTCGACGTATAAGTTAAATAGTATTGGTGACAGTATGCACCCTTGTCGAACCCCCTTTAGAACTTTAAATTCGTCTGTTGTTAGTGCTTTCTCAAATCTTACACAGGCTTTTTGATTCCAGTATAGATTTTGGATGATTCTGATATCTTTTGCGTCAATATTGGCATTGTGCAGAAGTTTCAACAAGGTGGCTTTATTTCCACAATATTTTATTTTAGGCACTGAAGAAGTTTATGTTTAATAAAAGAAACATTGGCTGGAGTTTAGGTTTCTTATTTATTTGTCCGATACCGACAATTCATGTTATGAGTGAGTTTAATCAGACCCTGAGGGGTTCATCCAATAAATCTAAAACTATATGGGAAACGTTTGCGAGTGTCACTGGCGGGGTCCGCTCTAGGGGCACAATATCAATGATCAGGGATGTGGATGGCTGTGCTGTCTCTCACCCTTTGGAGATAGTGAGATTGTTTCACAGCATTATTGTATCACTGCAGTAGACAGGAGCTGGACTCAAAACTTTAATAATAGTTTGTCGACTCAATGTACGAATTGTGAAAATAATCCCAGAACCATGTTTTTGCACATATTCGCGAGACATACATTATTAGGGTTATAAGGGATTTACCAAATAAAACATCATCAGGGGATGACCAGCTGCCGCTTTTTCTTATAAAACGAAATCGCACCAAAATTGACTGAATTGATAAACCGGTCTGATGTGGCCGGTACTTTCCTGAAAGAACTCATGAATGCAGTCATTGTCCCTGTTTTCAAGAAAGGTGACACTACGGATGTTGCAAATATAGGCCTACATCATTGTTAAACGTAATTTCTTAGGGCTGAACTTGAGTTTTGTGTTTCAAATTGATAAGAATGATATTATTATTATTGAATTGAGATATTATTCGATACACATTAAACATTTTACTATTTTATATAAATTTACAAGATTTACCAACCACAGTTTTGCTGAAACTTGTCATTTAATTAACCCTGTAGCAAAAAGATATAGGTACAACACTGTATTCCTATTTGCCGTGACAATTTTTGATTTATTTTTTTTTAAATAAAGGAGATATTTTGATGATTTTCAAAAATTGGTCTGTATGTCGAAAACTGTACCGCTTAGTTTTTGTCAAAAATAGGTCTGACACCTTGACTACTTCATTTTCATCTCATTTCCCATTTGGGACACCCTATATCTTATTTCGTAGTTTCAAAACTACGCTGCTAATTATTCCTACAGTTGAATAGACATTATTTTCTGCGTATCCGTCAGCAAACCCTTTTCCTTAGGTTTTTGTCCCATCTATTTGTTTTTTCGTTGATTAGGTAATGTTTAGACTATATATACGGCAGGCGGAGCAGAAATTTTTGGCAAATGACGTGGACGAAACCGCAGAAAGATAAATAACCAGTGTTGTATAATATTATATAAAACCGAACACATCAACCCGTTTCTTGCCCAAAGAGGAAACAGCGTACACCAACCGTACATACACGCTAAAATAATAATTAGCCTTAGCCGGGTGCTATGCGGATGGGTTGGAATGAAAAGGAACGAAGGAAATTTTTTTGTATGAGCCGGAAGCTTTTTGTGCTACTTTAGAGTTCAGTATACTGCTGTATAAATAATGAATTTTGATATAGAATAAAATGATTATTAATACAGAAACTCTAACTTGAAAACTAAGAAAACCTGTTTCGCCCTACACGAGCATCATCAGGCCCAACAGAGAGGGCTTATTACCCCTCGTTGAGTTGCTAATTTTGATATGATAATTTTTGTTTTATATTTTAGTCGATTTATTTATTATTTTACTCAGATTCTAAATTTTCATTGAATGTTCTTTAACTTCGACAATAAATATGCTGTATAAAATCTATTTAAGCTTTATCTTAATTACCATTACGTTCTGTTCTATTTGTAACACTTTTTACCGGCAATACGGCTCTTGTCAACTGTCATCTTTCGGTAGACTACTGAAAAATTTTGAGCAAGCTGCGCCATTGACTTTATGTCTGACAGCCTTATGCTTTAAGGACATTGACTTGAAGTCAACGCTAAAATCATGACAGAAATTTCAATAAATATTGAGATGTGGTATGCGGTGAAGTCTTTAAATCAATAATTGAAATTAAGAAATTTCAAAAAATTGAAAGAAGACAAAATTTCAATATTTGGTATGCTCTAAAACAAAAATTGAAAAATAATTACAAGTCAAGATGGAATAAAGTCAATATTTTTAATGTTGACTAAAAACCTGCACTGTAAGGCAATTGAAATTATATCAATTTGAGAAACGAATCACAAATCATTTGGGTTTTCTCTCAAAGCTTGTTTTTTTTTTAAATTGTTTGCGATCATTATATATATTTTTATTGAAGTTGTATAAGTATTTAGTTTTGTTTATCGAAATGCAGGAAAATGAAAATCAGGCTTAAGTAGGGCGTATCTAAATTGACAATAGGTAATTACAGAATTATTCGTATTTAATTTTGTAGCCACGACCTGAATTTGCAAAAGCAACAGCTAAGGGATAACATTGAACACAGAAATGCAGAAAATATCTTCATTTTCCATAGATTACCACGAAAAACAATGTTGCCAAATGTAAACTTGATATTTGAGTTTAATGAAATATCTTTTATTGAGATGAGAGATATAATAAACTCTTTTAAAAATAAAAGATCGAAAGACATTTTTGATTTGAATATTGTAATCATTAAATATATCAAGGATATAATAATTATACCATTGATAATAATATAACTATCGCCCTATTTCTATAGTGCCTGTTCTAGGCAAAATTTTTGAAAAGATACTCTTTAAGCAATTAGCCAACTATTTGGAAAGAAATAATTTATTTCCTCCGAAACAATTTGGATTTAGACCGAAACTTAACACCGTTTCAGCTATGGAAAATTTTATAAATAGCGTTATAACCGCTTTTGAGAGTAGAAGGCTTGTGGGGGCTTCTTTTCTTGATTTAACAAAGGCGTTTGATTGCGTCTCACACGATATCTTGTTGGGTAAACTGGAGCGATTCGGTATGATTTCGAATTCGGTTCGTTTGCTGAGTTCCTATCTCACTGGTAGGAATGTTGTAACGATGTTTGAGTCAAAGGCTTCTCAGCCCTTGTTGAGCTCTTATGGAGTCCCACAGGGCTCGGTGCTCGGACCTCTATTGTTTTTGATTTTCATTAATGATTTACCGCTACATCTGCCATGCTCTGACCTGACATTGTTTGCAGACGATTCAGCTATGGTCGATGTTGAACTGTCGAGTGATGTTCTGGCCTCAAGTATGATTAATTCACAGTCGAGGGCTGCTGACTGGTTTGCAGCTAACAAACTCTGTATGAATGCCAATAAAACAGCTACTACATTACGTGAGACGGATGTTGCTGTTTCTGATGGTCTGGTAAAGTTTTTGGGTGTCAATTTGGACCAAAAGCTAACCTGGGCGGGTCATGTCGAGGTTACCATTGCCAAGTTGTCTAAGGTTGTGTTCATGTTGCGAAGCTTGAAGGGTGAAGTCTCTTTTAATGTTTTGAAATCAGCATATTATTGCCTTTTTCACAGTGTGGCTTCGTATGCTTTGTCAATTTGGGGACACTCTTGTCATGCGAGTTGGGTATTCGCAATCCAAAGACACGTAATTCGAATAATGACAGATTTAAAGTTTAGAGAGGATGGCAGACCTAAATTTAAAGAATGTTAAATAATTACACTCCCGTGTCTCTATATCTACAATTCAATTATGTATGTGAAAAATAATTACAATCTGTACATAAGGCATGATGAACTTCACAAACACAATACCAGAAACAAAAATGACATTCTTCCTGAATATATGAGGTTGGGTAGAAGCAGAAATTCTGTAAATTATTATGGTCCCACATGCTATAATCATTTGCCAGATAGTTTGAAAACACTGGGCCTTGCAATGTTCAAAAATAGATTAAAGAACTACTTAATTGACCAGGCTTTTTACTCCATTGATGAATTCCTCAGCACTGACTTTCTGTTTTGATTAAGTTATATACATTTCTATGTTTTTATATTGTGTTATGTAATATTTTAGTATTTAATATGACTTGTGTAAACCTTTTTTGGTAATGACATGTAATGAGAATAAATAAATAAAACTAATTTCAACAAAATAAAATGCAATAAGTTGTAGTCAAGTGTCGATATAGCATACCAATTAATTTCAATAGGTATAGAAATGAAAGACAACATTTATTGAAATTATTTCAATATTGACATTGAAGGCCATGTTTTTACAGCATAAGACTGATTGAAAGCAGCCGCGATTGCTCCCGATCGACCATAAACACAACCGTATGCCATTTCAAAGGAGTGTTTGAAGAAGAAGGAACGAATGTACGTTCTTTATATTCGAAAGCAATTGTGCTTCTGGAAGAAGCTGAAAAAAATAAATAATAAAACAATTAATAATCTTAAAAAATTGCACATTTTTAAAACTGTAACAGGTACATTCAGTACAATATTATAAAGCATACAGATTTTTCACAGTGTCAATTTTAGCGGAACAACTTTCCGTTATACACGATCCTTTCGTTCAAAAAACTGTAGAAAGCCAAAAAGTCACCCCAAGGGTATTTATTGCCCATATTCCCTTTGACACCCTTATTAGGGTTCACATGATTCTGTATATCTATATCTATCTCTATATTCTACATCGTCAGACGTATTCTAAACGGAATCTCTAATATTATCGCTGTAGAGGCCATGTGGAAGCCGATCAGAACACGTGCTATTCACAATTTTCCAATGTACAGGACCAAAACAGTGATTTTTGAAAGATCTTCATGCAAAAGGACAAAAAATGGCAACTGGAAGTGCTATCACTTTAAATTAGAAAAGTTAGGAAACAATAATAATTAAACATCAACAACTAAACAGTCCTAATTATAGTTACACACCCTCAAACTTCTCCCGAATGAAAAATGATAAAACTCAAATAAAAACTTTAAAGTTTTTGTACGTGAAAAGAATATTCAAGTATACGCAATATTATAAAAACAAATTAATTATAAGCAGCAAAGGACTCTAATAATAATTTCCGACCTGTCGCTCTTTGTCTGAAAATATAAAACTCCGACCAACTCTAAATTAATTTAATAAATGATTTTCTTTGCTGAGTTAGAGTTGCAGCAGGAAATAAATGATAGTGAGAGGCAGCACGTATACTTACTTGATATCCCGTTATGTGGTTATTATTTATACTTAGCATTTTAATTCTTTTTTCCTATTTGAGTTTATCATTTTTTAAAAAAGAATAAAAAATTGCAGGAAAATAAAAAATAATGGAGAAGAGTTATTATATGAGAAGAGTAAGAGGAGTAGGTAATTATGATGATGTATGTAGAGTGAAAATGTAATGAAAGTTATTTACTATAGATGTGCTCTAGATTTAGAACTGTAAACAATAAGGCACACACTTTGTTTTTGCAGGAATTACTAATTATAACTAATGAGATATCACAAAGTTCATGGAAGGTTTAGGGCAACTAGGCGATCTCTATTAATATACAGATCGCTCTCTAACCCTAATCAGTCATATTTTTTTAGTACGTGAGTTTTATCCCAAAAAAGTATGACAATTTGCTCCAATCGTTTAGGAATTTAGGCCATGAAAATAAAAAAAGGTTATGTGTAAGGAAGTTTCTAAGGTTATGAAGAATTCTGGTGTAATATTCCGACATTTTTCTGTATAGATGCTGGTTGAGTGTCATGAATTTTAGATTTCTAAATTACGCCAGGAAAAATTTAACGGATTTGAATCTGGTTACCTTGCATGTCAGTCCATTGATCCTCTTCATACTGATGAACAGCAAGGGTATATACCGGGTATTTCATTAAGGGTGGACAGGTAGCATATCTCAGGAAATAATAGTCGTAGGACAATATGAAAAAAATTCTTTTAGGGAAATTCACCATGGGAAATCGCTGGAAATAGTTTTTTAGTTCCTAACTATACCGCTAGGGGGCGTAATAGATACAGTAATGCGAAAAATGCAATTTTATTGAAAATTTCGCAATATAAGTTAGAAAAACAATACTACAACAGTAATGCTACTGAGATTCGTCATCTTTTTGGTGTATCACTTTTTATTGTGCAGCTTAAAATAAAGGCAGCAGGGAAGGACGAAATTTTATCTATGATAATGTCTATAACTTTGGTTTGGCTTAAACCAATTCATCAATCTAATTTTTGTTTAAGAACTCAAGCCTTGCTGATGAAGAAAAAAAATATTTTAAATCATAATTGTTTTTTGGGGCTCCGCTAGATGGCGATATGTGAATCGCCTAACGTTTTTTTGATTTTTCTTTGAAAACTTAAATGGAATGATACAAATATTTTATCAAAAATGAAAAGTAAATTGAATTTGCCACAAAAAAGTCCAAAACCTCACAGGAAAATCTTTATTCGTTTGAGAGTTATGGCCAAAAGAATGTTGTTCACCAGAATTCGTTGAAAAATCATGTATCTTTAATTTTCCGTGATTAAGAATGCCATGGGAAATAAAGAAATAGGTTTAAAATTTTTTAAACTGATAGTTTAACAAATAAAAATAATGAAAGATCCATTAAAATGACCAAAATGCAGAGCTTTCATAAAATTTGTTAAAAGAGGTAGATCTAGATACCCATGAAACAAAATTGGGAAGTTTCCATGCATGGAGACAAATAAATAAACGCGAATATGCTGCTAAATGAAGAATGGGACACTGGGAAGAACAACAAGTTACTTGCACACACGCTTAGCTCCTGAGGATGTTGAGTGTGGGTTTTCATCAGACCAATACTGACAGTTGATATACAAATAATGCAATGATAGCAATGTATCTGAAATTGGATAATGAAAAGGCTTACACCGACATTGTTTTGCGGTGCACTTTTGAAACATTAAAAATACATGGAAAGTGGAAGAATTCGACGGTAGCCGAGGGATACATCGAGGAAAGTATTTCTTCAAAAACCAAGGTTGCTCATAGATAATTGCCAATTCGATAAGTTCGCTTGGAAAGGTAAAAGAGAGATCTTCAATGGAATGGGATATCGACGTGACCAAGTCATGTTTGCGAGGCACAAAAGAGCGTGGTTCTGTAGTATTCAATTCAATCGAAATTTTAAAAAGACAGCATATAAGAACACATCTACAATTATTTAAGTGATTTTAAAGGTTCTTTTAGCTTGAACTTAAAAGAATCCAAACCCTCACCAAAATAATGGTCATGGCTATTTAAAAACCAGCAATTACATATTGAATTGAACGGGCCAGGAGAACGTTTGTTGACATGAAAAACTTCTTTATTAGGCATGACCTAGACTTGGGTTTTAGAATCCAAATGCTAATGCTGCGCTGCTACGTGTTCCGCATCCAACTGTACGGCTGCAAGAGCTAGAAAAACGCATTGAGGTTTTCGAAATGTATGGTATTACGCACAGCCTGGATCGAAAGAGTAAGAAACACTGAAGTTCTCATTAGAATGCAGAAAAACAAGCTGATGGTAACAATCAAAGAGCGAAAACTAAGGTATATTGGACATATAATGAGAGGAGATAGATATGAAATACTTCGGTTGATCATCGAGGGAACGATTCAGGGGAAAAGGTCTCCCTTAAGCGGTCACCTCCTTTGAGCGGACACTTTATCTTTCGATGCTAACAATTTATTTGACGGAATCTAGTCAGACGAATGCCTTTTTCAAGATGCGGGCATTTTGAATCGTCACAATACCAGGAACTGGCATAGTGAAAATCAGTATTTAATGATTCAAAGGGCACTACAAGGACGCTTTGATCGAATTTTTGAAGGAGGTCTTACCGCACGTAGATACCTATAAATCCTTGAGAAAATTATTCCAGAACTGCTCGAAAATATTCAAATAGCCCAATATAATGCTCTTTAAGAATTGCTTGTCACATAAAGCAAAAAGACTTTAAGTTATGTTGGAAATTTGTTTCACACTACCATGCTTCCACCAGACGGCCGTTTCGTCGATCCACGACTCATCAGTGGTGATCTACAGGCAGTGTGACCCAAATTTCCAACATTTACAAAGAGCTTATACTAGCACGAGAATTGATTGAGAGAGAGATGTTTTTGGCGACATCTAGCGTGAACAGGCAATATGCCGAGTGAAACACGGTTCACAAACGACGGCCGGACAAGAAGTAACAACTCCATTATCTCCATAATGCTCTTTGCCTAGTCATAACTCTAAAGATAATTTCTTGATAGTATCTTTCCTCAAAGAATGTGGATGTGCTTGCGAGAATGTCAAAGGATCTCGAAGTCATGCTCAAACTTAAAGAACACAAGTTGAGAGCATCCGGGCGTTGAAGAATATGGTGGCTGAATTTGCGACAATGGTACGACGGTGAGACTACGACAAGTCTCTTTAGAAAACCGGTCGACAAAGTACAGATAGCGCTAATGATTACCAACGTTCGAAGACGTGTTCAAAAAAAATAAACTGTTGCCCTCGAGGCACGAATAGCTCTCCATATTTAAGTGTAAAGTAATAATTTTATGACCTTTTTGTCATTTATCTAAATTTAATAAATTTTTGTTTTGTTTTAGACATCAGCTATTTTTTTTTAAGTATCGGGTTTTGTGCCTTTTTCTTCTCTTTGGAGGCACTATTTATACGCAGATATTTTATATTTCAGATCTAGGCCAAATTCTTGAACGCAAATTAATTGATTTTTTTTAGTTTTATTATAAAATTTATTTTGCCCCCTTTTCTACTATTTACGAACGCCTATGTAAACAAAATTGTCATGCTGCATGTTGTAGGTTATCCGTTAAGTGGTTTTTGAGTTATCACGGATACACATTTTTTCTGACCCTTTTATAGAATTTTCACGGACGCCTATGGAACATTAATTTATGTCGTGTATTTTTAACACCAATTCAACTAGTTAAATATAAAATTTTTTACATTTTAATTTTTTTTTATTTTACCCCTTTTTTTACTATTTACGAACGCCTATGTAAATAAAAATTTTATGCTGCATTTTTTAGGTTATCTTATATCAAAGCTATATATAATTAGCCAATTTTTCTGGTATATTTGAGAAACATTTTTTTTTTCGTTTTTGACCCTTTTTTTAAACTATTTTCGAACGCCTGTGTGAACCAATTCTTGTATTGTATCACAACTATGAAAAATTATTCCATATTTCGAATAAGTTTAGGAAATATATATTTTTTATGTTTTGACCCCTTTTCCACTATTTACGAACGCCTATGAAAGTAAGTTATTCATGACACATTTTATAGGTTATATTCTATCAAAACTATAAATAACTAGTTAATATTTCTGCTATTTTTAAGAAATACGTTTTTTTTAGATCTTTTTTACCCCATTTTACATTATTTTCGAACGCCAATGTGGTCTAATATTTTCTGTTCAATATTTTAGGTTATATTCAATTAAATGCGTAAAAAATTATGCAGCATTTCGGATAAGTTTAAGAACTATGAATTTTTTTAATTTTTGAACCCTCTTTTAAACCCCTTGCCTACGCTCAATGTTTCCCAAAATCTAATCAGCTCCTTGCCATGTCCAATAGTATTTTTGTACCAAATTTGGTTAAAATCTGTTAAGCGGTTTTTGCGTTTTCGTGCATACAGACAGACAGACAGACAGGCAGGCAGACAGACAGACATTTTTTGAAAACTACTTATTTATGTATAAAATGACCAAAAACAAGTATTTCCGGTGAAATTAAAAAAAATTTTTTTTCATGAAACTAATAGTCTCCATATATACATATTATATTACATATATGATATGGAGAGCTAAAAAATAAGTCCGATAACTTTGTGACCTGACACTGCGTATACAAATTTCGAGGACGGAATTTAGTTCTACGGGAAAAGTTATATAAGAAACAGTTTTCACATTTTATCTAATAGTTGAAATACGAGGGGTGCCTGAAACTGCATCAATTTCAATTTAGCCATGTATCTTACCAACTAAAAGAGCTATGGAAATTTAGTTAACAGCATCTTTAGTTTTACGAAAAAGTAGCACACGTGGCGAAAACCGCAACTTTTTATCTATAAAAATAACGGAGGTACCCCGCAATGGGTCACTCGGTAAAGGCATTTGCAAAAAATCATGAATGAATAATAGTTGAGTAAAAAAGAAAATAACAAAAATCTGCAACCGTAGCATTGTTTAACTCCCAATAGCCAAAATAATGTATTCCTTATCTTCTGAATATTAATTTCATTGTGTTTCTTACACATAATCTCGTTCCATTCTACTTTGCAACACGAAATTATTCCCGGAGAATAATCAATTAATTAACAACGAACTTTGTATATTTCTTGATTAGGATAAAATACCAAACTCGATGCAGAAACTTTTTCCTTTACATAATTTCCAGCTGCAGCTTACTCTGTCTCTTTCTTACTATTATTCGCTTTAGAAAGGCGAGCTGAACAAGGAGAGAGGGTATGTGTTCCCTGCAGCAGCAGCAGTTTAGGCAATGGTCTTTTTTCCTTCCCAGAGGTCTCTAATTACCGCCATAATATTTTCGCTGTAATAAAAAGCTGCATTAAAAGTTTAACTAGACAATTTGTGTTCGTTTGTGAAGATGAGAATGAAATACGTTTTCAATTTTTAAGGTTTAGAAAGATTTACGGTGCGGGTAAACAGGATTTTTTTGGTAATTTATTAAATTCGGTAGTGTAGGTTTACAATGCATTATTGTCTGTGTAAGAAAACATTAATTTCAACAAAACAAAATTCTACTTCTACTAAAGACGAAGTATCTTATGGTTATACAAGGGTGGTTAATTTGCTTGGAGAGGATTCGGCTGCAGTTGAATCTGAGCTGAAAATAAAAATAAATATAAATACAATAGTAAATACCACAGATCTAAAATCTAGATGTGTGGTAAATACACCATATGTTTATTACAATATTATTGAACATTATACCTTTATATAGACACATTTTATTAAGCATACAAGAAAATATCAATCAGGTAAAGGTTAGTGCATTGAAAGGGACATTAAGTATAACAAAATTTAAGAGGACATAATGAGTACCTACGATCCTATTGTATTAATAAAAACCAAAGGAAAAAAAGTAGGTATTCTTAAATCTGGCAAATTTTTTAAATTTAATATGTACCTACCTTCTTAACTGAACCTGAACGGTTGTGAAATTTAGACAGGACAATGATATTATGAAGGGCTATTTGCATTCCAAACGACATGCGCAGGCAGTATCATAAAGGATAGTTTCTTAGGGCTTGAATGATAGCGTTCTATAGTCCAATACCCAGCAAAAGCATCAAAAAATTGAAATTTTTCCGTTGCCTGAAGGGTTGTTAAATTTAGACAGGACGCAGTGTCATTAAGGATAGTTTCTTCTGCAAATAATGATGTTTGATCGCTTGGAAATGTAAACAGTTGTATCTCCCCCTTTTCTAGATCTGTGGGCAGCGCCCCTAGAACAGGCGGTAAATGTTGGTGATTGGGTGTGTCAGATTTGCGGCTCGTGGATCGGTCTCTTTAGCCATATCAGGGACGACAGCAAGAATCCTTGAGTTGTAGTAATTCATACTCGTTAGCGAGTGAATCATGATGATTATTTAACGAAAGCCTGGAATTCAAGAAACGTAAAAGTTGTTAAAGGAAACAAAAAACATTTCATTTTGTTCTATCTGTCGTAATTATGATTGTTGTTTTCATAGATGTAATAACTAGATGGTGAAAATTTGCAAAATATAACTCGGGATATTTCCACAATGTATACCTACCAACCAACATACAAAATCAACGGTGTCTCATGAATAATTCATGAGAGACGGTCGTAATTGAAAATGTTGATAGGTAGGCATACCTACAAAACGCGACACACACACACACATATCTCTATATGAAAATTTTATTGTAAAAAAGTTGCGTAGAAAACAAACCGTATGCGTAAATGCAGGAGCTCAAAATTAAAAAAAAAAAACCTCCATATTTAATTGTAAAATAAATATTTCTATGCCGTTTTTGTCATTTAACTTTCTCGTAAGACATATTTTGTAAGACAAATTATATTTCCAAATATTTTTTTTTTAATTTTTCTTGTAGACAGCAGCTATTTTTTATTTAAATTATTCCATATTATTTAGATTAGGATTTTTTTTCATTTTGACCCCTTTTCCACTACAGTGTAGTAGAATAGAATAGAATAGAATAAGCATTTATTTCCAAAAAAACAATAATGTTACAGGAAATTTTGCAGAAATCAAAACTATACAAAAATATCAGTATATATAAAAACAATGTCAATCAAAAATACATTACAGCAAACAATCTGCGACAAAAAAAAATAGTAAAAATAATTAGTAATCACAGACCGAACTGGCATCTACAAAACATCAAAGCAGCTGGTCTTGGAAATAATCCTGCAGCGAATAGTACTCTTTATCTCTTAAAAGCATTTTCAGTCTGTACGCAAACAGTCTGCTACTTAAATTTTTAAAGTGGGTAGGGATTCTATTGTAAATCGTAGCACACATGTAATAAGAGTCACGCTGAAAAGCTGCTGTAGAGTGTCTGGGCATCAGTATGGAATGCCCACCTTGTCGGGTTGACGATTCGAAAAACTCGAACAAGGACCTATTTCTGTGCACAAACTTGGCACATTCAAGTACGTATAGAGAATACATCGTCAGTACTCCAAGTTCTACAAATCTTCCCCTGCAGCTACATCTTCGAGACAATCCATAAATAATTCTCAGTGCACGTTTCTGGAGAATAAAGAGTTGCTTTGCCCTAGATGAGTTGCCCCAAATTATGATTCCATACTGCAAGTGAGCATGGATGTTGGAAGAGTATACCGTTCTTAGTACTTCAAGGGACAAGGCTCTAGCATGAAAATTTCTAAGGCAATAACATGACCTCGACAATTTACCGGCTACATACGCGATATGAGGGTGCCACCTCAAATCAAAATCGAGCTCAAACCCCAAACATCTTATAGAGCGAACGTTTTCCAATAAATCGGTAGGTTCGACCACTCCTCTGTCAGTTAGAGAAAAATTAATATACTTGGTCTTGCCCATATTTATGTCTATCTGGTTTATCTGACACCAGCCTGATATTGAGTTGAGGGTACAACGCAGCTTCCCTCTCAGCAGTTCAGTGGGTCGTGCAAGGCAAAGAAAAAACGCATCATCGGCATATAAAACAACGTCGTCTGACCTGACCGATGCAGGCACATCATTTATGTAGATAAGGACCAGCAACGGTCGCAAAATGGAACCCTGAGGAACCGAACTTTTCATGACTTCAAAGTCTGAAGAAATATTACCCGCCCTGTTATCCAACGCGCCCTTTAGATTTACACACTGCCTTCGATGTCTGAGATAGGTAGAAAACCAATCTAAGCACGTTCCACGTATGCCTGCACATTCCAGCTTGGTCAAAAGTACATCGTGATTAATGCTGTCAAAAGCCTTCCTGAAGTCGCAGGAAATACCTCCCACTTGGTAACCCTGATCCAGCTCGGCAAGTATTCGATAGTATAGTATATTTATATTTGAAAATTTTCTTGATTTTGCTCACAAATAAAATATCTTTTTTTGTGTGTGTGAATATTTAATGTAGGTATAATTGTACAGTAGTTCTACTTTTTTTCTTTTGTCAAACAATCATTTAAAATTGTATTTTTGATATACCCTGTATAGTAATCATAAATTTGGTATCCGAAATTGTAGTTTCGACACAAGCAGACGTTTTTATAAAGAATTACTTTTTGTGCTAGGTCTACAAATAAAAAAGTTTTTATTCTTCCAAACTCTATCCGTGGTCACATTGTATGTACTATTTCGAATGACCGTTTCACAAAAGATAAAATTTCTTCCTGTATAAATTTTATACCTACATGTTTTTGAAAAAAAATAAACGAATAGTCGAAACATAAAACTACTGTACAATTATGCATTAAATATTCAGACACAAAAGAAAAAATATTTTTACGTTATTTTCGAACACCAATGTGATCTAATTTTTTATGTTAATTGTTTTAGGATATATTCTATTAAATCAATGAAAAATTATTCACTATTTCTGATAAGTATAAGAACTATAAGTGTTTAAATTTTTGAAGTCTTTTTTAAACCTCTTGCATACGCTCAATATTTTCCAAAAGTTAATCAGCATTAAAAAATATCCAGTAGTTCTGTACCAAATTTGTTAAAAATCTGTTATTTACTTTTGAGTTATCGTGGATACAAATTTTCCTGACCCTTTTTTAGACTTTTCACGTACGCCTATGGTACATAAATTTTTTGTCTTCTATTTTTAACACTAATTCAACTATTTAAAAGGCTAAATATATCATTTTTACAGTCTAATTTAACAAATTTTCAAATAATTATGAACGTTTATGTAAATAAGTGGCTGCATTTTGTAGGTAATCAAAACAATATACAGGGTGTCCCATAATTAATGGTAGACAGTAAAATTGCAGATTGCTTGGGTGAAAATATTGAGATTTGGCGAAACTTACCTTAGTTCAAAAGTTGATAATAACCGAGAACAGGGTTGCCTAAGTGGCAGTAATATCGTTTTCAATTTTCTTAAATAACCTAGTTTTCAACCATTATTTTTACATGTGATGGGAGGAATTGTTGTTGTTTGTTGATAATTTTTATTTGAATTGCAGAATGCGCTCTCGGTGGCACACTGATTACATAAAAAATAGTGTAACTTTTTTGTGCATCAGTGTATTTAGGTTTTTATTAAAAATATCACTTGAAAATGTCGCTCCGAGCAACTATTTTCGAGATATTTACAATATGTGATGCATCCGTTTACAATTAGTAAATTGTTCTGGGTATGTTTGGGGGATTTTTTTTTTGCATTTTTGACCCCTTTTTACACTATTTGTGAACAATCATTTTGTAACACCCTCTATAATTACTTACAGGGTAATAATTTTTAAAAAAATTTAAAAATGCGACATTTGAAAACAAAATGTTCGGAGTAAAAATGAATTTTTGTGCCTCGCCTATAACGTCGGACATTTTTTTCTGTCCGCCTAGCAATCGCATAATACCTACAGGACGTAAAAGGGAAATTGGCATTTGCAACAAACATAACCAAAACAACAAATTCACTATAATAGTACTAGCTACTACCTATACTAGTATAATGTAAACCTACGTGACATAGAACATGGTGTTATGTTTTTGAATTTAATATTTCTACGTTTGCCCTGTGCGTGCTTTTATTTTTTAGAAATAAAACACGAAATTGGTTACGCTCTAGTTTGGTTCATTTTTTTTTTCGCATGTATAGGGTATGTGTGGTGGCGATTTGCGAACAGATTTAAGCTCGAACATTGCATATCTGGATATATTAGTTATTTGTTAGAATTTTTTTATTCTATTTTCTTGTTTATAGCAGGAAATTGAATCCATAATGTTGAGTTACCAGGGGAAATGTTACTACATGTTTTATTATAATTTACCATTAGCATTAATGTTTGGCTATTTTTTATCATTGTATAGTTCTATTGCAAGTCCAGCGACGTGCGATATAATCTTCTAGTTTTAATAATTTTCGTAATTTTAATAGTTTTTTCTCCTTTTCTCGCTTGTCCTTGTTTTATCCTGTTCTCCTGCATGGAAATGAACGATTTACATGCGTATTACCATTTTTAGACTTTGTGTGCATTAGTTAAAGTCAGTACTATTTTAAGCCTTATAGTGGACATGTATGTAGATATAAAAATTGTCGAAAACCGTTACTCAATTACATAAACAAGGTGCTACAATGTATTGTGTGTGTTATCCATGAAGACGTAAGAAGATTGTTCATTGAAAACCTATGTGAAGGCCCCTCGGGAATCTGGAAACGTTTAAGACGTTATAACAGAGTGACTGCTTTTCACCATTTTGAGTTTCTATTTAACAAACGATCCCCGTCCCAACAACGATAATAAAATTAAAATTTAAAAAGGTCATTTTACTAGTAACTATACACAGGGTGTTCCGGTTAAGAGTGTGGCAAATTTCAGCGGAACACCCTGTACATACTCACACGGGGTGACAATAAGCATTGTACAGAGTCTATAACTTCTTTTTTTGCTAATTAATTTGGAAATTTTGACTTAATTAATACAACTTTATGATTGTTTTACTCCAAATTACTTTACGAGTCACTTCCGGTGGTAATAACTTCTGATTTTCAAATAGAACACCCTGTATGTTTCTTGGAATCAGCGGATTATATTTGAAATATTATTTTTTTGCAAAAAAATATTTTTAGAAAAGAAGTTTCGACGCTGCCACAGGAGTAAATGTATGTAGTTGGATGTTCTGATTATCAGAAAACTTTAAAACCTCCTGTATACCTGAACAGAGAAATTTCAGTTAAAAATTATGTAAAAAGCCAGATTAATAAGGCCGGGCTTTAGTTTTTTATGCAAATAATAGTCAAGTCAAGTGAAAAATCTACCTATAGTTGGCTTTGTATCTTTTTTTTTTTCGATAACGTTCGCCATGGATTTTACGTTTAGAAAAAAAAGGGAGCTTTCAGTGAACTTGAATTTTATTTAATTTAATAAGGCGTAAACTTTTAGCACATTGGCCAACAGTTTGTGGACAAAACGTTCTCTTGCTTATCTAAAGTTGCTCTCTGCTACTCCATCTTCAAAAGCATTTAGAGTTCGCTGTTAGTTGCAAGGCATGGATATCGAATAAAAAATAGTTTAGAAGAGTTAAATTTGTATAGATAACATTTTCCCCAAAAATTATAAGTATTATGAGGTCTTGTTGATATTAAACAAAATACTTAAACAACAAATGCGAGTGTAAATAGTACAAATACAAAACAGTAAAACAAAGTACATAAAAGACACTTAAAACAAACAAACAAACAAATACTTAAACAAGAAATGCGAGTGTAAATAGTACAAATACAAAACAGTAAAACAAAGTACATAAAAGACACTTAAAACAAACAAACAAAATACTTAAACAACAAATGCGAGTGTAAATAGTACAAATACAAAACAGTAAAACAAAGTACATAAAAGACACTTAAAACAAACAAACAAAAAAAATACTTAAACAACAAATGCGAGTGTAAATAGTACAACTACAAAACAGTAAAACAAAGTACAGAAAAGACACTTAAAACTTCAATGAATAGACCAAAGGGACACAAATGAAATATCACAACAATAATCAACAGACTATACTATAACTTAGGATTAACAAAAGCACTAGAGTGTATAAAATTATTTAGTTAATAATAATAATAATAGACGGCCACAGCTCTTAAGCTTTGGCTGAACTGAAACTCGCCCAATTAAAAATAAAGGCCTTTTACAAACAAATAATATTAATCAAGTTCTAGATAATTTTACTGTGTCAAAGACCAATTAAGTACTATCGGTTTTAATAAACAAATAAATTGGATAAACATTCCGCTGTTATTTAAATGAATACAGTAATATCTAAAAGTGTGGAACATAACAGATTATTTCAATTTAAGAATGAAAATTCATGAACAGAAAGACAACTAGTCGGAAAATTAGATATCCCATTTCATATATTTCACATAAATATTTTAATCTGACCTAATGCAATAGGCAGTGGCGGCTCATTCTGCTAAAAACTAGAGGAGCTGTTGTAGTGTAAGTCTAAAAGATCGGTTTGACACAAACCTCAAGATGTTCAACATAGAAAAAGAATGAAACTCGAAAGTGAAATCGTTACACTAATGTAGCAGAAATTTGCAGTTTTGCAGTGTACAAAATAAAACAGGTTGAGGGTTTATACAAATAAGCGAGGTAATATAGTGTCATTCTATCATATTTCGTTTATTTTAGAAAAAAAAATCAGCAACTTGTTCATTTACTAAAGTAATATGTTATTGTGAACTTTTGGATCGATTAAAGGCTGGAATCGCAAAGAAACAGCCACATTTCACCAAGAGAATGCACCGTGTCACAAATCGATGAAAGCTATGACAAAATTGAACGAATTGTGCTTCGAAGTGCTTACCTACCCATCATATTCTCCTGATATAGCTCCCAGCGACTTTTTCCTGTTTTCAGACCTCAAGAGAATACTTGCCGGAAAGAAATTTAAGTCCAATGATGAAATATTTGCTGAAACTGAGGCCTGTTTTGACGAGAAAGAGAAATCGTACTACAAAAGTGGTATCGAAAAGTTGGAAAATCGCTATACTCCTTATATTGCCCTCTAAGGCCATTCAATTATAAAATCGAGTTTTTTTTGTCAAAATTTTTCTTACTTATCCTACGGACTACACTACTGAATAAGTTACCCTGAAAACTTGCTATTTTTAAGCAGAGATCAGCTACTGACTTCACTTGACTGTGTGAAGAGCGTTCTCTTTGTATATACCAAAGTGCAATTTTATTCACGAAACATGAGCTCCCATTAATATTATCCATTCAAGTGTACTCCCACTGTATACCCAGCTGATCCTTTCGATCCTGCAGCTGATGCTGCAACATTGACAAAGGCTATGAAAGGTTTTGGTGCTGACAAGAAGGCCATTATAGATGTTCTAGCAAGAAGAGGCATTGTTCAACGATTGCAGATAGCGGAAACATTCAAAACCTCATACTGTTTGGTACAAGCAAATCGTGATGAAAACCAAGGAGTTAATGAACAACAAGCCTTATCTGATGCCGAAGCATTAACTGAAGCTGGTGAAGGTAAATGGGGAACTGAAGAGTCTTTTTTCAACAAACTTTTAATAACTAGAAGTTACCAACAATTAAGAGCCACATTTTCTGAATATGAAAGATTAACAGGCAAAGATATTGAAAGTGTTATTAAGAAAGAGTTTTCGGGCAGCATCGAAAAAGGACTGATGGGAATTGTAAAATGTGTTAAAAGTAAAGTTGGATATTTTGCTGAACGTCTACATGATGCAATGGCTGGTTTAGGAGCAAATGACAAAACTTTTATTAGAATTATTGTGTCCAGATCAGAAATTGATTTGGCTGATATTAAACAAGCATTTTTGTATAAATATGGGAAAACATTGGAGAGTTCGGACGGGACAGTCGAAGGAAACGGACGTCCTGATACGCGCGAAGCTCGGGATGTTTTTCTTAAGTAAGAGTTAGACGTTAGGAAAAAGGATTCTCGACCGTTCATCGAAGAGTAACGAAATAAGAGTTTTTGATCACGCGTATAACATAACTTGTACTCCTTTGAAGACGACCCATTTGAGTGAGTCCAAGATGTTACAATTAATGTAAGTACCAACAAAATGTTATTGAGTATTATAGTGTATATAAATTCCTCTTTTGTATTTTTTGTTATTTTTAAAAAAATCATTGATTGATTTGCATTTTCCATTATTTAAAGTTTGTACATTTTTATAATAAACAGTAATTAAGTTTTATTTGATTCACTTCGTTTCATTTCTAGTTAGTTTTTAAACTGTTGTGTTTCTTAAATAAACCCAGCCACTTGTTAGTAGGATTGTAGCCTTTTGAATGGCTTCCGTGTGAAAACATGATACTACAAGGGAGCCAGGGACGTATCGAGAACTAGCCAAGCGAGTCCTGTTAGATTAAAGATCGTAGGAAACATTTCTGAATAAAATTAGAGTACATCGAGTCCCTTTAAAAGAACCAAAGATGTGACAATAAAATAGGGACGTACGAGTATAATGGGAACCGGCACTACCTACAGAATGAAGCTGCATTCTTTAAAATATTTAAACTACGCACCCTGGTGTTTTAGAAATATTTACTGATATAATATCTGATTCATTTAACTTTTACCCAACCCTGTACTTTCAATAAAAGAAGACCGGTTTAATGCTCGATTATGTTTCGGCGATTTGAATCATAGCAACCGCAGACAATAATAAAGTCTTGCCACTAATAAGTACATTGATTAGATTTAGTTTGTCAAATATAAATAAAAATGAGGCCAATTATTATTGTTATTGAACCACGTTTGTATTGTGATTTTTGTTAGTATTTCGAAAATAGTAGGTAATAAAATTTTAAAGTGGACATTATTTTGTAAGCAAAACAAACATCAAGGAAATATGAAGTTTTGTATTGGATTAACTTTGCTTCTGTTATTACAACAAACATACTTTTCTAATGGCTACGATTTCAAAACATTTTATATCGATATGCCTTTGGATCATTTCAGGTGAGTGTTTTTAATATCTACCAAGATATGTTGTTGCTGTTTGTTTGAAAAACAACTTATTGTGAGAAATGACAAAGCCATTATCAGAATACGAGTGTTACTTTTTAAGTTTTTACAAAATCAGGGACGATAAAAACGTTTTTGGGAACAAGCTATTTTATTGATTTTCACAATATTTGTTTTCCAAACATTTTTCCACTCTGAAAGTTGCTTCTTGAGTTGAGGTGATGAAAATCGCTGCCATGCATTTCTTGTTTAACATTTGGAACATTCTCTTAACATTTTGCTCATTTAAATAGTCAACTATTGGACGTCCTGGCGTTGTCATGATGACCAATAATGGGTCCTTTTGGAACGAAGCGATTTAATACAGTCTGAGGTTGTAGTTTTTTGAAACCGTCAAAATCATCAATCGAAAACTTCCACGAGTAATCGACAATTAAACATAAATCCCAAATACTCTATGCAATGCTGGAACATATCCTTTTGATGATTAATTTATTCAGCAATCAGAATACAATACTCATGCGATCTAAAATGATTTTAGCATCCAATTATTTCTTTTTGTTCCCAAACATCGTGAATAAATTGCGTTGGCATACAAAACACATGTTTTAGAGGAGTCTGACCAGAACACAGTAAACACACATACGTTTTTACACGTAAAATCAACGTGTCATTGGTTGGTGTACGTTTAAAAAATAACCGTCTTATTTTGGTACAAAATAACACGGTTTTAATTCAACGTTTTTAATACGAACATTTCTGTCCAAAATCTAACTTAAGAAAACTTTTAGGTTAATATGACGTTATTCTGAATGATAAATTTATTATATTACAATATGTTTTTTTAAAATACTGTCTAACCGTATTCAGTTATACCTACACACGTTTTTTTAACGTTTTAATAGTATATTAATAGGTCTAATAAAATTAACGTTTTTTATACGTTAAAACCAACGCATAATAAATTAATCTTAAGTAATAGAAATAAAAAACGTCTTATTGTCGTATTTTCCTATCGAAAATACATAATCATATAACAGTCATTGTTAAAATAACGTACTAAGCGTCAAACGTCAACTTTAAATTAAGCTGCAGATATATTTAAACTTTCATGTATAGAACTGCACCTAAAAATTAAAAGTTGATGTTTGCGAGCATTTACCTAAAAAATAATTACCAACCTGATTTTTTAAACGATTATTTCAAACTTTTACATGCTGCACTAAACAAACTTTTGAAAAATCCTTACAATATACGTCAATATTATGTTAACAAATGTATTGTTTTAAAAATACAAGTACACGTTTATTCAATGTTCTTTAGAAACGTTGTTTAAAAATAAATATCTAACAATAAAATTCGTGTATGTATCGTTTATTTTCTACGTGTATTCGACGTATTCTAAAAACGTTTTAAAAATATTATCAACGTAGTTTTGACGTGTTCTTTACACGTTGTATGTATCGTTTCATACCGCGACATTTTTGAGTAAATTCTACGTAATAAAAACACGATTTTAAGAAAACGTTATTAGTAAATTTAAACGTTTTTTTTACGTAGGTGTGTTTATTGTGAAGTGTATGCCAATCATAAAGGCAAATATTTTTAAAAATATTAGAGCAACTTTCACTGAAAAACTACTGTGTTTTGAGGCTCAAAAATAATGGTCCTCGTAGAACGCAGATCCGATCAATTCCACAAAATTTCCATCCTATAAAAATTATCTTTTTGTGTAAACTGGCCTAATAATTTCTGTGATTCAAACTTTATAGGTTAAATCCACCGTGGTCATACCATTTATCTAGTTGATGGCTCCTCATCCATTCTCCGATAAAAATATTTAATCCCCCCGACCAAAAAAAAAAAACTATACAAATCTGATAATACCTGCAATTATTTTTTGCTACACTATTTGATATATTTTTGTATGTTCCATCCATTTCGATTACATCCATGTTCTTTGCAGTTTTACATCGAACCGCACGTTCAAACTGAAATATTTGATAAATGACAGTTTCCATGCGGAAAAAGGTCCAATATTTTTCTACACTGGCAACGAGGGTGATATTACAATGTTTGCACAAAATACCGGGTTCGTGTTTGATATTGCACCCAAATTTAACGCGCTCATTGTATTTGCCGAACACAGGTAAGCTTTTCCTAATTTGATTACATTACACAGGGTGAATCACGGTTGATTACAGAGAAATTTTAATGTTTATTTAATCTCATTTCATTCATTTAAATGATCAACTTGAAACTAATTCTTCGCCTCTTTTAAATATGTTTATATAATATTGATTTGGCATACCTAGATGTGATTTAAAATAGTTTTTATTTTGTCTTCTATCTTATATACATATTTTATTGTCGTAAAATCGGATTTTAGTTTAGGCATAAATTGTTTTGTAAAATTGTAGTTTAGATATCAGTATACATCTGAAGAAGCCACTGGGTTGGTGAAACAATTGTCATGTTTTTACAATAAAGTTTGTGAAAATTAGGTTTTAAAAACATTTGTTGTTTTCTTCAAAAAGTTTAATGTCATTACTTAATCCTACTTTTCACTGATAAAACTTACTGGAGACTATATAATACTGACAATACCTTGTGATATTAAATATGACCAGAGATTATTCAATTATATTCGACATCACTAAAACTCAAAGAAAAATTTTCCTTCTAAATTGATCTACTTTCGGCGCGTACGTATATTATTTTAGTAAATATTAATACAGGGTATTTGAAAAAAGGGTAAAAATCAAATTGAAAAAAGTGTCAAAATTAAAAAAATTTTATATGGCAACCCCCCATTTTATATATTTTTTATTTTTTTGCATCAAAAATAAGGGCAAGTTTATGAAAGGATGTCTATCACAAAAACTGATAGTTAATACAATACAATTTAAAAATGTTTGCTAATATTTTTAAACTCTATTGCATTAGACAAGCGAAATGTAAGTTTTCGCTAAAAAAAAGAAGAAAAGAAAAAAAAATTTAAAAGGAAAATGGTTCAAGAACATAAAAAAAGAAAAAGTATACTTATGTTTATTTTGTGGAGCAGACGTTGTTTTAATATTTTGAGATCAATTGTTATTGTTGTTATGCCAATCCATTCTAACTTGAACCGAACAAAAAAAAAACACCTTTGAAAACAGGGACATCTTCAAAATTAAATGACACAAAACTAAATGAGTACCTACGTTGGAGGGATGTCCTGGATGACAATATTATGTTTTGTTTGCATTATAATATGTTTCAGTAGCATTTTATTTTGTTTTACTTTAACTGTTATTTTGTACTTATTCGTTTGTCTATTCGTGCTCTTTATTATTGTCTGGAAGTCGAACATTTTAATAGGTGGCTTCAATCTTTATTACATTTAATATTTTGTAGAATATTTGTATGTTGTGTGGTGTTTATTTATATATCTTTTTGTATTATTTCTATACATTTATGTACATAATTATTATCCCGCACAGGGAAAGATATTGGTTGAAATCGCTTTGGCCTGTGATAGGGGTGGTTGCCTAACAAAATGTTGATAACAAGTACCAAACAGCAGTTGTCAAATTTAATTAAGTAACGTCCATTCTCGTAAATTGTGTGATAAGAAAACGATTCAAATATTATTACTAGGATCGAAAGTATGACTTTTTTAGACCGTTATTGACGTATAGCAAATATCAAACGTATCCCTCAATCTGCTTCCCAGAACAGTTGCTGTGAAACACACAGGAGGAGGATGAGGAGAGGAGGTTCCGTTCCGTTATATCCGTTTTAACAGCGACAACTAACATTAAACCTATCTTCTTCTTATGGTGCCTTATCCTTAAGGACGTTGGCTATTCCATTTGCCCACCTGATCTTATTTGTAGCTGTCCTGAACAGTTCTATGGAGGTCATATTTGTCTATTGTCGTAGGTTTTTAAGCCATGAGTTGCGTCTTCTTCCTGGTCCCCTTTTGCTATTGATTTTGCCTTCAATTATAAGTTGGATCAGTTCGTATTTTTCATTTCTCATGATGTGGCCAAAATATTGTGTTTGTTGTTTCTTTATGAGGATCATGAGCTCTCTTTCTTTGTTCATTCTCCGCAAGACTTCCTCGTTTGTCGTATGACTCATGTAGGATATTCTGAGCATTTTTCGGTAACACCAGAGTTCAAATGCTTGGATTCTTTTTTGTGTTGCCTCTGTCATTGTCCAGGCTTCAACACCGTAGAGTAAAGTAGAGAAAACATAGCACTTAAGTATTCGAGCTCTCAATGAAGGATTCAGCTGGCGACTACATAGGACTTTTTGCATTTTGTAAAATACTGTACGTGCTTTTTCTAGACGTGTTCTTATCTCTAGTGAGTGGTCCCAAGTTTCATCAAGATTGCTTCCAAGGTAAGTTATTCTTGTTACTTTTTCCAGATCTTTTCCGTTAACCTTGATCTTCACCGTTCTGTTCTGGTGTTTGCTGATGATCATCGTGTTTGTTTTCTGTTTATTTAGTTTCATTCCAAATTCTTCGCTGGCTGCCGTTATTCTCTCCATTAGACGTTGTAGTGCTTCAGCACTATCTCCCAGAATGACCGTGTCATCAGCATATCGCAGATTGTTGATACATTGTTCATTTATAATTATGCCATCTGAGGTGTCTTCCAGAGCTTTTTTAAATATCTCCTCCGAGTAAACGTTAAATAGTATGGGTGACAGAATACATCCCTGTCTTACTCCCTTCTCGATATTAATTTTTCCAGATGTTTTCTTTTTTATTCTAATTTTGGCCTTTTGTTCCTGATAGAGGTTTGAAATAATCCTTAAATCCTTATCGTCTATGTTACATGACCTTAAGATGTTCATTAGTTTATCATGTTTCACCAGGTCAAAAGCCTTTTGAAAATCAATAAAACACAAGTACACATCTCTACATCTTTCAATTAATACTCGTATTGAAAAAAGTGCTTCTCTTGTTCGGAAGCCATTCTTAAAACCAAATTGATTTTGACCAGTATGTTCGTCTAATTTACTGTATATTCTATTATGTATTATTCGAAGGAAAAATTTGAGCACATGATTCATCAGGCTTATAATCCTATGTTCTTCACATTTCTTGGAGTTTCTCTTTTTTGGGATTGGTACAAATATCGATGTCAGCCATTCTTCTGGTATTATACCTGTTTCATATATGTTATTAAATAGATCTTCTACTACTTCGATGTGTTCGTCTAGTAGTAATTTTATTATCTCAATTGGTATATTATCTTCTCCAACATCTTTTCTGTTCTTTAGCTCCTTTGCTGCTCTGGTAATTTCGTCCTTTGTGATATAAAGTCCAGTCGCTGCCTCCTGCTCACCAATGTCTTCTCTTCCCTGGTCTTGAAACATCTCTTTCACGTATTCTTTCCATCTGGTTATTTGCTCTTCTATGTTGAGTAGAGGGTTCCCATGTTTGTCCTCTACGAAAGATACAGGTGTTTGTTTCCATATTCCAGCGGCTTCTTTTACTTTCTTGTGTAAATTGAAGGTGTCGTGTCTTTGCTCCAACTCTTCAATTTTTTGACATCTTTCACTTAGCCAGGTTTCTTTGGCTTGTTGGATTTTTATTCTGATGTTTTTGTGTATTTGTTTGTATTTTGTTTCGTTTTTGCCTTTGTATCTTCTTCTTTCATCCATCATTTTTAGAATTCCCTCTGTCATCCATGGTTGGTTCTTTTTTCTTTTTTCCTCTTAAAGATGATCTTCTGTTACTCTTGTTAATGTTTCCTCAATGTAGTGCCATTTTTACTCGGGATTCTGTGTCGATGGTATTGGGTTTTTTTCCAAGTGTCTACGTATTTCCTCCCTCACCCTGTTGTTAGTGGATTCTTCTTTAAGCTTATCTGCATTAATAATTATTGTTTCCGTATTTCTATTTGTTCTTTTGAACTCTACTCTTATGGCTGCTAAGAGAAGATTGTGATCGGTTGGAACGTCAGCTCCGGGATATGTCTTGCAAACCTATACCTTTTTAAAATTTATTTTTAAACAGTGTTAACATCATGGACGACTTGGTTCTAGGTACTATGGTGAAAGTCTTCCATTCGGCAATCTATCATATTCGTCACCAGAATATCTAGGTTACTTGAGTTCGAGTCAAGCTTTAGATGATTTTGTATATCTCATTGACTATTTGCAACAGACTTATACGAAGAATTTATCAGATATGAAGAAGCTGCCTTTAATTGCTTTTGGAGGATCGTACGGAGGTAAGTTACACTAGTTACTAACAGTTATTTTAGCTTTGATTCCAACGATATTTTTACAAATTCACCTGCAAATACCAGTTCATTATTGCGTTCTTTTGACGGCCTTATTTTGGTTTCTATATTCGATATAAAACATTTAAAAGCAGCCAGGCTCAACTCTCAAAATAGCATTAGGAGCTCCAAATGACGCACAGCCAGATTTTAAATTCGTTATTCTGGTTCCAAGGGTTTTTAGAGGCGACCTTGTCATATAACTTCAGAAATTCATTTCCCCCGAACTATCAACAGCAGTCGGCTTTCTTCTGTATCTTTGGATAAGTTTATTGATGAAATGACTACTCTAATAACTTCCAGGTATGCTGAGTGCATGGCTACGTATGAAATATCCAGCATCAGTAACAGGTGCTATAGCTAGTTCAGCACCGATCTGGCAATTTAAAGGTCTAACACCATGCGAAAACTATAACAAAATTGTTACTGATGTCTATAAGACTCATGGATCCTCACTTTGTAAGGATACTATCAAAAAGTCCTGGAAAATTCTGAGGTTGGTACTGTTGTAAATCTTAAACTTAACTTTTAATTAAAAAACATGATACCTTTTCCAGATCAATAGGTTCATCAGATGAGGGCAAAAAGCAACTGTCAACAACATTCTCATTATGTTTACCGTTAAAAACTGACACAGAAATTGACACATTTATCAATTGGATGACTAATATCTATAGCAATATTGTAATGGTAAACTACCCTTATCCAGCAGACTTCCTGGCGCCACTGCCCGCTAATCCTGTACGAGAATTCTGCCACCGATTGGACAGTATACCGTCGAATGATAATCAGGGATTATTGAATGCCATGCAATATGCATTCAGGCTTTATACGAATTATACAGAAAAGGCGATTTGTAATAATATTACAAATACGGCAGCCATGCTGGGAGATCAAGGATGGGATTTTCAGGTCAGTAAAATAAAATTCAAATATATTCGTAAAGATCAACAATTTCCTTTCTATAAGAACTGTTTTATCCTAAAGGGAAGTTCGTTCGATTTGCTGTATGTAACAAATAGCTTATGGTTGAATAATAGATATCCTGAAAGAGATCATTTTAGAGACTGGATACAAATTTTAAGCCCATAGAACTGTCAAATTATGTCGTTAGAAATATAAAAAGAACAACGAAAGGAAGGTAGTAAACAGTTTGGGATACATTGATCTCATCACAAGATGTTATCTCAAAAATTATCATCTGTAGTAGAGCAATCACGATCCTTAAAACCTCCGGTCTTTTACAAATTTGGAGAGCTGGGAGTCAAGTTCAAATTATATATACTATTTGTGGAGGTTCTTCCAAGACACCAATAATATTTAACAAGAAAACCAGGAACTCTTTAACTCTTGCCGTCATTTTATTCTTGGTTTTTTTGCAGTATTAAAAGTTCTATTTCCAATTTCACAACACAACATTCAAGCAAGCACGCTTCCGAGTGTGGAAGAAGACCTTTCCTATATATACTTCTGTTAAAGTGTTCTTTCTATGCTCCAAAAATAATTTTTTAAATCAAGTAAAAAATAAATGAACAATCATGTACGCCTTATACCTTTATTTGGAGTCTGATCAAACAGCCTTAAACCGTAGACGGTTTTCTTATGTCTGGCAATCAATTCAACTAAGTTTATAGTTAATTGAAATGCTTCATCCAGAATATGTTTAAGGAAATTATTAATAACGTTTCAGTTTTTGTCGCAGAACAACAAAATATGATTAAGATCACCCTCTACATTACTACAATCACAATAAGGATCAGCTTTAATTCCTGTTTTATTTAAATGTGTTGTTGTCATGATTTAACTTTAATCTCTTTCTTAATTGTTAATGAGTAATTTCTACTGACATTGTAGCCGAAAATATGTGGAATTTCTTTTTGAACTGGCGTATATTCCTCCTTACACATAAGGAGGAATATTCACAAACTTCTCTTTGTAGGTGAATTTCTCTAAGCCGCAGAACGGTTTAGAGCCTACAAAAGGGGTTGACACCCCCTTTTTTCCGAGGTAGTTAGCTCACCTAAAATTGTACAGAGATGAATTCAAATCAACTTACTTTTTCAAAAAGCTATTTAAAATAGAATGTTCCTTGCATTGCACCAAGCTAAAAAAATCAACATAGCACCATTTCATAATGCAGTATATTATAAAATGTATACACATATAGCAGTCTAGATCGTTTTTCAATTAACTAGAGCTTCTATAATAATAGTCAACCAACAAACAGCCGCAGCTGACCATAATTCGAAAAATTGTTGCTTTCAATCTCTATTTGCCAGAATATTATTAAATGCAAATGATTTTGGTTGCGGCCAGATTGACAGCAGTATGCCTACTAAATATTGTAGGGGTTAGAAAATTCACACAAAAACTTTCAGTATAATATAGAGTCGACCAAATAAGGTGGCTCTATTAGTAGTTTTTCAAAAGTGAAAATGGGCATGTGTGCATAGAGCACTCCAAACTCTGTTTTAAATATATTTTCGAAAATTCTGTGTTGCCAAATCCTATAGTATAACACACCCTGTTATTCTTATTACATTTTTTGGAATACCAATGACGTGTCCCACTATTTATGTGAAAAAAAGTAAATATAGTTGATGCACATCATTCCAACTCAGATAACTTATTTTATCTCAAAATTGCCGAACATTTCAAATTAATTCCCATAATAAAATGCAGTTTTTACTCTGTCTATAAGTTAAAAGAAACCTGAGACACAAGAGGCGTCCCAATATGCAATATCTCATCTTCAATTTCGCCCTGTATCTCAACAACGTAGCGGGCTAAGAAAATTTTGTTTGCGGCATCGTCAGTTCCATAGAAAAGTAGTCTACTTTGGCGAAAACCGCAAGTCACTATCTTTTAAAATAAGTGAGATATTCCACAAAATGCACAATAATTATAAATTAACCACAGTTCAAACTCTCCCACCTGACGATCCTCGAAAGGATGTAGAATTTTAAAGAGAATTCCCTAAACATCATTGTTCGGAGAGGCGAGTGTAATTTAATGAAATCTGGCAACACTACACCCAATTTGGTGGTCCCTGTATAATACATATACGAACTACAAAATATTCAGCTGGGTGTATGCTGTACGTACTGTGCCAGGAAACTTTTAATCGTGTCAGTTAGTCTGCCAAACAGTTTCTAGACTTTCCTCAAGCGGTTACATGCTGCAAAACCCGTGTAAATTAGAAGAATAGTTCCATAATTTAACTAGGATTTCCACAGTTAGATTATTTTAAATCAACTGGCGACACACTAGTCTATTTTTCTTCAATAGCTGTAGTTTTTGTTCACTTACTGTTCGACATCAAGTCTCTTATCGAATAACAACGATTTTCTTCCAGCATCTTCCTTTCTAGTGAACAGCTTACATGTGCATCCTGTAGATATTAAGAAAATTGACTTTTAGGAGTCTATTTTCTGCTGGAGGTCTCACTAGGCCATAATAATGGCAAACTTTATCGTGCCATGTGATTCGTTTGTTTGAGGTGTAACTTGCCATCTGGTTGCCACAAAACTAGTCAATCTTGGGAAATCAAAACGTAGTTGAAGTGCGGCATGCTGACAGTTTCGGATCACCAAGGTGGCATCTGAGACCATTCGAGTGAACAGACCTAATATAGACGAATCACACTAGTAGTATTAACGACAATCCCAGAGCAGAGGTGTTGGGGTTCTACGGTGAAGAAAAGCCGACAAAATGGATCAGTTCTTGAGATGTCGCCAAAAAAATTGCAGCGATATTTATTTCACAGGCAGAGCATGCAGCAGTTCCCACCGCAGGAGATACAAGCTATGTAAGAAGGCCAAGGTAGCAGAGTAACGATAACGGAGGAGCTTCCCGTATTGCCAGTCCACCTCGATCGCTGAGCATAGAAAAACCAGCTAGAAAGAAGGCACACCAAGATAGGCAGGAATTAAACATAAAATGCATTTGGAATCTGCACTTAATTGGCAAACAATAAGCTTTTACTGGCAACACTAGTAATTATATCGAAAACCGTGAATAATAACAAAACAACACACAAAACACCATACATAGGAGGTTGATGTAAGCATACACTCAACAGCCATTAAAGAGTATGTAGATACACAATATAATCCGATTAATTATTAATTTTGCACTACAGCCATAAACACCACATGTTCTGTTAATGAGAGCTTGTGGTAGACACACAACTACTTTCCAAATAAAAAACATCTGCATCATTTAAATCACGTGAAGTATTATATTTGCTTGATGATTCCTAGGCCAGAATGCTCACAGCGTATATAATCCGCGCCAATGATGTTGAAAGAAGTAAGAGGCCCTCATGAACGGCTCTGTATCACGAACTGCGTTAATACAGCATTTGAGAGAGGCTGTTTTCTCTATTTGTTTTCAAATACATTTACAAAGCTTCAGAATGCAAACAACAAATGCGTCGGTTGCTTCAACCTGAGGGGTTTTTTGAAATTGTTCGTTCTGCCTGCCCCCTCGCAATAAAGAACGCTGTGGCTTTCCATTTGTTTAAAAACTCCGCATTATGCCGCCTACATTTTCTTCTGCGATCCACCCGAGTAATGCATCAACGCTGCTCTCCCCGATCCAAACTCTGAGCTACTCCAGTTCCTTTTGTATTAGTGACACCACCTCATTCTTTTCTTGTGCCATCTTCACTTCATTATCGTAGAGCCATTGTTCTACACGCAACTGCCTCGTCCGCTCAGTACATCAGGTTATGCTTTGTGCGTCCCGTAATCACAAGAGCAGTTCCGCCCTCAGGTTATCGTATCCGCAAAATCCCTTTATAGAGTATGTTTCAGACAGTCAGCCCAAGACCTTAGGATTTAGGATGGGTGCTCTTAGGATTCCCTATATTCTCCGTGTCTATCTGTCTCTTTTGCTGTAGCATATGCTTTAGTTCTGACGAGTTTCCGTCTTAGATTGAGGCATCAAACGAACATCTAACCTTCGGAGTGAAATGCAAAATTTCAGTTCAGAATTGCGCAAAATGAAAATTTTTATGAACTTGTTCCGAAATCTAGGTTGTTATTGATTTGACTTCAATTTCGTTTATATTTGCAGAGTTGCACTGAAATGATCATGCCCATGTGCTCCGTGGACCAAGACATGTTTGAAAACTCGCCATGGGACTTTAAGAAATTCTCTGACGACTGTTTTAAAGAATTCTCAGTTAGACCATTCAGTGAAAACGTACCTGTCTTACAATATGGTGGTAAAGACTTGAGCACTGCATCAAACATAGTGTTCAGCAACGGACTGCTTGATCCATGGTCTAGCGGTGGTGTGTTAGGTAACGTTTCGGCGAAGGTTTCCGCTATCATCATCCCGAATGCAGCGCATCATTTTGATTTGCGAAGTGCGAATCCATTGGATGGGGAGGAAGTGCGACAGGCTAGAAAGTTCCACGAAATGCAGATTAGTAATTGGTTAGATAAGTTTTACGTACATAATTTAAAAAATCCAGATAATTATGTGTTTTATGGATAAATAAAGTGGATAATCATAATAAATGTTTGTTTTTTGTTGAATTCGCTGGTAACCTGTTAATCGATCTCCCCGGAAGTCACGAACCTTCACTGGTTGAGTTGAATTATTTCAACCGCATTATGGAAAAACTTCCCTTACTCTCAGTCTAAAAGAGTAACACATACCTCCAAAGCACATATGCTGTTACTTTAACGGGAAAAAGATTCAACCATGGCCAAAAGTGTTTGTTTTGAAGTTTATGTGTACTTTTTTTGCGCAAGTAAAAGTTTGCTTCGTAAATTTGTTTTATTTTTTGTTTGTCTTTGTTGGTTCCCAAAGTTTGTCACTCTTGCAGTTTCTCGATTTCTCTCTGTCTGGCTGTTGTCTATGTGAGAGGAGCATCTTTTGCCAGCCGTGAAATGGTTCGAATAATTTAATAGAGGGAAACTTTTGA
Organism: Apoderus coryli; assembly: GCA_911728435.2. Lineage (NCBI taxonomy): Eukaryota > Metazoa > Arthropoda > Insecta > Coleoptera > Attelabidae > Apoderus > Apoderus coryli. Next base: position 43,977,102 of record OU452199.1, on the reverse strand, counting down.
GTTGGGTTGCAGAAGCAAAAAAAAAACTTTCGTAAAAACAAAGTGGGCAGTTCAAGTTTAGAATAGGGAAACACCATTTAGGAGCATATAGTTGATTATAATTTAGAGTTCGTTGCAATTCTTTCAATTGTAGGCCAGCTATACTTGAAAATATGTTATTATGATGATAAAATTAACAAATAACTTACTGAACTTGAACTTCGATTATTATTAAGAAACTTTATACAATTAGAAATCACATCTAGACTCTACCAAGGCTAAAACGAATCTAAATTCGAAAATCCCATTGTCTTTCCAAAACACTTAACATACATGAGAAATAGGTACCTAGATTGAAAATAGCCAATAAGAAAAAAGGGAATTTTTACAATATACCCCTATAAAGATACATCTACAGGGTGAGAGATTCAGAAATAAGATACATTTTTATGTTGATACTTCGGTATCTTATGTTGGAGTTCGTTCAAAAGATACCTAGTCACTACTATTTGTAAAGCAAGAAACACTACGATTTTATAATGACTTCTCAATCTCCCGAATCAGCCTATTGTTTTTTAATTCGCCTTTATATATATTATTTGATATGGGAAACCGTGACACCCTCCAACTACTAGCTTCTGTATATAATAATAAAAGTCCGACATTTAATTTACATGAAGGCGTTTCGAGAATGTTAAATATTTTGGCCGTCCTATAACTGAAACATCTGGTTATCTTTTCTAATATATGCTTTTAACTTTGGACTAACTCATAAACAAACTCAATATTTTCGATTAGAAAAAGGTCGTTCTTTTAGGTAACAATTCTTTTAGGAACACTTGTTAAAAACACCAAGATTACTTACAGATGTTGTATAATATTTACGAAAATATTATATAATAATAATAATAAATGACTTTATTGGCATAAATCACATACATTCAAAAATGGAAGAACAAATAAACTAAAAAAACAAAAATCAGATGCCAAAAGGCGCAAGCTCAGCAAAGCTGATTTTCAGCAAGGGCCCTTAATACATTATAAATATGCTAACAAATATCTGAAACACACCTCAAACATCAGACTCAATGAGTGTCATCTGCTCTTGAAATAATTTATCATACAAACAATTTTTAAACTTAGACAGTGATAATGTTTTCATCTCCAAAGACATTTTAGCTATATTGTAACTGAAAGACCTCTGATACATGGCAGTTCTGTGTTGAGGAATGGTAATAATATCCTTGCGTCTGACATTTACATTATGTATGTCAGTCCGGAAAGTTATTCTTCTATACCAGTAAGGCGGAGTCTTCAACAAAATGATCCTGTGGTACAGAAGCACAGAGTGCAATGTTCTTCTGTTAATCATATTAAGCCACTTTATGGTTGATAAGGTATGAGATATTCTGTCAAACTTCCGTATTCCAAAAACCAATCGTAAGCATGAGTTCTGAAGTCGGTGGACACGCGCCTAATCAACCCGTAAGAGACACGGACCGTAGACGTAATCACAGAAGTTCATATGCGACAGCACCAGTGATTCACACAACAACTTTCTTAGGCCAAATGAAAGTAATTTCCTAGTGGCATAGATACTCTTAAGGTTGGCATAGCCAATTTGAAGCTTTGATGTTATATGCTGAGTAAATCTAAGCCCATTGTCAATAATTAGTCCCAAGCTCTTGGCATGATCGGAGATTTGAATGGCCACACCATCCAGTGACATGCGCATGGCAGATTCAACAGGGAGTCCAAAAAACAAAGCTATTGATTTTGAAGGATTAACAACAAGGTCATGGCACTTTGAAAGATCCGCCAGGGCCCCCAGATCACGGTTTATCCGCGCTTCTGCAATGGTCAGCTCCCCTCTCTCGAAGACATGAACAATCTGAGAGTCGTGAGCATACATTTTCATGTGGCAGTGCTGCAAGAATTCAGGAAAATTAGACGTGTAGATAGTATAGAGAATTGGTGATAAAATAGACCCCTGAGCAACTCCCCTGGTTAAACTCGCAGTGTCTGACATGCTGCCATTAAAAAAGACACACTGGGTCCGTCCACTAATATAATTACGGATCAGACGCGTTGCCGAGTCATCGAAACCAACAAAATGCAGCACAGACAATAAGATGTCATGATTTACCATGTCGAATGCCTTAGAGTAATCAAGTAGAGCTGTACCGCAACTATATCCCGACCTAAAACCAGATTGAAAAAATGGCAGTATATTGTATTTATTCACATGGGCTTTCATTTGAGTTTCCATTGCCCTTTCCAAAACCTTAGACAGAGCAGGAAGAACAGTAATTGATCTGAGATCCCTCAAACATTCTGGAGTGATACACTTTGGAATTGGTCTGACAATACCTTTCTTCCATTCATCCGGAAATACGCTATTTTCTAGACAGAAATTGACCACGTGAGTGTAGTACGGGATAAGAGTTGGGCAAGTAAGTTGAATCATGGTAATATCTCCCAAGCTAAGAGAAAATATCTATATAAAAAACCCAACTAGTATCCATAATACCATTGGCGTAGTGTCTTGTTACAAGAGTTCTAGCTTAATATATTTTTCTAAATTTCGGTTGCTTCAAAAGTTGTAATAGTTTAAATGTGTGTAACTGATGCCAACACATCAGTCAAAAAATTTACTCCTTTTGGTTTGTACATATCTTTCGTAAAAATCGCAAAGACTAGAGTGAATTAGACCAGATAAATAAACTAAGACGTCGGAAGAACGTTTTTACCAGTTTTCATCAAGTTGAGTTCAAAAACGTGCAGATCGACACTCTCGGAAGAAAGGAGAAAAATTAAATTGCCTAGGGACACTTCCTTTTCCTCTGTACCAATCGTCACGAAGGGCCTCTTTTTATTCTAAAATTCTAAAAAATTATAGAATACTTCTTACTTTTTCGCATTGGGCAAAGCAGATGTTTATTTAGCGTTTTTGCAAAGGAAAGACTCAAAGTTTTTTGACTCTTCAGGGCAGTGTTGGGATGATTTAAAAACTAAACTTTATGAAACTCCACCAAAATCTCTAGATGAAATGCTTCAGAACGTTCGAAGCCGTGTCATTGCAATTCCTAAACGAATCGACCAATGTAAAAAAAACCAAGGGTTCGTAAAGGGATTCAAGATACCTGTTATCACTCGACCAACTTTCCCTATTTAAACCTCAAGCTAACACTTACTCCTCGAGGTACGAATTCCAATTCTTCCAAAAATCTTTTATTGTGTCCAAAAAAGGTTTCTGTTTTGTTGTCCTTCATGCTACTACTAAACCAAAAATTGATCGTATTAATGGATCACGGTTCATTTAGAACAGGAACTATTTCAATTTAATCTATTTGGTCTAATAAACTCCATGTATTATGCAACAACATACAAACAGGATACACTATACAAACACAAATATAATGAACAAATTGTGTATTTAGTTTCTGGTCAGCAAGTTATTAATAATTTTAATAAAACAACAACATGTACTATATAATCTAAACATGTTGTACTTGTAGGTATCTACCCCTCACACAAATTGGAACGGGAATCTACCGGAATTTCTGGTTAAAACTAAGAACAACATATTATATATGCTACAGTTAGTACATACATTTTATAGGGTTGCAACCCTAATTCTGTGGCTTATAGTAAGGTGAAATCGTAAGAATGTCCGGGGAGGTAAACTATTTAGGGCTCATTTTAGACCCAAAGCTTATTTGGACCGCACATCTAAAAAGAACCACAGCATCAAGAGCGGAGAGAACGCTTATGACCCTCTCATGGGAAAACATGGGGACTAAATCCAGATATGATGATAACATACTCATCGCTGGTTTGCTGGACGAAGATGAAACAGTATACCGCCATTGTTGAGTTGGACAGGGTACAGAGACTTGCCTGTTTAGCTATCACGGGAGCTTTTCGAACTACACCGACGGCAGCAATGGAAGTATTGCTGAACCTCCCACCCTTGCACATCATGGTAAGGATGGAGGCAGTAGACTGCGATGGTTGGTAGGAACTGTACCCACTCATCGGGGACATACCAAAATTGAGGCATGTATTTGGGGATGGCACCATAGACATGTCCATGGACCACTCAGACCAAAAGTTCTTCAAGACTGCATGCGGATACTGGGAGGGATAACCTGGTTTTCAGACGGGTCAAAACCCGAAAGTGGAAGTGGTGTAGGAATATAAAGTGCGACAAGGAACTAGAATCTAAGATTCTCACTGGGGAAAACACATCCGTATTTCAAGCCGCAGTGTTTGCAATTTTACAGTGTGCAAAACTAAACAGATTGAGGGCTTATACAAACAAGCAAATCAATATATGCTCAGATAGCCAGGAAGCCTTAAGGGTGCTTAAAAGACCTGAGGTTACAACCAAACTGGTATGGGAATGCCCAAGAGAACTTAGGGCCTTGGCGGACTACAATAGGGTTAATCTAGTGTGGGTCCCGGGGCACTCGGGAATCCAGGCAACGATAGAGTGGATTGGCTGGCTAGACAAGCTTCTGAAACCCCATATACTGACACGAAACCTGCTTTATGTGCTTGTCTAAAAGAACTACGCGTGAACTCTTGAAGTTCTGGGCCAAAAGCGCAAGCAGGAACATGGTAAGAAAACTACTAACATTAAGCAGGAGTCAGTTGCGAATAACAATAGGACTTCTGACTGGGCATTGCCACCCAACACATAACCTAACTCCACAAGTTAGTGGAGGGTCCAGGGTTGTTGGATTGGATGGCATAAAATACGGGGACTTTTTCACAATAAGCCCATGAGGCTGCAGTAGAACTGGGTCCCTTACAAAAAAAAAAACTGAAATGATTGATTGATTTGCTTGAGATGTCTTTAATTTTATGTGTTCTATCAAACACAACCCCCGAATTAGTAACAGAAGAACACCTTATGATAGGATCGCCAAACTTACAGACGACTGTTTCTTTATAAGAGAAACGCCTTTGTGCATTTTATGTTCAAAAGTTTCCCGTTAATATCGCACCCCTTTTGAATATTTGTCTGATTTTCCTGCAATAGCTCACAATCGCTAAGAGCTTCTACCACAGAATAAAGCAATTTGCCTAAACCCAAATTCGCGCCAAGAGACTAAGGACTAAGTAGATCCTTGAGGAACATCCAGAGGCACCAAAACCACTAATCTTTCCCAAGACCTGTCCGTGATCGGTAGGTATAGACTCCATCGACCTGACCACCATTTCCGACCCTTTCAAAAGTGGAACTTGAAAGTGAGTAAAATTACACAATTTTTGCTATTATCCAACTGAATTTTTATCTCGAATAGTTTGAAAAATCCCCATGGTGAACCCTAAAATAGTGGCGACCTTGTAAATATGGAAATACGCTTTTAGTGGTAAAGTACAAAGTTATAATACGCTACTACATAGTTAGAATATTATTAGTAATAGCCCCGTTCGTAAATGTGCTACTTTAATACTATTTGGAAGTATATAAAATTGAAACTAGTACATCATGCATTTTGGGGAACGGTCATTATAGTAAGAGAGGTTTATTATATACAGTGGCGACCAAAAGTCACGTATATATGCGATAAAATTTGAAAAAAAGTTTTGTTGAAGGAAGTTTGTTTAGTTGCCCTTTTTTCGACGTAACAGAAAGGCATACAGCGTCTGTCATCATCATCAGCATTCACTTGCTAACGAGTGTAAATTGCTCCAGGGATTAATGTTCTGAACCCTAAGATGGCTAAACAGATCGAGCCGCACATTTTGTCTCAAAGTTGTAGGTGCACTACTGCCCCACCGATGCGTGCTCTCTCCTTTTGATGCTGTGCATTCCTTTGGCATGCGGATTGCGTGGCCAGTCCAACACAGCTGGTGCGGACAATCATTGGCCTGAATGCTAGATCGCTGATGTTTGTTTTTCGGTCCTGCCCTTTAATTCCAAGATTTCTTCTAAGATATCGTTGATGGTACTTCTCTAGGGTTTTTAAATGCCACCGATAAGTGGTCCAAGACTCACAGCTATACGTAATGCTAGGACCTACAATAGCATTATACATTCGCAACTTCGTTCGAACGTCGATATTATGATTATCAAAGACTCTAGACTCGGACGGCCAAAAGATGCGCTTGCCCATCTTATACGATGCCGTATTTCAGCATCGATATATGAGGCCATTATTTGCAAAACTCGCCATATGATTTGAAGTCAAATTGTCAGGAAATGAAAAAAACTGCTCACAGGACCACTAATGAAGTTTCTTAATATCATATTTTCTACTAGTAGTCTTGTACGAACAGAGAAACAGAACTGGTAATTAGAAAGCTAAAACTCTAACCGTTTTCCAAAAAATCAAAAATAATTTGCACAGAGACAGTTTTGAAAATAAATAAAATATTGTCATCAAATTTGAGCCCCTATTAATCAACAATATTTAATCTATCATTGAAATATAATGAGTTTCCTAATTTTTGGAAACTGTCTAGGATGAGCCCCATCTTCAAAAAAGGTGATAGGCAGGATATTAGAAACTACCGGCCTATTGCCATACAATCGAATTTGGCCAAGTGTTTTGAGATCGTGTTGCATGAAGTTTTGTTTAATCATGTCAAGCGGCTCATCACGCCTATTCAGCACGGATTTTTTCCTGGCCGATCTACTGCTACTAATCTCGTAATTTTGAGCCAGTTTTTGGCAGAAAGCTTGGATAGCGGGGGTCAGGTCGACGTTATTTATACGGATTTTACCAAAGCCTTTGACAGGCTTGACCACGGAATTCTGCTGCAAAAGCTTTCGGAATTTGGTTTATCTGTGGATCTTTTAAAACTTCTGTCTACTTATCTCCATGAACGTAAATTGTATATGGAGTACCTTGGTTTCAAGTCCGGTATTATCCGTGCAACACTTAGTTACGGAAGATGCACCCAATCCTACGGTCACGTTGCACTAAGTCACGTGATCATTTAATCTCAAGCTATTCGTTCTAAGTTCTAACGTATTTAGCTTTGCAAATTACTACCACTTTTGATATCACATTTCAATATTAAATAGCTATTTTTTAATGGAACTGCCATGAAAAAACGATTCGCCTTATTAAACTGAACGTCTCAGACATAAAAACCAAATTTCGGAAAAATGTCGATTACCAGTTTCAGGTTGAAAATATAAAAAATGTCACCAGACGACTGAAAATTGGCAAAAAAGTAAATCACAAACAACTTTTTTATTTAGCATATCTTAACATTTTCAGAAATAAGACGATTTTTCCAAAATAATGTCAATTTTGACAGGCCAGGAATGGCGAATAAAAGAAAAACTCATGGCATAATTAAACGTTTAATTAAAAGCTAAAGAAAACAAAATCCCAGATGCTGCGCATTTTCTGTGTGATCCCGTATATTCTCGAAATCTGATTTGAAATAACTGTTCAGAAACTCAAACCCCTGCGAGCCATGGACAATTACACCCAACTACTGCTTATATTTCTAATGATACTGAATTTGTTTATTAATGCGAAGACATTTTAAGAACCTCAACCCTCAAATTTTGATAATACTGTAAGAGGCAAGTGAATTTCAGTTACGAGGAGTCAAAACCACTTTAACGACTTGTGAATCCAAGCCCGAAATCTTGAATAGAGCCAGAAATTCCTTTCTAACATCATGTCTCTTAAGAAACAGTCATACCAATTAATTTTACACTAAATTGATTGGAGGAAGATTAAGAGTGTCGGGCTGCTCGTATATCCATATAAACAAAACTGGTTTTCGTCACCACAAAACAAATTTCACACAGTTTTTCATCATGATGCCACCATTTCATTTCCTCCTCGCCTCAAATAATAACTACAACCTCAGCTTTACAGATACCGACCAACCTAGAGATGGATAATACCGTCTCTCGCCAACGGCATATTACGAGTCGTCACACAAAAGCAACACTGCTATTATTTTAAGTTTTGTTGGAATAGTTTTTGTTTGTCTGTTTATTTTTCCTGTTTCTACTAGGTACAGATTTTATTTTTCTCTATTTCGGAGAGTAAAGTGAGAGAAAACTCTATGATGAACATAGGATTGCATACACAAAGAACAATCGAGTCAAGTGACAAACAGAAAAGGGATTTGTATCAAGCAGGTATTACGTTGCGCAAAAGGAAATAATTTAAAAACGGTATACGAGGTATAGAACGACATAGAAATTGTTATAATGAAAAATCTTGAAGGATATTGTTTTCTAAAGTCGAGACATACCCTTGTTTTGTATTTTGAGAAGACAGAACTATTGAGTAAAAACTGGCAAAAGCTATCCTGAGTTTGACATCAATTGCTAACTTGTATCTTCGTGAACCGATCGATGTGACCAAGTGACGTTTTTAACCATTCGGGATGGAAAGAAAGTGATGATTTTTTTGAAACACCCTGTGGAATGAATCATAAAAAATTGAGAATAGTTTTTACCACCAAATTGTAGATTTCTTTGCACATTTTCTATTTTCATTCATTTTGATATCTCAATAATTATTATTAAAGGAAATACAGTAACTGCAATAAACCATAACAACTGAAAACCTCATCCTTCTGCTCATGCTTATGAGCACATTGTCTGTTGAGGTAGATTGTCCCAGATCTCCATCGGAGCTGCAGCTGATTCTTCGCAAATATGAACTGGAAGAAGTCTGGACCTCAATCATCTTATTAAAATTTAAAATGTCCCAAACATGTTTTGTATGATAAGGGTCTGGGGAAACTGCAGACCAATCCACATTTGGGAACCAAACGATAATGAGACATTATTTCAACAGTTTTGTCCTTCAAATAGTCAACACTTTGACGTGGTGTGAACGAGAATGATGAATGAATGAATGATTTTGGCAAACCTATTACTCTATACCATTCTGCGTTTACTGTTCTTCGATCTTATATAGGAATTGATGCGATGTGTGCTTGGTTTCGACCTTATACAAATATATCCATGTTATATCACCTGTGACGATGCTGCATACGGATTTAGCAGTTCGTACGTCGAATTTTTTACCATGTCAAAATGTATGAATATAGTGATGAGATATCTCAAAAGCACCGCCTGCTGGTCGTTTGTAAAAACACAAAAGTAACCCTCGTGTCATTCTTCTTCTTACGACGCTGTCTCCCTATGAAGGTTGGCGATCCAAATGGTTATTTTCGAACGAGAAACCGCAGCTCTGAAAATTTCAATAGACGTCTGTCCGAGCCATCTGCGCAAGTCTCTCAACCATGAATTCTGGCTACGGCCGACCGATCGTTTTCCTTCGATCTTCCCCTCTATTATCAGGCGGAGAATCTCATATCGCTCGCCCCTCATGATATGTCCCAGGTATTGCAGCTTTCTCTCGTTGATTGTCGTGAGGAGTTCTTTATGTTTACCATATTTGTCCGTCCAGGATACTCGCAGCATTCGCCTGTAGGCGTACATTTCGAACGCATCGATTCTCTTTTCTGTGGTCGCATCCATGGTCCAACTCTCGCATCCGTACAAAAGAACAGGAAAGATGTAACAGCGAAGTATTCTAGTCCGGAGTTCCAGGCTGAGGTTTCGGTTTGCCATAAGTGTCCTCATGCTGTTCAGAGTTTTCCGCGCTTGTTCAATTCTTGATCTGATTTCGAGTTTTGGATTGCATTGCTGGTTGACGAGCTATATTCCACAATAAGGTCCATGAGAGATTGAAGTTCTGGTAGGCCACCGGCTATTACCACGGTATCATCTGCGTAACGAAGATTATTTATTATGTTTCCTTTTATCTTCATGCCTGCAGTCGTATTCTCGAGAGCTTCGTTGAACACCGCCTCAGATTAGAGGTTAAACAGCAAGGGAGACAATACACATCCTTGTCGCACGCTTCTTGTTATTGCTATCTCCTTTGATTTTGATTGTTGCTGTTTGATGCCAGTAAAGTCCGGTTATGATCTTTAGATCTTGTGCGTCGATCCTGGTACATTTTCGAATGTTGATCATTTTTTGATGTGACACAGTCAAAAGCTTTTTTATAGTCAATAAAGCATGTGAATACATCGGCATTCATGTCCCTACATTCAAAGACAAAAGAGCTTCTCGGGTTCCCATTACGTTTCTCAAGCCAAATTGCGAACGATCATCCAGATTCTCACACTTTTTGTATATACGTGTATGGATGATCCGTAGGAATATCTGCAAGGCGTGGGACATCAAACTAATCATGCGGTATTCGTCACATTGTGATGCATTGTTCTTCTTTGGCAGAGTGACAAAAGTGGATTTCAGCCAGTCCGAGGGTATTTTTCCGACTCTGTACATTCGTGTCATTGACAAATAGATTAAATACCAAAGGACCCAAGTAGGATCGTTGCGGAACATCAGAAGTAACCAGTAAAGACCTGAAACTCATTCACTCGAACATCTCAAGGACAATGAACTGCATTCAAAAGTTGGGAGAATTCAGAATTGATTGTAGAAATAAGATCTCCATAGGCCACACATATGGAAACAAATTTCTCTTTATTTTTACCAGAAATACAGACATTGAAATGATATAAGTAAATATTTGTGAATTTGACTATATAAAAATCTCCTTTCCAAAGTATGTCCATAAATTTATCAAAGGTAATAATTCCAGAAAGTTCAATAAAACTACAATTGAATTGGCATTTTGCTCTATATATAGACAGCCTCTATCTAAAGCAATTGATCGCTTTAAAAGCTAGCCAATATTATTTTATAAATCGAAAGAAATTAATTCCTATCATGCGACTATTCATGTCTAAATGTAATTCTAATAAATCGTTACTTAACATAAGTGATTTATAGGTAAAATTGCGATATTTGAAATACCAATGAGCAGAGGACGTTAAACTTAGTTTCAAAAATGCTTATAGGTGTACAACTTTTATAGGGCATTGATCAGTGAAAAGGTTTTTATTATAAATAATAAAACAACTCCGTAAATTATGGCTGATTAATGATGATCAATCAATTTGTTTGCCGAAAGTCTTTGAGTCTAAGTAAGACAACAAATGGTCATCGAATCATTCTTCTTCAAGAAAATGCGTCAAACACATCTCGCCAAACAATGAACTATACCGACTAGCATTTGGTGTTGCCGTAGTAAACTGCTCTACTTCTGTATAAGTCTTGGCGCGGTCTCCACTCAAGAATCGTTTTTGTTCAGCGATTGTCGGAAAGTCGCGCCACATCACCGGCCCAGTTTCATTTTAAGGTTGTCATACAGGTATAACCGCTGTGAGGGTAAGTGTTTCTTTTTAGGCATATTGGAATGTCTGATTTAAAGATATTGCGCAGCTTTCCAAGGCCGCCCATGTTAGGCCTATTCTTCTCGATATTTCACGAGTTTGGTTGTCTCTACCAATAGAGATTTCGTAACCAAGGTATTTATAAGAGCTTACTTGCTCTATGCTTACTCCCTCTGATTTTGAATGCCTTACTCATAACATGATTTGTCATGTATTGAGTTTTGTTAGTGTTGATTTTGAGTTCAACAGAGTTCGATGCTTCCCTGAGCATCCGTATAGCATTTGCTTTGCTTCGTCCATACTATCTGCGCTAATTAAGATATCGTTGGTTATGTGACCAAAGTTGGCCTGTTTGAACATGCTCGTATATTCCAGGAGGGTTGTAAATAACTTTGGCTATATGACATCTCCCTGGCGTACATCTCGTGCAATATCAAAGTCCCGGGAATCATCCTGGAACCTAACCTAATAATCTTCGTAGATAATTCGGCAAAATACACAATAACAACTTTGTAAATAATAATAGCGTTAATTGCCCAACAGTTTTACCCGTTTACAGGACACAAATTGCTATATAATTATATTCAAAAGGATTTCATGTCCGTAAATATAATAAATGAAAAATAACTTAATGGCAAAGCGGACTAAAATGCTGGTTTTACATACACAAGGAATTTTGTTTAATTTAGCAAAGCCCCAGTCTAATACAATAGAACCAGACCGAGGCATGGCTCGACAGATGCTGACGAATTCGTTTCGCTCTTGTTATGAGCTCGTCAGAGTACCATAATCGTTGCCCATCTACAAATATCAGCCTGCATTTAAGCACAATAGGATACACAACAGTAGACACATGTAAACACGTATCATCTACATGTACATTGTAATGCATATACTATACCATGCAGAGGCCGAACAAACTCACTGTATAGGTAAAACCAGTCGTATAAATAGAAATAAATATAAATAAAAATAGATGAATCTTTTAAGTTACTGTAAAATAAATAGCGCTCGTATATCAAAATGTTCTGAGTACGTATAACCTCAAAAATGTCCAACTTTACGAAAGAGCTGTTAGTTGCCAGATTGCAACACCAGGATTGCCAAATCCCGAAATATAAAAGGCAACCCTCGTAGTACAAAAATAAACTATAAACCAAACAAATCAAAATTCTCAAAAAACTGACTGCGCGGCAAGAATGAATACATTGCACCAAATTAAATTTAATTAAACATTTGACACATTAAACACTAACTAATAAGGTAATATAACAAGTTGGCCAGTATATTTTCCAGTTTTTAATTTATTCCTTAAGTTGATAAAAATTCCAATCTCTTGTAAATCGTTTTCGGTATCGCACAATAATAATAATAACAGTCCTCAGATGACTTAGCCAAGATATTAGTCCATAAATCATAGTCTGGGATGGGGGCGGTAGTAAGTCCCCATCAACAAAAGATATTGGAAATTGCTCCTATACCGCCTTGCTGTCTACATTTGTGCCACTCTGTGATAAATGATGCTATAATATTTGAGAAATTTGGATTTTTAATGAGGTTTTAAAAGGTTTTTTTTCCTTCGTTTTAGAAATATGCCGTTTTGATATAATCGATCGATATAAACCGTAACGTTCTGTTCAGTAAGATAAAATTTGCAACTTTTAGAATCTCCCTCAGATGTACAAAGGGTTAAAATTTCTTCTTGAGTTTAAGGGTTTTCAGGAAAACGTTTCAACAAAATTACATTCCAGTAATTTCCTGGCAATACTTCTTCTAAAACATCGTTGATGGTACTTCTCTAGAGTTTCTATATACCTCCGATAAGTGGTCCAAGACTCACAGGTATAAGTAAGAGAAGGAACTACCCGGGGGCGTAGTGACCTGTGTTCCGCGTGTTCCACGGAACACGGGCCCGGTATCCTCAAGGGGCCCGGTACTGCATTCTGCATCTTTTCTATATTAAATACCTATAAAAGTTAGGATTTTTTTACATTTATTTGACTTGATTAAAAGTTTTATCAGAAATTATATTATTGACTTCTTGTAACAAAACAGAGGCTGACGAAGCAAATTCTTATACTGATGCTCTTTCGAAACTACAGCAAAACCTTGAACAAGCCTCAAAAATGTTTAATTCTGCTCTCGAAAATATCAAAACACTTGATAATTTTGATATATTGATAAGCGCATCAAGTAGTTTGGCTGCAGAATGGAGAAAAAAGGCGGAGTTTCCACAAAAGAGAATAACTAGGCCTAAAGGATTTTTTGATGAAAAGAAAAATCATCAAATGAAGACTGGTTCAAAATAAAAGTTTTTTATACAACGTTAGATATTATAATATCTCAGTTAAAAAAATAGTCCGGAATAAGTGAAATTTGCCAAACTTTTCGTGGATTATCTGCAGATGTGTTAGGTGATGATTCAGTTTCTGATGCTAAATAGTATCGGATGGGTCAGGAATTGTACGTCAAATATTCCGATGATATTTCCGATACGATATCGTCTCAACTTGTTTCATATAGGAATTGTTTTAAGGATGATTTATGTAAGATAAAATCAATTAAAGACCAAATGGAATTTATATTTCAGTTCCTGTAGTAGCATCAGTGAAATTTTGACAGCTTGATACATTTTCCTGAGTCTCCCTGTATCTGTAGCCTAACGTTCATTTTCCAAGTTGAAATTGATAAAAAGTTTTCTTAGAAACACCATGGGACAGTAAAGGCTGTCGGGGTTGTCAATTCTGTTGGAAATTCCTTGGAACACAGGCCCGTAACGGCATCACTACGCCCCTGGGAACTACTATAGCATTATACGTTCGCATCTTAGTTCGAACGTCGAAGTTATGATTGTCGAAGTCTTGCTCATCTCATGCGATGCTGAATTTCATTATCGATATTTACGTTCGCCGCGAGAATGCTGCTGAGGTAAGACACAACCCTACTTTACTCCAGTTGTTATAGGAAAGAGCTCTCCCGGTCCACTACTGCTGAGAACTGCTGTCGTGTAGGAGTCGAATTATCCTCCACAAAGCCTCACAGTTCACAGAGTCGAACATCTTGACAAGGTCTATAAAACCCATGTCTAGAGGACGATTTTGTACCTGTGATTGTTCCTGTATTTGCCTGGTACTAAATATCATGTCGCTGTTGTGTCCTTAGACTATATCTCGATATTTTATTATTTTCAATAATAATGTCGCACGTTTTGTCACATTTATATTGAATCATCGCGAAACATATTCCACTGTCACTCCAATACGATCACAGAAATAAACCCTCCTTGTGCATATACCATTACACTTGATTCGTATATAAATTTCCAAACAAAGGGCAGCCTCGCATATTATGTGACATATCTCTATCTCTCAATCTATTGAGCTGCCGCTGTATTCGTGAGATGAAGCGAATAAACGAGTCAAAGTGAGAGGAAATACAGTGTTGCCAAACAGGAAAAGGATTTAGGAAATTTTCGTAGAATTGCCATCAGATTTACAAGACTGTCTTTTTTTGGGCTATACATCCTGAGACATAATGATGCCTCTAATCAAATATCCCTGCTAAAAATTAATCTATAGAATTAGTTGATCTAAATCTAAAGTTAGCAAATTATCTAAACATAAAACTTTGACTAGTCTCAAAGGACTAGTGAATTTGGTTGCCGAAATGAGTAAAGGACTATTATCAATGGACCAAAAAGGATTAGTCCAATTTTAATTAAGCGACTAGTCCTATAATGCCTAAAGAATTAAACACGACCAGTCTTATTTTAATGACTAGTAGTTTGAGGAAATAGTCCATTCTAAAGTCAAGTCGACAAGGATCCAAATTTAGTTCAGTTGGATTTGGATTTTTCTCTTAAGCATTTCAATAAATAGACTACTGATGATGGATTAAATTGAATTTTTGTGGACATGTTTAGTTCATATATAGAAAAAAGTTTGGATTAAAGGTTATTTTTGGGCGACTAACTTTATTTTTTGCATATTTAAAAAGGTGTACCTAGTGCTACTCCATTAACTAAAGGACTAAAAAGTTCTATTTTAATGATTATTAAGTATTTTGATCAACTAAAACACTAGTCCTACTAAGAACTAAGTCTACAAATGACTAAAGGTCTAGAAAGGACTAATCCTTTTTATGACTAAAAATGTCTAGCTTTACTTTATTGACTAAAGGACTCAAAATACTTTTAACGACTAAAAACACCTAGCTCTATTTCATTCACTAATGGACAAAAAGAACTTGTCTTATTCTAATGACTAAATAACTAAAAGAGGTCTACTTTGTAGAAACAGTCCATTCCAGAGTGAAGTCGACAAGGATCTAAATTTAGTTTAATTGGATTTGGATCCTTCTCTTAAGCATAAATAGACTACTGATGATTGATTAAGATTATTTGTAAACATGTGTGGTTCTTATAAAAGAGAAAAAGTTTTGATTAGCACTTATTTCGTGGCGACTGACTTTAGTTTTCCCATCTTAAAGTTTTAGTACTGCTTCATTAACTAGAGGACTAAAAAGTCCTGCTTTAATGACTAATCCTATTTAAATAATCTAAAACAGTAGATAAGACATATTTTATTTTAGTCTATAAAATATGTCTTAGAGAACTAAAACGGACTAAGGCCTACTTTAATGCCTGACAGTCTCAAAACGACTAGTCATTTTTAACAGTTAAAGGACTAAAAATGAATACAACTTAATGAATATAGGATTAAATCAGCCCAATACTTGCAACAAAGCTTTTGAACGAAATCCAAACTGGATAAAACTATTTTGTTGACCTAGATGGTGTTAGATTTTTCAATACGCATGCCTCCAGCTCGATTGAAGATTGTTTCTTTCGATAAATTATTACACTATGTGGCAACTCAGCGTTGAGTTTCCCTAACTCGTAATTGAATTATTCGACCTGAAGACTTGACTGTGCTCTTAATGGGCGTCAATTAATTAAAATACAATGTACAAACGACACGCACAGAGAATTTTAAGAAGCTGTTAACAGCATTTTGGAGTTGAGCATGAAGTTCTTCTAAAACAGAGTCATTTTCTGACAGTAGTAGTAGTTTTTTTGATAAAACTGTCTAAATTGAGTAAATATATACACGCAAAAATAAAACTTCAATTAATTATATCACGAAAAAAAACTAGGAACATTGTTTTCATTCGAATGATCGTTTCATTTCGTTTTTTTTTATTTGAACATTAATTGCAGCGATCAGTTATTGCACGATTTTGATGATACCATTGTTTTTTTTTTGGTATGGTGTTATTTTTATTCATTTTTATTTTCTGTTCAGGCACACACAGTTAGTGTTACAGGAACATATACTACCCTAACAATTACACACTGTTTCCGGTTAAATTATTGCTATGGAAGTTTTGGATACAATGGTGACTCGTCAAAATTTATATTTAAATAAATTGTAGATGTGTACATTGCTGAGGCATACTGATTATAATGATGCTCCTATAAGGACTTGGCAACCTAATTAAATAAAACACTTTTTGCTTGAATGCTTTAAATATTGGTCCTTCGAGAAGACTACACTACAAGGTGTCTCGAAAAAATGATCAAATATGAACAGTTGTTTGATCATGCGCTTCTCGAAAGCAGACCGGGCGTTCTGTGTGCGAGAATTTGACAGGAACTGTGATTCGGCAATAATTATTACACGCAGGACAATTTGCAGTGATAATGGTTCAAGAATTTCCCTGATTAGTTTGCGGAAAACCGGTTGCATCTTTATTGCGAGTTCGCGAAATTAATCTCAAGGACAGGTGACATAAATAATTGGCCTCCACGCAGTCCAGATTTGAGTCCTATGATTTTGTTCTTATCGGCATTGTACGAGGGGGATGGAGAGTAGTGGTGCGAATATTTTTAGTCGTGACATGTTTCCCAACTCTTCTCCAAAAGATTCGACATTTTTGTGTGAAGTTATAATGGATAGATCTGATAGGAACCTTTTTTTATTTTGACCCCGTAGTGATTGTCCTTCCAGCTCAGCAGCTCTAAACCATCAGAGCCACAAACACTTTAAAGGAAAAGTCGATTCTTTCAGTGGAGTGCAATATTCTAAACGGAGTAAAACAAAACGTCATCTCCACACAGATTTTATTGAATCTAGACTAGAAAATCATAACAGTTTCCGGCAGTATAAACCTAAGGAATTTTCCAATAAAAGTGATATGATTTCTTTTAAAAAAAACCCACTTATTGTTAAGGAAAATCAAAAGTTTTTTATTGAATGTGAAGTACAATCGATACAATTAAGTTCTAAATAAAACGTCATTCAAATGGCCTCCACGACCTCTTCT
Source organism: Apoderus coryli (assembly GCA_911728435.2). Classification (NCBI taxonomy): domain Eukaryota; kingdom Metazoa; phylum Arthropoda; class Insecta; order Coleoptera; family Attelabidae; genus Apoderus; species Apoderus coryli. The sequence goes on along the minus strand of OU452199.1, from coordinate 43,959,546 downwards.
GCAGGAACGAATTCGATGAACCCACATTTCGAGCACTTTTTCCACTAAATCAAGTCATGAATGGAACGTTCAATATTGACTTGTAAAGCTTGAAGAGAGTCTGGTTTATTTCGAAAGACCAATGACTTCAAATAACCCCACAATAAATAGTCTAATGGTGTTAAATCACGACTTCTTGGAGGCCATTCAATATCTCAATTTTTTGAAATAATCGAATCTCCAAACTTTTCTCGGAATAATTCAATTGTTGCATTTGCTGTGTGGCACGTAGCCCCGTCTTGCTGGAACCAAATGTTGCCAAGATCAACTTCTTCCAAAATCGGCCATAAAAAGTTGGTTATCATCGATCTATACCGCTCTCCATTTACAGTAACGGTGTTACCAGCATCATTTCGAACGAAGTACGGACCGATGATTCCACCAGACCAAAAATCACACCAAACTGTCAATTTAGGTGAATGTAATGGTTTTTCATGAATAATTTGTGGATTTTCTTCGCACCAGAATCGACAGTTTTGTTTATTTACCGCACCACTCAGATGAAAGTGTGCATCATCGGAGAAGATGATTTTCTTAAAAAAATCGTTATCGTTTTCAAGTTGTTCCAAGGCAAAATCAGCAAATTCATGACGTTTAGTCTGGTCCAATGGCTTCAGTTCTTGAGTGAGAACCAAATTGCGGTCTTCAGCAACACTTGCCTGAACGGCAGCAATACTTGCATTACTTCGGGCGGTTCTTTGTCTTATTGGCACTTGAACTTTATGTAAAGAAAATGTACGCTCAAAATTTTCAACAATTCGACGAATTGCGAGCACACTTGGACGATTATTACGACTATAAAATGGCAAAAGCGCACGAAAAGTTGCAATTGGAGAACGATTATTTTGATAATAAAACTGAATAATTTGTAAACGTTGTTCTTGCGTATGATGAAATTGTAAACACTACTGAATACAATGACAAACAAATGACAGATCGTGACATATTACAAATAGCCCCAACGTCGCTTCAAAATCATATCATCCCTATTGGAAAGCCTTATATCATCAGTCATAATATGCGACCTTATTGAAAAAGAGAGGTACTTTTGTTTACAAAACTAGATTCAATATGTTCACTGAAAAATCTGAAACAGCATGTCACAGCCCCAAAAATAATGAAGCATGAATAAGCGAAGATAAAAATTGGTAAATGAAAAGGCTGTCAGATCCACTAAATTGCTTTAGTCAATAAACCATGTTTTGACCCTAGCTAGGGTCATCATCAGTTCGTTAGAACAATTACATAGCTAAGTGGAAAGATAACATCAATGATTTTTTAAAACATAAAATATCGAAGGGCTTACATATCTTATAAATTACAACAAATTAAATAATAATAATAATAAATTTATTTGCAGTTCAAAAACAAAACAAGTTACAACTCTAATAATTATTACATTACCAAAAAAAACTAGAACTACAAAAAGGTCTAGATGGCAGTATAACTACTGATTTTGAAATCTGGGCCCGAGAAAAAAAAACTAACCGTACGTACCTTAAAATACAAAATTCTACAAAAAAAAATCCTAATAAATAAAATGCAAACACCACAATACATACAGAGTCTTAGGCTAATTAACTAGGTAACAAGTAGACTAAGAAATAGAAATATAATTAACATTACAACAATAATAAAAAAAAATGTCACCTAGTAAACAAAATTCTAGTTAATAACAAAGAAAGACTGTTGACAATATCTTTTATAAGAGTGAATTCAACAAAAGATCACGCAATTTTCGTTTGAATGTGAAAAGGCTTAACGACTTCAAAGTATCCTGAATCTTGTTATACAACTTATATATATGATAGGAAAATGATCTCTCGAAATTTGAAGTTCTATGAGCTGGGGGTGAAAGAAGATTACGATATCTAATATTCACATTGTGAACGCCAGAACGGAATGTGATTTTATTATATAAGTAAGGAGGCTGTCCCCGGGTCAGAATAGAGTGGAATAAAACCGCTGAATGAAGATGTCTACGAGCTTCCATGGAGAGCCACTTGACATCAACGAGTTTATGGCTTACTCGGTCATACTTCCTGATGCCGAATATGTATCGCAAGCAAGATTTCTGTACACGTTCGATGCGGTTTTCATCAACATTTAATAAACTAGGACTATATACTACATCACACTAATTAAAATTACTGAGCATCAAGGCATCAGTTAGTTTACTTTTAAGCTCTATTGAAAGTACATGTCTGTGTGGGTATAATATTTTCAAGGAGGAATATGAGTTTAAAATGCATCCCGATATATGTTCGGAAAAGCGCAAATCACAATCCATCACAAGGCCCAAGTTTCTCGCACTCTGAGACACTTTCAAACATACATCATTTTAATTTGCATAGAATCTGATATGGTTTGTCTATTTTTACCAAAGAGCAATACCTGAGTCTTCGAAGGAATTATTGACAGCTGATGTCCCTCCGACCAGTCCAAAAGTGCTTCCAAATCGAAATTAATTTTCCTACAAGCATCTCGTCGCCTGAATGCAGAAGTATAGTATGTCCAAAAAGTAAATTTTTCAGGAGACGTTTTTTTTTATTTACGCGCAAACTATTTTAATATTTTATAGTCTAAAACCGATTTTGTACTTAAAAAAATACATGTGATTAACTGGTTTGCGTGGGAAATTATGGTATGTTGTTTTCTTTAAAATAAGGACATAGAATAGTTATGCGACTCTAAACTATTATAAGTCCACAACAGTGGACTTGCAAGATTAAAAGAGATGGACTTAAAATAGTTCTGATCCATCGCAATTTTAAGAACATAATTAAACAAGTTATCTGTATACTATATTCGAATTTTATTCCAAAACAAACAACACAAACTAGGAACAAGGATATATCAACTATATTATTTATTAATTCTTATCACTATCAGTAGGAACATGTTGTCATGGCAGGTAACTTTTTAGTTAATAGTCTAATAAAATAACAGTCTCATCAAAATATCATGAAATCGTTTTTTAAACAAATTAAAATATCTATTTTTAAATACAAAAAAAATATATATAAGAAATTCTAAAATATTAATAAAATAAAAATAAGAAATTAGTCGTCATCATCTTCATTTGAACTTTTATTTGTAAATGGCAACTGTTTGAAATAATCGTGATAATGAGAAGTAATTGCACCTTTGTCACAGAGAAACTGCAGGTGATCGTACTTTTTTTTCGGAATTGGTATTTTCTTTGTATAAAGAGGTTTAAGCTCTATGTTAATATTAAACTCATTTAGAGACTTCCTACCTCGTTGAATTAAATTTAGTTTTGTAAATTGGTTATCTTCATTGTTTATTTTAAAGAATAGAAAATTTGGAAATTCTGGATCAAACTGAAGTATTTTAAACTTGCTTACAAAAACTTTTCTGTTCTCTTCGTCTTTATCAAAATTTATAGCAATCTGGCTTTGGAGTTTTTTTAAATCAAACACGTCATTTTGTGACAATTCATAAACTGTGTAGAATGGTGCCTTCCTTTTTGCTGTTCGTACTACTGAGTACCATTGTTCTGGTGTATAAATAGGAATGTTTCTAGCAGCTCTCTCGATCACACTGTGCACACAATCTCCTTCATTTTGCGTGTGACCGGGTTCTAGAAAAGTATGGCGTATTTTGATAATAATAATAAAACACTCTTTTTATACTCATGATTACGTAGATTCTACGTAATCATGAGTATAAAAAGAGTGTTTTATTTGACTATCAGCAGCAAATCAAACTCATGAGGTTCCCTATAGGAATATCTCATGATTCTGGTCATATAGTTTTTTTTCTTTCGAATCATAGGGTTAAAATTTTAAAAATATTTCTTTTAATTATTCAAGAACTGAACTAAATAAATGTGCGTTATAATTACTTCTTGAAAAATGAAAAATTTAGCACGTTCACAATACTTTCCCTTTGCGGGAAAGTAACATAATAAAATGCACTTTTTGTTCTAAAATATATGGGCAGGTCAAATATCAATAAAGATCCAACGAAATCAATACAAAGATCACCTACCAAATTTAAAAGAGAAGATATCCAAAAGCTGGAATCTGCTCTTCCGTTCGCAGTGTCACCCTGTATAAAACAGTCGATATCCTTGTTCCCAATGACCCAATGAAAAGCTACCTAACACTTTCAGGACGTAGGACGTGATTGAATTGTTTTGCATCGGTATAAACGAAAAATCTAGGCCGCTACTGATATTTTAATGTGACCTTTAGGTGCAGTATATAAATACAACCGGGCAGGATAATTTTTGAATGATGACTGCCATTATGTATGCAATTTTAATAGAAATAAAACTTTACTCATGTACGAGTAACCCTCCTATACCTACATAAAATACTGCTCCTGGCTATACTTTATGAGGCTATATTGAGTTTACGCAACTAGTACATTTAATCATCGTTATCCCTTCGGTATATTGCTTTAATTTTTAGATGGTTTGTTATAATATCCATAAATGAAATGAGTCTGCTCCACAAACGTCCGTTTCAACTTTATGCCCAAAAAAGTACATTGTTGACTTTTATGAAATATTATTAGCAAATTGTTGAAGATCTATATCCTTCAGGGGCATTGGGTTTGATTTTTCGCATTATGATTTACATTGTGTTTAAAAAAATACAGTCCCCTGTATTTAAATGTCCCAAATGAGAGAACAAAAAAAGCAACTTCAGTCAAAAATTCACTCATCTAAAAGCACTTTACAAGCCCAACTCCTTTGTGAAATTTCTTTTAATTAGTATTTAAACCAGATTAGAAAAACTCTTCAATCGGGTTAAGAATGGGAAGTTAATTAAAAGACTTTAAACTTCAAAGTTGCCTCGAAAAATATCGCAATTAACCAATGTTTTAGGTGATTTTTCTTATCTTTTATGCCCAAACGTTCGTTGCGTTGTCGTTTATAATATATATTGCTGGAAAACTTTCGTTTTTCACAGGAAAAAGATCAAAAGGAAGATCTGGGCCACTTTCAGAGACGGGATTAGCTTTGAGGGCCCACAGAAATGATAACAACGAAAATATGAAGCCCTTCATGAACATACATATAGATTTTGAACTTAGAAGTTGATAGTAATTGTTGATTGTTATCCAAATTTCTACAAATTCGGAACAGCTTTATTTTAAGGTTATTACCGAACGAAAGTTCAATGAGACTCTTTTCCTCTTGTGAAGTGAATCCTGGTGGAGCTTTCAGTGTCAATTTTTCGATATTTCCTCATGAAAAATATTTTATCAAATGGGTTCCGCAAGATAATTTGTAAAAAGATACAGCAAGTCTTAAGCTAAGTCAATTTAAAGGTCGCCATCATCTGGAATAGATTCAAGATGTTGCCACAGATTCAAGGACAAATATTTCCAACATGTCACAGAAATATTGCTGTTGCTTTGCTGTATGTTGGCATTATTTTTGGTGCTGGTTTTCGGCCCAGAATTTCTGGCAACGTTCTTTCAGACAAGCCCAGTCCAGCCTCAAGGCAAAATATTGGATTCCAGAGGCATTTCTAGCCAGCCAGTATTCCCGAGTGCACCGCCAGGCCCTAAGATTTCTTTGGCACATTAGTTAAGGTGTGAACTTAATGCCAGCTGATTGAGCATAAGCCGATCAATGCTTATTGGTGGGTTAACCTGTTTAGTCCAAAGGCATGTCTATGATGCTCAATGAATGGGTCGGTACAGTTTCTATCAGCCGTCGCAGTCTAGCGAATAACGCCCTCAGTCCATCCTTATTATCTTATGCAAGATTTTTCCCAAACTAAATTATTTTCTGTTATAATCTACAACAATAATATCATCTTTAGAAGGCTCACATGTAGGCGAATGATCCTCAGATATATTTATCATTTGCACCAAATGCGGTTGTGGAAAGTGGTGACAGGATCAATCATGACGTTTCAGAAATTGTGAAAGCATCTCAATCTCATGGGCTAGAAATAAACCCAACTTTTGCTGTTTGGTAATAAAACCCATAAAGAGCGCTATATGGACTTATATGTGGTGATTGATAATGCATGTAAGCCTTTGCATAAGGGAGGCTTTTACTAACTTAGGTTCAGTTAGGAAGCACTGCTTCAACTTCGCCCTTTGTAGAAATATACCTTTATACAATAAACTCTTTATTATTATTATTATTATTATTGATCCTCTTCCATCCCAAATAGAACTTCTCGCAATATATATTCATTTGCATCATGTTATTTGTCACAACGTCTTATTACTTAGCATATTTAAGTAAGCCTCGATATAGATTGAAAGTTGTCAGAGAGTTCTAGTGATCATTCTAATGTATACCTCCATCTACTTTCTAAAAAGTATATGTTGTGCCAGTTAAGTTGGTTATTTGTTTCAAAAAGCTACTAGCTTTATACTCAATATAGCTGTAGAACTTAAGCGTATTTTAAAATTCCGCCTCAACGGCATTCCGCATTCGATGCAAATAACACAACACAAAACTAAAGAAATTACATTTTGAGCTTCAGACTTCTTTTCTCTTATAAAACTCCCACATCTTACTCTCCCTCTTCCTCACGTTGTTTCGTCAAAAAGAAAGTAAAACTCTGTGGCATATTTGAAATTTAAATTTTTGTCGCTTTATGTTGTATATATTTTTTCGTTTTTTTTTTGCTATACAATTCGTCCTTTTTGAATATTTTTCACAGAATATAAATAAATAATCAAACAACAACATTTAAAAAGTTTGTAAAACCAACAGGGAAGAGATTTGTTCCTCCAGGGACTTCTATTTCATTGCTTATCTCTCCCTGTCTACTTGCACACGATATTCCTGTTAAATACAATTTATATTTATTTAAGTAAACAAGGTTAGCATCTGAGAGAGGCACCGAGATGTATTGCTAAATTTTCTTGTTCAGAATATCAAAGAATCTCCGCCTCTGGTTGCCATTTTTTGTGCTGCAGTTTACAGGAATATGCATCAATTTCTTGAAATCTACAGCACAGAAAAGAGCCACCAAAAAGCAAAATAAACAAGACAAAGCAAATAGTTGTGAACCAGAAAGTTTATTGACTCAATGATCAATCAAAATATTACTGAACTCCTGCATAGCTTTCGTTGACCATCATATTCGACTACATATACAACAGTTGGCTTGTAGTTCCGGCTACAATTTACGATATATCACATGTTACGAAGCTTGCAGCAGCTTCGAAAAATCCTACTTACCAGTTGAAGCGATGGCATATGGATTTTGCAGCTGCTATGTTGAATTCTTTTAGCATTTCCTCATACCAACTTACACAAGCTGTATATTGAGCTTCGCCAAAGTTACATGGAATCCATCCACCCATCCAGATTGCTTTAGGTCCATTTTCATTTGATTGATGTGACTAATTTCAACTACGGAATTGTAAAAAGTCGGGATCACCTTGCGGAAAATGCATTTCTGTTCAAACATTTAAGCATATAGCCACTCACTTTTGCTTGTGCACAAAACGGTAGGTATTACGCTTCGTCGGTATTATTGGGCGTTATTCGTTGGAAATTTTTCCAGTTATAGACGAGTGAAAAAGTAAAGGTATATATATATATATATATAGATTCAAAGGTCAGCGTTTATTAGGTTTCTGCATTATTAAATTATATTAGGTCTAGAAAGTCTTATCTTGCAGTATTTGCAAGAAAATAGATTGGACGAGAAAGGTGCAGAAAGGAGAGAAATGGAGAATTGAAAAGGTGTGTTGTTTGTTTTCACAAAGATCCTTTATTTATGACTTTCAGGTGTAAATTTTAAAATAAATAACTATTTTTCCTTACCGAAATATAATATTTTACTTATATTTTATGAGAGACGAAACGAGACTATTACTTCAGAAAAACACCTGTACTGGGTAAGTGACTGCTGTGTTTTTACCTGCTTTGTCCTCTTTTTTTATCTCTCTTTACCAAAACTAAACAATAGCGCTTATAAAACCGTTATTTAAAAACGCAGACTCACAAAATTTGGATAATTATCGACCCAATAGTTTGCTTCCTAGTTTTTCTAAAGTGTTTGAATTAGTTATGGCATCTAGACTGACAACTTTTTTCAATAACTGTAATTTACTTCATCTGCACAACATGGGTACTCAAAGGGAAAATCAGCACACACTGCAATCTTTGAGTTTTTAAATATTATTTTGGCAAACCTTGAAAAAAACAATATGTCAATTGGTTTGTTTATAGATTTATCTAAAGCTTACGATAGCCCTGACCGAAAGTTATTATTGAAAAAATTAGATTTATAAATACGGTGTGCGTGGAAACTCTTCGCTCTTATCGTCACTCGTATAGATCTCATATTAAAATGGCAAAAATAAATGCGAACGATACGTATATTGCAGATGGTTCTAATATTGCCAGGGCTACATGGGATATTATCAACAATAAAAGGACTAGTTCTGCTACCCAACAATCATTAACAAATCTTACTGCTGATGATTTCAATACATATTTTACCAGTATTGCCGAAACTTTAACCCATGACTTATCCTCAAATATCAGTCCACTGGATTTGTTGTCTATTGACATTCCTGGCAATTTTTGAGTTTAACGAAATATCTTTTACTGAGATGAGAGATAGAATAAACTCTTTTAAAAATAAAAGCTCCAAAGGCATTTTTGATTTGAATATCGTAATCATTAAATATATTAAGGATATAATAATTATACCATTGACAATAATGATTAATTTGGCGATCTCATCCGATATGTTTCCGAGTTGTCTGAAATTTAACAAAATTATACCGTTATTCAAAAAAGGATCTCCAGATTAATTGAACAACTATCGCCCTATTTCTATAGTGCCTGTTCTAGGCAAAATTTTTGAAAAGATACTCTTTAAACAATTAGCCAACTATTTTGAAAGAAATAATTTATTTTCTCCGAAACAATTTGGATTTACACCGAAACTTAACACCGTTTCAGCTATAGAAAATTTTATAAATAGCGTTATAACCGCTTTTGAGAGTAGAAGGCTTGTGGGGGCTTCTTTTCTTGATTTAACAAAGGCGTTTGATTGCGTCTCACACGATATCTTGTTGGGTAAACTGGAGCGATACGATATGAGTGCGAATTCGATTTGTTTGCTGAGTTCCTATCTCACTGGTAGGAATGTTGTAACGATGTTTGAGTCAAAGTCTTCTCAGCCCTTGTTGAGCTCTTGTGGAGTCCCACAGGGCTCGGTGCTCGGACCTCTATATTGTTTTTGATTTTCATTAATGATTTACCGCTACATCTGCCATGCTCTGACCTGACATTGTTTGCAGACGATTCAACTATTGTCGATGTTGAACTGTCGAGTGATGTTCTGGCCTCAAGTATGATTAATTCACAGTCGAGGGCTGCTGACTGGTTTGCAGCTAACAAACTCTGTATGAATGCCAATAAAACAGCTACTAAAATATTTACATTACGTGAGACGGATGTTGCTGGTTCTGGTGCTCTGGTAAAGTTTTTGGGTGTCACTTTGGACCAAAAGCTAACCTGGGCGGGTCATGTCGAGGTTACCATTGACAAGTTGTCTAAGGTTGTGTTCATGTTGCGAAGCTTGAAGGGTGAAGTCTCTTTTAATGTTTTGAAATCAGCATATTATGGCCTTTTTCACAGTGTGGCTTCATATGCTTTGTCAATTTGGGGACACTCTTGTCATGCTAGTCGGGTATTCGCAATCCAAAGACGAGTGGTTCGAATAATGACAGATTTAAAGTTTAGAGAGGATGTCAGACCTAAATTTAAAGAATGTAAAATAATTACACTCCAGTGTCTCTATATCTACAATTCAATTATGTATGTGAAAAATAATTACAATATGTACATAAGGCATGATGAAGTTCACAACCACAATACCAGAAACAAAAATGACATTCTTCCTGAATATATGAGGTTGGGTAGGAGCAGAAATTCTGTAAATTATTATGGTCCCACATGCTATAATCATTTGCCAGATAGTTTGAAAACACTGAGCCTTGCAATGTTCAAAAATAGATTAAACAACTACTTAATTTTACTCCCTCCATTGATGAATTCCTCAGCACTGACTTTCTGTTTTGATTAAGTTATATACATTTCTATATTTTTATGTTGTATTGTGTAATATTTTAGTATTTAATATGACTTGTGTAAACCTTTTTTGGTAATGACATGTAATGACAATAAATAAATAAATAAAACTCCTTAAAATAGATAGAATCATATCTTACTGATAGGTATCAACTAGTATCAATATCCAAAAATGGAAAAACCGCCTGTTCGGAAATGAAATTGAATACCTTTGGTGTCGCACAGGGAAGCATTCTTGGCCCTATTCTTTTTCTAGTTTATTTTAATGACATACATAATCTGAAACAAGAACAAAAATTATGCTGATGACACTAATGTTTTTATAGAAGGTCAAAATATAAATCACTTGCAGGGAGACTTAAGATATTTCTATGTTAACCTTTCACAATGGTGCATCCAAAAAAATTAATTATTAACTCTGGAAGTTGACGTAATTTCATTTTATGTTGTAACATAATTTTGAAATAAAGATGATTCTTATTGTTATTGTTTACAAATAAATCAGTAATTTTAGAGACTAATTACCTGTGTGCCTTTGGCTTAGCAAGGCCAATTGGATTACAATGCTAATGATGGTCGTTTGCGGTGATCGGGTTTGTACTCTGTTCAATGAAACGCATCCTGATAGACTTCAAAGCCTACTGTAAGCTGATTGGTTAAAAAATATGCAAATTATGGGAGGAAGAGCAGTTAATGTTTTGCTTGCTATTCAGGGAAGCCCTCACGCGGCAGGTCAAATTAGTACATGAGCTGCCAGAGGACGACTTCGATCGAATTAATGCAAGCATTTTGTAATAATCGTAGATACATTTTCCTGCTAATATAATTTTTCTGAGACCGTTAATCAACACAACTGTGCCAAACATCCACAGAAAGTTTGGGCGGCCATTGTTCGAAAAGCCATGATAGGACCGTTCCTCATTGATGATAATCTTAACGCACAAAGTTACTTAGAACTACTGCAAAATGAAATCATCTCTGCTTTTGTTCAAGCATTTATTCCAAAACCCCAGTCACGTACTATTAATCCCCAGATCTGGTTCCAGCAAGATGGAGCAGCACCACATTTAAGTCGAGTAGTAACAAATTATTCAAATACTGTTTTTCTCAATTGCTGGATAGGTCGAAGATGATGCAATTGATCACTTCCGAGATCATAGAAAACCTGCTATACGCGCGTTTGTGCCCACTTTCAGCAACTGTGTCCTGTGTCCTCCCAAGAACAAAATTAATTAGGAAATTTCGTTATTTGATTAATCACAAAAGTGGATAAAGGGGCAAAAAGTACTCAGGACAACAGCTGCTACTCGCAAATGTCCTAAAAGAAAGAGGTTGCAATTTGGAACAAATATGACAAATACGTAGGCTGCAAAATTGGTAAACATAAATCAAAACTGGACAGTCTCCGCTTTTCTTTTAAAAATCTGCCATTTTCAAAATAATCTCCCGGTCCTTTACTTTACGGACACCCTGTATATCGTACGTACATTGCACAGCCCAAAAACAGTGTTTTGCGGGTCTATGAACGTTCAGTCTATATTATAATGGAGTAGGTAATGCAATTTAAAAAATTCTAGCGCACGTCACATACAAAAATATATGGTACATTTTCGTCCCATGTATACAACCTTTTTTTCAGGGACTAGGGACTTGTACATCACGTTTCAAATTTTGTTTCACATCTTTTCACTTTTCTATATAACGAAATATACAATTTCCCATCTGACTTGCCGCTGCTGCTTCCGCTATTATAGTGTTGTGCTGCTGCCTTGGTGATGGTGGTTTCCTACCCCTGACAGCCTTTTCATTTTGTTCTAAATGGTGACATTCTGTGGTAAAGCCACATTTTATATCCAGAAAATTCTAGCTATTTTTAATATTACTCGAAAAAATAAATAAAAAAAGCGGGAATTAGTTTTACATTATAGTAAAGTAATAGAAAAGAGTTTGCTGAACTATATTTCAAGCTGATAAATTTGAGTTTTTTCAAATGAGCTCATATCTTTTTTTTAACCTTCCAGTAGTCGCGCCAAACTTTGCAACGTGAGTAGTCGCGTCGGTCTTACAGACCATGTACCCTAATGAGTCCATAAAGAAATAGTTGAAGCGAATTTTTAAAAATGTCATACGTACGTTTTTATAACAGAACTAGTGACTAAAAGAACAAAAAATGAGTACATTTGGCACATTTTCCAAAATATACCAAACAAAAAATTGAAAATGGTTATTTTTCTTCAATACTGAACTTTATTAGTCATATACAAAAAAACACAAATTGGTAAAAAACGAACTGCGTAATAAACTAGGTATATATAAAATAATAATTTTTTCACAAAAAAAAAACTTTTATAAACAAGTTCAAAATTAAATTATTGTATTTTACCGGCACTCTTGGAAACCGCAACAATATGGTCCAAGCACATAATATATTTATTGCACTTATAGCAACTAAACCGAATTTTGCGATGTTCACCGAGGGGCAATAGGCACAGCTTTAGTAATGATTGACAACAAGATGTATGCGGCGACATCTAGTGTGTGTAATTGTCTTAGTTCCTTTCATCTACAAGCTCTAGCCAATCCAATTACAAACATTTTTAATTGGTCAATAATAGTAGTGTACTGCTAATTCTTGGATAACTATTAACTAGTTAGTGCATAATAATTGGCTTTAAACTGTGTGTCATAGTGTACTTCAGCTCAATTCGTATAAGCTTAATAACAATATGATACTATCGTATTCACTAGCTTATAGAACAGCTACTGTAGCTAATCTAACAGTTACACCATTACTGTTACTATGTTCAGCCAGCCGGATATATGGAATGCAGAATTATACCAGATTTCAATACACACATCCCTATATGCATATATTGTACTAAATAAGTGTTCAATTAACAATTTCATTCGGTAGTTGTAAGTCCGTTAATGACAGGTAACATCCGCAATATCCCAGCCAGCAGCGTAGTTAAACATATTTCAAACCAGTTTCAGTTGGATGAAACTTAAAAGATATAAATTGAAGGAGAGTTGCTTTGCTCAAACTCAAATCTCGATTTGAAATGGACTTGTTTAACAAAACAAGACTTATATCTCGAGAGTCTGTTTGTCAACCACTATACTTTCCCCAGACGGTCGTTTCGTCGATCCACGACTCATCAGTGGGGGTATACCACATTATTTACGAGGGTTTGGCTGTCAACTACTGACCGATCACCACTGATGAGTCGTGGATCGACGAAACGGCCGTCTGGTGAAAGTATAGTGGTTGACAGACAAACTCTCGAGAAGTCTTGTTTTGTTAAACAAGCCCATTTCAAATATAGGCGATCCCGCTTAAGGGAGTATCGGCGCGTCTATGTGTTGGTAGTTGCTTTATGGAGTCAGTGACCTCCCAGGCAGCCGATATAGGAACTGTTGTTCACTCGGCGTACTACCAACGAAAACTAGATGTCGCCAAACACATCCTTTTACATCAAATCTCGATATTTTCGAAAGGAATCATCGCCTCAATGCTATTTGTTTCAGCTTCCTCCATAACGCTGATGTATGATCGTCGGTCATGCCATTTAATTCCAGGAGTTCTTCTAAGACATCGATGATGTTACTTCTATAGGGTTTTCAAATGCCTCCGATAAGTGCTCCAAGACTCACAGCTATACGTAAGGGTAGGAACTACAACTAAAGTTATACACTCGGAACTTAGTTCGAGGTCCGATCTTATGATTATGGAAGACTCTCGTCCTCAGGCAGCCAAAATATGTCCTTGCCCGTTTTACACAATCCTGAATTTCATCATTGATAATTGCGTCTGTCTGCGTTAACTCGAATATGTGGTGGGACAGCCAGAGAGTTTAATACAGGCTGGTAGAGCATCTGTGTTTTCTTTACATTTAGTTTAAGCCGTATGCACTGTTAAATGCATTTAGTATATATTGAAGATCATCTTCTGCATCAGCTAGGACAACATTGTCATCCGCGGATTGAAGCTGATGTGGATAGGATCTTCGTCCCAGCTTGCAGTCTACGTAGGTTGAAGAGTCCGCCGTCATCAAATCTGTAGATGATCTCTATTCCCCCCGGCCGGCAGTCCATCCTTAACAAGATGAATGACCATCCCCAAAAATATGGAAAACAAAATTGGTTGGTTCGACTGCTGTTGAGAACTGCTGCTTTCAAATTATCGTGCAGGAGTCGAAGTATGCGCATATGTCCGGATTTACAGGATGAGCAAAGGAAGTCATTTTTTTTAGCAAAGTTTGGAGCTATGTCAGATTCTCATTTTTTGATGTTGGAAATTTTTCTATGGATCGTTTTGATCTTTGCATTATTCTAAAAAAAGTAATTTCTAGAATTTTTCGAAAGTTAACTATAAAACTCAAAATATCGCATTTTTAAAAAGTGTTACATGTATCCTTAAAAATTGCAGGCTCTCTGAATCTCTCGGGAAAAGTTCCACTATATTCTAAGCAGAGATAAACGCTATTAATCGTTGTGCTCAAGAATGCCTGCAGAGAGGCATCCCGGAACGGCAAATCAATAGATCAAAAGATTACTCTGATATGGGTGCCAGGACATGAAGGCATAGAGGGGAACGAAGCGGCGGAGCAACTTGCAAGTTGTACCAGTATTTAAAGCTGGTGAGAAATCCCAGATTACCAACTACCGCCCCGTGTCTATTCTGTCGAATTTTTCTAAAATTTTTGAGTCAATAATATACAAACGTATTTATAATTGTGTGTGTAACGAGATTTCTATACATCAACATGGTTTCGTGAATCATAGGTCGACTGTCACAAATCTTGCTCATATGACACAAGAATTATCTGAAACTTTAGACTTTGGTGGACAAATTGATGTTATATACACAGATTTCAGAAATTTTTCACTCAATAAATTCTTTGGCGGATGTTTATGCATTGCAAAATGATATTGACAGGTTGAGTGACTGGTGTGAGAGAAATAAGCTTGCATTGAACATAGCAAAGTGTAAGTCTGTTTCATATTCGAGAAAAAGGGACAGTACTGGATTTTCTTATGAGATCAATGGGAAAAGGAACAACTTAAGTCCTACTGGAGAAACACTCCAGGCCTAAGACAATCAAAAAGGTTTATCAAACCTTCAGAGGCCAACGCAGGGAAGTTTATCCAACTGGAGAAAAGCAACCTAAGGGGAATTATAGGCCTTTTTACGGGACACCACCTAGTGAAGTACCATCTCAAAAAGATGGCTTAACCGAGGACGACACTTGTCGGTTTTGCGGAGACGCAACAGAGACAACAGAACACGTGCTCTGTGAATGCATGGCACTTTTCTGCAAAAGGCTAAAACACCTTGGAGGGGTGACCCTAACACCCGACGAGGCAAGGAATTTAGCCCCCAGAGAAATCATCAACTTCATGAAAAGTGTGGGACAGCTGGGCAATTCATAGATTGGAGTCATTCACAAAAGATCTTCTGCAGGTTGAAGTGAGGGGAGGCCAAACCGCCAAAACGACTCCGATAAAACAATCTACAATCTACCCACCCACCGTATTCTCCAGATTTAAACCCGAGCAACTTTTTCCTGATCTGAAAATCTCAAGAGAATGCTTGCTGGAAATAATTTTAAGTCCAACGGCTGAAACTGTGGCCTATTTTGACGAGAAAGAGAAATCGTACTATAAAAGTGGTATCAAATAGTTGGGAAATCCCTATACTTGTTGTGTTGCCCTCGAAGGCAACTATTTTGAATAATAAAATCGAGTTTTGTCAAAATTTTGATTTTTTCTCACTGATCCTGCGGACTTAAATTAAATGACCTGTTACTCGTTGAATTACAGGGGGGAGTCGTCAAATTAATTGTTTAGCCGCATTTTACTTAGAACTCTGAAACACCCTGTATAAAAGACCTTATTTAAATACCAGTTTTGGCAATGTAGTGACGAAAATTAAAAAACCACAAAAAGTATGACAAATACAGCAAAAAAATGGAAAGAGAGTCGGGTTGTGTGAATTAACGCATAGCGCTGGTAACATTTTGAACCCGCCGGCTATATTTCTATATAAATAAAATATGGAAAATGCGATATTAATATTCATGATTTAGTGGACCAATTTATATGCAGATTAATTCTAATCCATGTGCAAACACATTATTATGACAAAGCTTTAATTGCGGCACATCATAATAGACTGTGTCGTCGTGTTTAACGAACGCTAGTTGGGGTTTGAAAATATGTACCATGTTTTATTGTTAAACTGTGGATTTTTCAGTCCAGGTATTATGGAGAGATAATATCGACTCAATGTTCAAATAACTCTATCAATTCGTATACACTACACGTGTGATATACCGCAAGGGCCTCTCTTGGGTCCGTTGTTTTTTGTGCTAACTTACCAGAGTGTTTGCAGAATTGTTCTGGATATGCTTACGATAGCCAAGTACGGTTTTTTTGTAATCCCTGATATACACAATCCAAACATTGTACAGACCGTCCCTTTTTGTTTAAGCGTCCCTTTTTGCTTGTCCCTACGGCATAGCTCGGTTAGTTTTAAAGATAGAACCTGCAGAAGATCTTTTGTGCATTACTCTAATCTATATATTGCCCAGCTGTCCCACACTTTTCATAAAGTTGATGAGTTCTCTGGGGGCTAAATTCCGTGCCTCGTCGGGTGTTAGGGTCACCCCTCCAAGGTGTTTTAGCCTTTTGCAGAAAAGTGCCATGCATTCACAGAGCACGTGTTCTGTTGTCTCTTCGCAAAACCGACAAGTGTCGTCCTCGGTTAGGCCCATCTTTTTGAGATGATACTTCACTGGGTGGTGTCCCGTAAAAAGGCCTGTAATTCCCCTTAGGTCGCTTCTCTCCAGTTGGATAAGCTTCCCTGCGGTGGCCTCTGAAGGTTTGATAAACCTTTTTGATTGCCTTAGGCCTGGAGTGTTTCTCCAGTAGGAATTAAGTTGTTCCTTTTCCCATCTCCGAAGTTCTTCTATCATATGGCTTTTGGAAGGCCAAAGATGGGTGCCGGGCCGCAGAACGGAGCGTTTGCGCCCTCTTTTGCAAGTTGGTTCGCCGCTTCGTTCCCCTATATGCCTTCATGTCCTGGCACCCATGTGAGAGTAATCTTTTTCCCCTGAGCTGCCAGTTGCTTTAGGGTCTGTTTGCATTCCCATGCTAGCTTTGACGTAAAGGTGTACCTCAGTGCTTTTAACGCAGCTTGACTGTCTGACATAATATTGATCTGCCGTTCCGGGATGCCTCTCTGCAGGCATTCTTGAGCACAACGATTAATAGCGTTGATCTCTGCTTGGAATATAGTGGGACTTTTCCCGAGAGATTTAGAGAGCCTGCAATTAGGCCCGTATACACCCATTCCTGTGTTCCCTTCTATTCCTTTTGAACCGTCCGTATACCAGACGGATGTGTTTTCTGGGAATCGTGGTTCCCCATTTAGCCATTTTTGACGTTCTCCAATAAGCACTTCAAATGGGATTTCAAAATCATGTTTGCGTGGCAAAGCGTCCGACGGTTTTCTTCCTGAATCCAAAGGTATTAGATTCAGGATTCCCATGTGTCCCTCTAGATCGCCAGATTTGTATTCCATTACCTGTGCCAGTTTGAGAGCGCTAATTGCTGCCTCTTTGTTGACTAGGACAGGCAAAAGTATCAGAGCAACGTTTCCATCGCTGCTGTGGGGCAAGTTCGCATTGCCCCTGTTATTCCTAAACATGCAAGCCGTTGCAACTTTTGAAGACGGCATTGTGTATGCTTAATATTAACTTTTAGCCACCATACTAATGAGGCGTATGTAACCATGGGTTTGATGACTGTTTGGTACACCCAATATGTGAGCTTTGGCTTTAGCCCCCAGTTCTACCGAGTAGCCTGTCACACGTCCATTTAGCCGCTGTGGCTTTCGATATGGTTTTCTCTATATGCTGATTCCACATTAGTAGTTTATCCAGGATTACTCCCAGGTATTTGACTTTATCCGAAAGGCAAATTTGCTCACCGCTGAGAGTGGGGTTAATAATGTCCACCTTTCTCTTTCTCGTGAATGGTACCAACACTGTTTTTTCGGATTTATATTCAATCCCTCAGCGTCGCACCAGTTTTTAATTTTGTTTAATGCAATTTGCATGCGGTTGGATATAACCGATGTGTATTATCCCTTAACTTAACCGTGTCGTCGGGGTAGTTTTGCAGAGTAAAGCCTGCCGTATCCATTTTTGAAATGAGATGATCCAGCACTAGTGACCATAGAAGAGGGGACAATACAGTTTTCTTGTAACTCCTGATGTATACAGAGCGTCCCTTTTTGTTTGTCTCTACGGCATAGCTCGGTTATTTCTGAAGATAGAACCTTGCTACTTTTACCCTTTAACTTAGCGAGAAGAGGAAAACTGGGCCTGGTAGAGATTTTTGCATTGAATCTAGAGGCTTAGTTGGATTTTTATGAGGAAAATTATTTCGTAGATATAAATCAAACTTTATCACATTTTCGAGTAACAGTGCTGTTGAATCACTTGTAGCCCAGGCCTATAACAGTCAGTTATCATTCTATTTGTTAGATTTCTATTTGCGAGGCCACATCAAATCTTTAGTATTATACCATGACGAAACTAATATACTATACAAAAAGTCGTAAGCTATAGCTAAAGACATTCGGAGGTATAACGATCAACAAGCTACTCACAAATTCTTGACAATCGTGTAAAGTTTCTCACAAATCCAGATACGCAAAATGTTTCGTAATACATTCCGTCTAACCCATTTTCGTCCTTTTGTTTTAAAACTCGCACCAATATTCGCGAATTTATTTCAAACAACTTCCGAAATTGCTCACCATGTACCCTTTTCTATGCGACTGCTGTAGGAACTATACAGACTGATCAAACTCTAGTCGGCCCTGTTATTGAAGCTATACGAGGTCGAGTCGGGAACTTGTAGTATTTTTTCCGGTGATAATTGAAAAACAATGCGTGCGCGATTTATTTAGAAAAAAATATGGGAAATATAAATACCTGCTCAGTGCCTTTTAGCAGGTGACAAAGAAATACGAATGGCATTTCGCCGATGGTTTGTGAATGTCTTAAAACACCAATGCTGTTTTCCTAAGACAAATTTTATAGAGTTCTTTGACGATGGTAATTTAACAAGTGAAAGCTATCTCGACTTTCTTAGGATCAAATTGAATAATAATAACAAATTTTTTATTATTATTATTTATATTATACATTCAGTACTTTGCATCGTCTACAAAATTTAAAATTTGAAAAATATCCAATATACTACATTTTAACCACAAAACAAAAATCAAGAAACAAAACTGCATTTATTTTATTTTAAAAACTCTTGTATAGAGTATGGACAGGTCTCCATCAGCAGTGCTTTAATAGCAATTTTCAATTTATTTAAATTTAATCTTTTCAATTCCCCAGGCAAGCAGTTGTAAAACATTATGGAATTGTTAATAAAACTGTTATGAGTAAGCGAGAGCCTAGGCTGAGGTATCAATAAGGTATCGCCAAGTCTTGTAGGATAATTATGTCTACCATTCATTGTCTGCATCAAGTGTTGGTTATTTTTTATGTAAACCAGACACTGATGGTCTGCACTGAAAGTTTACTCGCAATCATTTCTCGAGTGAGTTTTATTTCTGTAAATTTTTGAGGAACGCAGTGTATAAAAATTGCTACGGTAACGTTGAAGATCTTGAGATAGCATTAATAGTTTGTTATGGTGCCCAAAAATGCATTGAACAGGAAGTGGATAAATTTATTATTATTTATTTATAATCATTATTATGTCTTAACTTTTCACCCCGTATATCAAATGCTAAATAGGTTTTAAAACCTAAAAGAGCAGCGTTTTTTCCGTGAAAAGTAATTTTAGTTCATTTTCGATATTTTAATCCGTTTTCAAGAAAAAACCTTTTAATGCAGATTATATTTTCATCCTAGAAAGAAAACTAAGTAAAGTTTTGTTAAAAAATAAATTATTAATCTTTTAAATTTACAAGAAAAACAAAACAAAAACTAAATATGATCCTTTAAAGTAGTTGTGTGAAGCAGTGGCGGCTTGTGGCAGTTTAATGTGGTGAAGCATAACATAAAATAAAGTCATATACTTACTTAATAGGTACCTAAAATTAATAGGGATATCCCTACTTCGTCAACTGCATAAAATATAGGTTATGTTTATAAGTAGGTAGCTCACCTAAGTACTGTTTTCCTAAAAACCTTAATTAAAGTATAATTAATATCTGGAATATTTTTTTATTTACCTACTTCATAATAATACTAAATAAAACACATTTTATGAAACTTTCAATCAAATTACTTTTATGCTACCTGATAGAAATCATAATACGTCTCATACCAGGTATTATTAGCTCTGCTTTTGCTTTTATGCATTTGCCTTTATTTATATTTATCAAACATTTATTTAAATCTGGAACTAAAATTCCAACCATTCACTTTTTTTGAGGCTTTACTACTTCTAAAATAGTCTAAACTCAACTAACTAGAACAATAATCGACCCCAACCCAACCGTCAGGCATCAACAGGTAGAAATCAGAAAAGTTGACAGAGAGTTTAGACTGACTGTTGACGCCTCACGGTTATGTTGGGGTCGATCATTGTTCTGTATAACCTGACATTATTTTACTTTGTTTCATCTCTGTTTTTGTTTGTGACTTGACTTGTGTTCTGATATTTTATGAATAGACAATAGTGTTTAGTATGTAAGGAATCTTAATATAAAAAAAAACAAAAAATTTATTAGTGGAGACGATGTATGTATTTTTATTGTAATCCTTTTTTAAAGACTGGGCAGAGTCTCGAGGTTTTCCATATTTCAGGAAAAATTGTATTAAATAAAACTGATAATGGCTTCGCCAGGATAAAAGCACAATCTTTGATGAAAAATGCCGGAATGCTATCGGGTCCACAACTACTTTTAGGGTTCATTCTCTTTAGTGCCTCAATAACGTTGATCTCCGTCACGTCACCGTCACGTCAAAAACATCCATGTATGTGACTTAACTTAAAGCTGAACCGAAGGTGCAGCCGCAGGTCTGTCTAGATAGAAAATTTGTTTTTTGCTGCATCCCAACGGGTACTTTTCAAGGAGATTTAATGCGGCCACACTATTTTATTAATTAATTTAATTACATCTGCAAAAGTTCATTCTGTGTGCAACGCAGAGGCAGATATCAACTATTTCCCATCCATCAGACTTAGGTTATTGAAAAATATATGACCACATCCATCCATCTGGCGGCTCTCATGACACTGTCACTTTGGGTTATTATCACTTTTTCAGTAATATTACTTCAGATACACAATGACAACTTCTAAATTGACTACAACTATATGGAATAACCATTTTATAACACTACAATATACAACATGTTGATAGAAATTCATCTTAAACATAAAAATAATGCCGAAAACTTTTAGGCTATTAATGTAAACAAAGAAAATAATAATAAATTATTTGACACAAGCAATTTGTCTGTCGTTAGAAAAAACATCTAACCAAAACCAAATTATGACGTGAACTAGAAGTGTCAACTAAACTAAAATAAGTGACACTACTACAACGTTAGAAAAAAATACTACCAAATTATGACAAACCAACGAACCATAATAGAGAGATATGGTAGTCCTAAATAATAACGTCCGCCGCTATTAACGTTAACGTTAATTTAACACCAACGATTTTCAAATAGAGAGATATGGTAGTTCTAAAAAATAACGTCACCTATGATGATAATCATATTATAGGCAGCCATTTTTAGGCTAGCAGATTTAAAATACCTATCTAATATATTTATAGTAGGTATTTAGTATAAAATTTTATAAGGTTATTGAAGTTGACAAGTGGATTTATTATTTAATTTAAGCATTTATCAGATTATAACAACATTAGTTAATAAGCAGCATGTACAGGATGCAAAAAAAAAAAACATTAATTAGCCGACATTTAACAAATTTTCCAGATTGCAATCAAATAAACTTTAAATGTTTAGAAATTTTTAGCACACACTTTAAATTTATATAAGGGGTGAGTCAAAGATGTATTTGTTTATTTTTTTAAGGACAGAAAAGTAATATTTTAGTATTTTTTTGATTTCAATTGAAGATTTCTTTGAAAGTTAAGCTATAAGCTCCTAGATGTGATCTACGGGGCAACTCAAAAATGTTTCTATTTATTTTCAATATCTTTAGTTTTTTATTTTTTTTTTTCAACCCTCAATGACTTTTTTCATAGATAAAACTACCACAAGACGACTGGGAAATCTCGCAAGGGATTTCTGGTTTCAATAATAAAAAAAGTAAGCAATAGTCCCGACTTGAGTTGGATCAGCCTGTATATTCCATTTAATGGAAACTGCTGTTATATATAGTTTAGCTTGCTGCTATATACAGAGTTTTAAGCTGCAAAATAGACTGGGGGGTTCCATCAAAGTAATTAAAAGCTTCCTACAAACTATTTGTGTTTGGCAAAACTAGAGAAACTACAATGGCATAATGTGAGATAAGAAGAAGCGGCGACGTTAATGTTTGTGGCTAGCGAGTTTGAGTTTGTCTAAGAAGAAGAAAATTTAAAGTTGTAGAAGTGCATTACAG
The DNA here is from genome assembly GCA_911728435.2 of Apoderus coryli. NCBI lineage: Eukaryota > Metazoa > Arthropoda > Insecta > Coleoptera > Attelabidae > Apoderus > Apoderus coryli. Next base: position 43,936,829 of record OU452199.1, on the reverse strand, counting down.
AAAATTAGGTTAATTAAAAATGTGTAATAAATAAGGATTTTTGTTATTTTTTTTTTGTGACCATCAGTTCTAGGAATTTCAGAGCTTTTTCGGCGTTGTTCACAAATCTCAGTTTAAAAGTTCACTGACGTTTCGATCTATAAGGGAAAGTGTTCCACAGTGGATCAATTTTTTTTCAAATTACGTTTTATTGACAACTAAAAGATTTATCGAAAAAATAAAGTTATAAGCATAAAATAGGAACATTTATCCCCAGAATAAACAGGTTCTTAGTGAAAAATGTGCAGTACTGAAATATCCTTTACATAAAATTTACCATTCTTCAATTTGTTTCAGTGTGCCCCAGTGGGTTTCAATGAAACAAACATTATTATTTGTTTATTTACTTTAATTAAACAATGAATCATACAAAAATTCTTTAAATAAAAAATAAAACCTAAAAACCAAAGCTTTAATCCTTAATACAATAAGAAAATTAACGACCATCAAAATTTCCAAAATTTATCTCAAGACTCAGGTAAGAGTTTTGTCTTAAAGTCGAACCTGTTGAAACTGGTTAGGGCAAAAGCATTTTAATATCTAGTAAATTAACAACTGCAATATCTGAATTTGTTGGAATGAAAAACTTGTTAAAAACTTTTGAGCTTTTTCTCATATATGAAATTTCCAAAATATTCAATATTTGACCAACAAAATAAACATTATTTGTAGTTTTAAATTGAACCAAAACATAATTATCCTTAGTTGGTGTTGTTAATGTGATCACAGTAGCACCCAAATTTGGGATCATTCGCTGTCACTTGACGACTCTTCCCATACTTGTTCTTCAATCATCACTTTTCTTTTTGCAGTTTTGACTGTTGATTCTTGAGAGTTTCTAGGTCAGTATCTTAATAGTTGGTGTTGGTGGTTGGTGCTGCGCTTGCATTTCTTCTCTGTGAGTAACTGCTGATATGAGAAAATCATCATCACTAAATATTACAGGATCAAAAGGAAATATGCCTGTTTTTCTAATAATTCGAAAGTGTTATTGATCGCTCGTGTGCAATTTTAACGAAGGCTCCTATACTAACAATATTCACTGGGACACCTGGATGATTAAGAAGCCAGCACTGCATTGCATTATTATTAATGTGATTTAAAAGATGAACACACTGTTACATCCAAAGTAGCTACTAAAATAAATAATATTTTTTAATTATTAAATAATTATACGCTTATACCTGTGGGGCATGGGGTACAGTGAAACATGTTTCACTGTGCCCCACATACGCTTGTTTCATTATGAACCATTACGCACTGCAAGTAAAATGAATTTAGCAAATCATAATCATACCCTCTTTCAGACGCAGTTTCGGTAATATTGGCGGGATTTTTAAAAGTTAAAAACGGTTTGTTTCAGTGTGGAACACGTTTCACTGTGGAACGCTTTCCTCTTCTAGATCATCCTCAAAACATGCTTTTTCTCAAAACCTACATTTAGCTCAGGTCGTATTATGCGTCTGCCTTATAAAGATTTAATATATTTCAACACAAGATTTGCATTTTGTCATTGGCAAACGGCCCTCCTTCTTTGGTCATTTGTCACTTGACTGGGAAATGCCGCTTTTCGTTCAGTGCGCTAAGAAGTCGTGGGAAAAGACGAACTGCGGGTAATATCCGTTTCCATTCCATTTAAATGGAAATAGCTGACATATACAGCAGTAAGCACATATACATGTAGGTATATAGAAGTTGCGAATGTTTCTCTGTTTTCTCTATCTACACGCTCCTCTAAGGCTTTTGTTGTTGAGGAGATTAAGAGATGCCTATCCAAAAGTCTTATACTGTTGTTGCACTTATGAACGTATTAACGTCGAGTGTAAGTAGGGAATTGTTGAGTATGTAAATAAGTTTCAACCGTATAGCAAAGATTTAATTACAGTAAATATTTCAAAACGGAGACGTCACACTTTTAACCAGTTGCTTTTTACTTGCATAACAAAACAGTTTGACTATTTTGAGAAAATTGTCCCAGCGATAAGAAAAGAGTTATAGCTGAAGATTGTGGAATCCACTATCAAATAGGTTCTTCTTCACCTTGATACAGCCACAAGCTTAGCTCCTCTGAAATTTTAATTTAATATTCTACCCTACACTGTTATCCAATTTTTATAGCTCCATTTCAAGTCCTTAGGAAATTTAGGATGGTAGTGTGAAACAAACGTCCAACAAAACTTAAAGTCTTGTTACATTATCTAACAAGCAATTCGTATTTAATTAACACACTGCTCAAAAAAATTAAAGGAACACTTTTGTATTACTGTTTAGTTTAAGGTTGCGTTGACTAGCATTTCTGCTAGACTTCATTATTATTATTATTAGCTGAAGAATTATGATATGCATAATGATTTTTTCAAAACGGAATTGCTTTTACTTTTACTTCATAAACTCCTTTAACCCAACCTGGATGATTTTGTCAAAAGGTCTGAACTTCCACACACTCAAAACCAATGGAACTGTCTGTATTGGGCCTGCTTTGGTAAACTCTGGCACCTGAATCTTAGAGCAGTAATCCGCATTTCAGTTCATTCCCTAAATTCTGTGACTTTCATTGTCAAGAAATCCAGAATCCAGAGGTTTCTGCAGGTGTAAACGTGAGTTCTTTGTAATTAACCTAAATTAATTAAAAAGAAAGCTCAAAAAAGCAGCCACAGGTTTCAACTCACGTTTATACACCTGTAGAAACCTCTAGTAAACTTTCGTATACTAAAGAGGGGCCAAAAAGGCAGCCACAATACGAATACCTCGTTATCGTGGATACGATAATTAAGTCTCGTAAATCGGATGATTTAACGAAACCGGAAAGGGATCACTCTCCGAAGAGATTGACGGGGTTGTTGCTGAAATATTATGTAATATTATCTAATAATAGTACACAATTATGACCTGCCTTGGTCCGAGATAATATAAGATAATTAGAAATTAAATTGATTGCATCTGCACGACGTAGAACGGATCAAAACAATGATGGAAGTATGATATTCAATGATTGTTAAGTCGAAAATGTTCAATACGTTCGGAAACATAAAATGAGATAAAGAAGAATTCTAACTAATTATTAATCGCGACAAAACTGTGGCAATCCAGTTTAAGAGATACAGACCCCCATTGGAGTTTAACGTTCAGTTTGAGGGTAACCTCATTGCTTGGTCTTCGGAGGCGAATTTGTTGGGTGTGACAGTTGATTCGGAGCTTGGATGGCTGGCTCATGTGGATATGCTGTGTCGCAAATTATCGCGCCTTAGCTATGTGGTATACACATTAAAGAGCCATATGAATATTGCGTCGATTCTTGACATCTACTATGCTATGATATACTCTGCCATTTCTAATAATATAATCGCGTGGGGCAGATGCTGTGAGCTGTCAAGAGTGTTTATTATTCAAAAACGCGTACTACGTACTATGTTCAACTTGTCATATAATTGCTCGTGCAGAGATACGTTTAAACAAAATAAAATACTGACTGTGGTTGGCATATATTTGCTTAAACTATTCTTATTCATCTACAAAAAAAGAGGTCAGATTCTTAGAAACGGTTCTCTGCACGATTATCCAACGAGGGGGCGCAACCGGATGCTTCCTCCGAGGCCGAACCATGAGTCATACAAGAAATCGCCCCACTACTCCGGAATATACTATTTCAATATGCTACCAGATGATATAAAAGATTGTTCTCCACAGCGAAAATTCAAAAAAGAACTGAAAGAGTTTCTGGTGACGGGTGTCTTCTATACACTGCAGGAGTTTGCGGAATATTGCGACAGCCATTAGTCCTTTGTTGTGTATGTATATGTTAGTGCCTGCTATAATTACTTAGTTTATAATGTTTGACCTAATTTATATTTCAATGCCTATTTTTATCGTTTTTTTAGAATGTCTAATTGTTGCCGTCCCGCTGTTTGTCATTTATATGTTATGTATCTTGTATATTATATTCGTGATGTATTTTTATTTATTTATCGATTGTAGTGTAGTATAATGTAGACGTGTCTATGTACTTTGTACGATTAAGACTGAATAAATATATTATTATTATTATTATGGAATAAATCCTAAAATAGACACAATCTTGACAATTCAACGTTCGTCAGATACAACCATTTTCTGAAGCTTTTAAAATCACTATCAGTGACAACGGTATAAAAAAATTAGAGATATGAAAATAGTTAAATGGCTAATGGCCTTAGTAAATAATTTAAATTGATTTTGTACATTATGTATGAGAGTTGACTTCAGGAAATTAAATCATTTAATAGCAATCTCAAAGAAATACTAAACATAATACATACCCGTGTTAATTATCCATATTACTCGTCATTTTAAATGAAGGCGCCATTATGGTTTTTTGTTGTTATTGATATTGGTTGCAAATCTTCATTTTCTGTTCGGTATTCGTCAATACATTCCTCAAAATTTATCCACGGGGTTGGATCATCACTCCGGATAGTATTACGCAGTAATCTTCATTTCAATTTAACATTTTACTAATAATTAAAAGGTAGTTTATAGAAACATTGTTTTTTATGCTCTTGATTTCAGCAACGAAAAATTTCAAGAGAGCGCGCTATTCTAGTCCACGCGTATAAATACATTTCGCGATATCACGCTTCGTGAACTCTCGCTACACCTCGCTACCTGCTGATTTATACAGTGTAGTGCAGTGGTACAGTTAACATAAATTATCGATATAACATATTGTAAACCCAACTTATTTTATTTAAAATAAGTGTAGCGAAAATTTGTGAGAATTTTCGTTACACATAGTAACTCCTAGCATTGTCTTTTTACAAATGCAAATAGGATAGCGAAAGTATCAACGCTCCATCCTATACATCCTCAATTAACCCAAGCATGCTTGATTAGCCAAAACCCATTTGCCATTGTTGCCAATAATTACGGGATATATCCTTCCAGAATTAATTTATGTGGCAGTCTATCTTTCTGCTGTCTCTATCTTCTCATCCTTTAACCCGTCCCGTCCGTCCGTCTGCATCGACGACATCGACGGTGGCATCTCGAAATTGAAAAATCGTGGCATTTGCCTGCCAGAAGCCAAGATTTACTCCACTAATTTGCATGGCTTGCTTGATATACCGCATACACTATATCGCTCGGTAAAAGATAAATGGCTACACCATGTTGATGCGTAGGCATCGGTGCCGTATTTCATCTTAGGGCAAGCCCGGATTAAGAGTATTTTTGCTACAAGTAAAATGCTTGCCTATCAGTTTTTTACGTTTCTTTTGGACTGTTGGTCATCATTTTAAATTCATCTAATTATAATTATTATTATTGGTCTGACGTAACTTAACTAACAGAACTTATATCTTCCGAAAGCCCCTCAAAACTCATGATTATGAGTTCGTTGACGTCCAGTGTGTCAAGCAAAAATTTGCCAAAAGAGATTCAATTCATTTACTTAAGAAACATAATTAGTTAAAATTAGGCGAAAGATATAGAAAACGCAAACGAAGGGACATTTTTATTTTGTCGTTTATTCTATTCCCAAGGGTCCATTATTTTCGTCTCGATTTCTCAGTTTTATTCACTGCAATTAATGTGATATTAAAGCCGTTCCGGCTGCTGCTAGCAAACTGCAACATATTTTAATCTGTGACACCAGTGGTAGCGTTGACAGTTTCTTTTTTTTATAATCATTTGAAAACTGAATCGAGAGAGATTTGCAACGCGATCCGGCTGGATTTTGGTCTTATATAAATAACAAATGTGGTAGTTCCAGAATTCCGGGTGTAATCAGGGATGACGCTTCAGAGTATGATGATCTGCGGCAAATTGTTGACGCTTTTGCTAATTACTTTCAAAGTGTTTATGTGGAATCAAACCCTTCAGCATACTGAGACTTTGACGGATGCCATTAGCAGTAATTGTGATCCGGGGTGTATTCATCGAGTGACGGCTAAGGACATTATCAATGCAAGTAAAAAACTGAAGCCTAAACCTACGTCTGGAGCGGACGGTGTGCCCAGTTTTGTTGTAAAGGACTGTATTTATCCTTTATCTAATCCCTTGTGTCATATTTTTAATTTAATTCTACGAACTAGCACATTTCCGGACTTGTGGAAAACTGCAAGAGCAATTCCAATTCTGAAGAAGGGAGACTCTAGTATCATTACTAATTATAGACCTATTTCAATTTTGTGTAATTTTTCTAAATTGTTTGAAATAGTGTTGTATCAATATATATTCTCCACTGTTAAAAATTCTATTACAACTAAACAACATGGCTTTTACGCAGGCAGATCATGCGCGACAAACTTGGCTTGCTTTTCACAGCATGTTTGTGAAGTCTTGGACTCGCGTGGTCAGATTGATGTAGTGTATGCGGATTTCATAAAAGCCTTTGATCAGATGGACCACTATGTTCTATTGAGAAAGCTTGAAAATTTTGGTTTTTCGTCGGGGTTGGTCGGCCTACTTAAATCTTATCTATTGGACCGTCGCCAGTTTGTGAAATATGAAGGGTATGAGTCATTCAAGTTTGTACCTACATCAGGCGTACCACAGGGATCCAACTTAGGTCCATTGCTGTTTATTATTTTTATTAACGACATTTTCGATTGTGTGTTATGCAATGGGCTACTGTTCGCCGACGACTTAAAACTTTTTCATGAAATTCGTAGCCATGACGACTGTTTGTATCTTCAAAGATGCTTGCATTTTCTTGCAGACTGGTGTGATAGAAACAAGTTGCATCTGAATATAGACAAGTGTAATGTGGTGACCTATACGAGAAAAACAATATAATTACTTTTAATTATTACATTGACGGTTCTGTCTTGAATCGAGAGACGGTTCTCAGGGACTTGGGTGTTTATTTTGATGAGCGTTTCACCTTTGTGGCTCATGTGGAGCACGTCTCGCGACATTGCACTAAGCTGCTTGGTTTTATCCTAAGAAATTGTAAATATTTTAATAACACCAAAACTTTTAAAATTTTATTTAGTGCTTTTATAAGATCCAGACTGGAATATTGCCAAATTGTATGGCACCCTATCTATGATAGACATGCTGAGACTCTAAACGCGGTGCATCGAAGATTTTTCAAATATTTGATATTTAGGGATTATGGTGTTTATCCGCAGAGGGGAGCCGAGTATCAGATTTTACTATACGAAAGCGGGGAGGCCTCACTGGAAAGCCGTCGAAGACTGCTAGCCGTTAAGTTTTTGCAGAGTCTATTGCATCGCTCAACAGACTGTGAGTATTTATTGTCTAAACTGAATTTTCTAATACCACGACAAGCTGGCAGGCTTAGGTTCACATTTTACGAGAATCCTTGTCGTACCAACATAATGCTTCAGTCTCCTGTACACTATATTTGTGACGGTTTTAACAGAGTATCGCACTTGCTTGATATCAACCACAGCACGCTCGCGAATATTGTTGCCACAATGTCGGGCTTGTTTTGGTGAATTAGAGTAGACCTATTTATTTGTAGTTTCTGTTATTATATTGAATTATGTTTTGATGGTTTACTCTGTTTTTTTCTGTTCTCTTATTTTAATTTTCATTCATTTATTTTTTGTATGAAAAGATATTTTTTTTTCTTTATATGGACACGGATATAATGTGATTATGTTTCCTGTAATTCGGGTTGTACCTTGTTGGAAATAAAGAACTATTTATTTATTTATTTAAAACTGCCACAAGTTTCCGTTTTCGATGACACTAATAACTTGTCCGACTGTGTACAAGGAACTGGATGATCCTGACCAATAATTTACCGTTGTACTGCTGCATGACGCCAAGTAGGTATATCGTTTTACGCAATTGGAGACCTTAGTGTGTCTGCAAGGCAACTTTGACTGATTTTATTATTTTCTACTGCGTAAGAACAAGAACACAATCAAAATGAGGCAGAACAACAGAAAATGTCGCATTGTTCCAAAATATATAAATAATTACTCATTGCTCAAATTTGCCAGATTTTGCAAAACTGTAAGCTGCAAGAAGTATCTAGTTCGCTTTATAAGCTCCTGAAATGTCTGTCGTCTGCCTTCCTGCGGTATATTAAGCTTCAAACGGTATAAAATTAGTTGCTTTACATACACCGAGGATTTTGTTTTAACCAGCAGACCCATGGGTTGATAGATATTGAAGAATTCGTTTCGTATACCAATACGATTTGTAACGCCACTGATGTGTAAACGGTGATTACATCCAGGGATGCATGCCGTTTGTCATTCCGATTTTCAGGAACCGGAAAGAGAGAGAAGAAACTGTGGAAAAATATAATATGGAACAGGACAAACGATCAAACAAGTAGAGGAAGTTTACCATTCTCTAAGGAGGACGGTAAATTCACAGTAAAAATAGTGGTTTTTTCGGTTTGGCCTGCGGGTAATTTTTCAGGATTTTTGTTTGTTTGCGTTCCACAGTTTCGGTGGTTTTTCGGGGGAAAGAGTGGGTCGCGAATGTGCTGGCAATGGCTCTATAAATCTTAATGTCGTTTATTACATTCGCAAGTTTTTGCGCTGTTAAACATTTAGAAAAATATTGGTTTCAGTTTATCTGAGAAATTCTCTTTATATCGGGTCCGCCATCTAACGTTTTTTTTTTCAACTAGTGCTTATTTCGTGAAGGGTAACACTTAGCTCATGTCTGATTTGACAGATAATTAGTTGTGTATACGCATGAACAACGTTGGGAAATATTGCGACATTACTTTGAAAATCATGGTAATGTTGCAGAATGTGTGCGAAAATTGGGTACGGATTTTGGAAGAAGAGAAGCACCGTCAGCTTCGTATGTTCGTTATCTCGTGAAAAAAGTGAAAGAAACTGGCATCCTCATCGATAAACCAAAGCGTGAATAGCCAAAAACAGTGCGTACACCCGAGAATATTGCTGCTGTGGCAGAAAGTGTGCGTGAAGCGCCATCAACATCAATTCACCGTCGGTTTCAACAATTGAACATTTCGGAGACATCATTGAGACGAATTTTGCATAAAGACCTTGGTATGACGCCATACAAAGTCCAATTGGTTCAGGAGTTGAAGCCGACTGACCATCCAATGCGTTTTCGCTTCGCTCAGTGGGCCTGCGACCGACTTACAGAAGATGCCGATTTTGCCAAAAAAATCATCTTTTCAGATGAAGCTCATTTTGATCTTGGCGGGTTTGTAAACAAGCAAAATTGTCGCATTTGGGGCACAGAAAACCCGCACGCATACATTGAAAAGCCGACGCACCCAAAACGAGTCACTGTTTGGTGCGGATTTTGGTCCGGAGGCATAATTGGGCCATTTTTCTTCGAAAATGAGCAAGGAGTGGCCGTTACAGTCAATGGCGATCGTTATCGGGCCATGTTGAACGAATTTTTGTTCACAAAAATTGAAGAGGAGGATATTGACAACATTTGGTTTCAACAGGACGGCGATACGTGCCACACAGCCGAAGCTACACTCGATGTTTTGCGCCCTGTTTTTGAAGATCGCATTATCAGCCGCAGAGCTGATGTCGTTTGGCCACCTCGGAGCTGCGATTTGACACCGTTGGACTATTATTTGTGGGGTGCCGTCAAAGATAAGTGTTACGCCGACAAGCCAGAGACAATTGACGCTTTAAAGGACAATATTCGTGAAGCTATTGGTGAAATACAGCTGCACACAATTGATAATGTGCTTAAAAATTGGACCGATCGTGTAGGCTACTGCATGGCCAGCCGAGGCAGCCATTTGAATGAAATTATTTGTCATTATTAACGGGAAGGATTGTACTTTCAAATAAAAAAAGATATTTGAGAAAATATTCAGCAGTTTTTCTTTTATAGCATTTTCAAAAAAAAAAGTTATCTGGCAGACCCAATATAACACGTCATTGAACTCACCTGGATATTTTGTAGTTTTAGGAAAATTTCTTCCGTTTGGACCGGCATGCCCTATCTCTTTCTCAATTGTCGATGGTAGGCGGTGAGCCTGCAGTGGTTTGAGAACTTTATTATGAACTTGGTTAACGATCTTCCAAATATCTCATCGTCATTCGTCACTACATGCAACTGGTAAACATAAATTTACATTTTATTACATGACCTCTTACTTAAGGAATCAAAGTGTTATTTACATGGTTATCAAATCTAAAATCTGAATCCAACAGCAGTCCCAGGTTTTTAACCGTCGATTTAAACTCCAATGGGGATCCCTCAATATTGATCATCTGTTGGTAATCCTGCAAAAAGCGAGTTCTATCACTCTTCTTGCCGAACACTATGGCTGTGGACTTCTCAGGATTCAACCTCAGACAATGTTTTTTGGAGTAGTCACATAATGCACAAAGATCAGCAGTAATTGCAGAGATTACCTGCAATGCATCCCTAAGTTGGAATGATAGACAAAGTTGCATAGTAGTGCTGATCACAGGAAATAAAAGCAGAAGGGCAATTGGAAGTATAGAGCGTAAACAACAGAGGGTATAAAACAGAACCTTGCGGTACGCCCCTAGAAACAGTTAAGTAGTTTGAGATGGTGCCTTGAAGGTTTACTGCCTGTTGTCTGTCCTGAAGAAAGTTCGATATGAGTCGTGAAGAATCCACCTTGGTATTTGCTCTTCTGGATTTGAGAGGTTTAGAAGTTATGATAGTTGGAAGAACAAACGGCTGTCCACAAATGTACTTCTAAAAATATTCAGCTGCCTAAACAATTCCCAAAAGTCCCCATTTCAGGCGAGAAAAAACACCAGTAACTCAACTTTAGTTTCAAAATATTAGCTAAGGGTTTTCTTCCGTCAAAGAAGGTCTTGCAATGTTAGCTAGTCTTTAACAAAGAACAGATTAGCGTAGCCATTGCGAAAAATCTCGTTTATGGTTCTTATTATTTTCTCTGGATCGGTCTTCACATTTTCATAAGTGATTACGATGTGATCCAAATGTTTCATGTGTATTTCTACAGAATTGCCTAAGATGGAAATGTCATCGAGATACACTTAGCAGGTCTTCCACGTAAGACCTTGCAGGCTGCAGTTTGTTGTTCGAAGGCAACTCTACTAGTCAGTGGGAAAAGAAACAGATAGCTCTAGTAGAATGAGAATATATGGGACGTTCTATTGTAGAAAACCATTTCGATTCAGAACGTATGTTGTCTATTATCATTAGAGGATAACTGTCTTACCTCCTGGCGTAATTTGTGTGATAATCTAGTGGGGCAAGGTTTGTTCATTACTAAACCAACTATCGACGTCCAAGGTATGAGAGCGTATTTAATTTTCTCACTAGTTTGGGAACATTGGTAGGAACAACCATTGAATCTCCAGTTTTCCGATGTTGAGAAGCTCACATTTTCTTGATCGCTACTGATTCGTCTTTCAGGATTTAATATGGTAACCCTGTAAAAGATAGTTTCTCATAAAAATATAGATAAAGCGTATAGCATTACAGCTGGATGCGACGCGAGAGGAGGAGGATCTAGTGAACCGAAAATTATGGTTTGGTGCAGGGCAATGCAAAATGACGGAAACTCTGCTGGAAAATAATAAAAATTATACCGACCACTCTATGGTTGCGGGCACAGAGCACTTTATATTATCCGTAATAACGGCCTGCCCAATTTTATTGCATGCAATTCGTTATTATTTGGCAGTTAATAGCAATAATGATATGTTGTAATATAAGGATAGGTTGATGGACGGAGTGTCGTGATTCGATTTGTAATTTATCAATATGCGCATACATGGTAAGTTCAAAGTACTACTTTTATATAAAATTTGCACGAAAAACGACCACAGTATCTTTGATTTAGTGCAAAACTGATGATCCGGAGCTGAATTCGAAGAATGGATATCACAGAATATCAGATTACTATCACAACTTTTTTTGTGTGTTGTTCTATTGGAGCCACAGCAGCAGTTGATTCATAACACCATTTTTGAACTCTACCAATTTAAATATCGGAAAAAGTCAATTTTAATTCACTCTTTCTGTTTAAAAATTCTTACCCACCTTGGTTTTCATCGCAAACAAAAACATCTTATATAAGTACGTGATCTTGTGATAAATTTAATCAATGTTGATAATAAAACGATTTCCTGCTTTGCCAAAAACTATCATCCCCTTAATCGATTTTATAGCGCTTTCCAGCAAAACACAAAAGTAAAATTACTGTCTTCGACAGCTGTAGAGATTTATGTCCGCAGGCAATTCATCTAAAACAGGAGGATCGTCCTGCAAAACTGTCTGAAACATAATCCGAAGAATTAACGTGGCACCGTCTATAGTCTATGACGCTTTTCTCTCTCTCTCTCTGTGTTAAGCTGGCAGGCGTACACTTACGAAAAAAAAAATTAAGGACTATCTCTCTTATAATGTATTATAAGAGATACTTACCAGTGGCGGAACAAGCCTCCTGTGACACACCAATAGCCTATTTATTTATCATACACGTTCTTATGCAGATGAATCGTGCCTCAAAGCATTTTCATCTATTATTCAGCAACAATGGGCAACACTGCCATCTGGCATACACCCACTATACAACCACCTATCTCTCTTCGTGTAAACATAGTTGCCAGCGTTTAATTGTACTAAGCATATCATACGAATCTTGCCATTAACAAAACACTATAAGAAGCACACTTCATATAGATGCAGCAGAGATTTAATGTAAAATAAGATTATATGACAACGCTTGGCGAGTGTTTTGTACCTATATGTCGAATATTATTTTGATTATATCTATCTCTATCACACAGTCGCAAATTTCTAGTGCTATGCTAATATTAAGCTTAAAGTTTTGATATTTAAAATCTACTACTACTACTTTTTTAGATTTTAAAATTTAGGAAATATTTGGCTAATTTTGTTTCCAATATGTGATTAATTAAATTTATTGGTAATCACAAGCAATAATAAATAAATATTACGCGAAAATGCTTGTTAAGTATGGTAAAACATTGGCAATTTTATTTGTACTATTTAAAATATTTCTAGTGTATTATCTGTTTTTAAGAGTTTCTTCCAATCATTCAAAAAATGAATTATATACGGTAAATCTTCCACAGTTTCTACAACAGATGCATTTGATATTAACCGCATAGAAAAATACGTTACAATAATTCTTCGTGAATTTGAATTGTGTGAAAACGATGTAACCCTTACCGTTCAATCATTTCTGAATTTATTTCCAAATGTACAAATTTATGTTATCTATGACGAATTACCGTATCCGCCATTAGATTTAACGCTCACCAATACTTCCTTATCAAATATAAAACTGTTAAACCTTTCACCACAAATACAGTCTTCCTTTCAAGCTCCTTTGAAGCAAATGAAGACAAAATACGTGTTATTCATACCAGATTCCACAAGAATTACATCGAAACACAGTTTGCAACTGATGCTAAACGAGGCTAAGAATAGTGACAAATTTTAAAATCTAAAAAAGTAGTGAACAAATGAAAAAAATCTATATACGGTTATTAATTAGCATACTTTAATATGGAAGAAGTGGAAGAAGTACACATCAGCAGCGTAAATTAGATTTACGCTGACATCAGGTAAGCGCAGTTATTATGAAAATTGATGTTTATTTTTTAAGAAAACAATACTTAGGTGAGGTACCTACTTATAAACATAACCTATATTTTATGCAGTTGTCGAAGTAGGGATATCCCTATTAATTTTAGCTACCTATTAAGTATATGACTTTATTTTATGTTATGCTTCACCACATCAAACTGCCACAAGCCGCCACACCTTTTGTTCAATTAAGTGTGGGAAAATGGCGCTTTTATTTTTCATTTATTTTCGTGCTAAGCCTTGACGCTATTTGGGCGTTTGTAAAAATGTGGAAAAAAAATCGGCCGGCTGTACCTCTGAAATTATTGGTCGTAGAGCTTTCGGGAAAAAAAATATTAGCAAAAGTGGCCATGAGACAATGACCCAAATACTTTTTACCTTTCAGTAACTACCTACCATTAGAGGGCGCATATTTAGAGAGAAAACTAAAAAGTGCTGCATTTAAAAAGACTCAGGTGGACAGGTAGGCATTAAGGTACATTTTCGAAACTTAATTTTTATAATCTACAACTATATTCCTTAATATTTTGACGTATTTCCCAAAAAATAATGATGCTATAGAAATTATGCGATATCTCGGCGATTCTTTATCCGATTTAAGTTTTCTGAAGCTCATAAAGTGCAAACAAACCTTCATTATTATTTTTTCAACTGTCCTTTAGGTGGCGGTGAATATCCAAATAACTGATTTAGCCATTTTCTTTAAAGGTCGATTTTTATATACTGGTTTACATAAGCTTAAAATAAGCAATCTCAAACTTAGGTTATAGCCATAAACTATTCAAATATCGTTACCTTTTCTCTTTTTTTTTTTTTAGTTTTAACGATCAACGTCAAGTAATATCAAAATCTCTTCCTTCGTTTATTTTTAAACTATTTACGACATTTTTTCTTGCTTATGAGCCATCATCAGGTATTGAAGTTACATTAATATTTTTTATACAAATCTAAAAGTATTGGGTCTGCCAGATAACTTTTTTTTTGAAAATGCTATAAAAGAAAAACTGCTGAATATTTTCTCAAATTTCTTTTTTTATTTGAAAGTACAATCCTTCCGGTTAATAATTTCATTCAAATGGCTGCCTCGGCTGCCCATGCAGTAGCCTACACGATCGGTCCAATTTTTAAGCACATTATCGATTGTGTGCAGCTGTATTTCACCAATGGCTTCACGAATATTGTCCTTTAAAGCGTCAATTGTCTCTGGCTTGTCGGCGTAACACTTATCTTTGACGGCACCCCACAAATAATAGTCCAACGGTGTCAAATCGCAGCTCCGAGGTGGCCAAACGACATCAGCTCTGCGGCTGATAATGCGATCTTCAAAAACAGGGCGCAAAACATCGAGTGTAGCTTCGGCTGTGTGGCACGTAGCGCCGTCCTGTTGAAACCAAATGTTGCCAATATCCTCCTCTTCAATTTTTGTGAACAAAAATTCGTTCAACATGGCCCGATAACGATCGCCATTGACTGTAACGGCCACTCCTTGCACATTTTCGAAGAAAAATGACCCAATTATGCCTCCGGACCAAAATCCGCACCAAACAGTGACTCGTTTTGGGTGCATCGGCTTTTCAATTTATGCGTGCGGGTTTTCTGTGCCCTAAATGCGACAATTTTGCTTGTTTACGTACCCGCCAAGATCAAAATGAGCTTCATCTGAAAAGATGATTTTTTTGGCAAAATCGGCATCTTCTGTAAGTCGATCGCAGGCCCACTGAGCGAAACGAAAACGCATTGGATGGTCAGTTGGCTTCAACTCCTGAACCAATTGGACTTTGTATGGCGTCATACCAAGGTCTTTATGCAAAATTCGTCTCAATGATGTCTCCGAAATGTTCAATTGTTGAGACCGACGGTGAATTGATGTTGATGGCGCTTCACGCACACTTTCTGCCACAGGAGCAATATTCTCGGGTGTACGCACTGTTTTTGGCTTTTCACGCTTTGGTTTATCGATGAGGATGCCAGTTTCTTTCACTTTTTTCACGAGATAACGAACATACGGACGGTGCTTCTCGTCTTCCAAAATCCGTACGCAATTTTCGCACACATTCTGCAACATTACCATGATTTTCAAAGTAATGTCGCAATATTTCCCAGCGTTTTTCAAGCGTATATACAACCATATTCGTTCAGCGGAAGGATAAAACTAATTATCTGTCAAATCAGACATGAACTAAGTGTTACCCTTCACGAAATAAGCACTAGTTGGAAAAAAAACGTTAGATGGCGGACCCGATACAACACGTTAAAGATTGTAAGATTTAAGTTCATCTAAAAATTAAAAAAAAAAACGATAGAATCAAGACGTTAGTTTATTAATTGCATTAAAAATATTAATGTAATTTCAGTAGCTGGTGTGGTCTCAAAAGCAAGACGTCGTAAGACACTTTGGAATCATCTCTTTGAAACCGAATTCGCATTGATAAATAATGTGAAAATATCACATTTATCAGAGGTCGACAAGAAAGTATGAGCGCAAGTCATTGACTCATACTCTGTCTCAAATATATGCATATATTTGAGACAGACCTCGTATACTTACTCAAAGGTAAGGTTTCCGAAATTTGCTACGAATTTTGTCGAAATATATTTTTCTCCTATTTTTGGGCAGTTCTTGTTTGCCCTTAAAACAATGAGCCGCTTAAATAAATCCTGCGTTAACAGTAACAGTGGGTCTGCCGCTCTCGAGTCTGTGTAGTAGGGAGGAGAGTTGCTAGTCGTGTGCGGTGGCGGTGCAGATTGCCCCGTGCTAGTAGCCGAGACAAATGATGCCGATATTAGATCTATTAGCCCCAAGCACCTGACTTGATCCTGCGTTAACGTTCTAGGATGGTATTAGGTCTATCTGGCCAGACCTAGCCTAGAATCGTGGACTGAGGAGTTGATTTCAGCCAATAGTCAAAGTTAGGACTACACTGGGAATTTGTCTCCGTCGGTGCTGTAAACGCTGCGGTGAGTTGAAACAAAACCCCTTGTAAAAACCCAGGACAAAACCGGAGATGGAATAAAATTACCAAGTGGATATTTTTTCAGCGCAACCCAAACACAGTTAAGTTGAACGCACCAGACTGTTTATTTTTGCAAAGGAAAATAAAGGGCAAGAAATACATTATATACCGAATAACGAGAACTGGCAACTGGCTATACGAAAAGAAAATAAAAAGCGCTCAAAAAATGCATTAAAGTACATTAAATTGCAAACGAACTTCTGTACCATCATAATCGTAATATGAAAACTACTCACTACATTTCTGCCAATCCATTACCACGCCAATATACTCATTCATTATTATGAAGATCCATTAAAGCCATATTTGATTTGATTGGAGTTTTGCTTAGGATAAAATATGTTTAGGTAAATAAAATACTAGCGGGAACAATTCGGAGGAATCCGAATTAAATTAACCGTTTTAAATCTATTAACCTCCTGACCTAACCCGGGCCGGGTAGCCAAGACGGGATCATACAGTGACGACTGTCGAAGTGCAGCTCTGTGGAGCGCAACTACAAGTTGGATAGGTGACCGTCTGGGGGTTTTATTATTAAAAAGAAAACCTGGCGGTGGCCCATCTAGGTTGTAAAATGATAGTGAGTGCAGTATGGTCCTGAAAAAACGCACAATAAGCCTTCAAGGTTGAAGTATGCCATTCGTACACGCCGGGGGCTTAAGTGTGTACCGAGGTGTGTGAAGAGGAGGACCAGAAGGATGTTAAAAAAAAAAACCTCCTAAATGGTCTTCTATACATGGGTTTCAAGGCGTTCGACTCAGTAAACCGTGAGTCTATGTGGAGGATATTGAGGCTCAATGGATCTCGCCAGAAATTCATCCGATTACTTCGATTTCTTCACGATAATATGAAAGCAGCAGTTGACCGGGAGAACCCTTTCCAATACCAACTGGCGTAAAGCAGGGTTGTGTCTTTGCAACGATTTTGTTTTCGATTTTTGTGGGAACAGTCATTCAACTTGTTAAAGATGAACTATCGGAGGGAATAGAGAACGTCTACAGATTTGATGGCGGCGGACTCTTCAACCTTCGTAGACTGCAAGTTGGGACGACGATCGTATCCACATCAGTTAGGGTGATTGAACAGTTTAGACACCTTCGGTATTAAAATATCATAGAGAAAATATATAAAATTCTTTGAAATGTGAATTTGTTTTCCATGGTCTTGTCTAGGATTTCTAATTTCGCCTTAATTAACAAACACAACATACAGAATACTGAAAGAATAAATAACACAACATCAAGAAAATGAACATCTAATTCTAATAAATAAACATCAAATTTCCAGTAATATTTACGGTAGAAACCTATAAAGAATCGAGACGTTGGCAAACGAGAAAAAGTGTTATAATTAGTTTTATCAACAGCATTATAAGATATCATTGCAAATTAGCATTCAAATAAATAATAAAATTTTAGGATTAGAGAAATCATCTTAGCCCAGTGCTTAGGATACGTTTTAGAAACTTCCTTTATCGGTAACCGCAACACACAAAAGCCATGGTAAGTACTAAAATTCTAGACTGGAGAGAGCGTGTGCTCGACCTAAAGAGAGTTAATTTTCTTGTTGGTTGAACATCGGTTTGTCCTGTAACAAAATTTTGATAGAACGAATTTCTATGTGGGATAGTAAATTATATGGGTGTTAGAGCAAGGCTATCAAAGTTTACCTTACAATTTAGAAGTAAATCGAATATACAGAACGGCACAATTTAATGGCGCGGCACCATTTTAAAGCAATGTGATTGTAACAGTTGATTTTCTAGAGTGCACCCTCGTCGGTAAACAATATCTTAGTAAATAAGCTGAGCTGTGTGGAAGCTGACAATGCCATGACGAAGAATAATGCGACCATATCGGTTGTTGCCTTTTGGCAAAACAAATTACTGTATTCGGTTGATCTTGGAACACCCGTACAGCAGTGGCGCCCCTGAGTCCTGAGGGTTGTGAGGCAGTACAAAGATTTTTATAAAAAAATGTTGATTACCAATTACCAATATTATAATATTACGTATATTCTTTGCTAATTATTTGGGAACTATCAATAACGGAAGCTATATTTTTGTTTTTTCATGCCAAGTAATTTACATTTTCATCCAATATGTGCAGCACTTTTGTCGTGAATAGCCAGACTACGAGCTAAATTTTGTATACCGGAATACCCATTTTTTATAAGATACTGAAAACATGACACAAGGTCAACAAAATATTTTTTTTTTAACTCCGCGCTCCCAGCTAACCAATCAAACTTTATGTACCAATCATTATTAAAACCTGTGCGCCATTTTTTAACAGTAAAAAATTTTTAATTGGTTAAAAAGTTAGTGAGACACTGCCTCACTTGTCTCATAGGACTAGTCGCCCCTGCCGTACAGTAGATTTTTGCTTGGTTTAAGGGTCATACCAATTTATCCATGTTTCATGAACTGTGACGAAGTTGTCAATCCCAATATTGTGCAAATTGCCAGAGCGTTGATGTTTATTGGAATCACAAAAAATTTGGGTGACCTTTACGTGAATCATCGCTCATTGATGCATGAAAATGACGACATTTTGCAAACCAATAATTGTGCACTGTCTTCCCTGATGGTTTTTTATTAACGAATGTGATTTAATGCCTCTTATTCGATTTAGGCATTTTTGAAATCGTAAAAAAATCATCCTGCTATGTTTTTTGGAATCACAAAAAATTTGGGCGACCTTCACGTGAATCATCGCTCACTGATGCATGAAAATGACGACATTTTGCAAACCAATAATTGTGCACTGTCTTCCCTGATGAATTTTTATTAACGAACGTGATTTAATGCCTCTTATTGGATTTAGGCATTTTTGAAGTCGTAAAAAATCATCCAACTATAACAAATTTACTGTCTTAAACCTCTGATTTCAACAAACTACTGAATCCATTTCCCAACCATCGCTCATTTTGCATTAACAAATGTCATAAAAGAATAGTGATAACATATATCAAATGCACCATCTAGTGGTCGTGTGCAAATATATACAGGGTGGTCCAACTTTTACCTGCATAAATTTCAGAATCGATAAATAATCGACAAATAATGTGAGTTTGGTTAATAAAGTATGTGCGAAAAATGCTTCGTTAGAAAGTTACAGGGTGTTGAAATTTAAGAAAAAAATTCGAATTTTATTAATATCTTTATATCCAAATGAGATATTTCAACGAAATTTGGCACGTGTGGAGAGGTAATCTAGCTTCATTTTTTTATGTAATAATATTATTTTTATTTTCACCAGTGGCGTGCGTACGGCTACCGATTGCGACATTTTTAATGAAAAAACAGATACGCCACTGGTTTATGTCAAAATACAAATTATATATGCAATTCTTGTTCAATTAAAAAGAAAATAGTACTCTTGGCTTTTTTTTGTATGACGCAACATTTTCGAGTAAAAAAATTCTCAAGTTACTTCATAAAGATGGTAGAAAGGCTTACCATTTTAGGGCTGTGCAACATTTATTGCCTAAGGACTATGTTAAAAGGCATAACTACTGCAAATGGTTATTGAATAAAGTTCAAGTAGATAGAGATTTCCTGCATAAGGTTTGCTGGACTGATGAGGTTTGATTTACAAGAACTGGTATAACGAATTACCACAACTTTCATATTTGGTCACAACACAATCCAGACGAAGTGCGAGCGAGAAAGTTTCAACACCAATTCACTGTGAACGTGTGGCTAGGAGTAACCATTCTTTTTACCAGCTAGGCTCTCGGCACAATTATTTTTAGACTTTTTACAGAATAATTTAAATGATTTAATGGATGACATGCCACTTCATTTACGTGCGAATGGTTGGTTTCAAATGGATGGAGCACAAGCACATTTCGGGCGGAATGTGAGAAACTAGAAAACAGAGCATTACGGAAATCAATGGATTAGCCGTTTCCCTGGAGAAGTCGAAAATAATCATGAGGGACCTATATCTTGGCCCCCAAGGTCGCTTGACTTGACTCCACTTGATTTCTTTATTTGCGGCTACCTAAAAGAAAAAGTGTATACGGGCCGGTCAGAAAACGCGAAGAATTAGTCTTAAAAATTCAAGAAGCTTGTGATGAGTTGCATCGTAATAATCACAATATATCGGCAGCAATTAACAGCATTACCAGAAGATGCCAACTGTGTATTGACAATGACGATAGTCATTTTGAACAGTTTCTGTAAAAAAAACTGTAAAATCTGTTAAAACGTGTAATGATATGTTATATTTATGTTGATTTTCAATAAAAAAGCCAAGAGTACTTTTTTCTTTTAAATTCAATAAGAATTGCAGGTATAATTTTTATTTTGAGAAAACCAGTGGCGTATCGGTTTTTTCAGTAAAAATATCGCAATCGGTACGCACGCCACTGCTCGAAATAATAATAATATTATTACATAAAAAAATTAAGCTAGAGTACTACTCCACACTAGCTAAATTTGACTGAAATATCTCAATTGGTTATAAAGATATTAATCAAATTCGAATTTGTTTCTTAAATTTGAACACCCTGTAACTTTGTAACGAAGCATTTTTGGCACATAGTTTATTAACCAAACTCACATTATTTGTCAATTATTTATCGATTCTAAAATTTATGCAGGTAAAAGTTGGACCACCCTGTATATGTGAACTTCGTATTTCGTGTACAATAAAATCCAACTCTGCTCAATGATGAGCTATTTATTCAAACAATTTAACCAAATACAAAAAATTCTGCAGGTTCATTACCAATCATCTACTTTTTTCCGTGCAGAATTGGATATACGATGAAATTCTTCTGGTAAATTTCTGATTGTGTCCTACGCTGCTGGTTGGTTTACAAAACACGCCACTGGTGTCTAGTGATGTGTAATATAATTCAATAGTGCCATATTTTGACGTAACTGACTGACTTACTTAGTGTGAACTACAGTTTGTATGATCCACATTTAACCTTAAACTTTATCGTATACAACTCCAAGTTTTGATAACACGCAGCTTAATCTATTTCACTTAGTACCTATGTATAGCTGTTCAGAAAATAATCTAAACACATCATTAGCAACTCTTCCATAATACGGTGGGAAGAAGTTTGTACTTGTATGTACATTGGCCTAATTAAGATAAAGCTCTATTTTCTAATTAATATTAAGCCGACAATTTATTATTTAGCTGGGAGGCGATGTCACTTTTAGGCGATTAGAAAGATTCATTATTGCAAGAGATGCTGAAATGTGGTATAATGGAGCAGGGGCGGCCTAAATATTAGTAATAAAAAAATTAAATAATAATGCGCCTTTATTTGTGCGTGATATTGTCACAGTATCAAGATTTATTAAATATTTTATAAATTAATTTACTTTTTAATAAAGATATATCTACATTAATTTTTCCATTAGAGAAGATACTTCCTGTTACATCACCTTACGTTTTTTTTATTTCCAACGAGAGTAATTTTAGAGAAAACTTCCTTTTGGAATACATAATTTACATTTTACAAAATTTACTGACAGTCGCTATCACAAAACATACCCTTTTAGAACACGAACTGCAATGTTAACAATCGGAACTAAAAGAAGCGCCATCTATTGATGTGTCGCATACTCATAAATTAGTTTTGGCGGGAAATTTAAAATAATATTAGTGACGAATATTACCAATAATTTTAAATAGTTACATAATTGTGATGCAACTATTAATTGTAGTTATTAAAACGAGATAGTGTTCAAAATACTTTTGAAAAACTACAAATAAAGTTGCACCATTATATGTTGTTATTAAAATAGAAACGCACAATTAGCAATATTATTTTACATTTTAATTTAGTCAAAAATTAGGTGGTAGGTACACAATAAAGTTTATAATTTAAATAAATAAAATAACAGGCAGCTAGGACTAGTTACGTTCTTGGAATATTCTTTCGATGTGCTAGGGCTAGGCATGTCATCGATGACCATGGTGTAACTTATACTAGGGTCACCGACGGATTCCTTTGATGTGGTAGGTCCAGTACTTATGTCTATGTTCCAATTTTCCTCGTTTTGGACCAGGTGCCTCCTCTATAAATTCAATTATTTCATAAAAACATGTACCACATTTAATATAGGTGCGTGGTTTTCTTACCTGTATTAACATGTAATTTTGGTGTTGCATTCCATTTAAGGTCTCTTCGACACCCAAACTGTAAATCATCCGGAACAAAATGTTTCGCACATACTAGATAACTTTTAAGTAGTTTATCAAAGGGAATGTTAAATAAACGGGGGTTGTTTATATTTGCCAACCACTTTATTAGCATTTCTGGTTCTTTATTCGGGTTCGGAAATCGGAAAAAACTACCATTCTTAGTCTCACAGTTGGGAACACAATATTTTTTTTGCCCGTCGAACTTCTCCAACAAAAAGAGCCATAATAATTAAAATAGCACACACTGAATGCAATTTTTATGCACAATTTACAATTAAACAATAGTATATTACATAACATGTGCTGTAAATGATATTTTACATGCGAGAGACTAGTTTGCCCACGAGCCGCGAAGCGGCGAGTGTGGCAATAATCTCGAGCATGGAAAATTATTTACAGCTCGAGTTATGTACTGTACTTTTTCTACGACTATGCAGAATCAAAATCCATTTCAGAATTAAAATTTAAGCAAAAATATTTCACACAGAAGAAAAGCTAATTATGACAGTTAAATATTTGACATTTGTGTTTGACATAATTCCATAATAAAAAATAAAAATCACCAAAATGTTATGTAATATTCATTACGTAACACTTTGGTGATCATTACGTAACACTTATGTAAGATTGAATTTACATGTCACGTTAACAGTTTTGCAATAGACGGCTTAACAAAACAGGAGTAGAAAAACTTTTAAACAAGACTCTCACTCTTTTTTCAAACTCTTAACGCAAAAAATCATATTAAGACTTGAAATTATGCCACACCCTTTTGTGGGAAATACGACTATAACATATGTTTTGTGGGTAATACCAAACCAAAGATTAATCTACACAATAGATAGTCAGCCCAATGCATTAAAATCAGAACATCTCTAAGTATGCCTGCCACTACGTGGCGTATACTAGCGTGTACAGCATAGAGCAGTATTGTCACAGCCAGAAACCGTTTTGTAGTTTATTAATATCAGAAACAAAACGCAACGTATAACAATTAGTTACATCATTTGCAACAGATATGCACCGGCAATGCTGTATTGTCAGAGAGAGAAATTGATGAAATTCTG